>CM045741.1:26020015-26280015 GCA_024760905.1 Plotosus lineatus
ATGGGGCAACCATGGTCTAAGAGTTAGAGAAGCGGGTTTAATTCTGAACCAACAGGAACTATGGGTGGTTGAGGGGGGAGGAGTAAACTGCGTATTCCCTTCCTCCATGTTCATGGCTGAAGTGCCCTTGAACAAGGAACCTAGCTCCCAACAGCTCTCCAGGCATCACAACATGTGGCAGCCCACAACTCCGAGTGTGTGTGTGTGTGTGCTCAATTTGGATGAGTTAAATGCACAGCCAAAAAAAATTCCTTTGCAGGATTACTGCTGTTTATAAAAAACAAACCTGCTGTAGCCCAAGCTGTCACCAGTGCAAAATCTCGGGCATGGCATTAGTTCAGTGAGAGCTTGGAAAATAATTGATAGCTTGGTTAACCTCAAAAATGTTCTGGACCACCATCTGACGCTTCAGGAGCAGGGAGCAGTTCTTCACAAATACTGTTTACAGTGGAAGTGAAGAGCTGCTGACCGGGGAAGTTGTTGGGAGGTGGAAGGAATACTTTAAAGACCTCCTCAGTCTCACCAATACACCTTCCATGGAGGAGGAAGACTTTTGGAGTTTGGGTAGGGGTCCACTCATAGTTCGGGCTGAGGTTGCCGAGGTAGTCAAAAAACTCCTTGGTGGTGGGGCTCCGGGGGTGGATGAGAGCTGCCCTGAATATCTCAGGGCTCTGGATGTTGCCCAACTGTTTTGATTGATATATCTCTGCAACATCACACAGTCATCAGCGACTACGTCTGGACGGTTTGCCGGTGGTAGTCCCCCTTATTAAAAGGTGGACCAGAGGGTGTGTTCCAAATTATCGTGGAATAACACTCCTCAGCAGACCTGGGAAAGTCTATGCAGGAGTACTGCAGAGGAGGATTTGACCGATGGTTGAACCTTGGTTTCAAGAGAAACAATGTGGTTATCATTCTGGCTGTGGTACTCTCAACCAGCTCAATACACGATCTACAGGATCCTAGAGGAGGCATGGGAGATTGCTCAATCTGTCCACATGTATTTTGTTTAGAGAAAGCTTTCGATTGTGTTCTTTGGCAGTATGGTGTACTGGACCCATTACTACAGGCCACTTGGTCTCTGTATTAATGGAGCTAGAGCTTGGTCTGCATTGGTAACAATAGGCTGAATTCCTTTACAGTGAAGGTTGGAGTTCACCAAGGCTGTTTTTTTTTTTTTTTTTGTCTCCGATTCTGTTCATAATTTTTATGGACAGAATTTCTAGGTGTAGCTGAGGTGTTGGAGTTCTCGTTTGGTGGCCATAGGATCTTGTCCTTGCCTTTTGTGGATGATGTTGTCCTTATGGCCGCATCAATCTGGGACCTCCAGATCCCATTGGAGTGATTTGCAGCTAAGTGCAAAGCGGCCAGGATGAGAATCAGCCCCTCCAAGTCAAAGGTCATGGTTCTCAGCCGGAAAAGGGTAGAATACACCTTCCGGGTAAAAAATGAAGCCCTGCTCCAAGTGTAGGAGTTCATGTATCTCAGGGTCTTGTTTATGAGTGAGGGAAGGATGAAGAGGGAGATTGACAGGTTGCTGGCTGCGGCCTCTGCTGTAAAATGGAGCATGTATCAGTCCATCATGGTGAAGAGGAGGTGGAGCCGCAAAACACAACTTTCGATTTATTAGTCAATCCATGTTCCAACCATTACCTATGGTCATATGACTTGTGTAGTGACTGAAAGAAAGATTGCATAAAAGTGGCTGAAATGATCTTCCTTTGCAAGGTAGTGGGGCTCGCCCTCAGAGATAGGGTGAGTTCTGTCATTCGGGAGGAGCTCAGAGTAGGAGTTCAGAGGAGCCAGTTGAGGTAGTTAGAATACAGCATCTTGTTAAAATACATCTGAACGCCTAGTTGGTGTAGTGTTTTGAGCATGTCCAACCAGGAAGAGACCCTGAGGTTGACCCATAACACGCCAGAGGGACTATGTCTCTCGGCTGGTCTGGGAACATCTCAGTGTTCCCAAGGAAGAGCTAGAGAAAGTGGCTGGGAGTGGGAAATCAGGAACTCACTGCTTAGGCTGCTGCCCCCACGACCCGACCGAGGATGTAGTGGAAGACAGTGATGATTATAATCAAAAATTAAATTAAAAATTTAAAATGGTTCGCACCTCTTTTACTAGAATCACATTTTACTATCAAGATACAACATGTATATGTCATATTTTTAAATATTTAGATCAGTATTAATAAATCATACCACGATGCACGTGTTCTACCTCTTCTTTTCCCACTTCTATACAGTGTAAAGGTTAGGGTCTACGGTTAAAATATTTTACATTAATGATAAAACATTTACAGAATTCCATATGATATAGGCCTCAGAGTGTGTTGTCCACCTTGGTCCTTAGTCTGGCTGGATAGAAAGTTCTTGACTGAATAATTCTCTGTATCATACTTCGCCTCATTCTTCTTCTTCATCATCATCATCATCATCATCATCATCATCATCATGCAGCCATGAGGGGGGTACAAGCCAGTGCTCTCACGCCGACCCCAAGCCCGGATAAATGCAGAGGTTTGTGTCATCAAGGGCATCCGACGTAAAACCTGAGCCAGATCAAATATGCAAAACACAAATATTACCTCAATACCATATCGCTCGAGGCCCAGGTTAACAACGACCGTCATCACTGCTGTTAACCAACAGGGTTCTGGTGGAAATTGGACTGTTGGTTGAAGAAGGAGAGGCGGGAGGCATGTCCGTAGGTGGAGAGGGAAGAGGAAAAGCATGAGTCTAGGACTGAGAGTAGGGACTTTAAATGTTAGAACTATGACAGAAAAAGGTAGAGAGCTGGTTGACATGACGCAGAGGAGGAAGGTGGACATACTGTGTGCTCAGGAGACCAGGTGGAAAGGTAGTAAGGCTAAAAGCTTATGAGCAGGGTTTAAGCTGTTCTCTCATGGTGTGGATGGGAAGAGAAATGGAGTACGAGTCATCTTGAAGGAGGGGTTGGTCAGGAATGTTCTAGAAGTGAAAAGAGTGTCAGACAGATTGATGAGTCTCAAATTAGAAATTAAAGACGTGATGTTCAATGTTGTTAGTGCTTATGCCCCACAGGCAGGATGTGAGCTAGAAGAGAAGGAGAGATTCTGGAGTGACTTAGATGAAGTGATGCAGAATACCCCCAGCGGTGAAAGAGTGGTCATTGGAGCAGACTTCAATGGACATGTTGGTGCAGGCAACAGAGGAACAGAGGGGGCGAGGAAACGATGGGCAGGTTTGGTATCCAGGACAGAAACACAGAAGGACAGAGGTTGATAGACTTTGCAAAAAAGGAAGGAAATGGCTGTGGTGAATACTTTCTTCCAGATGAGACAGGAGCATAGGGTGACTTATAAAAGCGGAGGTAGGAGCACACAAATAGACTACATCTTGTGTAGACGATTCAATATGAAGGAATTCAGTGACTGCAAAGTAGTAGTGGGTGAGAGCGTTACCAAACAGCATGAGATGGTGGTGTGCAGGATGACACTGATGGTGAGGAAGGTGAAGAAGGCAAAGGCAGAGCAGAAGACAAAGTGGTGGAAGTTGAAAAAGGAAGAGTGTCGTGTTGTCTTCAAGGAGGAAACAGGCTTTGGGTGGTCAGGAAGTGCTTCCAGATGACTGGACAACCACAGCAAATGTGATCAGGGAGACAGGTAGGAGAGTACTTGATGTGTCCCCTGGAAGGAAAGCAGATAAGGAGACTTTGGTGGTGGAATGAGGAAGTGCAGGAGTGTGTACAAAGAAGGTTAGCTAAGAAGAAGTGGGACATTGAGAGGACCGAAGAGAGTAAATAGGAGTACAGGGAGACAGCATAAGGTGAAGGGAGCAGTGTCAAAGGCCAAACAGAGGGCGTATGATGACTTATATGCTAGGTTGGACAATAAGGAGAGAGAAAATTATTTATATAGGGTGGCACAGCAGAGAAATAGAGATGGGAAGGACATGCAGCAAGTTAGAGAGATTAAGGACAGAGAGGGAAATGTATTGACTGATGACAGAAGTGTGCTGGGAAGATGGAAAGAGTACTTTGAAGAGCTGATGAATGAGGAAATTGAGAGAGAAAAAAAAGAGGAGAAGATGTGACCGTTGAGGACCAGGAAGTAGCAAAGATTAGTCAGGGTGAAGTGAGGAGGGCATTGAAGAGGATAAAGAGTGGAAAGGCTGTTGGTCCTGATGACATACCTGTGGAGGTATGGAAGTATCTCGGTGAGGCAGCAGTAGATTTTCTTATGAGAACATTCAACATGATCTTAGAGAGTGAACAGATGCCGGAGGAATGGAGGAGAAGTGTGCTGGTGCCCATTTTTAAGAACAAGGGAGAAGTGCAGAGTTGTAGCAACTTCAGAGGGATAAAGTTGATGAGCCATACGATGAAGTTAGGGGAAAGAATAGTGGAATCTAGACTAAGGGCAGGTCTGTCAATCCAGAGGTACAACCCTCGATGACCACACGCAGAGATGTGTCCACCAAGACAGTCCTACAACATCCAGAGCCCTGAAATATTCAGGGCTGAACTCATCCATCTCCAGAACCCAACCACAGAGGAGCTTTTTGACTACCTTGGCGACCTCAGCTGCAGTGAGGGGTGGACCCCCACCCAAACCCCCAGGGCCTTCCTCCTCCACGGATTGCATGTTGTCCTTGAAGTGTTCCTTCCACATCCCGACAACATCCCCAATTGAGGTGAACAGCTCCCCTCTTCCACTGTAAACAGGATTTGTGGAGAACTGCGTTCCCCTCCTGAGGCATTGAATGGTGGTCCAGAACCTTTTTGAGGCCAATCAATAATCGCTTTCCAGGCCCTCACCGAACTCCTCCCAAGTCTGAGATTTTGCATAGGCGACTGCTCACGTTGCAGCATGTTTGTACCTGTCTGCTGCCGCAGGAGTCCCACAGGCCAATTTGACCCGATAGGCCACCTTTTCAACTGGACAGCCCCCTTCACCACAGGTGTCCACCAGCGGGTTTGTGGATTATCGCCACGACAGGCACCATTGACCTTCTGGCCACAGCTATGGGCTGTCGCCTCAGCAATGGAGCCATGTAACATGGCCCATTCGGATTCCATGTCACCCGCCTCCTTCGTGACATGGTTGTAGCTTTGCCAGAGGTCAGCGTTAAAGGCCCCTCTGACACAAGACTTCGCCAAACTTTCCCACGAGGCCCAAACTACACACCTGGGCCTGCGAGGTGTGGAGGGCGGCCTTCCCCGCCATTGGAGCCGGCTCATCACCAGATGGTGATTGGTTGACAAGCTCAGCTCCTCTCCTCACCCGAGTATCCAGAACATGCGGCCGCAAGTCCAGCAACATGACTACAAAGTCAGTCATCGAACTGCGGCGGAGGGTGTCCTGGTGCCAAGTGTACTTATGAATACCCTTATGTTCGAACATGGTGTTCGAGATGGACAAACCATGACAAGCACAGAGGTCCTCATACAAAAACTACTTATTATTGTTAATTTCTTAAAAATATGGATATTTCTGCTAACTCTTGATACTCAGGATCATTGATTTTCTCATGATATGAATAGCTATATTGTGAGAATTTATTGATATAATGTTAAGCTCTGTCTGTCTGTCTTCCTTTCGGCTTTTTCCCTTTTACTCGGGAGTCGCCACAGCAAATCGAATCATCTGATTCGCACATTTTGATTTGGCAGAGGTTTTTACGTCAGATGCCCTTTCTGTCACAACCCTTTTTAGCAAGGGACAGAAACACGCTGATGACTTTGCAGCTCCTCTTTACGAAAGTCAGCAACGGTTCTTTTACATGCCTCTCACCATAGACAGTGAGAGACATGGCCCGCCTTTGACAACCCAGTTAGCTGCACTGGGGGGGACGGTGACAACCTTGTGGAGAGTGGGACTCGAACCCCCAACCTTTGGATCAGCGATCCAGCACCCTATACCACTAAACCACCACTGCCCCAATGTTAAACTCTAATATCTTATTTGTACTTACTTATTTCACATTGAACATTCATGCATACATAATATGGCTAAAAATAAGTTCATAAAATCTTCAGGCCTGTTTGAAGGCATTTTAAATTTCTATGTCAGAGACGTCTCAGTCATAATAGTCATTATGTGTCCCTGGAAGTTTTCTAAACGAATGATTATTTTGTCTGTGATATTACAGACTGTGATAACAGAGTCAATAAAATCAAGCAGTGTATTATTAGTGCTAATGCATAATAAATATGCACTTATGCCAGTACACAATGGCTTAAATAGACTCCAATATATTGCCACTGCAATTCTGTTTATGTTCACAAAATTTGGCAAATTTCCTTATTCAATCTGATTTACAGACATGTTTTGCTGTCTCTATAGAAATCTCGTTCTGGTAAAATAGGCCAGAACCTAAGAAGGCCTGGAAAAGGGTCTGGTGCTTATAAGAGATGTGCAAACACCATTCAACTTAATTGATCCATCTAGTGTTGCATGTGATATTCATGTTTACCTTTTGCCCTAGAAATGCCAGTCATATCATTCAGTGAACTGTTAACTTAAAGCCTACCTAATATTATTTAAAAAAAATACATATAATTTATTAAGTATTCTCAAATCCATAAATATATAGTTTCTGCAAAATATTTTAAATATAAGAAATTATAAACTTGAGTGATATATGTATGTAGAGGAATAGGCTGATTTTATTATTGTGGAGATTTTCTGCAGTGCGATGTCCCTGAGTAGCCTCCTGCTTATTGTTAGCTTTTTGTGCCAACTTTAATGAACATCTTACAAAATGAAAAACTTGCACTCTGTCTTCCTCGTTCTCTGAAGGTTTGTGTATCATCAGAAATAAAATAAATAAGGCTATAATTTGCAACTTGATGCTCTAAAAAGCTTTCAAACTGAATATGGTGTCGGACATCCACAATCCAATTTACTATAAAAAGTGAACACTTGCTGTTTTGAATGTATTTATTGGCACATGAGGGTCCTTTTCAGATGATCTAATCAACAGTATTTCACAAAATTGAAATTTATACATGAAGAGAAAAATGAATTGCTGGCTTTCTGAAACAGGTGAACCTATCACGAAAAGAGAAAGCCCATGTTCAGTCACATTATATCAATTAGTGGACACAGATTACTTTCAATTGTGTTTTTTTTCCTTGAAATGTTTATAGGAAGTTGATTGCCTTAACAGTGCACTTTGCTTAGTCATCTGCAGTACGCACTCACCAGAGCGGAGTACTTACACAGGATTATCGAACTTCACACAGAAACCACACATCTTACATGCATGTTGCACCATGTAACACTACCCATCAACCTGAGGTCAGCCCCTTTCCATGAATGGTAAAGGAATGTAGCACAGACCTTTCATATTTGCCTTAAATATTCACTCATTTGCTGAGCTGCTGAATTCCATTTGGGTCACAGAGCTTATCTCAGCCGACACCGGCTGAAGGCGCAATACATATAAACAGCTGGCCAATCCATTTCCAGGCTAACATATACACTCATTCACCTTGGGGCAATTTTGAGCAGCCAATTATCATCATTTGCATGTCTTTGGACTGCGAGGGGAAACCGGGATACCCTGAAGAAAACCACAAAAACATTGAGAAAACTTGCAGACTCCACAAAAATGCTCAAACCCAGGACCTTCTTGATGTGAACCAGATGTGCTACCCCGTATGTCACTGTACCACCCAAACATGGATCAAGTTAATTTACTGTATTTTGCAGGCTGTAAGGCACACCGGATTATAAAGTGTAAAACCAATGAACGACGATTGAACGGTCCATTTTCATACATAAGGCACACTGGGTTATAAGGCGCATCAAGCAAAACAAAAGTCAGATAATTCAAACTTGATTCAATTCATTTACAATAACTCTCAACATTGTTCAGTTATAACAATATAAAACAATAAACTCACTTTTTTCAGTTTATTCTTCTTTCACAAATCAATCAAATTCTTCATCTTCAGTGTCTGAGTTTAACAGTTGCACGATTTCGACATAAATTTACGACTTGCTAACCCCAATATCTAGCGGTTGGAATTCTTTGGTTAAGCCACCCGGGATGATGGTAAGCTCTGAATTAGTTTGCTTCACTTGGGTTCTGACGGTATTAGTGAAATGGGTGCGCATGGAGTCAAAGATCAATGTGGACGGAGATTTGCGGAAAAAGCCTTCCGGTCTCGTGATGTAACTTCTCTCAGCTACTCACGTATTACTCAGTGAGTCACCTAACTACAGTAGCTGTAATGCTCCAAGAATCCATGAAGTGGTGTGGCCACGTCAATACATAAGGCGCACTGGATTATAAGGTGCACCATCAATTTTTGTGCAGATTAAAGGATTTTAAGTCTGCCTTATAGTAAGGGGCAGTGGTGGTCTAGTGGTATAGGGCGCTGAATCGCTGATCCAAAGGTTGGGGGTTTGAGTCCCACGCTCCACAAGGTTGTCACTGTCCCCCCCAATGCAACTAACTGGGTTATCAAAGGCGGGCCATGTCTCTCACTGTCTATGGTGTGAGGCATGTAAAAGAACCATTGCTGACTTTCGACAAGAGTAGCTGCAAAGTCGTCAGCGTGTTTCTGTCCCTTGCTAAAGTGTTGTGACAGGAAGGGCATCCGACGTAAAAACCTCTGCCAAATCAAACATGCGAATCAGATGATTCGCTGTGGCGACTCCCGAAAAAAGAGAAAAAGCCGAAAGGAAGACAGACAGACAAGTCTGCCTTATAGTCTGAAAAATACGGTAAAATATTTTCAATATTGGCACACACGTCTTAAAAAAACACTCGATGTGTCATTTACATTTAATTTATTGACTTAACCAATAATAAAAAAAAATTATAGCCAATTTCTTTAAACATACCATTCCTATTTTGTCCAAAACTGTAATGAAAAGCCAGCGATTGCCCACATTTTGTTACACTGAAAACTCCTCAGCTATCATCAGTAGTTTTGGTTTCAGTGTGATTGAACAGAGGAACATTATGTGTTCTTTAGCAAAAGATCAAGAGGACGTGTTGGAAGCATAGGAGTAACCGTGTGTTATTTTGGTTCTAATCTCCAGGGACACATCAATTTAATTGTGCTTCATGGATACACAAAAGACTGGCAGTTGTTAACCCCATTTAACTAAGCTTGTGCTCATTTTACAGAATTGAGATTTCCATCTCTTCTGCGATCTACAAATCTGTTTCACTCTGTACTTGAACCAGGGCATTTTTCACAATAGCCCTTTTCACAGATATGTGAATATTTTCTTCTAAGGCTTTTTCCATTTCTCAGGGAGCACATGTTGTTTTCCTTCCTTTCCTTTTACATTTTTTCCTTTTCCTTGTTACTAAAAGCTGCGTGATTTATTCCTTTTAAAATATAGTTGAAGATAATGAGTCATGATAATAATCAGATGAGAGTATAGTATCAGCTATTGCTGATGATGAGTGCAGTGTAAAAGTAGTCCTTGCTGATAGTGCACATTAACGTTTGCTAGGCAAGAAATAATGTCTAGGTGCTGTGAGCAGGAAGAAACAAAAAAAAAAACAAAAAAAAAAACCCAGAGCTGTTTAAAAGGGAATATACTTTGTGTTGTAATATAAATAAACTTGGATTTTATGTCCCAGTGTTCATATAAGGATGTGGAGTGTGTACACTCGACACACTGTTCCTCGGTCGATTCGGCACAGAACGGGTTACGGGTCACGGTGTCTACTAGGACACAGTGTTCTCATCACAGCAAGCTACAGCGCAGCCGGAACATTGTGTTACTTTGTGGATAGTTTACAAGAACCTGCCCTTCGGTTTTTTTTTTTTTTTTTTTTTTACTACTATAGACTCACTGCCCACCCCTCCTTCACTCCGCCTCCCATGTTCGATGTCCCCCTCATCACCCCCTCCCCCAACCCATGTGTCTTTGTTGTTCAGCATAAGCGGTGTAGAATAGCACCGCTGGAACATTTCGTCCTCGCGGTGGAAGAGGGCGGGCTTCCTCCCCGGCAGTGACAGCACGCGGCAGCGCGCGGCGTCCTCAACGCACTCCGGGTACATGTTGCACTTGCCGGCAGAATCTCGGTAAAGTTGATCGCGGATTATACAACCAGCTGTATCCAGTGGTACCGGAGAAAAACGGGAAATATTGTAAGTATTTATTTCAGCTCAACCATGACACGGACCCATTTGATTCGGACCGTAATGCTTGGAAAAGCTTTGCTTCACTTTCCGAATACAGCTTCTCATTTGTACATCTGTCTGTGTCCACGTTTTGTAGTATATTCTACTTAGAAAGGGACATAGTGTACCTTCCAAGCTTTATATATTACAAAAAACAGAAAAACAAAAACAAAAAACCAACAACATGCTTTTAATATGAATTTATATTTATTGAAGCCACGTTTCCAAGTTAAAGATGCACATTATAATCACAGAAGATGTTTCTGTAGACTACAGCGACCAAGGAAAGGTACACTTTATAAATTTCTTTATTTCATTATGGTACATGAAACAAGATCATTGGCTCACTGATACAGGGAATTAAACTCGTTCTATTAAAATAAACAGGCTATATTAATCATTGATATGTAAATCATTAATATATATAATATTAAAGTTATTAAACCTTTATATTACGGTAATTTCATAGCATTCCATAAGCATTCATCTTTCATCCCATCCACGTAAAATATTATCTGGATAAAATATTGTTATCATTACTAATACTGTATAAAGCATGGAGTATAGGCTCCTTTGAACTATGGACCGTTTACTGTAGGAAAACCACAAAGAAAAAGATTTTTAAGAAAAAAAATTTTTTTTTACAATGATGCTGGAGTTCAGAGGAACTCAGTGAACCTGAATTGCCATCCAAGAGCTTGTTTGGGGACAGTCTCTTTCTCGCTCTCTCTCATCATATGTCTCTCATAATATATGCACCAAGTACTTAATGAATGGGTTTGTTAATGATAACTCATACATATATACATCATCCAGTAATGTCATAGCTGCACCTTTTTAACTGTAGGCATACAGAGCAAACCTGGGGGTTTTCCTAGAATTTATGCAAGCATGTGATTCAAGCCGTGTTCCTATTTTGCAAGAGCATAACATACCTGATAGTGTGAATGACATTTATAAGAATATGGTAATCTTCCTTGAGGTCAATATATTTGTTTACAAATCAGTTGAAATGTAGTTAAAAAAATAAAACCCACAGTAATAGCCCATACGATGATTGAATCCATATGAAAAATGTTAAAGAAGCAAAAGATGTATTGATAAACATTTTTGTATGCATGCCTGTATGTCATTGTGTTTGAACCTGAGATCTTATCTCAGTTTGTTTCAGTGAGAATGATGCATTACTGTAATGTAGGTGAAATTAAAATAGGTGTAATCCATACCCCATTGGACATATGAGTTACAAGAAAAACAGAGTGGCAGACCGGCACAAAAGTGGCTCTGTATGCTGCTTGAAACTGAGAAACAATGAGCAGACAGAAACAGACTGCTTGCCTGATTAAAAATGTTATATATTATATTATAATTAAAAAAAAACAACTTAACATTGTGTATCAGCATAATTAACTCCATATGTATAATAATTTAATATTAAGCTAATATTACACACACACACACACACACACACACACACACACACACACACACACACACACAGAGCTATGTTAAAAATCTTTTTATGAGAATCCCATAAAGGTGATCTCTTAATTTTTAGCTGTATTATAAATCACCACAATCACAATATTGTAAGTTGGATTCCCCCCACTGTGGGATTAGATAAACAAGCTCTTGGAGTGCAATCCTTGAGTAATAGTGTGTATCTTGCGGAACTGAACTGAATGTTCTGTTCTCTGATTTGGTTTGGGTCTTGCATCTTTTCCGTCATTTGTCTGACTTCATATGTGTGAGGCATACCTTTTTACTGCCCAAACCAAACACTGTGTTTATGTAAAATAATACATAGAGTTTGTGTTTTGCTATGTGTGATTATTCCCGTAGATGGTAATTATTGTACAGTGATACATGATTGTCACATTTGGTACTGTATGTCCTTAATAGCAAAACATATGAACTGATATGAAATACAAAGCTGTTGCAGGTGGGGTTTTTATTTTTTTATTTTTTTATATTTTTGATCTGAAATGATAGAAAGTGGTCTGTCAGACACAGTGTGAAGATAGAAATTTAGTATACGCCACTGGATTGTGCCAGGAACTGTGAATAGAGGGAACATGGTGTTCCCCAGCACACACTCATGAGTGTACACTCACACACACCTCCTCTTACAAGGGACACACACACACCAACGCACAGAGCTGACAAAGTACCTCTGGATAAACATATATCTCGATTGGATCAGATCAGATAGGAGACAGACACAGTGATAATGCGTTTGTCTGTCTTACATAAACATATACAGATGCTAAATTGCACATCAGATAAGACTGTGAAGAGGCTTCGTGCATGTGTTTGTGTATGAGACCTAAAAATTATAATTAAACATCCACAATTTGGGGTATCTGTACAGTCTGTACACTCATTTCAGACCGTTGATATGGATCAATGAGTGTGGACTTACAGATTGTGTGGATATTATTTTGTAGAAGCCCTGCAATTTGTTCAGTCGCTTATGAATTCAATATTCATTCATTTATCACTTGATTTGTTTTCTTTTCTGTATTGAGGTTGTTCCCATATATGCTGAATTACAGACACTCATTTTAAAGACAGCCATTTGGATCTATCATTGGATTTATTAATATTTTTTTGTAAGTGTTTTAAAATAGAAAGGCAAACAGGAAGCAGTATGATACGAGGAGAGCGTATGGTATACTGTTCAAACAAAATGCATTTGTTGCCGTTCTTTATGTAGTTTACAGACTTTTACTGTAAAACTTTAAAGACTAAAATGTGTCATATTGTGTAAGCAAGAAACTGAAGGGTTTTTGAGAAAACGCATTTTGTTAAACTTTAGTATATAGCAGGATATGGAAGCAAACCTTTGTGTAATAGATACAGTTGAATATCTGTTATTACACACTGAGAATGATGCCAAATCAGACTTGTCTTACTCAGCAACATACTAACAATGTCAGGTCTGTTACCAGAAAAGGATGAGTAACAAGAAGAGTTACAACTGAACAATGGGACATTTAGTCACTGGTTGTACATTTTATTATTCAACTTTTATCAGCGTATTAATGATGACATGTTAATATCATGCATAAA
This sequence comes from Plotosus lineatus, assembly GCA_024760905.1. Classification (NCBI taxonomy): domain Eukaryota; kingdom Metazoa; phylum Chordata; class Actinopteri; order Siluriformes; family Plotosidae; genus Plotosus; species Plotosus lineatus. The sequence continues at coordinate 26,033,225 of CM045741.1, forward strand.
ACTTATGGCGAATTTAACTGTACAGTATATTCTAACAAAAATACTGATCTAACTCTGGTCTAGATTTCATAAATACCATAATATATTTTTATATTATACAGTTATTCTATGCATTTTTATTCAGTGCGCTATATTATAATGACGTAATGACAATTCACTCTGTGATATAGAAATTAGGATCCTTTATATTTAATGATATAGTACAAACAGGAGCATTTCATACTGCAAGTAAAGCTTACATATTTTTACCATAGTTGCTTTTTTTTCTTTTTTTCTTTTTTTTTTTTTAGGAGAACAAGGTCATGTCTTGAGGAGATGGCCAAATTTGAGGATATGTGTCGAACTGCCCAGTCTCATATTGCCCTTTTTGCCTCAAAGGGTATAGACATCACTCCAAACAAAGATAGGGGAGTGTGCAAGGTTAGTAAAACTAAAACTGTTTAATATTACTAAAACTCTTTCTGCCTGTTAGTCAGAATTTTTCATCTGACAGAATATTTTCATCACACCCGGATGATTGTAAGAAATAAACTGAATCATTTGTTTATTTACGGATACGTTCTGAACCACTTAGAGTTAATTGGGGTCGCATGGAGGCTGGCGCTCATCTCAACTGACTCTGACCAAGGCCAGAGTATACCCAGGACAGAGTGATTTCCTTTCGGCTTTTTCAGGGGTCGCCACAGCGAATCATTTGCACGTTTGATTTGGCATAGGTTTTTACGTTGGATGCCCTGCCTGACACAACCCTTTAGCAAGGGACAGAAACACGCTGACGGCTTTGCAGCTACTCATTACGAAAATCAGAAATGGCTCTTTTACATGAACCTCTCACCATAGACAGTGAGAGACATGGCCGGCCTTTGATAACCCAGTTAGGTGCACTGTCAGGACAGTGACAACCTTGTGGATAGTGGGACTTGAACCCCCAACCTTTGGACCAGCAATCCAGCCCCCTATACCACCAGGCCACCTCTGCCCAGAGTATACTCTGGACAGCCCAATCCAAAATAAATATATTGAATCCTGGATAGCTCGCGGGGCCATCACAGGGCAGAAACACGCTGATGGCTTTGCAGCCTACTCTTAACAAAAGTCAACAATGGTTATTTTACAGCCTCTCACCATAGACAGTGAGAGACATTGCCAGCCTTTGATAACCCAGTTAGCTGCAATGGGGGGAGGGGAGGGGCAACCGTTGACAGTGGGGCTTGTACCCCCAACCTTGGGCTCAATAATCCAGCACCTTACTATTCTTTGACACCACAACCCCTAAACATAATGTTTACATTTTATTTAACAATTTAATATTTTCCAGACAGTTTTAGGGGGGAATATTTGAAGGGCTCAGTGATACGGTACTTAAGTCACATTGGAGGCAGCCATAACGAAATGGTTTTAGAGGCAGCTTTGGAACCGAAAGTTTGCTGGTTCAATTCCCAAACCAGCAGGGAAAATGTGTGGCACTGTGGGTGTGAGCTGCACCTTCCCCTCCTCCAATTTCATGGCTGAAGTGCCCTTGAGCAAGGCCCCCAACCCCAAATGGCTCTCTGAGTGTGTGTGTGTGTGTGTGTGTGTGTGTGTGTGTGTGTGTGTGTGTGTGTGTGTGTGCACGCTTACTTTGGATGCGTTAATGCAGAGGCAATAAATTCCCTTGTTGGATTAATACAATACAACAAAATAACATTTTTAGAGATCTGAAGTTGGGCACAATGTTCTGGTTTGATTAAGCGCTGTGTCACAATTTTGAAAATGGAAAATGTTACCAAATTCCTCTTTTTTAAGATTTGATATTTTTAAATATTTAATGTTGCAGCACGTAAAGTTCCAACATCTGAAGAAAGCAATCACAGTCAATAAAAGTAATAGACTATAATAATGTACACACACTCTACCTGGGCCTGTAAATCCTTCAAAAAGAAGATTGGGAATTTTATTTTTATAAATTTACAAAAACCTCCATGCTTCGAGGTGTGAGTGCAGATTCAGAGGAATAGTATTTTGTTTTTTGGACTTTGCCCCCACAAAAAGGCATTTCTAATCATAAACATTGTGAAGGTTGCTATTTGACTTAATTATCTACTGTAGTTCCAGAATGTTGGTATTGTTGCTGTCGCCTTTTTATGTTTTAGTTTGTGTTCTTTGTGTTATACCCCCATTTCACTGGAGCACGGCAGACTCGCGGAAGCAAAAATGTCGTCATCCTCCAACATTCCTCAGTCATTCCATCATTTTCTGTGTCCTTCCATATGATTTTGAATGTATTCCTCCGCTTCTGGCAGGCCAAAATCTTTCGCGAACGTGCTTTTGAACATGTTGAAAAGCACGTCCACGCAAAAATCTTCCGACAGTGTATCCTTAGGTTCCGCCATCGTTACGCAAACATTCCGTCATTTCCACAAACGTTCCGTGATCGTTCCTTTTATTCCGTCAGTGTTCCGTGACCGTTCCGCGAGCATTCCCTCCTTTTCCAGGTGTTCAAAAGCGACCATGTTCACCTTCATCTACGGAACCCCATGGAATACTCTCGGAAGGTGCGGAATACACACAAAACAATAGAGCACTGCTTAATTACCGTAGACAGTACGCAGAACGTTTGCGGAACGATAGTGGAACATTTGAGGAAGGGTCACGGAAAGCACGGAAGACTTTCGGAACACTCATAGAAGTCACTTCTAATATAAATACAGGCGCGCAAGACAAAGAGCCATTCATTTCCATTCATCTCGAGAGATGCCACGATGCCAAAAGCCAAGAAGAAGACATCGACCAAGAGGCCATGGTCACCAACGCGGGAAACCCAACCTGAAGAACCTTCCCAGGAAGCCGAGGTAGACTTCGAGCTGGATGTTGCTTCCGCTGATATCGCCGCCGACAACAAAAAGGCACGCGTCTACATAAAACTGACAGATGATGAGGAGCAGGCCATGGTTGACTTCATCCAGGCGAACGAGTGCCTTTATAATAAAAAAACTCCACGCTTTGACAAACAAAGCACTGAAGGCAAAGCTCTGGTCTGATCAGTGCGTGCACATGGGGAAGAGCGAGGAGGAGCTCAAACAGTGATTCCACAGCATGCGCATGAGGCTGGGAAAGCTTCGATGGTGGAAGTCGGGGCAAGCTGATATCATCATGTCGCAGAGGGACGAGTGGATCTTCGACAGCTTCAGCTTCCTCTGCCCACACATAGTGGAGGTATAGCGGAGGAACCTGGTGTCTCTTAAGGCGAAGGTTGCTGCTGCTGCTGCAACTGGCTTGGGCGGCTCCACACCCATCACTGCTGGAGAAACTCCACTACAATCAACGCGGGAGGATTCACAGGACAGTGGGCATACAACACTGGTCAGCCCCCTCGATGCAATGCCTGCCACCGTAGCATCGAGGTCCGCTGGAGCTCCCACGTCCAGCCAAGATGACAGAGTTGACCGTATTCTTGCAGTAGCCGAACAGCTGGTGAACAGCTGGTGGCATGGACAGCTGATGACTACAAGAGGGTGAGTTTCACCAGTTGGGCGGCAGCTGCGCTACAAAATCTGCCGGAGCCGTTATACACGCATGCTAAATTAAAAATCCAGGTACTTCTTAACGATTGCTTGGACAGGACTGAAACCTTGGAGATGAAACCGCAGGAACAATCACCCCCTACGCAGCAGCGGTCGCAGCAGCTCCAGCCTCTTTTGCAGCTGCAACAACACCAGCAGATTCGACCACCACCTCTGCACCTCCAGTGGCAACAGCAGCAGCAGCAGCACTACTGGCCGCCCCCACCGACGCCGTGGACCACGCAGCTGCCAGTTCCACCCGTGCCTGTTTGGGGACCTCAAGACGCGAGGTGGGCACCACCACCACCTTGCCCACAACAATCCACGTCATCTGCAGGAGAGCAGCCACCACAACCCACCAGACCAGTCAGGTGCCCTCCGGTTACATGCACATTGACGCCTGTAACCACCCCTGCGGCTAGACAGAGACGTGGAAGTGAGCCCAGCATGTTCAACCTGTCCAGTGTGCTCAGGCAGTGTTGTGGTGATTTAGAGGACTCCACCTGCGACCTGTGAGATTTATTTATTATTTTTTTTTTTTCTTGATTTCAATTTATTATATTATTCAAGTTCAATCACTTTGCTTTTTTCTGTTTTTCTGTTCCTGTAATGAAATTTTAAAGTTATAATCACTGTGGTTTGGACTTGTGTGCATGGTTTTTAGTCTGGAAGGATATATTGTGTCGCAAATAAAAGGAGCAAGTAGACATTATTGATATTAAACAGATTAACATATATTACATTTTAAATTTATTGTGCATTATAAGCTTCTTGTTCTTCTTCTTTTCCTTTCGGCTTTCCCTTCAGGGGTCGCCACAGCAAACCATCTGCCTCCATCTCACCCTATCCTCTGCATCTACTCTTACTCCAACTACCTTCATGTCCTCCTTCACCACATCCATAAATCTTCTCTTTGGTCTTCCTCTCGGCCTTCTGCCTGGTAGTTCCAACCTCAGCGTCTTTTCCTCAGCGCCACTGTTTCTAAACCACACAACATCACTGGCCTCAACACCGTCTTGTACACTTTTCCTTTCATTCTTGCCGATACCTTCCTATCACACATCACACTGAACACTTTTCTCCAACCATTCCAACCTGCCTGCACACGCTTCTTCACCTCTTTTCCACACTCTCCATTGCTCTGGATTGTTGAGCCGAAGTACTTAAAATCCTCCACCTTCCATATCTCTGCTCCCTGTAACCTCACCGTTCCTCTTGGGTCCTTCTCGTTCACACACATGTATTCTGATTTATTGAGGCTAACTTTCATTCCTCTCCTTTCCAGGGCATACCTCCACCTCTCCAAATTTTCCTGCACTTGTTCTCTGCTTTCAATACAGATCACAATGTCATCTGCAAACATCTTATTGTGCATTGTAAGCATATTGTAAAATATAAACATATAGTACTTTAATAAATATCTTGTAAATTACAAACATATAGTACTTTAAACATAGAGCAAATATATCATCCATCATTCATTTTCTGTAACTGCTTAATCCTAATTATGGTTGCGGGGAGGCTGGCGCCCATCCCACCCAACTCCGGGTGAGGGCAGAGTACACCCTGGACAGCTCGCCAGGCCATCGCAGGGCGGAAACACGCGGACAGCTTTGCAGCCTACTCTTGTCAAAAGTCAGCAATGGTTCTTTTACATGCCTCACACCATAGACAGTGAGAGACATGGCCAACCTTTGATAACCCAGTTAGCTGCACTGGGGGGACAGTAAATATATATAAAATAAAATAAAATAAATAATAATAATAATAATAATAATAATAATAATAATAATAATAATAATAAAATAAATGTAAAAATATATAAAATAAATATCTTGTAAATTACAAACATATACAGTAGTACATTCTAAACATCTTGTAAATAATAAACATATAGTGCTTTAATAAATATCTTATAAATTATAAACATATAGTAACATCTTATAAATTATAAGCATAATTATAGTAAACATATTGTAAATTATAAACTTATTGTAAATTACAAACACATGTTAAATTTTAAATTTATCGTACATAAGTTATAAACATATTGTCTGTCTTCCTTTCGGCTTTTTCCCTTTTACTCGGGAGTCGCCACAGCGAATCATTTGATTCGCACGTTTGATTTGGCAGAGGTTTTTACGTCGGATGCCCTTCCTGTCACAACCCTTTTTAGCAAGGGACAGAAACATGCTGACGGCTTTGCAGCTACTCTTTACGAAAGTCAGCAATGGTTCTTTCACCCTTCCAGCACCAGCATCCAGCACCCTATACTACAAGTCCACCACTGCCCCAAGTTATAAACATATAGTATGAATGAGAAAATGAGCTTCCTTGGTCGAATCCACGTATGTATGGGTGAAATCAGGAGCAAATCTTTTGCTCTTTGCCGATTTTTCCGTGTTGAAAGGTGGTTACGCCGGGTATTCCTCAGTCATTCCGTGTTGACCGTGAACGTTCCGTGCTCATTCCGTCTGTTCCACAATCATTTTGTAGCTCTTCCTTCTAAAATGGAGTAGTGCCGTGGTCATTTCTCAAGTGTTCCGTGCTTTCCATGAAGGTTCCGTGAATTTTCCGAAGGTCTTCCTTTGCTGTCTGCACTCGCTCTGAAGGTAATCCGTGCGCTTTTACGCATGTGTTCCGTCATTGTACCGCAGTCTTTCCGCATCTTTTCCGCACATTCCGTGATCATTCCGAATGTACAATTTTCCATAGGATTTTAACCCATTTTCCGTGTAAAAATGCCGAAGCTCCTCCATGGAGTGCGTTCCACGCCTTTCCGCCACGATCATTGCATTCCGCACACCAGTGAAATGGGGGCCATTGAGTAGGTTGTTTAAAGAAGTTTATCTAAGTACTAAGAAAATAAATATAATTTCTGACTAAATGTGATTGTTATATTGTTACTTTTTATGCAAGAACTTCTTTGGCCCCAACAATTACAGTTTTTTGTTTGTTTGCTTAAGTCCAATAAAAGAGATGTCACTTCAGAATTCAATTCAATTCAGTTTTATTTGTACAGTGTCTTTTACAATTGGCATTGTCGCAAAGTAGTTTTACACAGTAAAAGTTCACAAAGTATAAAAAATTTAAACATTTTCTACAACCCTTACACATCCCTAATGAGCCTCGGCTATGGAGATGGTGGCAAGGAAAAACTACCACTGTAGATGCGAAGAAGAAACCTTGAGAGGAACCAGGCCTAAAAGTTAAACCCAGGCTTGTTTAGGTAAAACCATAAAGATACAAACGACAGTATATATGAGAAAGTCATTACAGTCCAAAAAGTAGTCCGGTTGGTTATACAACAATTGCAAGTCCTATGTAATTGTAGGGAAAAGAGTCTTTATCACTAGCAGTGAAAAGTCATCTCTTCACAGTCTGTTTAGCTCACATCTGGGTCCATATAGATCATCAGCAGGAAGTAGAGACTTCCAAGATGAGAACTTCAGCCAAAATCAGCACACCCAGACATTTTATGCATTAAATTCATTTGAAATTAACATCCCTATGTCGCTACTTAGGTGGCACGGTGGTGTAGTGGTTAGCACTTCCACCTCACAACAAGACGGCCTGGGTTCAATTCCTGGCCTTGGCGTTTCTGTGTGGTGTTTGCATATTCTCGTGCTTTCTGGGTTTCCTCCTTGTACCCTGGTTTCTTCCACAGTCCTAAAATATGTACAGTAGGCTAATTGGCTATTAACATCACACCTAGGTGTGAGTGGTTGTGTGAGTGGTAGCCCTGCATTGGCTTGGCAAGACCAGCATCCGCACAACACTAATTAGGATTAACCGACTTAGAAAATGAATGAATCTTTGAAACATAGAACGTAAGAAATATATTTCTAGGCACACGAGTTTACTTTGCTGGTTTGCCTGAAATACCCATAACTGAATAACCTTATTTCATAAATAAAGAATGCTGATGATGACAACTTTATTTCACAATCTCAACAGATTGTGATGCGACATGGTGCAGAGGGTGAGAAGCCTATGATTGGGGACAAGGTACATGTCCACTACACTGGAAAATTGCTTAATGGGAAGAAGTTTGACTCCAGTTTTGACCATAAAGAGCCTTTTGTCTTCAATGTAGGCAAAGGTATTGTAGTTCTCTTGAGCAATTTCTCTTAAAATCCTGAGCTAATTATTTTGCCATGATATTGTTCTTGTGTGTCTTCTAATAATGGCCAGAATTTAAAACAGTTGTAGTTTAATCATAGTTATCAGAATAATTATTATAAGATTAAACCATCAATTGCTACACATGCAGCTACATTCCACTTTTCCCCCAAATGTAAATGAATCTGATGTCTACCTACCTGTCAGGATGTATTTTTCTAATAATTGTGGGAATTGGATATTTTTAAAATGAAACCAGGATTTTAAAAAATGTTTGTTTTGTAACATCCACACATTAGGATAGGCATTAAAACAGATTTTGAATTCCTGTTACCTCATAAGCCAATTCATAAATCATGTAAGTAACATAGGACTGAATACTATTATGCTTTAAGCATGTTCTCTCATTTTAAATGCTGTGAACAGCATAATATATTTAACCTGTTTAAATTGCACCTTCCTGGAAGGCTTTTAATGCAATTTTCAGTTCAGTTCATTTTCTGTAACCGCTTCATCCTAATTAGGGTCGCGGGGAGGCTGGTGCCCATCCCAGCCAACTCAGGGCGAGGGCAGAGTACACCCTGGACAGGTCGCCAGGCCATCGCAGGGCAGAAACACGCTGACGGCTTTGCAGCTACTCTTGTCGAAAGTCAGCAATGGTTCTTTTACATGCCTCACACCATAGACAGTGAGAGACATGGCCAGCCTTTGATAACCCAGTTAGCTGCACTGGCGGGGACAGTGACAACCTTGTGGAGAGTGGGACTCGAACCCCCAACCTTTGGATCAGCAATCCGGCACCTTATACCACTAGACCACCACTGCCCCAATTAATGCAATTTTGTTTTAAGTATTAATTCTTTTAAAATAATTATACAAGGTTAAAGTACTAAAGTCAACAAAACTTGTGGCACTGAAATATTTTTATTACATTTTAATGAGACATTAATGCCATTAGATTACACTGGATGTTCATATTATCCTCCCTTTTGTTTTAATAAAGGTCAGGTAATCAAAGCATGGGATATTGGTGTGTGCTCCATGCAGAAGGGAGAGGTGTGTCTGCTGATGTGTAAGCCAGAATATGCCTATGGTTCTATTGGCAGCCCCCCAAAGATCCCTCCAAATTCTACACTATTGTTTGAGGTAAAAAAAAAAAATTGTAGCATCTTACCAAAGATTTGTCTAAAAAATATCATGCTGGAACATATTGACAGTAGTTGGCTGATACATGTCCCCTGCCCCACCCTGGTTGCTTTTCAGGTAGAAATGTTGAGTTTTAGAGGGGAGGAGCTTACAGAAGATGGAGGAATCTTAAAAAGAATAAAGGTCAAAGGTGCAGGCTACAACAATCCCAATGATGGCGCCACAGTTCATGGTATACATTTAATCACAATTCTGAAAATCTTTGTGTTCTTTTAATACTTATTGATGTAACACAAACCTATTTTATGTACCACAGTTCACTTGGAGGGAAGGTGTTGTGGCCATTTGTTTGATTCACGGGATGTCACATTTGTAGTGGGAGAATCTGAGGACATGGGTGTTCCACTGGGTGTGGATCGAGCCATGGAGAAGATGCAGAAAGGAGAATGCTGTCTATTATACCTAAAACCCAGGTACGTTTAAAAGATGGGGATTAAGCCTTATGCCTTAATGAGTACACCACCATAAAAAAAAAAACACATGACAAACTGATCAGTTTCAGTGTGTGTGGTGTGTGTGTGTATATATATATATATATATATTTTTTTTTTTTTCATTTTCTGAACTGCTTAATCCTGAGTAGGTTTGCAGTGAGGCTGGTGCCCATCTCAGTCAACTCTGAGTGAGGGTGGGGTACACCCTGGACATCTTGCTAGGCCATTGCAGGGCCAACACTCACACAACCATACATACTCACACATCACACCTAGGAGTGATTTTGAATGGGCAATTGAACCTATTGTGCATGTTTTTGGACTGTGGGAGGAAACATGAGCACCCTGTGGAGACCCACACAAGCATTTGGAGAACATGCAAGCTCCGCACAAAAACGCCCAAGCTGGGAATTGAACCCAGGACTTTGTTGCTGTGAGGCAAACGTGCTAAACACTACACCACAGTGCTGCCTGTGTGTGTGTGTGTGTGTGTACATACGTATATATATATATATATATATATATATATATATATATATATATATATATATATATAAATTTTCTGTAACTGCTTAATCCTCATGAGGATCGCTGGGAGGCTGGTGCCCATCCCAGCCGACTCAGCGCGAGTGCTGAGTACACCCTGAACAGCTTGCCAGGTCATCGCAGGGCAAAAACCCACTGATGGCTATGCAGCCTACTCTTTTTCGAAAGAGAGCAATGTTTTTTTTTTTGTTACATGCCACTCACCACAGACAGTGAGAGACATGGCTGTTTTTTGATAATCCAGTTATCTGCACTGGGGGGGAAAGTAAATTTATTGTGAAAATATTTTTGTAGTCACACACTCTCTCTTTTTTCATACTCTCAGGAATAAAACAGAACTTAAGATTATTAGGAAGAAAACTGAAAGAAAATAAAAGCTCAGAGACCACTACTCACACTGATAAAGAATAAAAATAGAACTTAGACTTGCAGGTAACAGTTCATGGATAAAAACATAGGCAGAAGAAACAAATAATTATCGGAGCTCAGGTTCAGTATGCGTAAGTTTGGTGTGGTAAACTACTGAAACACAATAAAAGCACAAACAGGTGAACAGACAAACTGTGGATCAAAACTGGATGTTTAAAAGTGTAAACATGTTAGACTAAAACTGTGGTAAATTGGACTAAGACACCTAGATAATGTGGGTTGAAGTTCATTTAGTCCTGTAAATATACTTGACTGGACTTTAAGTGGCCTATATTCTCTGCATATGCGCCACAGTTTTGGCCACAGACTTTAACCTGGAACAGAAGAAGGTAGATAATTTTTGACTGTCAGCAGAGATCATGCTGTACTAGCAGAAATAGTTAAATCTTTTGAAATATATGTGTGTTATATAGATATGTCATGAAAATCTGTTTAATCTTTGGGATTTAAACGGCTCTGTATACTACACACAATTTATAAGAATATGCAAGCAAATTTTGTTCAGCGAATTCTCTTGTAAAAGTTCATTGAAAACATAAGGAAAAGCAAAAAAGCCCAGGTAGACACAATCTAGTTTCTTGCCCAAACGCTAAACCTCTTAATCCTATAACAGTCACAGGGAGACTGGAGCCCATCTCAGCCAACTCTGGACAAAGCTAGGGTACACCCTGACCAGCTTGCCAGTCCATTGCAGGGTCAGCAAACAAATTCACACTCTCATCTAGCGGCTTCTTGGAACAGCCATTTAGCCTAATGTGCATATCTTTGGACTGTGGGAGGAAATCAAGGTAGCCAGAGGAATCCCACACAAGCATGGTGAGAACAAACAAAGTCCATGCAGAAACACCTAGGACCATCTTGATGTGAGAGTGATGTGCTAACTACTACAACACTGTGCTGTACATAGATCGAATATAAAATTTGTACTTACATTGTTTTTTACTTTGTTCAATAAATTCTACTGCCAAAACCATCCAGAAAATAGTCAGCAAATTTGATAGCATGTTATGGCGTTGTGTTGTGAACAATATTGTACAATTTTACATCCATACAATGCATGACCTGGCATCTATCTTTCATTGAAATCACCATTTTCAAAAGCTCTGCCTTCAGGAACTGTTTGACAAAAAAAAAAATCATGAAAAACTTGACTTTTAGATCTTTCAAGTTCACCATATTGGTTTTGATTGATTTTGAGCCATTTTCTTTCTTTTTTACATAATGATGATTTCAACAGAAATTACATCTTCGACTGAGCATTTGGGTCAATTTTCACAAAATACAAACCACATAATCTTGAACCTCTTCGCCACTTAAATTGTGAAAAAGCTGTTAGGTAGAAAAAAAGGCTAAATTATCATTCATAGTTTCATCAGTCTGAAGGTTTGTGTGCACAGTAACAAGGCTTCTTTGACAAATGTTCTAAATTTCAAAGCAAACTGTCAAAAACCACAGATTCTGTAAGTGCTTAAACAGACCCTATTTTTAAGATGTGAATTATTTATTTTTTTTTAAATCTTGATCATGAGAAACCTTAGTTGTTTTCAAAATCGTATTAGTTGTTCCTTTGGGCTTTGCTCTAACTGAATTGCACGTAAAAATTGCTTTGCCAAAGGGGTGATCTAATGCATTTTATTTATTTATTTATAACTTTTTTTAAACTGCTGGCCTAATCAACATAGAACATCATATGTAAAACCCTTGCATTAACCTCAGTCTATTTAATGGGGGGCGGAGAGCTGTTATGGCAAAAAAACAAGCTGCCACAACCAAGGAATTTGCAACATTTCTTAATTATTCAGTTGAAACGATATCAATCACCATTGCATACGTCATTTTAAAATTTTCACAATGATAGGGCTCTAGTGTCAGGGTATTCTATATTTAAAAGCAATCTGTTATAAAGCATGGAATCCACAAGCAGTTGAAAATGCCCATTTTGTGAAGAAAAAAAAAATCTTCTTGTGAACTGTAAATTCAGTTTATCCAAAATTGCACTTATAGTGCCTTTAGGGTGTGGTCTAACTAAATTGTGAAGGAAAATTAATGAAGACATCAGAGGTGTGTGTCAATCAAATTGCTTGGGTGACATTGGTGAATTTTTTGGATATTTAACAGTCTTGAAAACCTTAATATACATTCACACTGACACTCCCAGCTAACCTGGCCAAAGGTGCATGACTAGGACAAATATGCATCATCCTAATAAGGGTCACGGGGAGGCTGGCACCCATCACAGGCGACTTTGGGCGAGGGCAGAGTGCACCCTGGACAGCTCGCCACACCATCACAGGGCAGAAACACGCTAACGGCTATACAGTCTACTCTTGTCGAAAGTCAGCAATGGTTCTTTTACGTTACATTCCTCCCACCATAGATAGTGCGAGGCATGGCCAGCGTTTGATAACCCAGTGAGCTACACTGGGAGGACAGCAGTGATAATCGTTGACAGTGGGGCTTGAACCCCCAACCATGTTATCGCTAATTCATCACCTTACCACCGGGCCACCCACTGCCCTTAAATATATAATTATACAATAGGTCATTATTCAAGGTGCTAAATTTATTAAATACTTTAGGGGGCAGAAGAGAGAGAGAGAGAGAGAGAGAGAGTAAAGAGATGAGGGGCTGCATTAACAAACAATATATGGTAAGGCAGTGACAGAGGCAGCAGGAAGTACTATAAGTTGCTACTTACTGCTTTACAAAGGCCACATTAGTCTCCTGTGTATGTGGCTGTGTGTGAGTGAAAGAATGAGTAATCATGTATATATTTGGCAAGTGTTGACATATTTGGAGTATGTGTAATCATGTGTGGATTTCTGTGTATCTGTATGTCTATGCATATGAAATTTGACAAGTTTTTGTGTTCTCTTTTTCCTGCTACAAGTGATTTCACTTAAACAGTTCAGTTTTGATTTATGAAGCAGCACATCTTTGACTTTAATTAGTAAATTAAATTAATTTGTACCCTTTATTGGGTTGTGTGTGGAACATATAATATTGTGAAAGTGTGAGTATTTACCCAGGTGGAAGTTCCAGGGTGGCATAGTCAGGGTATAGCCTTACATCTTAGAACTAAGGTTGTGCTCCCGACATGTTTACAGCTGCATACTTTTTGAGCCATAATGGTGAACCGAGTCTAAATATATGCCTGTGATAAAAGTGTACATAACATGTGTTTAAGCCCATATCATTAAAATCTCATTCCAATTAGGGATCCAAAGTTGCCATTCCTTCCCTTGAGCTTTTTTGCATTTAATTATAAACAGTGTACCAGATGTCTTTGGTTTCTAACCTTTGACCCAAACACCGTTAAGCTATAACCATTAACAAATGCTTAACTTAACTGTGCATGCAAACATAGCGAGTTAGACCAACAAGCATTCACACTTACAGTTGATCTACACACTGCCCTACCATGCTGCTCTCGAAAAAAAGAACTGCTCAAAGCAATCAGTGAAACCTTAACATTGCTAAAACTTTCATGTTCATTGTAAGTGTATATAAACTTCTGCATACAAAATACGCACTGATCAGTACAAACGCTCCCCGACTTATGTTTTTAATTGGTTCCAGACGGCCAAACGTAAGTTGAAAGTGAACGTAAGTTGTTACAGTATGACGTGTGACGTATGACGCTCATACTGTACTATACATCCATAAATACCATTAGCGTATCTCATAAAACACCCCTAAATCAATTATTATAAACATAACATTGTAAAATAATATCAACTATATCAAATAATATCAACATTAATTTCAAATAAGTCACTTATTTATACTGAGTTACTTTACATGAAGCTTAAAACAGCCAATCAACGCTTACAATATGTGAGGCGCTCAATACCGAAAGTGGTGTACTTGCAAAAGTAGTGTACTTGCTGTGGGTTGTACAAACTTCCGGTCTATCAAGTGTGCAAGGGTGCCGTTGAGCTCGTTTCGAACACAGCCTGCACTGATGTGAATCCCAGCAAAGCGGAGAGTTCTTTCTTTTGTGTAAGTAAGTAAGTAAACTTTATTCAAGAGATGCAAACAAAGAACAAGTACAAATCCTAATGAATATTAATATAAAAATAAGTATACACTCTTAGGATTCTGCTAAAAGATAAAAAATAGCTGTAATTGTTCTGTAATTTGTGGATTCGGATTTTCATTCATTGTACAACTCTCTTTGCTTAACTGAGTATGCATGGTAGATTGTGCCGATCTGAGCAGATAATTAATTCATCTCTGTGTATGAGACTTGCACCCATGCTAGTAGGCTTACACTTCTGACCAATTAGATTTGCTTAGGTTTACAAAAGTCCGCAAAACAGTGTAAACACAAAGATTACAGAGACGACGTCTTAACACAAGGGTAACACGCTATATAACTGATATATATATATATGGGTACCCAGAGTGCAGGGAGCGCTGGGGTCTCATGGGCATTGAGCATACGCGTGTATGAAATTGCACCGTATGTCTGTCTTCCTTTCAGCTTTTTCCCTTTTACTCGGGAGTCGCCACAGCGAATCATCTGATTCGCACATTTGATTTGGCAGAGGTTTTTATGTCGGATGCCCTTCCTGTCACAACCCTTTTTAGCAAGGGAGAGAAACACGCTGATGACTTTGCAGCCTACTCTTTACGAAAGTCAGCAATGGTTCTTTCTCATGCCTCTCATCATAGACAGTGAGATACATGGCCCGCAATGAAATTGCGCTATATATGCATCCAAAATAATAATAATAATAATAATAATAATAATAATAATGTGTATATATATATATATAAAACTGAACTGGGATAAGGAGGGGCACGTTCGGTCTGTAGTTTGTAAACAGTGGACGCAGCGTCATGCGTCATTACGTCAGAGTACAACGTAGGTACGTCTAAACTCAAAATTTGACTTTTTTTTTTTTTTAAACGTAAAATTAAAAAAAAAAACGTATAACAGATGAACGTAAGTCAGGGAGCGTCTGTACATTTTCTGCATGAACACCACCATTTTACTTTATGTATAAATATTATTGTAATACAACAATGTGTACATTCTATCTAAGTGTTCTGTCTTTGGCATGCTGTTTACTGTATTTTGCAGATATGGCTATGGTAAAGAAGGAAAACCAGAATTTGGCATTGGACCAAATTCCGAACTTGTTTATGAAGTAACACTCAAAGATTTTAAAAAGGTGAGGCTTTCACAAAAACACTCTTATTTATTGAAACTTTGATGAGTACAGAGCACTAGCAATTTTAATAGAGAATCACATTAATTGCAGATGAAAAAACAGAACAGAACTTATGTCATAGGGACTTGCATGTGAGAAAATATTACTTTAGATTAATTTCATATAGGGAGCAGTTGTGGCCCGGTGATACGGTGCTGGCTTACTGATCTGAAGGTCGGTGGTTCAAACCCCACTATCAACGAGTTTCACTGCTGTGTCTTCAAACCCCCCCCCCCAGTACAGCTAACTTTCTTCTCAAAGTCTGGTCATGGTTCTCACTGTCTGTGGCGGGTGTTTGTGCCTTGTGATGGCCTTGCGAGCTGTCCAGGGTATACTCTGCCCTCGACTGAGATAGGTGCCAGCCTCTCTGTGACCCTAAGTAGGATTAACTGGTTCAGCAAATGAATGGATGTATGAATAATTTCATGTCCTGGAATTAGAATTAACATAGGTGCAGTATTTATTATTCAGTGGCAGGATTCTGGGGAAGTGAAAGAGAAAGCACTCCCTCTAGTGTCCATCGAACTAAAGTTTGAGAAAGCTGGCATTTTTTCCTCCCCTCAGGCCAAGGAATCCTGGGAAATGGATTTGAGTGAGAAACTAGAGCAAGCAGTTTTGATCAAACAGAAAGGAACCCAGTACTTCAAGGTGAGTTTTTCTTCCTGTTGAAATCTACCAGCTTTCCTGAGTTTAAATGGTTCTCTTTTATATGCACCTCAATCAGAGGTCTAGCATTTTAAAATCTGGTTAGGCTAAGAGGAAAAAAGAGAGGTTTGAGGTACAGTATTAAAGCCGAACGTGAACAGTCAGTTCTCTAAGTTAAGGTATTGAAAGTAGGAAAAATGAACAAGCTAAGGATCTGAGTGACTTTGACAAGGGAAACTTTGTGATAGCTAAACGACTGGGACTATTCAGCCATAACAATAAAACCATCTGACTGCTCTGTGCCTAGGCAGTCCTATACAGCAAACTGCATTGCACTGTATATACTGGCACCTTTCTGTCATAGCCAGCAGACCAGACATACAAGCCTTCACTCTCCATGCATATCATTGAGCCTTGGACACCCATGACGTTCTTACCAGTTCACTGGCTTTCCTTCTTTAGACCACATTTGGTCTACATTACTTACCACCGCATACCAGGGACATCCTAAGACCTGCTGATGTGTGGAATGAATAGACCCAGCCATTTATGCTGTCTTCACACTATAATGAATTGGCCTCATTCATCTGGCTCAAATGAGTTCATTTCTAAGTGAACTTCTTGCTCTTCATCCACACTCCCGAGCTTGAACTCTTTCTTCATAACCCTGAGCTTCTTGGGGTTTTCCTGCTGGTACGGTTGAGGATGTGGAGACAGTTCAGACACTGGATGGACTAGAAGACGGGTTTCTGTGAAATGCTGAGAGTGGGACGCAGCTACTTTTTCAGATGAAGGTGTAGATAGTGTAGATGGAGCCTTGCATGTTTGCCTGGAGGATGGCTGCTTCTTCCTGAACATTTTAATCATAAAGAAAGTTCAGTCAGTGCTTGAATGTTTTATACCTGCGTACAAAAATTACATGGTTCATGATTTGGGATCATATGGAGAAGCACATGCACAGCTCGTAATCCATCTGTTAAACATCTTTAATATTCGTTCAGCATTTGCTCTGGTTTGTTAATAAAAATGCAACTTCTTCATAGTCGTCTTCATTGCTGTTTCAGGCTGGACAATATTACCAGGCTGTCATTCAGTATCAGCGTATTGTAATGTGGCTGGAGATGGCGTGTGGAGCAGGAAAGGAGCAACAGCAGGCCATTCAGGCCCTTCTGCTTGTTGCGCATTTAAACCTTGCCCTGTGCCACCTACGCCTGCAGGACTACTCTCAGGTTGTTGAAAGCTGCAACTTGGTAAAGCTTTAGACAGCGCTCTATACATTCTTCAACATCAGATTAGCTTCACACTGAAGAATTAACATCACAGTTAACAGCCTATGAAGGTTTTGACTGCTTTGTCCTTTGCTAGGTGGTGGCGCTGGACTCTTTGAACGAGAAAGCACTGTATCGGCGTGGAGAGGCCCGTTTGTTTCGTAATGAATTCAGTCTAGCTCTAGAGGACTTCAGGCAAGTCCTGCTGGTCAATCCCACCAACCGTGCAGCCCGCTGCCAAATTGCTGCCTGCCAACGCAAGATACGTGAGCACCATGAGCGTGATAAAAAGATCTATGCCAACATGTTCCAGAGGTTTGCTGAACATGATGCCAAGGTACATAAACTGTCAAGATCTCCAGTTCTTTGCAACTTCTCACAGAGGTATTAGAATAGATAGTTAAGTTATTTTGAAATTATTTATGCATGCGTACTAGTAGTGAGGCCCCTACAGGGACTTATAAGTCCACCTCTGACTACAATGACATCATGTGTCAGTTTGACCTTATTTGGGTGGGCCATATGTCATGAGGGACAAATAACCCGATGTATCTTGATATGCCTGACTTGGCCTTGAAGCATGCCCCATCACTAAAGGCAGCCATAATATAGTATTGATAAGTTATTTGATGTGACATTAATTTACCCGGACAAAATGATGTGGCCGCAGAATAAGTATGGTAAAAATCAATGTCATGCAAGGATGTAGTCACACCTTTACATTAATACATGGGACTGGATTTATTTTCTGAATATTTACAACAATATTCTCCCTTAGGTGAGTCGTTTAAAAAGGAGCAAAGAACATTGTGGAGTGCTGGATCAAAAGTGCAAAGCAGTAAAGAGGCCACGGAGAAGTAAGGATGGTCCCTAATGGTCCACAGCCCAAACTGTGATGCCTGTAATGCTGTGTGGTAGCAGGTCTCGTTGTGACCCGATGTATTTTGTGCTGAGTGCAGTATCAAAATGCATGGACAGCCCCTTTTCACAGGACTGCTATCTTTTAGAACCCAGAAGACGAAGGCTCAGACAAGATTATGTAACAGAAAAGATCTTTGAAGAGGCTATAAACTTTAATGGCATTCCAACAGATAAAATGCACACATGACCACTGGTATTCAACATCTAACCTCCATTACATACACTGGGGTCCAAAAGTCTAAGACCACACTGAATATCTGGTGAGCACTAACACAAACCGACACCCCTAATTGCGGAAGCTTTTGTGCAATCCACTTTTTTGTTTTATTAAATACCTCTTACCTGTTTGTACCTTTTGTCAGTGTCTTGAATATGTAATATTCATGATTCTGCACTATTTCAATGTCTCTGTTTAAATGTAAGCAAATCTCTACTATTGACCAATTTAACTGCTTTATGCAAAAGGTTAGATTTTCTTCATACCTAATTTCTTCTGATGTAGCATGTGTTCAGATGAAAATTGATCATAAGATTTTGCACATTTTATAAAGTCCGCACCAGCACAAGTAGACTATATACCTAAACCCAATACAAAAAAGGGGTATACAGTACTAAATACTAGGGCGCTACTGTTCATTTACGTTTTTAGTACAGTACTATCATCTGTACTGAAAATTGTTTCATGAAGAAATGTAGAAAAGAATGCAAAATAGAAATTTTCTCATTAGTGGTCTCAGATATTTGGGCCCCACTGTATATTTGAACCTCGCAAGATATTTGTATAATGCTGAAATATGAATATAACAATAAAAGTTGGTACTGTACAATGTGTATTCAGTAATGTGGGAGTGATAAAGGCATGGAATGGTTTCACTGGTAGTCTTGAGACAGATGTTATGGGGAGATTTGCCAGCATCTTTGTGTTCAGATAAATGACTACAGTTGATGGTTTATAATCCAATGATCATTTACTGCCTGTTTGCCAGCAACATCTCACCTAATAGATTGACACAAAATGAAACCTTCCCTATGGGAACATGGACTAGTGACTCATTGGCCAGCTGAAAGGCTGTAGCTATAAACTTCCTGTTAGAGGATAAAATGATAAATATCCATGCTTGCACTCTCCTTGTCAGACATGTCCAAGTAATCAAGCTTGTGGACCCTGGATCTGTGAAGTGGTCACATTATATAATGGAACCACTATGCCAAATGTTTAATAAATAAAAATTCTATATTAGTGGTGTGCCATCAGGGCCAGCAAAGCCTTCTCCGCTGGCCTAAATACTATCAGAAGCACTGACCTCCATTTACATTTTAAATTCTAGTATTTGTTCTATTAAATTGTATCAATTTATTCCCAACAGTCTATTCTCTTCATTTTCCAGCGTGTCTCTTGACTTTATTGCTGTATGTGGATGTTAGGCTTTTTTGTCCAATCAGATTTAAGCTTTTGTGTGTTGCCATATCAAGCTAATGTGATCAAGGTCTTGAGAATCCGTAGTACTGGCTGATGTCACTGAAACTACATTAGCAATGGGGCTTTTTTTTTTTTTTTTTTTTTTTAACCAATCAGATTCGCCCCTGGTGGTGACCTGGTAGTAAAGGGCACTGGATCGCTGATCCTAGGGTTGAGGGTTATAGTCCCACTCTCCACAAGGTTGTCACTGTCCGCCCCCATTGCAGCAAACTGGGTTATCAAAGGCCAGCCATGTCCATCACTGTCTATAGTGAGAGGCTTGTAAAAGAACCATTGTTGACTTTTGTAAAGAGTAGGCTGCATAGCTGTCAGTGTGTTTCTGCCCCTTGCTAAAGGGTTGTGTCAGGAAGGGAATCAGACGTAAAAAACTATACCAAATGGAACATACGATGATTCACTGTGGCGACCCCTGAGAAAAAGGGCATTTTTGTTGTTGTTGGGTTTTTTTTTGAAACGCACACAATGGTTGATAGAGGACGAGAAATTAACTTGGTGTCGGACATTCTTGAGAATCCATTTTCAAGACACACACACACACACACCTCATTATTGTTATCTACCACCCTCCTGGAGCCCTAGGACACTTTCTAGAAGAAATGAACACACTCCTCTGCACTCTCCCCACTGACAACACCCCTCTCACCCTTATGGGAGACTTTAATCTCCCCTCTGACAAGCTCTAGTCCTCTTGCCTCTTCTTTACTGTCTGTCTGTCTGTCTGTCTTCCTTTCGGCTTTTTCCCTTTTACTCGGGAGTCGCCACAGCGAATCATCTGATTCGCATGTTTGATTTGGCAGAGGTTTTTACGTCGGATGCCCTTCCTGTCACAACCCTCTTTAGCAAGGGACAGAAACACGCTGACGACTTTGCAGCTACTCTTTACGAAAGTCAGCAATGGTTCTTTTACATGCCTCTCACCATAGACAGTGAGAGACATGGCCCGCCTTTGATAACCCAGTTAGCCTCTTCTTTACTACTTTTCTTTAACTTTTAACTGCTCTTTTGCACACAAAGGAGGGAATCTCTTGGATCTTGTTCTCAGTCATCACTCACCAGTCACAGGCATTAATTCCACTCCACTACGTACACACATCTCTGACCACCAAATGGTTTCCTGTTTCCTTGACTATCAACTTGCCTATTCTAACAATTGTTCTCAATTTTCTTATCCCACTAGACAAAACCTACACAGTGTATCACCTTCATCTGTTGCTTTCTGTACTCTATCTTCCTAACCCAGTCTCCTTTTCTTCCCTACCACTTGAATCTGCTACTGACACCTTCCTCTCTTCATTCTGGTTCAATGGATCTCCTCTGCCCTTTATCTACAAAATCAAAGAGAATTTTTGTTCTGCTCCTTGGCTCTCGGAGGTACTCCGAAGCAATTACAGACAACTCAGAGCAGCTGAGAGACAGTAGGAAAAAAAATCTCAACTTGAATCACATCTGAGTATCTACAATGCTCTCCTATTCACTTTTTCATCTGATGTGACTTCTGCCAAGACAGCTTCTACAAGTTAAAGTTGGACACTGCTGCACAAGACCCACGCAAACTGCACAACATCGTTTCGTCATTACTCAATCTATCTGCTCCATCCTTCCTGACTGCTAAAGACTTTGATGACTTCTTTTACGGGAAGATTAAACAAATCTGTGAAACATTTATTCCCACCCCAATTCCTACACTATACGACTTCGAGTCCACTTCTCCTTCCCTTGCACAGTTTTCCAATCTCACAAATGAAGACATCCACCAAGTCATTTCATCATGCAATCCTACCACCCGCTCAATGGATCCAATTCCTTCCACAATACTCCAGGGTCCCTCAACTCCTTCTTCCATTTACATCCACTATCCTTAATAATTCCATATCACCAGGACAGGTACCAATAGCGTTAAAAGACCTAGGGTTTTACCCATCTTGAAGAAACCCTCTCTGGATCTACCTTACATTTTTAATCCTAATTAGGGTCACGAGGAGACTGGTGACCATCTCAGCCAACTCTGGGCAAGGACGACTTGCACCATGGACAGCTCGCCAGGCTAACACTCGGACAACCATTTGATTGGTCAGTCTGGCTCAGTCAAACAACGGATAAGAATCTTCAGGCAGTTGATTGGTGTGCTCTGTCCAGAGACTGGCCAATCAAACGCCTGAAGACTCTTATCAGTTGTTTGAATGAGCCAAGTCAGGTGTGCTGATGCTTGGTTGAAACAAAAACCTGCAGCCATATGGCCCTTTGTGGCACGAGTTTGGCACCCCTGGTCTATGGTGAGAGGCATGTAAAAGAACCATTGCTGACTTTCGTAAAGAGTAGGCTGCAAAGCCGTCAGCCTGTTTCTACGACCTGGCGAGGGATGGGCTCTGCCAGGCCAAATCAGCCCAAGTCTTACACCGACATCAGTCTTCAGTATTGAAGTTGCTCGGTTTACCACGAAGAAGAAAAAGAAGGAGATCCGCAAGCACGGGAATCAATCACTCTCATACCTCCCACCACCACCCTCCGCTGAAATCGTGCGCGCACACAATATATTTTCGCACGTTTCATTTGGCATAGGTTTATGCAAGGACAATGCCCACAATGTTAAGAAATTTTCTTGCCACTAGAGGGCAGCATGATCGAAAGCTGAAGAAAAACATAATAATTTCTGATTGGTCTGGTATGCAACTGTTTACTCACCCATGAGGAATCAGAAGACTTAAAAAAAAAAACCAATGATAATTGTCCTTATTTTTTAATGAAACGTTTATCCTCAAGGGACTTAAAGATAGAGATTTGTATTTTCACTATTGTATTAATGAAAATCAGTTTAACAGCAGTTATAAAGTGCACACTTTATATATTTACACACATAAAAACATGTTATATATCTAATCACACGTACACATAAGGATACACGATAGTCAATGGTGCGTGGTAAGACACCAGATAAGAGGTAGCGCGCTAATGGTTCTAATGTTATAATGTCCGAGGCCTGCTCTAAACATGAGGATCACACTTAAACACGAACCCTAATGTCCAGGAAGTTGGTCTGAATAGTGTTTAATCAGTCAGGGTGCGTGACGGTGGTCGGTGACGAACGTCACTCGTCTTCGAGTATGACCACAGGCATCACTTTAGGTATTCGTGCTGGACTTATGTGACCAGATATGACTGACAAGCCCAATCCTGGCAAGAAAGCCTCTCCCACAAGTAAGGCAGGAGTGGGTAGGAGTTGTGTTTTTGGTTTTAGCTGCTCTGTCCTTCCGAAGCTTGCTGGACACGTTGTTCCTCTGCTCTTTGGGCTCCTGACGATATTACGCAGCGCCAGGAAGAGCGGTCGACAGCAAGCCTCTCCCATGATTTGACGTCAATTGAAAAGGCATTGAGGTTGACCATCAGATTGTCCTTGAAATGTTTCTTCTGCCCTCCAGCCTTGTGTGTCCCTTCAGTGAGTTCTCCGTAGAAGAGCTGTTTTGGGATGCGGTCATCTGACATGCCGGAGACATGACCTGCCCATCTCAACTGAGTCTTATGCATGGTGGTGGTGGCACTTGGAATATCTGCCTGCTTCAGAACCTCTGTGTTAGGTACTTTGTCTTGTCAGCGGATGTGAAGGAGGCTGCGAAGACACTTGAGGTGGAAGTGGTTAATCTGCCGCTCGTGCCTTCTATATAGTGTCCAAGTTTCACAGCCATAATGTGGCAAAGACGATGGTCGCACTACAGGAAAGAGTGCTGCCCAAGTAGATAAATTTCTCCACTGCCTGAAGAGTCTGTCCATTTACCTGTATCTGTGGCTCACGATACTGGTTCCCTGGAGCTGGCTGGAACATCACTTTGGTCTTCTTGGTGCTAATGGTAAGGCCGAAATTTTTACAGGCCAAGGAAAACTTATAGGGTTACACGTATAACAGTTAGTGGTTAAAAGCTGTACTTGAACCTGTCAGTTTGCTTTTAATGTCCTGTACCTTTTTCTGGAGTGGAAAAGGGGTGTGTGCAGAGTGAGTGAAGACCCTGATAATTCCACTGACTCTCCTTTAAAGTCTGTCAGTGGAAATGTCACTGAGGGATGTCACCCGCTCTGCCGTCTTCACCACTGGAATAGAGCCCAGCTGATGTGACCCTCCAGCTCTGTGCCCTCTGTAAATATTTCCCAGTATTGTAGTCAAAACAATCCGGTAGAGTTGCAGTGGCTTCCTCCTCAGTTTACACCCGAACTGTTTTAACTGCTAGTCCTTGGATACATATTTCAGTTTAAACAAGAATGAAAAACAAAGTCAGAGATGTGGCAGTGGGATGACTTTATAGGCATCTGGGATGTCGGTATAGACCTGGTCCAGTCTTCTTTTCCTTTCGGCTGTTCCCTTCAGAAGTCGCCACAGCGAATCATCTGCCTCCATCTCACCCCATCCTCTGCATCTTCTCTTTCACCAACTACCTTCATGGCCTCCTTCACCACATCCATAAATCTTCTTTGGGCTTCCTCTAGGCCTTCTGCCTGGTAGTTCCAACCTCAGCATCCTACTACTAATATACTCAATATCCCTCCTCTGTACATGTCCAAACCATCTCAATCTAGCCTCTCTGACTTTGTCTCCAAAATGTCTTACATGTGCTGTCCCTCTGATGTGCTCATTCCTGATCCTATCCATCCTCATTACTCCCAAAGAGAACCTCAACATTTTCATCTCTGCTACCTCCAGCTCTGCCTTCTGTCTTTTCCTCAGTGCCACTGTTTCTAAACCATACAACATCGCTGGCCTCAACACCGTCTTGTACACTTTTCCTTTCATTATAGACCTGGTCCAGTGTGTGTGTGTGTGTGTGTGTGTAATTATATATATATATATATATAATTTCCCTCTTCAGAAAACTCATATTTGTAGAATCTGGGCAGGACAGACTTCAAGTTTTCACGCTTAAAGTCTCCTGCGATGATAAATCTGGCTGCACTGCTAGCTTTTTAATGGGCTGTTATAGTAGCTCAATGTTTAGCTTAGCATTAGCTTAGGGCGGCACATAAACCGCGGTTATAACTACAGATGTGAGCTTCCTCAGGAGATTAAAAAAATAATAATAATAAGTTTACACCGTACACGGACAGCAGTGAATAGCTTTAATTATAGAGTTGCAAAACTAGCTGTTGTTGATGTAAACACACAAGCTTTCTCCACGGTTCTTACTGGACATTATGGTGGAGTGAAACATATAGTTTTTCACAATCAATTCAGAATAGTGTAGAAAAGACGTAACAATACCAGGTATGCAAAATATTAAAAATCTGTAAAAAAAAATTTCTAGGTTCCCCCAATTCACTCGAAATAAGGTATGTCGAGTCGATTTTGAGAGCACGTGATTGCCGACAAAGGGAATAACTCTAAATAATTAGAACAATCGCAGTTCACAGATTTGGTATCACTGGAAAGGTCAGCACTCAGTACAGTAGTTTAGTAGAGGAAACTATCATCAGGTGGTGACAGCATATGGCACATTGGACAGATACCCATGCCACACACAGGCTGTGGAGAGGGGCATCAAGGTGGTGACTGAGGCATCACAGTCTGTATGTGGCAACAATCGACGAGATGGCTTCATCCGTACAAGACTGGAGTCGAGGGCAAAAATGCCAGTTTTCAAGACAAAAGAGACTTTAATATGTGAGTCATATCGACTCAGCTGAATCTGTGTGGGGTTTTTTTTTTGAGTCAATATATGTTTACACTGTGCCAAACTGCCTAAAATATATGTTTTTGATAATATAGAAGCAAATTAGATCACTATATCAGAATGAAACATTTTCAGTAAAATGCCCAAATATGGTCATTTTCATCTTCTCAAGATGAACTTTTAAAATCTTTTAGATGACACCTCTCCACATCTTTTTGTTGCTATTCCAAATAAAAATAATCAAAAATTTAATTTTTCTTAATTTTTCACTATTTTCACTCCACCCTACTGGACATGCTGGTTCTATCTGCTCTGAAGGTAGCATGGCTCGCTGGCTTCAACCGCGGCGTCCGGATTCGAAAGTGTCCAACCAAGCTTCAGAAATTGCCGTTACACAATAATCCATGTGGTATGAAGTAAAGCGCAGTCGTAACTTATCCATCTAATTGAGGAGAAATAGGCTTGGAATGGCTGGTTTGTAGGGTTTAGCATTTAGCTTAGCACTGTACTTCACAAGGAGTGAGCACAGGGAGTGTCAGAAAAAGTAAACAAGACATGACTTAAAACTCTACGTCTATCTGCCCGGCCGATATTTTAAAATATCTTTAGTAGTAGTAATAATAACAACAAAAATATTTAACTAAAAACCTCAGCAGTATTACTTATTGTATATTGCAGCTCTTTAAAGAGTTTTTTGTTTGTTTGTTTACCCACTTTGCTGTACTTTAAAAATATCAGAATGTTACCTCACCCAGAACATCTTACATTTTGCCTTATAAAGAATATTTATGATCTTATTATGGACAGCCCCTGGCAAATATTATGTAATCAATGCCAAATTTACATGTTGTTCATGCATAGTAGGTAATATAACGTGTACGAAAAACATGTAAATTTGGCATTGATTGCATAATACTTGCCTGGGGCTGTCCATAATAAGATCATAAATATTCTTTATAAGGCAAAATGTAAGATGTTCTGGGTGAGGTAACATTCTGATATTTTTTTGGTTTACTTGAGCATTCTGCTCATAAAATAAGTCCCTAAATTAAAAAAAAAAAAAAAAATATATATATATATATATATATATATATATATATATACAGTAGATAAAATAAATAAGTGGTGGTTTACTTATTTATTCTTTTTTTTAAATTACATTTGCCAGGGGTTGTATGTAATATAATATACTGCCAAGTCTCTCAGAAAATAAAATAATTTTTACTGGACAGAAGACAAAAAAAAAGGTAACAGTTCTTGGAGAACGAAGTACCTTTATTTAAATACATGTTATCACATGTTTCATGCTGAAATGAAAAGCAGTGTAAAGCACTGATGAGCTCACATTTAGATCAATACAGCAGCAAATAGAAAAATAATCATCAACAATAACAAACTGCAGAATAATTCATGGAAATCTGAACACATCTGACATTGCGATCTGATATTTTGGAAATTATGTGCATCACAATCTACAAAATGCCCATTTTTCTAGTTTTCCCTCATGGATTTAATGCTCATACATAATTTAAAAAAAATCATTTTATACACTGATCAGCCATAGCAGAAAGTATACTGTATGAGTACGCAAACATGTAGACACCTAGAGCATATCCAATTTTCATTCATCCAATTATCTTATCAGTCAATTTTATGACATGAGTACAGTGCTAAAATCATGTAAATATGGAGTGGCAGTTTGTTCACATCAACCGTCAGATTTGAAAAATAAAAAATAAAAGTGATCAATCATTTTGACCATAATATCAGTTGGCTCAATGTGTTAAAACATACCTATATCTGCTGATCTCCTGGGATTTTTAGAAACAACAGTCTCTAGCATTTACTTGCAATAAAGCAAAAAATCTATTAGTGTCAGTTCTGTAAATGGAAAGTCTTGCTGCTGAGTGAGGGAAGAGGAAAATGGCAAGATTGTTTTGACCTGGTAAAACTGAGTGCGAGGTCTGTATATTTATTAAAAAAAATCACAGCCCAAAGTCTTTAAGTACAGACCGAGGGATTGCGAGTTCTGTACAAAAAAAGACTAAGGGTGGAGATCTTTCTGTACAGATTGTGGAAACAAGATTAATAAGCAGTTGATTTTATGCAATTTTAAAATTTTGGTCTCATGTCATTCACTTTAGTGTTGTTACTGGCCCAATTCCGAACAAGGAGTTTAGAATTACCTTTTGTGTAAGGCAGTGGTCCCCAAACTTTTTATCACCGCGGACCAGTGAACGCTTGACAATTTGACCGCGGCCCCCGGGGTGTAGCAGCTTGTTTATACTGCATTGTAAATATGATACCCCGCCCTTTCCTAGAGTCGGCTGAGATGTGCACCAGCCTCCCTAATCAGGATTAAGTGTTACATTTTTAATCGAGCTCGAACTCTTCTTAAAAAAAACAAGAAAAGAAAAAAAAAAAACAGGTGATAGTGCACCAGCTGGGAGAATGAAGGCTCAGGCTCAGTCTCACCCAAAATCTCTGCTATTGTTTGAAACGTGTCCAACTCACCTCTGTTCATGTGCCGTCCCCTTGTGGGTTACATTTGTATACATAAATGACCGACATGTAACAGAGAGAATCCGGTCATTTTCAAAATTAAAGTTTTTTCAAAAATAGACCATTCAGACTCAGATAATAAATAAAACAGAAATAAATAATAATTTCTTGTGCGGCCCGGTACTAATTGATCCACAGAACAGACCGGTACCGGTCCGTGGCCTGGGGGTTGGGGACCTCTGGTGTAAGGAATGTGGAAGGTACTGTGACATACTTGATCTTAATGATATAGTAACTAGTGTCATGACAGGAGAATGTTATTAGTAGTACATTATTAGCATAAACATGAGGACAGTGGCGGCCTAGTGGTATAGGGCACTGGATTGCTAATCCTAAGGTTGGGTGTTCGAGTCCCACTATCCACAAGATTGTCACTCTCCCCCTAGTGCAGCTAACTGGGTTATCAAAGACCGGCCATGTCTCTCACTGTCTAAGGTGTGAAGCATGTAAACGAACCATTGCTGACTTTCGACAAGAGAAGGCTGCAAAGCCCTCAGCGTGTTTCTGCCCTGCGATGGCCTGGCGAGCTGTCCAGGGTGTACTCTGACCTTGCCCGGTTGCGAGCCTCCCCACGACCCTAAGTAGGATTAAGTGGTTAGAGAAAATGAACTGAGCATAAACATGTCATTCAGGTAAGGTAACGTGGTAACTACGAAAGGTGGTCCAAGAACAGACAACCATTCAAATGGCAAGAGGGTTTTGGATGCCTAAGGCTTACCGATGAGCTTCAGGAGGGAATGTTAGTAGATCTTGCTGATCCTACTGTAGCACAAACTGCTAAAACTGTTAATGCTAACTGTGATAGAAATGAGTCAGAAGGTTGTGGCTTGCTGCAGATGGGGTTGCCTAGCTGCAGACTAGTCAGGTAGTGTTAATGTTATGGCTGATCGGTGTGTGTGTGTGTGTGTGTGTGTGTGTGTGTGTGTGTGTGTGTATATATATATATATATATATATATATATACACATATATATATATATATATATATATATATATATATATATACACAAAAACAAATATATATATATATATATATAGGATTTTCTGAGTAGATCCTTCCGTAGGAGAGTGCTCAATACTTTTTGGTAGAGCAAATAATAAAAATAAAAGGACAGGACAAAGACTTTCTATTGAAACTCCATTTATCACGACAGATCTGTTTCGAGGGGTGGTGAAACCATCCTCTCTCTTCAGGTGATTATAGATTATTGAGGATATTATAGAGGATGGTTTCACCACCTCTTGAAACAGATCTGTCGTGATAAATGGAGTTTCAATAGAAAGTCTTTGTCCTGTCCTTTTATTTATATGTATATATTTCTATATATATATATACATACACACACACTGTATATACATACATGTGTGTGTATACTATAAAGACTAAAAAAAGCACATGAGAAATCTGACACCAAGTGGCCAGTGTGATTCATCACATGACATATAAATAAATTATAAAGAAACAAATACAATGCATCTGCATTTCACAGAGATCGAGTGTGTACTGACTACTGGTACAATTCTCAGTGTGCTGTGTGAGCACAATTTTATAATATATAAATTTATTATTATTAATAGAGTCACTGAGATAAGAAAAACCCCATAAGTTGCATGTCATGAAATGTGAATTATGGGGGTTTTGATCTCAGTGCTTCAATTGTAACAATTATTGTTACTATTATAAATAATATGATAATGAGGTATTAACCTCTCTACTTGAATATTTAGGAAACACATTCACCATAAAGATAATTAAGCACCAAGACCATCAAATATGGCTAGAATTCTGCCATAAAATTCCAAATATGGCTAGATTTGTGAAATTACTACATAATCTATCAGGAATGGTTGATTTCTCGCCACTGAAGTTCAGCTTTTTTAGAATCTGGTTATATAGAATTTTCTGAACAAAGTGGAATGGGAAACCAATTAGAACCAAACAGGTTAGAAAAGGCACTTAGAAAAGCAAATAAGAGTATTACTTGTCAGTGAGCTCTCAATTATCAAATCATTGGTTTCATCATAGAAACTTCAGATAATGTAATTGCAAATAACTATTGTAGAATACTTTTTGCAATTATAAATTGTGATCTGTATCTATAAAGGCTTTCATTTACACTTGTAAATCACACCTTGAAAAGAAAAACAAAAATTTAAAGTAAATTTCAGAAATAATCAGAATACTTTAGGTTGTAAACTTTATTTTAAGAATGCTGATAAATTCATGAATGTATACCAAAACCCTTCCTAACTAAAGTAGCATGAAAAGTAATTCCGAGATTAAAAGAACAGAACACTTACAGTTTAGGGCACAGTGGGGGAAAGATCACTTTTGGCTTCCCAAAGCATAAAAGTGAATGTTTTTCTAATTTTTAATCAACCAAACAAGCAAAGGATTAGTGGTTTTTCACCAGGCATACAAATCCGCCATGCTTCATGTTATTGGCCAGTATGTTGCATTATTAGGGCTCATCAGCAGTCTACAGTGAGCGGGACTTAGAGAGGGACAGTAATAGTGACATTCATACACCTCCCAATGGAATAACGCAGCGTTTGAGTGTCAGTGAGCATGATTAAGTGTGCTTTTTGTGTTTCTTAATTTATCATTTTAAAGACGTGCAATGGTTTCTATAATTTCAACAGCACGTTGTTTTACCTGTGCTTTGTATATTCTTCTGTAATGTGTAATAGTAAAGCGTGCCCCCTTAGATTTTTTTTATTATTATTTTTGTGTTGGGAAGCCGAAATAGAGAACTTTCTCCATGTGTGAAATATGTCCATGTCTTAAACCTTGCTACATACTTCACAAATTATAGGGACCATGAGGGCAGTTTTAATTCAACAAGCTAAAGTCTGTAAGTCCAGTGTCAGGCACTATAGTATAGAAAAAAACATTTGCATGCTCAGTCACACATCATTTGATATGTTGTTGGATATTCAAATGCAATTGGCAGCATTATTAACAAACTAATAGTTGTAATATTTGAGAAGTTGATTTTCAAATAATGAACAGGAGACCTTATTGTAATATGCTCGCATTAAGGAGCAGTGAAATTCAGCAGGAGTAAGACAGCACATGTGCGGGAATGAGTGAGAATGTGATGGAGCAGTGCAACTACGAGAAATTGAGGTGATGATGGTAGATAAATTTAAATATTTGTAGTCGACTATCAAAGGTGATAGAGAGTGTGGTAGAGCAGTGAGAAAGTGAAGGAAAGGTGGAATGGGTGGAGAAGAGTGGCTGGAGTGATTTGTGATAAAAGGGGATCTGAAAGGTTAAAGGTTAAAGGTAAAAAATGTTTATAAGACAGCAATATAGATCATCTCCGAAAGACACACAGTGACCCAATGAGAGGAAAGCCTCTTGGAGAGAATGACTTGATCAAAGCAGTACAGTCATCCCTTGCAACTTCGCGATTTGAGCATCGTGGTCTTGGTACATCGCGGTATTAAAAGAAAAGAAAAAAAAAAATCATAAAAAATTCAAAATTTGTGCTCAAACTCACATGTAAGCAAGTGGAAGGCAGGGACCAAAGGCAGGCTGTGTCCATTGTTTCCAAACGAAGTGCCCCTCCTCCCCAGTTCAGGCAGAGACCGCCCACTCAACTCAATCTCGCAAGCTGATTAGTGTAGACGTGTGACGCTGTTGCCTCGCACATTCTCACGGGATTTTTTGTGATTTCGTGATCTTACTGTACACAGTCATCCCTTGCCACTTCGCGATTTGAGCATCGTGGTCTTGGTACATCGCGGCATTTGAAAAAAAAAAAAAAAAAAAAAATCATAAAAAAATTCAAAATTCGTGCTGAAACTCGCATGTAAGCAAGCGGAAGGCAGGGACCCAAGGCAGGCTGCGTCCAGTGTTTCCAAACGACAGATTGAAGTGCCCCTCCTCCCCAGTTCAGGCAGGGACCGCCCACTCAACTCAATCTCACAAGATGATTGGTTTAGATGCGTGACGCTATTGCCTCCCGCCCACTCAACTCAATCTCGCAAGCTGATTGGCTTAGACGTGTGATGTGGTTGCCTCCCGTCCACTCAACTCAATCTCGCAAGCTGATTGGCTTAGACGCGTGACACTGTTGCCTTGCACAGTTTTGCGGGATTTTTTGTGATTTTGTGATCTTACTGTATAGTGTTTGTGAACGTCCTGCACCACGGAAAAGAGCTATTGTCAGAGGTGAGTACAGTACTTAAAGTATTTATATATAAATTCTATTTAAATATTAATACATTACAGTATTTACATATGCATATAACTGTGTAACGTTTAATATACACTTCTTGATATTGTATAGACGCGAAAACATATAGAAATGAGACAACATGGTACAAATGGGGGGAGGGGGGTTCTTACTTTGCGGGTTTATTTTTTCTTCCAATATCGCGGCCAGGTCTGACCTACATTATCCGTGATATTCAAGGGATGACTGTAGACGTTCCATAGGGGCAGTGCTGGTCTAGTGGTATAGGGCGCTGGATCGCTGATCCAAAGGTTGGGGGTTCGAGTCCCACTCTCCACAAGGTTGTCACTGTCCCCCCCAGTGCGGCTAACTGGGTTATCAAAGGCGGGCCATGTCTCTCACTGTCTATGGTGAGAGGCATGTAAAAGAACCATTGCTGACATTCGTAAAGAGTAGACTGCAAAGTCGTCAGCATGTTTCTGTCCCTTGCTAAAAGGGTTGTGACAGGAAGGGCATCCGACGTAAAAACCTCTGCCAAATCAAATGTGCGAATCAAATGATTCGCTGTGGCGACTCCTGAGTAAAAAGGGAAAAAGCCGAAAGACAGACAGACTGTAGACCTTCCAGACAAGCCATTGAATGAAGGAGAACCAACATGGAAAGAAGTGCAAGAAGTAGTAAGGAAAGCAATAGCAGGAGCAGCATCAGGACCAAATGGCATCCCAAACAGGGTGTATAAAAAGTGCCCAAAGTTGCTACATTGGTTGTGGAGACTACTGAAGATTGCCTGGAGGAAGGGAGACATACCATCATGTTGGAAAACTACAGAAGGATGTTTTGTGCCAAAACAGGAGAACTCCAAGACAATCAATGAATGAACAATGAATATACATTTAAATTTACATATAATGGAAAAATATATATTTTTTGCCAAAGGAATCATTAGAGTAATAACTTTACAATGACTTAGGCAAAAGATTTTTCATGCCATTGTCCAATACATTTGAGTATGTAAATCACAATGGTGTTCTCTTTTATGTTCATACAATATGCACACTCACTCATTCCAACCCATTGCTGCCTTAATTTAAAAAAGGTCCTCTACAAAAAAGTGATGTTTCTTATTTACAGGCTGATTGTTTCTATTATTAATACACACACACACACACACACCCACACCCACACACACACACACACACACACACACACACACACACACACACCAGCTTCTGAGCACTTCCAGTTAAAGAGAAGCCAATGGTCAATATAACAGTGCATTTTAAAAGAAAAATGTGTTGATGACTTAACTATTGCTCATTGTGTTTCAGAAATGTACTTATGTCCTTTCTATCATGACAAGATGCAATGTCATCCATAATTTCCACCTGCATACCGTTTATCTAAGGTCACTTGCTGGGCTGCAGAGAGCACGGAATCTCTACAAAAAAAGAAAAAAAGGACAATGTTATACTGAGTCAAAAAATTTTATTATACAGAGAACAAACCTGTTTAACTTAAATTTAGAATTAGCCAAATTAAAATTGCAATTTTAGTTACAACACAATTACATAAACATGAAATATAATACAGTATTGTTTCACAAAATGATTTCTGCTTTAATTTAAGGGTTATTTATATTATAAAAATTACAGTACTGCTATATGTTGCACTGCCTATTTTTAAGGGACCAAAAACAATTAGATAGTTGTCTGCTAAGTTGTCCCACACCCATGTGGATTATTCACTTATGATTTTAAGGAAATATATAAAGGTTTTAGAGTTCAGGTGTGGCATTTGTAGTTGAAATCTGTTTCTGGTAACTCTCAATTAACCCATCAAAGAAACTTGAATAACCTTTGGGGCTTCTGCCTTTCACCTCGTACAAAGTGACAATAAACACAAAGCAATTGTCTTTAATAGCTTGTAAAGGCAGTTCTCATTTCCTCACCCGGATGTCCATTGACCACATTGTTTAAATAGCACATATTTTTGCACCCAGCTGAACATCCCTTGTTGTGTTGGTCATAAAATAAACTCTGAGTTGTAAGAGCATTGCTAGACTGAGGCAGTGCAAAACAACTGACCAACAAAAGATTTGTCTGAAATCAATGGCATAGTTAAGAGAATAATATGTGACTGTATAGGTGGATCCACTAGGCAGTGGTGGCCTGGTGGTATAGGGTGCTGGATCACTGATCCTACGGTTGGGGGTTCGAGTTCCACCCTCCACAAGGTTGTCGCTGCCCCCCCCCAGTGCAGCTAACTGGGTTATCAAAGGCCATGTCTCTCACTGTCTATGGTGAGAGGTTCATGTAAAAGAACCATTGCTGACTTTCATAAAAAGAGTAGCTGCAAAGCCATCAGCGTGTTTCTGTCCCTTGCTAAAGGGTTGTGTCAGGAAGGGCATCCGACGTAAAAACCTTTGCCAAATCAAACATGCGAATCATTCGCTGTGGTGAGCCCTGAAAAAGGGGAAAAGCCGAAAGGAAATCTCTGTATAGGTGGAGCCACAGCATATACACAGTCTTGTTGTTACACAGACATGCAGCAGTGCACAACCATACAAATGATTACAGACACTCCCCGACTTATGTTTTTAATTAATTCCGGACGGCCGAACATAAGTTGAAAGTGAACGTAAGTTGTTACAGTGACGTATGACGTGTGACATGTGACGCTCATACTGTACTATACATCCATAAATGCCATTACCGTATCTCATAAAACACCCCTAAATCAATTATTATAACCAAAACATTGTAAATAATATCAAATATATCAAATTATATCAACATTACTTTGAAATAAGTCACTTATTTATACTGAGTTACTTTACATGAAGCTTAAAACAGTCAATCAATGCTTACAATATGTGACGCGCTCAATACCGAAAGTAGTGTACTTGCAAAAGTAGTGTACTTGCTGTGGGTTATACAGACTACCTGTCTTTCAAGTGCACAAGGGTGCCGTTGAACTCGTTTAGAACACAGCCTGCACTGTTGCAGTCTCCCAGCAAAGTGGAGAGTTCTTTCTTTTGTGTTAGTAAGTAAGTAAACTTTATTCAAGAGATGCATACAAAGAACAAGTACAAATCCTAATGAATATTAATATAAAAATAAGTATACACTATTAGGATTTTGCTAAAAGATAATAAATATAAAGATTGTGCCGATCTGAGCAGATAGTTAATTCATCTCTGTGTATGAGACTTGCACACATGCTAGTAGGCTTATGCTTCTGATCAACCAGATTTGCTACTCAGCCTGTAGTTTGTACAATGAATGCAGCGTCATTGCATCATTACGTCAGCATACTATGTCGGTACGTCTGAACTCAAAATTTGACTTTTTTTTTTTGAGGGGGGACTGTAAAATCGAAAAAATGTAAAACGGATGAACTGTACAAATAAAATAGCCCAAAACAAAACAGTGATTAAGAGAGCAGGAACCATTTTGAACCATATGTCTGGTGCTGCTTTAATATATATTTTTTTAAGCTAGCAAAAGTAGATTTGAACATGCCCTAAATGCAGTGATGCTATGTGTTTCAGACAGTGCTTCTAAACCTACAATATGACCCTGAATGTAGCTTCCATTAAGTTCACTTAATTTTGGTCCTACTTTTGGACATATAAAAAGTGCTATAATTCCTATACAATTCATTCATGGTGGAGACTGAAAATGTCCTCCATGATATCATTCACTGCTGAAATTAATGTGAATTTAATATAATTTATACTGTGGTAAGTAGTTAAAGATACTATAAATACATAGACAAAAATATGGCCTAAAAAGTTTCAATTTAAGTTCTCTACTTTTCACTCCAATTACCATTTTTAGTGGTGAATCATTAGCATTGCTTGAATGGAACATACCTGCCTCAGTGATCCACTAGACGTGAGTAACACATAGATCATCCAAACAGGAACCAACAGTGTTGAAGACAGTGTGAACCACCAGCCAACAGCATAGCCCCACCAGGGGTATTCAATAACATTGTCAAACTTCAGTGGCACGAACTTGACCAGAGAAAAGATAAGTGTGGCCTAAAGAAAAGAAAAGAAAAGAAAAAAAACACTGAAAATATCTTCATTATAATTAACTCTATCTTTATAAATGTTTCTTTAAGGGGAATACTTTTTGTTAAATTAGTATGGTTCCAAAAAGGGTTGTATGGAAACCTTTCTTGTGGGTATTGCTTGTTGTAGAGATCTATTTAGAACCTTTAGGAACGATCCATCGAGTATAAGACTACATTACATAACTTATGTATACTGTTTTCTAATAACAGCTATACATTAATCAGTAAACCTAACAGAACATGTAGTCAATTCATAAGAAGTCACAGAATTCCACACTTGAAAAAGTAAGAACCTTTCTGTTATGGAGATACTCACTGTGCATACTATAGGGATGACATACTTCCAACAATACTTTATTAAGAACAGTGGCTTATAGCCAATCATGCCCTTAATATTATCATTAAGACGACCAGCACCTAAAAAAAAACCGAATAGTACTTTAAAACGTTTTTCAGTATGTTCCTGAGAATGATAGTAATCATAAACAATACAATGGCTATAGAAAAAAAATCAATTCATTAAAGTATTATTTTGTGGCTTTACACCCTTCAAAAGATACACACAAAATATGTTGCCAGCTGTATTTACTCAATGCAACATCACACCCAAATGAAGGATGGGCAGTATAATGGTATATACTGTCTAAACAGTATAGATTTTCCATCAGTAGAGATACAGCTACACTGTTAATACAGCGGAGGCAGATAAACATGTAACTTAAATATATCAAAGAGGCATGGAAGAAGACTATGAACCATTCTTAGTCTTAATTTTATCTTTCACAATTACTTTGAGTTGTCGCTCATTTTCGCGAAGTCTAGGTGCAGAGGTAAATATAAATACCCAGAGCAAGAAGGGCGTAAATAAATGTCCATGTTAAGCCATTATTGAATTGGTGGGAAAATACTGTCATGAGATATACAAGTTATCTATACCGTGAATTGTTGTAGGTTTTTTGTTTGTTTTTGTGATTTTTTTTTATTATACCACCCAAGAATTGGAAAAATATATTTCCAATCATTAAAAAAAACCCATGACACTGAGATGGTTAAAGGATCACCAATATGTACTTTGTGAAACGATCATTTTGCTTTAATAACAGCCATGATTTTGAGCAGTACTTCTCTACCAATTTTTCACATACAGACCATGTAATATTTACCTACATTTCTTTACAGAAGTTGTTCCAACTCAGTCAAATTAGATAGAGACTGCAGGTAGGATACAATCTTCAATTCATTCCATAAATTTTAAGGAGGCATTCAATTTCCCCCTCTTCAGTCACTATGTGGTCGACATTAGGTCATTGTCATATTGGATGGTGAACCTTTTTCGTACTGACAACTTTCCTGCAAAGGGCAACATTTTTTCCTGAAGAATGCAATAACATTTTGCCTTTCCCATTTCCCAACAGACACATCAGTGAACAACCATAAAAAAAGATTCTAAATAAAATAGCCCAAAACATAACCATGTTTAAGAGACTATCTATCTCTGCCATTTCTTAAGATGTGCCCCAGTCCCTGTTGCAGAGAAACATCTACCAGCTACCACATCCATGCTTTACTGTAGATATGATGTTTTTTGGAGATTAAGTTGTATTGTCGTCTTTCTGCTAGTTGTAATACTGGGTGTTAAGACCAAATAGTTTAAATTTGGTTTCATCTGTCAATAAGTCCCTTTTCTGTTTTATCCCCGTATAATCCTTTTATCATTTCAATGACTGGTATGTATTATTATTTTATAACAAACTGTTGCTTTATCTTGTAGTTGGCTGTTATTCTCAAATTCCATTGAGTAGATACAGCTGGATTTTTTTTGTGTGGGTGTCTTTATTTTAGGCTGCAAAGTAACAGATTATAAATATTTTGAAGGGATGATTCTTTTTCCCTTTTGCTAAATTTGGCGAATTTTGCTTATTGACTGGTGTGTGATTGTTTTGTTTAGGCTAAAAACAAAACAAGTGGAAATTTCCAGCAAGAAACAAAACAACAAAAGTGTATTAGACATGAGAAGATACAGCAAGCAGGCTTTTTATATGAATCAGTTTGCTTACTCAAATATATTGTGGGGAAATGTATTTAAAACTCTTCTTTTTTCAATCTTTTTTTTATGACTGTACATATAACAGTAACATAATTTTGTAAACATGCTTAAATGCCAAATGAAAATCAGTAAGACAAGTGATTGAATGCACGACAATAAGCTATTATAGTCATAATTCAGTAGTTTATAACTACTTACAGACAACAGTGGGTGGCTGTGCATTTGGTCCATGGGCCTACAGTAGGACTTCACGGACTTAATACACCTCTTAACTACCACATCCACTCTCACGTCGCAATTACACAAACTATCATTCATTCACTTTCTGAACTGCTTAATCCCAATTAGGGCCATGGGGAGACTGGCGCTCATCTCAGCTGACTCTGGGCGAGGGCAGAGTAAAGGGACACCCTGGACACTGCTACAACCCATCAATAATGTACAAAAATACAAATATAAGAAGGTGTGGCATTGCAGAAAGAGTCATCTTGTGCATTTCTGCTAGTTACTCTGAGCATGACATAACTTCCACCAGTAGAAGTTCCTGGTAAATTTGGTGCTCAGCCAAACATGTATTGTAATAAGTGCAAACCTTACTTCCTCAACCTCTCCTTACGATGTCTATCTTTTCTGGGAAAAGTCCACCTTGAAAAGTGATTTTTAAGAATGTCTGACAGAAAGTCAATTTCTCCGTCTCCATTAGCAATTGAGGGCTATATATAAAAAATTATAACTTAAAATGTATTGCATGCAGATCACCACAGACCATTCAGCTTATTTTGGTCTGACCAATCTATCAGAGAACGGAAAATTGTTGCCATTATTGTAAGCCTGCTATCTGGCCCTGTGAGTCCAATGTGGAATCTGACTGGTGAAAGCAAGAGCCATATTGTTAATATAGTTTAAGTAACATCACCAGCACTGCTGATTTTGAAGGCCTTGAGCATATTAGATTATTGCTATGGCAGCACATAGAAGCTGAATTCTGATTGGACAAAAAAAAAAAGAAAAAATCTAACAGCCACATACATGTATTGGAAGCAAGTGACACGATACAAAATGAAGAGAATAGACTGTTGGGAACAAATTGATGCAATATAATGGAACAAATCCTAGTTACGAGTTGTAAATGTAGATCAGTGCTTCTGATAGTGTTTAAGCCTGCAGAGCAGTCTTTGCTGGCCTGCCACTACTAAGCGCTACTTCGTGCTTCAATTCATGTTGCTTCAGCGCATCGCGGTTTTTAAAAAAAAAAAATAATAAATATTCATTGAATTAAAAAAATAAGGAAATTAAGGAAGAATAGGGGAAAAATAAAGGAAAATGTCATAAAACAATGCCAATTATGCAAAAAAAAAAAAAACCTAAACCAACAAAAACAAAAAACCCAAAATCTCCCATCAACACTAGTTACATTGTTGTGTGTGTGCACAGCAGCTGCAGTCATGTGTGCGCATGCATATGTATGTGTGTCATCTTCTCATGCAATACCATCTGTATGTGTGTGTATTTATATTTTATTTACATTTAATGTTAGTTTTTTTAACGTTGAATTGTTATTATAAGCATTTATAGCATTGAATATATATTTATTGATATTATATACACATATACATGTACGTATACGTCAGTCAGGGGGTGGGGGGGTGATCCTACTTCGCGGATTTCGATGGTCGCGTGGGGATCTCTGTCCCAATTATCCACGGAAAGTGAGGGATCCCTGTAACTCTATGAGTCCACAGACTCATGGGAGGCTCCATGGGCCTGTATTTTTCAATTATATCAGTGGTAACGTGCAAAGATTGCAATGACAGTAGAAGAAACCAAGAGGTATGCTAAGAAGCAAGATTACTGGCTTATACGCATGACTTCAAGAGTAACTTGATGTCTGGTGTAAATCTAATTTGTGCTACGGCTCAACCTTGCTCACGAGCACATTATATTCTTGTGTACACTTTTATTACCCTAAATATATCAGTGCTCATTCACCTTCACTCCTTTTGAGAAAACATCAACACATTTGGTGGAAGGAGCCTGTGGACAGGTGAAAGGTCAGTGAAAGGCTCTCTCCACAAGTTGAGGGTATTTAGAGACCATATTAAAGTACGTGACGAGGTGTCCAGGTACACTCTGCACTCGCACAGAGTGGGCTGAGATGAGCGCTAGCCTCCCCGCGACCCTAACAAGAATGCCTTTCTTAAAGACATAAATTTAATTTGACAGATTTCACTATCTATGCCAGCTTTTGGGGCCAGACATCTCTAATGCCAGGCTGCAAGAGTAATGCTTTCACCGTTAAATAAAAGAATTTACCTAGGATTTAGGTATTTTCAGCAGTGGAAACTTGTTATATTCTGTTGGTGATGCAAACATCTGAGCAAACCAACAGGTTGGTGAGATTTCTGTGCATTATTTTATTTTACTGTTTTTGTAATGTCACCAATCTTGAAAAAACCTAAGAAAAGCTATTTCAGCACATAAATTTTTAAATGTATTTGTTGTCATTTTGTTTTTGTGTCAACTCACAGAATTCTTAAATCATCATCGTAGCACCATTTAACACCAATTTAGGAAGTCAGACTTGACTCAGTAACCCGAAGATAACCTTCAGTAGCTAAGACTTCCTTTGGTTGCCGTCCCTTCTGATCCCCATGAGAAGTTTAAAAGACGAATGATAACAGCACTGCTGGCCATAACATGACTTGGTCAAGTGACCATCATAGTATATGTGTGCCATAGGACCACCATGTGTGCCAGATGGTGGCAAGGCCTTCTCCAGTATTATCCTTATAAATCTTCTCTCCCATCCATAAATCTTTTGGATTCTGTGAACATCCAACCTCAAGCTTCTACTGTCCAATATCTGTACTCAGTTGCCAATTTTAATGTTTTTGTTTTATTGACCAGTCTCAGATTTGGTCTTTTTTTTTGCAACTTCAGGAGTCACCTTTTCTGTGTTGAAGTTGAGACTAGCGTTTTGCAGGTACTATTTAATGAAGACATTTGTTAACAAAAGTCTCTTTCTTTAAGTATCGAAGAATTTTTTTCTCAAACACTTTTTTATTTACCCCAGTGCAGCTAACTGGGTTATCAAAGGCCGGCCATGTCTCTCACTGTCTGTGGTGTGATGCATGTAAAAGAACCATTTCTGACTTTCGTCAAGAGTAGCTGCAAAACCATCAGCGTGGTTCTGCCCTGTGATGGCCTAGCGAGCTGTCCAGGGTGTACTCTGCCCTCGCCCGGAGTCGGCTAGGATGGGTACCAGCCTCCCCATGACCCTAATTAGGATTAAGCAGTTACAGAAAATGAATGAATAAACTTTTTTATTTATTTATCCCACCATATTTTTAGCTATTAAGCAGCATTCGAAATTGCAGTTCTGAAACATTCTTCTCTGTAAGGGTTTATCCCTATTAGACCCCTACTGTTCTAAGATCCTTGGGCAAGGTCTTCACCACAAGTGTACCTCTGTCTACCCAGCATTGTAAAGCAGTGCCAGTAAAAATACTGGGAAGGTAAGCAGTGATGGACTAACATTCCATCCAGGAGGAGTTGAACTCCTGGTATCTTCACGCCACGGAAAGAGGGAATAAGCACCGGCCTGAGCTACTAGTCTCAGGTGTAAAAAGCCCAACAGATTTACTTACCTTTGTCTGTCTTCCTTTTGGCTTTTTCCCTTTTACTCGGGAGTCGCCACAGCGAATCATCTGATTCGCACGTTTGATTTGGCAGAGGTTTTTACGTTGGATGCCCTTCCTGTCACAACCCTTTTTTAGCAAGGGACAGAAACACGCTGACGACTTTGCAGCTACTCTTTACGTAAGTCAGCAATGGTTCTTTTACATGCCTCTCACCATAGACAGTGAGAGATATAGCCCGCCTTTGATAACCCAGTTACCCCCCGCACTGGGGGGAACAGTGGCAACCCTGTGGAGTGGGACTCGAACCCCCAACCTTTGGGTCAGCGATCCAGCACCCTATACCACTGGACCACCACTGACCCTCAACAGATTTACTTACCTTTACAAGTCAAAATTGGAAGGAATGAAATGTGATTGTCTGGGCCTGAGTGTGTGTTAATTTCAGACCCTCACTCTAAGCCGAATGTAAAAAAGTGGTTTGCTGGTTTTAAATTATATTCATTGTTAGAATATCTAAAGGAAACTATTGGAGATGATCAGACTACTGACAGGTTTAGTTTTACAAAGTAACCTCTGTTTTTCAATAACTTCT
The DNA here is from genome assembly GCA_024760905.1 of Plotosus lineatus. Taxonomy (NCBI): domain Eukaryota; kingdom Metazoa; phylum Chordata; class Actinopteri; order Siluriformes; family Plotosidae; genus Plotosus; species Plotosus lineatus. The sequence continues at coordinate 26,075,794 of CM045741.1, forward strand.
TATTTAGTAAGACTATCAGAATACTTTACTGATCCCAGAGGAAACTGAGTATATAAATACACACATGGTATACTGTCTGGACAGAACACTGCAAAAATATAACTTTTGAATAGTAATTTTGAGGCTAATTGGAACAAGAATTATCAGATGACAATATTCCCCCTCTAGTTTCCACATGTCAGACAATAGTAATTTGTAGAAATACCCCATTCCTCACTCACCCAAGTTCCAAATCACTTAATCTTATTTGGATTATTGGGAAGTTGGAGCTTTAGTTGCCACTGGGCAAATGTAAGGTACATCCTGAACAGCTTGCCAGACCATTGCAGAGCCAACACACATACACACAGACAGACAGACACACACACACACACACACACACACACACACACACACACACACACACACACACACACACGGGGGCAATTTAGAATATCCAACTGACCGAATGTACAGGTTTTTGGACTGTGGGAGGAAATGAAAGTACCTGGAGGAATCCTATGTAAGCAAGGGGAGAACATGCAAACTCCACACTGAAACGCCGAGCCTGGGACCTGAACCCAGGACCGACTTGCTGTGGAGTGGACATGCTAACCACAAAACCAATGTCCTGCCTGCAGAAATACCAAAACATAAAAAAGCAAACCAGATACACTGCAGAAGTAACTATAAAGTTTGACGAAGAAATCTCAAATGGTTTTGGAGACAGGTTGACGACATTCTGATGACAATCTGCCCATACAGTAGGTCCTTGACCATTTGCGGTTTTGTGCTCACGCCCCTGCATACTCGTGGATTACCGACAAACCTGGAAGTAACTGGCACATGATTCAAATTTAGCCAATGGCTGAAAGCATTTGTTTCTCCCTCCTGCTGATTGGTTGAGAATGAAAAACGGGTGCATACTGTACTGGAAACACCAAAATGAAGGTTTTAGAATTCTGGCCTGAATAGGAACACCACCCATATTTTACCATTGGTTGCCATATAAACATAAAAACTGAAACTGCAGGTAGTCCACAATATGAAAAGACATGGCTACACTGCACAGTTGAAATAATTAACATTGCTGAAAAAAAAAGACAACCAATTCCATGTTCTGGGCCAGAATTAAAAATATGACAGTGAGATGGATGAATGAAGGGATACACTTGTATGCATATACACATGGTGGGGTACAGCATGGCACTTAAAATTGTTATGGAAGAGATCTGAATCAAATTATTTGGTCTCAGTATCAAACAGTATATCTGGCAGAAAGCAACTATAGCGTACTATCCAAGGAACACATACATACAGTTAACCATGGAAATGGCAGCATCATTTTGAAGAAATGTTTCCCTGCACTGGGGACAGGTCAAAATAGAAGGAAAATGGATTTGGAAAAATACCACTAAAATGAGTATTTTTTTTAGGAGCAAGTGATCCTTAAATCATCTTAGTGATTCTGCTGTTTTCTGAATTTTCACCATTTGTTTGATATCAGTTGAATTGCGTTGTGTGTGTGTGTGTGTGTGTGTGTGTGTGTGTGTGTGTGATTTCAGTCTGCACAGCAACAAATCTTGATTATTTTGAAAAGAAGATCGGGTTATTTTCTATACCCACTGCTCATCTTGCTGTGGTTTGGCTGGCTGTTGGCATCATATTATCAGCAATGTTTAAACACTCAAGAAGAACTTCTGTGTTAAGTTTAAATTTGTGCAAGATGCATGTGTTTTTCCCTGAGATGGCCAGGTGAGCTGTCCAAGGTGTACTCTGCCCTCGCCCCAGTTGGCTGAGATGAGCGCCAGTCTCCCCGCAATCCTAATTAGGATTAAGTGGTTCATAAAATGAATGAATTCCTTCAAATCAAGCAATCGCAATATATTGAAATATTGTGACAATACTGTTTTTTATAAGGATCCCTTTCACAAAGTTATCCCTATCGCAAAACTATAATTATTTAAAGTGGAGTACTCACCATACACCCACCCTATACACACTGACTCCAGAAGAGCAAATAACAGAAGTGTCATCCCACTGCAGCTGTAATAATCAAACAACTGGAAAATATACAAGCCACCCTGAAGGAAGAAACCAACAGTCAGAATGTGCAAAAGGAATTGTGATAAAGGATTTGCTTTTGTCCAAGTAGTTTTGAGTGTTCAACATTTTTAAGGACTTGTGGAAGTTATTAGCAAAAAAATAAATATACATTTTCACATCAATCTAGTATCAATAAAATATACTTTTTATACTGAGTGTTAAAATACAATGCTGACAGTTTCTAGTATGTCTACAATTGACTTTGAATAATGATAGTACTATATGCAATTTCATGAAGCAAAGTACAAAAGTGTATAATCACCTCTGTTACCATAATCAGGCCAATCAGAAAACACACAAAACAAAGAACGAGCAGGAACGCTTTGCGGCGGTGTCCAAACAGGAAGAATGAGGGGTACATGTCAGTTACAGCAGTCGTCAGTCCCTCCAAACACACAAACTGTATAGTGAAGTGTTGGAGAGAGCAAAAGTATTTATGTGAATTTAAACACAGAGTAACTGAATTTAAATTATGGTATAATGCGCATAGAACTTTTAATCACTTCTTGCACTCACCTCACTGTCTAGTCCTAGCAGAATAATCATAATGAAGAAACAAACAGCCCAAAGCTGTGGAACAGGCATCATTGCCATTGCCCTGGGGTATGCAATAAAGGCCAAGCCTGGACCTGGGAAAAAATAATTAGGAATAACACCTTCGTCCAGAGATCAATACTTGTTACTGGTTGGAACTTAGAAGAAAGCAGAAAGGTTAGATATTCATTCACCTGACTCTGCAACAGTTGTGATATCTGCATTCTGCTCATGTGCCATGAAGCCCAGCACAGAGAATATGGCAAAGCCAGCCACAAAACTGGTCCCACTGTTCAACAGGCACAAATAAATACAGTCCCTGCAAAGATAAATCCATACATGTTATATATAGGTCACACCTTAAGAAGAACAGAATATCACTGTAGAAAAACATTCTGCTTCTCTTTATGCACAAACAACAACTTGTCTTTGTGATTGCTGTAGGATTACTGAAACATTTTGAGGGCCTTTGCTGCTGATTTTTTCCAAGTTCAACTTAGAATTTGAGGTTTTCTCTTTATTTCAACAGCCACGATGAATGCTCTCACTCCTGCTAGAAACAGGACTGGAACAAGAACTGCGTCACATATAAATATTGTATATATTTGTCTGTGTCAAAAACCGAGTATCAACATGTGTAATATTTCTCAATGGACAAAATACACACAAAGAAAACATATTAGCAGAAATAACTTCTTGCATTTTGTATTGTATTTCCATTTCTACAATTTTTTCTCCTGAAGACTTTTGAGATCTAGACATCATGAGATGACGTACTTCACTCGCACAGAGAACATTATCACTCACCTTCCTTCAGATTGTGCTTTGCTGTTGGCACAATGGTTCCTATTGAGTGATGTATTTAAAAATTAATGGCTTATTTATAGGCAGCAGAGAAGAAGCACATGCTAATAGTTGGGGCTTCACTTAACTTGGTCAACTCATTTATACCCAGCCGAACTAGGAAACAATGCACACCTTCCCACAGTCTGTGCTTTGCTTTCAATATAATTATGGTATTTCAAATGAGTAGCTCATTAATATAAACAAAACAAGACACAAAATATTAGCTTTACATGTGCGCTCACTGGTTATAATGAAATGGCCACAGCAAACATGGATCCTTTCATTCAAATCTGCTCTGGAGACGTTGATGAGACCATTTATTTCTTTTTTTCTATTTTCTGAAGAGTTCTTTAGCATACTCGCCCTGACTTTTAATAATCGCTGCAATCAAAATTTAATAACTGGTGTGAACAAATACAGTACCTGTCTCTTTCCCTCTTTTTGCAGTTGGAACAACAGATTATGGCATATTTATCTACATTCTACATTCACAGCCTCCACTGGGCCACCTGGTGTACACTCCTGAAACCGCATGCAATGCTTCAGTGCTTCTTGTAGCTTGTGGAAAAAATTATTTTCAATCTCAGGTTTTGACATTTCTCTTCCATGCGGTCACATTGCTGACAGCATAACATGGGAAAGGGGTTTCTTTCACCAGGAACACCCTAAATTAGTTATGTACTGGCCACCTGTATGATGAATGATTAGACTTACCTGATTTACATTGGAGCATATTCATTCTTGCAACATAGTCTTGGATAATTTTGTGACAAAAATTATTTTATTGTGTGTGTGCACATTAACAAATCATATTTACAATCATTGGCCTACATTTGTAGGAGTATTTTAATGTATACCATAAAAAATGTATTTTAATATATCATCGTAAACCATTGACAAGACTAATTCTGAAAGAGAAAAGAAGATTTTTGCTGAATGTGAACATGCACACACACATACACACAAATTCACCGTCACACACAGTACATATTCATTTTATGTTTTCTATAAACTGCGTTCACTCACTTGTAGCAGTTATTATTGTACTTGTTGTAGCTTCCCATAGCAGTAAGGCACCCATTGCAAAGTGCGTAGGAGTAAAGAATCTGCGTTCCAGCATCCATCCACACCTACGTATCAAGAATGAACGAGCCTTTAGTACGCAATGACCTGATGAAGCAGCAGTTGTAAAGAATCAAAGAATAACTAATCATTAGGAATTGGTTTTATTCTATAACCTTCTTATTCACAAGTTCTGACCCAATCATCTTCAAAAAAGATCTTGTATAATTACATAAACAAGATGGATGCTCTTTATCCATCCATCCACCCTACCTCTTATTAAACATAATTATGGGCAAACTGGAGCCAAACCCAGCTGAATCTGGGAGAGAGGCAGGGTGCACCCTTAAGATTCAAGCAATCTATTGCAGATAAACTCGGACACTAACAACCATTCATACTCCCATTTACCTTTGTGGGGTGTTTAGTGTAGCCAGTTGATGTACTGTGCATGACCTTGGGCAGAAAAGAAATCCAAGCATCTGGTGAAAACCCACGCCGCCAATTTCACACAAAAAGGCCCCAGTTGGTCATTAATTTCAAACCTAGACCCTTCCTTCTGTGAGGCAGCAGTATTACCTTGCTCTATTTATTTGATATTAATTTATATTAACAGTAAGAGGATCTTCTACTTTGTCTTCTTCTTCTTCTTCTCTTCCTTTTGGCTGTTCCCTTCAGGGGTCGCCACAGCAAATCATCTGCTTCCATCTCACCCTGTCCTCTGCATCTTCTTCTCTTATGTCAACAACCTTCACGTCTTCCTTCACATCCATAAATCTCTTCTTTGATATTCCTCTAGGCCTTCTGCCTGGTAGTTCCAAACTCAGCATCCTACTGCCAATATATTCACTATCCCTCCTCTGTACATGTCCAAACCATCTCAATCTAGCCTCTCTGACTTTGTCTCCAAAATATCTTACATGAGCTGTCCGTCTGATGTACTCATTTCTGATCCTATCCATCCTCGTTACTCCCAGAGAGAACCCCAACATTTTCATCTCTGCTACCTCCTGTCTTTTCCCCAGCGCCACTGTTTCTAAACCATACAACATCACTGGCCTCATCACCGTTTTGTACACTTTTCCTTTCATGATTGCTGATACTCTCCTATCACACATCACACATCACACTTTTCTCCAACCATTCCAACCTGCCTGCACACGCTTCTTCATCTCTTTTCACACTCTCCATTGCTCTGGATTGTTGAGCCTAAGTACTTAAAATCCTCCACCTTCCTTATCTCTACTCCCTGTAACCTCACCGTTCCTCTTGGGTCCTTCTTATTCACACACATGTATTCTGACTTACTGAGGCTAACCTTCATTCCCTTCCTTTCCAGGGCATACCTCCACCTCTCTAGATTTTCCTCCATAGTCCATGGAGAATCTTTCCTAACCTCGTCTGTCAGCCTGTCCATCACCATAGCAAACAAGAAGGGGCTCAGAGCTGATCCTTGATGCAGTCCCTACTCCACCTTGAATTCTTCGGTCACGCCGACAGCACACCTCACCACTGTCTTACATCTCTCATACATGTCCTGCACCACTCTAACATACTTCTCTGCCACTCCACACTTCTTCATGCAATACCACAGTTCTTCTCTTGGCACCCTTTCTCCAGAGCCACAAAGGCACAATGCAGCTCCCTCTGAAGTTCTCTGTACTTCTCTATTAACATCCTCAAAGCAAACGCTGCATCTGTGGTGCTCTTTCTTTGCATGAAACCATTTATTCCCCACCAATATATGTTATCTCCAATTAAAGCAGTCCACATACCTGTGGGTCTGTGAGCCGTGAAGGATCTGGATAAAGGTAATAAACTATGCCATCAACAGCCCCAGGCAGTGTGATTCCACGCACCAAAAGCACTGCCAATATTACATAAGGAAAAGTTGCAGTAAAATAGACCACCTGAAAAAGTAACAGATTTTGATCATTCAATCAAAGTAAAAGAACATTTTTCAGGTAATTAAATATGACAGAGATTTAGGCCCTGCCTATTGCCCTTTTCTTACTGCTGCAATTTGACCCACAGATCTACGCGAAATGTTCCCACAGAACGCTGCAGAACAACGTGTGATCAATCTCGCGCGTATCTCACGTTGCCACAATCAACTGTCAGCACTGCGGCCTTCTGCAGCTACTTTTTTTTTTTTACAGCTAATTTTAATGTTTGATTTTGCTTCCACATTTCTCCCGAAAGTCAGAAAACGTGTAATTTCCATGTGACTCCACCGGCAGCATTGTATGATCACTGTGAATGTGTAAACGTCGACAAGCACTGTATTGCCGGCAGTGACCATATGATGCTTACGGTGGTCACACCTTTCTTCTCTGTGGTATAAAATGCTGTAAACCTTCACCCCAGCTATTGTAGAATCATGCCATCAAAGGAAAGATAATAATAAAAAAAAAAATCCATTTTCCGCATCTACACTGCAGGCTTTTCCTTCTCATGGTACCACAGGTATCTGTGTGAAAGTTGTGTCGGTGAGAAAAGCGAAGCTCCCATATAATTACTTGACAAACATTTATTTGGAACTCTCAAACCCCTGCACGTATCTTACAGATATAAAGATTAATTCATTTCGTAACTTGTTTGTAGAATAGGATTAAAAACGAGGTAACCAAACATGTAATCTTTGTTTTCGATTAATAAAATACACCGTTTAGAAACTGTAGGTTTATAGAACATCTCTGTAACACAAGAACATAAATAGTTGTTTATTTGTTAATTGCTTACTCTGTAAAATATATGATTTGTTAAGAAAACATTTATCCTAGTAAGAGTACGAGCGAGTATCCATAGGATGTGAGTTCCGCAATCACTATTGGGGAGTGACATGCCAGTCCGCTCATATACTGCAAATTAATTTCCATAACTACGTTATACATGCCAGAAACGCCATTTGATTCCTCAATGCGATTGGGTTACAAATACTTCTATTTAAATAAGTAATGTGTTGTGCTACAGTAATAGTTCATTTTGCCAGCTAAAAAAACAAAGAGACCCATATGACACATATAATTCTGTCTATAGTGTTAACATTTTATTTTAAAGCTTGAAACAAGTAAGAGTTTGCGAGTGGAAGGATCAAGGAAGTTACCATCATGGGTTACGCAACTCATTCCCATCACAACGGGTATATACAAGCATGGGAAATGTCATCATAGGGTCCTGTATGCTGGAGGAACGGGCACTTCTTGATGTTCAAAATAGATGTCTTTCCCCTATCAATGAGACTCCGATATAATGAACGTCTGAATTTTGCTGAATATGTGTAATGAAGCTCCCACCTTGCCTGTAGACTTCACTCCCTTCCACACACAGAAGTAGCAAATGATCCAAGCCAAGAGCAGACATAGCGCCAGATCCCACCTCACATTGCCCAACTCATTGATACTGTGTGTAAGATTTAGCACTCTCCTCCTGCAAAAAAAAAAAACAAAAAACAAGCCAATGTAGACTATTGCTTTCTTATTTATGCAATGACACAGTACAATTAATTTAATTTAATTTAATACAGTTTGAAAAAACTCACTCCCAGAACTCCTTTACAGATGAAGTTGCATTTTTTGGTATACTCATACTGGATGCATTGCTCAATATGTCAAATTCAAAACATGATTCTGTTGAGGACAGAAGACACAGGCAAGCATTTTTTCTCTAATCAAGCACATGCACACAGGCACAAATTCCATAAACTTTTGAATGATATTTAAGGAGCAATATTAATACTATTTGACAAATTTTAAATATGATTGTATGAAATCATATTTGTATGATTGGTCCTTTAACTGTTACACTGCTTTGTTTTTCTGTACCTGTACTATGCAGATGCAGCATACTACATTTATACATTATATATATATATATATATACACACACACACACACACACACACACACACAGTACTTTATTTTCACAACAGCCAATAGAATTTACCGTAACATTTACTAGTCTTTCTTTTTCAGTGGAAATATTCATACAATAAGGTTGATTCTAACCAATCTACAGCCGTTTATTGTGCTATATATATATATATATATATATATATATATATATCTATATGGAAAAACACTACAATGGCTCTCCGCATTTCTTGCATATGTACAGCAGAGCCACGACCACAGCTCGCCGCATTTGTCGTATATGTACAGCAGAGCCACAACAACAGCTCGCTGCATTTCTTGAGTACAATGTCATGAGCCGGTACAACGGCTCTCTGCAGTGTAACAGTTAATAGCCAAGGGTCATTTTAACTGCTTAAGACAGGGGTGTCAAACTCATTTTCACTTAAGGCCACATTTGTAAATTTTGAAGTCATCTATGCCCATACAATCACTCAACATTCAAAAAGGGCAACCGTGAATTCAGCCTGGCCATATTACTGTTTACACACCTGTCCTCTTTTGTGTCCTCCTTTTCTGACAAGTCTTGACAATGACAAGCTAGTTTGTAATCTTTTCCGAGTCATGAATGGCTAACTGTTTTCTTGCCTCCACTTAGTGGATAAATGAATTACATTTCATGGTAATCAATCATGCAAAGAATGTACAGTAATCATATACTTTTAAAAGTTCTTGGAGACCATCTAAAATGAGTTGGAGGACCAGATTTCGCTCGTGGGACTTGAGTTTGACACCTGAATCTTAAAATGTTGCTATTCTAAATTATTCCAAAGACCCATTGAAAACTATGTTTCAGAAATATCTACCTGATTTTTTAAAATCCTTTCTCTAAATTAAGGGTTGCGGTGACCTAATGATGGCCTAATTGAGATGAGAAGAAATATGTTTTTGAATAGACATTGAGTTACATTATAAAGCTCCACTTTTAGGCTGTGATTAAATATTTATATTCATCATCATTGTCATCTTATGCATAATTCGGGGTCAGGTCACTGGGACAGCAGCCTAAGCAGTAAGGTTTAGACATCCCTCTCCCTAGCCACTTCCTTCAGCTCTTCTGAGGGGACACTGAGGCATTTCCATACCAGCCAAAAGAGATAGTCCCACTGGCATGTTCTGGGTCGACGCGTTCAGGGGTCATTCTATTCAGATGCCTGAGCAGAACTGTCCCCTTTCAATGTGTAAGAACAGTGGTTCTTCTCTGAGCTTTTCCCGGCTGGCTGAACTTCTCACCCCATCTCAAATGGAGCGCCCTGACACTCTGCAAAAAGAAGCTCATTTCAGCCACTTGTATCTTTCGATCTTGTTCTTTTGGTCACTACCCAAAGTTTGTGACAATCAATGAGAGTTGGAATGTAAATCGACTGGTAAATTGCGAGCTTTGCCTTCTGGTTCAACTCACAACAAACCAAAACAAGCTCCACTTTACAGCAAAGTCTGTTCCATCCTTCCCTCACTCATGAACAAGACCCAGAGATACATTAACTCCTCCACGTAGGGCAGGGCCTTATTCTACGGAGGGTGTGTTCTACCATTTTCCAGCTGAGAACTTTGGTCTCAGACTTGCAGGTGCTAATTTTCATCCTGGCCGATTCGCACTCGGCTGCGAATCACTCCAATGAGAGCTGGAGGTACCGGATTGCTGAAGCCAAAAGAACAATATCACCCACACAAAGCAGAGACAAGATCCTATGATCACCAAACTAGAACCCCTCAACACCATGGCTGTGTCTAGAAATTCTGTCTATAAAAACTGCGAACAGAACTGGTGACAAAGGACAGGCTTGATTGACTCCAGCCCTCAGATTCAAGAGGAACAATGTGGTTTTCACCCTGGCACTCTCAACGAGCTCTATATGCTCTACAGGATCCTGCATGGGAGTGTGCCAAATCTGTCCATGTGTGTTTTGTGGATTTAGAGAAAGTTTTCAACCGTATCCCTTGGGTTATCTTGTGGGGTGTACTCCAGGAGTATGGCGTACCATACCCTTTGCTATGGACCATTCAGTCTCTTTATGACTGGAGCCAGAGCTTTGTCCACATTGGTATCAACAGGTGGAATTCGTTTCCAATGAGGGTTTGAATCTGCCAAGGATGTCCTTTGTCACAGATTCTGTTTAAGTATAATTTTTATGGACAGAAGTTCTAGGCACAGCCGTGGCGATGAGGGGTTCTGGTTTGATGGCCATAGGCTCTCGTCTTTGCTTTTTGCTTATGACATCGTCCTTTCAGCAATCTGGGACCTCCACCTCTTGGGGTGATTCAAAGCTGAGATTAAAGCGGCTGGGAAAACAATCAGCACCTCAAGTCCGAGGCCAAGGTTCTCAGCTGGAGAAGAGTGGAATGCACCCTCTGGGTCTGGAATGAGGTTTTGCCTCAAGTGGACGAGTTCAATTATCTCAGGGACTTTTCAAGACAGAGAGGAGGATGGAGTGGGAGATTGACAAGTGGATTGCTGCAGCCTCTGAGATAGGATGAGAAGGTCAGAAATCTGGAAGGAGCTTGGAGTAGAATCGCTGCTCCACCGCACTGAGTGGAGTCAGTTGAGGTGGCTTGGGCATCTGGTTAGAATGCCTCCCAAATTTGATTCCCTGGGTGTGTTTTTTTTGGGCATGTTCAACTGAGAAGAGACCTCGAGGTCGACTTAGAGCACGCTGCAGGGACTATGTATCTCAATTGGTCTGGGAACACCTCGAGGGCTGGAGGAATTGGCTGAGGAGAGGGACATCTGGACCTTCCTGCTTAGGCAGCTGCAGCCGCGATCCGACCCTAGATTAAGCGTAGGAAGATGATGATGAAGATGATGATGATGATCATGACCAGGATCTCCTCCACGTACTGCATTAGACAAATAACTTATACTGCCAAATCTTTAAATACAGCCGACAGTTGTTTTATTAGTTAACATTTGACATTAATGTTGAGTGGCATATGTCAGTAATATAAAATACCTGTATTCCAACTATTGCTGCAGGTAGACCATGGTAATACAACACTAAAAGAAGAAAAAAGATAGAAGAATGCCCAGGCCAAAATGATGATGTAGTAGATACTGCTGTAAAACACAACCACTTGAGTTCCATAGCCCAATCCTACAAGAAGATTTTTAAAAATGCATTATGTCATCATCTTGAAAAAAAAAAATTAAATAATTTAAAAAATGGATTAAAAAAGATTTTACATTTATGTTCATAAGACATTCTAATATTTATTTTTCTCTGCTATACACAATTTGCTCTTTTCTACCCAAATTGACCAAATGTACACAAAAAACCTGATATACCTTTAGTGTTCAACAATTCGCAATGTAGCACTGACTAGTACATTTAGCAATTGGCAGACATCCTTACCAGTGCTTTAAAGTCATGTATAGTAGTATAGTATCGTTGAATAATATAGTACAATAGTTACCTCAGGTTAGGGTTTGTTGCTACGATAGTAAAATAAAAAGCATCTTTTTACTCTATTTTTTTTCAACAGAATGATATTATGCTCAATACAACCACTCCAATATCACACCCACTAACACAAGAGTAGCACTGCCATGGAAATTATATTACACCATTAATACAATTTCTGCACATAGGTGGTATTGCAGTGGTCCTGTCTACTAATGAAAAAATAGGAATTATGATTCAGGTGTGTTGGGTACAGCAGTAGCCTGAAATCAGTAATTCTCCACTTAAAGTTCTCCAAAGTGGAGTTGCAGGCAAGAATTCCAACATACGTAGAACCAGACTTGCACTGTACAAGACATACAAGTACAATCTTGAATGGTTTGAATGAAAACATGCAGCCATGAAAATGACATATAGAAAAGAAGTATCCCTTCAAAATATTTACTCTTGTTGCTTTGCAGCCTGAAAAGAAAACACGCAGTAAATAAACAATGTTATATTTCTTCAGTGCAACATATAACTCCAAAGTTGCCAGCACAGAAAAAAATCAAACAAAAACAAACAACAACAAAAAAACACAAAACAAAACAAAAATGGTTAATGTTTCACCATCTGCAAAAACTGACTCATACAAATAAATAAACACCTTCTCTTTTGCATAAGATGATGACTGGCTTCCACTATTGATTAATTGTTATCCTTCTGTAGCAGCTATTATAGAGCACTCCAGTGATTAGAAATACAGGGATCCCTCACTTTCCACGGTTAATTGGGACCAAGATCCCCACGCGACCATCGAAATCCGCGAAGTAAAATCACCCCCCCCCTGACGTATACATACATGTATATGTGTATATAATATCAATAAATACATATTCAATGCTATAAATACTTATAATAACAATTAAACATTCAAAAAATAACATGATATAAATAAAATATAAATACACACACATAGAGATGGAACTGCGTGAGACGAAGAGGACATGCGTACATACACGTGCACGCAGCACACACAGATGCAACAATGTAAGTACAGACGCTCCCCAGCTTACAGACGAGTTAGGTTCCCAACGGCCGGTTAGGTGAATTTGTTTATAAGTCATTACAGGGCATTCGTTAGAGGGGAAATTATGTTTAAACCTTGTATAAGTAATCTATACGAGTTTGTACTGTATACAATCTCTCTCTCTCTCTCTCTCTCTCTCTCTCCATAATCATCACATTATCAATATCATTATGTCCTGTGTTTAACCTCCTGGTTCCTCTCAAGCACAGCGGATCTGATCAGCTTTACAGAGTTTCACTCTTATCCAGTTCATTATAATACTGGACTCAATTTGTTTCTTCTTTGAAAGTTTTGGCATGAGTTCAGAAATGTATCGTTCTGCTTCTCTGCTGGAGCCTAGTATTAAGTGTACCTCAGGATAATGTTTAATCATATTTAATACTTATATTTATGAAGAGAAAAGACAAGAAGAAGAAGAAGATTTATGATAAGATAAGATAAGATACAGCTTTATTAATCTCACAATGGAGAAAGTCACTGTTACAGGCTCTTGAGGTACCATCAGTAGGGGGCCAAACCATCTCAATCTAGCCTCTCTGACTTTGTCTCCAAAACATCTTACATGTGCTGTCCCTCTGATGTGCTCATTCCTGACCCTATCCAACCTCGTTACTCCCAGAGAGAACCTCAATATGTTCATCTCTGCTACCTCCAGGTCTGCCTCCTGTCTTTTCCCCAGGGCCACGGTTTCTAAACCATACAACATCGCTGGCCTCAACACCGTCTTGTACACTTTTCCTTTCATTCTTGCCGATACCGTCCTATCACACATCACACCGGACACTTTTCTCCAACCATTCCAACCTGCCTGCACATACTTCTTCACCTCTTTTCCACACTCTCCATTGCTCTGGATTGTTCAGTCTAAGTACTTAAAATCCTCCACCTTCCTTATCTCTGCTCCCTGTAACCTCACTGTTCCTCTTGGGTCCTTGTCATTCATACACATGTATTCTGTCTTACTGAGGCTAACCTTCATTCCCCTCCTTTCCAGGGCATACCTCCACCTCTCTAGATTTCCCTGTACTTGTTCTCTGCTCTCACTGCAGATCACAATGTCATCTGCAAACATCATAGCCCATGGGGAATCTTGTCTAACCTCGTCTGTCAGCCTGTCCATCACCATAGCAAACAAGAAGGGGCTCAGAGCTGAGTGAGCACGCCCCACTAGTACTGACACAGAGGTGATCCATCTCAGCTGATTTTTATTAATTTGTTCATTTATAAATTGAGCTATTACATGTTTCACTTGGCTGTTTCGCAGGTGCATTGAGTAAATAGGGTTGAAAAAATATTCTTGTGTGTTCCACTATTTCAGGTTGCAAAGAAACAAAATGAATATTTTGAAATGGGGTGATTCCTTTTTATATATATATATATATATATATATATATATATATATATATATATATATAATGAATGAATGAATGATATATATATATATATATATATATATAATGATGAGTTAAACATTGGAATGCTTAGCTACAATCAGAGTCTGCTGTAACTACTCTTTGAGAAACTTGTATCCTCCTTCCAAGCTGCTTGAAACTGAAGTGAGGATCCAGTGGAGGAGCAGGCTGACTCGCTGGTTGTTGATGTCCTTCTGTGTCATCAGCAGATAGCTCAGGATCATCAGTGTTTCACCCCTTAACCTGGACACTTCACCTGAGTGGGGCAGTGAGGGCCGGGCCAGAAACCTAACCTCACCCACAGAAGGACGCCAGTTGTTGTTACGCTTCAACCACAGCCATCTAGAACTGCTCTCTGCTGCTGCGCCAATCTCCTTGATAGCTTGCTTCACCTGCTTTGGGGGCATGCCTAGTTTCTGCAGGAAGTAATGTATTGATGAAGAAGGGAATCCTCTACATCCGACTTCCACAGGGAAGAGAACTGCGTGCCATCTTTTTGACCGTGCCTCATCGACCAGATCTTGGTATTTTGCTTTCTTTAGCTGATGGGCGATGTCGAGCCGATCTTCCCAGGGAACTGTGAGCTCAATAATGAAGATGGACTTGGAGCTTTTTGACAGAAGAATGGCATCTGGTCGTAGTGATGTTGTTGCCACCTCTTCTGGGAAAACCAGTCTTCTCTTTAGGTCAACCTGTAACTCCCAGTCTTGTGCCCCTTGAAGGATCGAGCGGGTCTGAGTGGGTTTTACAGATCCTGTGGGTACCGGAATTCCCTCTTTAACAAAGCTCACGGGTTGTGGTGGTAATGTCACTTTCTTGTTTGCCTTCAATCTCTCCAGGTCTATCCACTTTGCTATCTCTGTTAGAACTTTGTCATGTCTCCATCTGAATCTTCCATCCCCAAGTGCCTTTGGACATGCTGATAGGATGTGGTTCAGTGTACAAGAGTTCGTACCACATAGCTTGCATGTTGCACTGTCTTCTATTCCCCAGGTCATCAGGTTGCTTGGAGTTGGTAAGAGATCAGAGATGGCTCGGAGAAGGAAGCTAAGTTTGCCCTGATCAGTTCCCCAGAGTTCCTTCCATGATAGGGGTTTCCATCTAGGCAGCATCCCACTGGACCCAGCTGCCCTGTTTTGCAAGCCCTACTGCTTTGACTCTTCACGCCTTCTTCTTCCGACTCCCGGATCCTCTGCACGACTAGCTCTCTCTTCTGTTTGTTGTTGGCTTGGCTCCAATGCTGAGAATGGTAGTTTCCCAGGCCAAGACGACCCTTGCACACAGTGCCAACTATTTCTTGATGTTTTAGTTGTTCTTCAGCATCTGTAACTGCTCTCTGGGGCTTCCACTTCCTTCCACTCTTGATGGTTTCTGCTGATAGGTTTACCTTCTTGTCTTTGGATGTGCGTAATGTGGTGACAGCTCTGCTTTATGCGACCTTGAATTCTTCCACTACAGAAGACACTGGTAGTGTTAGTTTGGCAGTCTTGCTGTAGATATTGATTGCACTAAAGCTGGGTGGCACCCCCAACCATCTTCTAAGAAACTTGCTGCAAAGTCTCTCCATGGCTTCAACTGCAGACATGGGAATGTCGTACAACAAGAAGGGCCACTGCAGTCTTGGTATAATGCCAAACTGAAAGCACCACACCTTGAACCTTCCCTGCAATTGGCTGTTGTCTATCGCTTGAAGCCAGTTCTTTACTTGTTGTTTAACAGCCTTGATGTTGCTGGTGTCTTTCAGGGAGCTATCGAGTTCTTCCCCAGGCACTTGATCTGTTCATCTTGTATGGTTGGGATCTTTTCCCCTTGGATGCTGGAGGTGTTCTTGGACAGCACTCCATTCTGTAAGCATAGGCTTCTTGATTTTGAAGGCTTGAATTTCATTCTTGCCCAGTTAGTTGCTCTTTCTAGCCCTCTTAGTATCCACCTTGTTCCTGCAAATGATGAGGTCGTGATCGTAATGTCATCCATGAAGGCTCGACATGGTGGATGTCTTGTGCCATCTTCGCCATGGGACCCTGCATTCTTTCCCTCCAGCTTTCAGGATGAGGTTCATAGCGGTAACAAATAGGATGACTCAAAGTGTGCATCCTGCCATTATGCCTTTCTCCAGCCTCTGCCACTTGGTGGTAAAATCACCAACAGTGAAACGCATCTGTAGATGGTCCATATAGTGCATCACTAGTTCAACCAAATCTTGTGGTATGCGATAGTGTTGGAGTGCTGTTCGAATGAGCTGATGTGGTACGCTGGGTAGGCTTGGGCAAGATCTAACCATACCACTGACAGGGTCTTCTTGTCTCTCTTGCTTCTTTGATGAGCTGGCTGATTGCTGAGGTGTGCCTCGAGGCATCCTGAATGGCCCGGGATTCCTCCTTTTGTACACTAGGTCCACAAATTCATTTGCTAGCAGGTAGGAAGTCATTCTCTTTGCCACTATTGACCAAAAGATCTTTCCCTCGATGTCTAGCAAGGAAATTTCTCTGAACTGAGATAGTGTTGATGAGTTCAATTCCTTTGGTACAAAGCAGCCTTCTGCTAGTGTCCATGTACTTGGTAACTGTTTTTTCTTCCATAAACACGGAGAATCTTGGCTAGCCCATTTACGGAGCAGCAAAGGGCAGTTCTTGTAGATCTTATATGTCGTGCCTGATGGCCCTGGTGCTGATGCTGATCGAGCTTTCTTCACAATTGACTTGACTTCATCAAAAGTGAAATCTGACATATTGAAGGAGTGTGTGGGGTTCTGGAATGGGTAGCTGGAAAGGGCATTCTCCGAAAGTGGGCTGTCTCTTTCTGCATCGCTGTAAAGCGGTTGTGATACTATCTTCTACTTCCTCTCTTGAGCATGTTAGCTTTCCACTCTTTGGCTTTCCTAAAAGGTCAGATGTGAATCTGAAGGGGCTTCTGAAGAATGCCTGTCTTTTCCTTCTTTTTCTCCCTTTGCTTCCTTCGGAAGTGTCTCAGCTTATGGAGTAGAAGAAGCTTCTTATGTAGGTCAGAGAGAAGCTCTTCTAAACCTGCTTTCTCTATGCCTTCTGCCTTGCGCCATCTTTTCTTAAGGCTTCGCTGATCCTTACGCAAAGAAGCGATCTGGCGTTGTCTTCTGCTAGGGCCTGCTTTTGGTCTTTCTTCCTTGGTCTCTTTCACACCAAAGGTTTCAAGGCTTTCTTGGAACACAATCTGGGTCATGGTCTTCATCTTATTGACTGCATCTCCTTTCAATATGTTTTCAAGGATAATGTCAAGGCTCTCATCCAGTTGTTTCCAACTGCGGTCTGATGCTGGTGGTAAGTTCAGCCGTGGCTTCTTCTCCAACTTTGTTTCTTTGATGATTCCATTCTCTGCTCTAGTGTTCTGAGCGGCTAGAACTGGGAGGTCCTGGGCACTGTGGTTGGAATCCTGGTCCGGAACCTCTGACGACTGATGAGCTGTCTGTGTAAACTCAGAGATGGATCTCTGTGAATCGCTGATAGCTTTGCGTTGTTCTTGCCGTGTTTTACACTTTGTCTTCCCTTGATGGATTTTCACTCCACGTTCATTTTTGAAGAGACCGCCACAGCTGTTGCATCTTCGCTTTGCCTCATCTAGTACTGTTGCCGTTATTCTTCTCGTAGTCCATATATCATTGTCCTGGTCAGAATCCATGAAATCTGTCCGGGGTAGCAGATTATCCTCCCCCCCTCCTCGGTCTGCTTGGGGGTATTCTCTCTGTAGTGAACTTGTAGCGTTGTGGATGCAGTGCTTCGGGGTGCTAACCCTAACACTATAGCGAATTCGCCTTTCCGGGCTGTCATTCGTTCTTTCTCGAACGTCAATGGGCCTTTCCCCATGGTCACTTAAATGTACATGATGAGTTAAACATTGGAATGCTTAGCTACAATCAGAGTCTGCTGTAACTACTCTTTGAGAAACTTGTATCCTCCTTCCAAGCTGCTTGAAACTGAAGTGAGGATCCAGTGGAGGAGCAGGCTGACTCGCTGGTTGTTGATGTCCTTCTGTGTCATCAGCAGATGGCTCAGGATCATCAGTGTTTCGCCCCTTAACCTGGACACTTCACCTGAGTGGGGCAGTGAGGGCCGGTTGTGAAACCTAACCCTCACCCACAGAAGGACGCCAGTTGTTGTTACGCTTCAACCACAGCCATCTAGAACTGCTCTCTGCTGCTGCGCCAATCTCCTTGATAGCTTGCTTCACCTGCTTTGGGGGCATGCCTAGTTTCTGCAGGAAGTAATGTATTGATGAAGAAGGGAATCCTCTACATCCGACTTCCACAGGAAAGAGAACTGCGTGCCATCTTTTTGACCGTGCCTCATCGACCAGATCTTGGTATTTTGCTTTCTTTAGCTGATGGGCGATGTCGAGCCGATCTTCCCAGGGAACTGTGAGCTCAATAATGAAGATGGACTTGGAGCTTTTTGACAGAAGAACGGCATCTGGTCGTAGTGATGTTGTTGCCACCTCTTCTGGGAAAACCAGTCTTCTCTTTAGGTCAACCTGTAACTCCCAGTCTTGTGCCCCTTGAAGGATCGAGCGGGTCTGAGTGGGTTTTACAGATCCTGTGGGTACCGGAATTCTCTTAACAAAGCTCACGGGTTGTGGTGGTAATGTCACTTTCTTGTTTGCCTTCAATCTCCAGGTCTATCCACTTTGCTATCTCTGTTAGAACTTTGTCATGTCTCCATCTGAATCTTCCATCCCCAAGTGCCTTTGGACATGCTGATAGGATGTGGTTCAGTGTACAAGAGTTCGTACCACATAGCTTGCATGTTGCACTGTCTTCTATTCCCCAGGTCATCAGGTTGCTTGGAGTTGGTAAGAGATCAGAGATGGCTCGGAGAAGGAAGCTAAGTTTGCCCTGACTGCTCCCCAGAGTTCCTTCCATGATAGGGGTCGATCTAGGGCAGCATCCCACTGGACCCAGCTGCCCTGTTTTGCAAGCCCTACTGCTTTGACTCTACGTTCCTCTTCTTCCGACTCCCGGATCCTCTGCACGACTAGCTCTCTCTTCTGTTTGTTGTTGGCTTGGCTCCAATGCTGAGAATGGTAGTTTCCCAGGCCAAGACGACCCTTGCACACAGTGCCAACTATTTCTTGATGTTTTAGTTGTTCTTCAGCATCTGTAACTGCTCTCTGGGGCTTCCACTTCCTTCCACTCTTGATGGTTTCTGCTGATAGGTTTACCTTCTTGTCTTTGGATGTGCGTAATGTGGTGACAGCTCGTGCTTTTGCGACCTTGAATTCTTCCACTACAGATGTCACTGGTAGTGTTAGTTTGGCAGTCTTGCTGTAGATATTGATTGCACTAAAGCTGGGTGGCACCCCCAACCATCTTCTAAGAAACTTGCTGCAAAGTCTCTCCATGGCTTCAACTGCAGACATGGGAATGTCGTACAACAAGAAGGGCCACTGCAGTCTTGGTATAATGCCAAACTGAAAGCACCACACCTTGAACCTTCCCTGCAATTGGCTGTTGTCTATCGCTTGAAGCCAGTTCTTTACTTGTTGTTTAACAGCCTTGATGTTGCTGGTGTCTTTCAGGGAGCTATCGTAGTTCTTCCCAAGGCACTTGATCTGTTCATCTTGTATGGTTGGGATCTTTTCCCCTTGGATGCTGAAGGTGTTCTTGGACAGCACTCCATTCTGTAAGCATAGGCTTCTTGATTTTGAAGGCTTGAATTTCATTCTTGCCCAGTTAGTTGCTCTTTCTAGCCCTCTTAGTATCCACCTTGTTCCTGCAAATGATGAGGTCGTGATCGTAATGTCATCCATGAAGGCTCGACATGGTGGATGTCTTGTGCCATCTTCGGCCATGGGACCTCTGCATTCTTTTCCTCCAGCTTTCAGGATGAGGTTCATAGCGGTAACAAATAGGATGACTGAAACTGTGCATCCTGCCATTATGCCTTTCTCCAGCCTCTGCCACTTGGTGGTAAAATCACCAACAGTGAAACGCATCTGTAGATGGTCCATATAGTGCATCACTAGTTCAACCAAATCTTGTGGTATGCGATAGTGTTGGAGTGCTGTTCGAATGAGCTGATGTGGTACGCTTGGGTAGGCTTGGGCAAGATCTAACCATACCACTGACAGGGTCTTCTTGTCTCTCTTTGCTTCTTTGATGAGCTGGCTGATTGCTGAGGTGTGCTCGAGGCATCCTGAATGGCCCGGGATTCCTCCTTTTTGTACACTAGGGTCCACAAATTCATTTGCTAGCAGGTAGGAAGTCATTCTCTTTGCCACTATTGACCAAAAGATCTTTCCCTCGATGTCTAGCAAGGAAATTTCTCTGAACTGAGATAGTGTTGATGAGTTCAATTCCTTTGGTACAAAGCAGCCTTCTGCTAGTGTCCATGTACTTGGTAACTGTTTTTTCTTCCATAAAACACGGAGAATCTTGGCTAGCCTACGGAGCAGCAAAGGGCAGTTCTTGTAGATCTTATATGTCGTGCCTGATGGCCCTGGTGCTGATGCTGATCGAGCTTTCTTCACAATTGACTTGACTTCATCAAAAGTGAAATCTGACATATTGAAGGAGGTGTGGGGTTCTGGAATGGGTAGCTGGAAAGGGCATTCTCCGAGTGGGCTGTCTCTTTCTGCATCGCTGTGCGAAGCTGTGATACTATCTTCTACTTCCTCTCTTGAGCATGTTAGCTTTCCACTCTTTGGCTTTCCTAAAAGGTCAGATGTGAATCTGAAGGGGCTTCTGAAGAATGCCTGTCTTTTCCTTCTTTTCTCCCTTTGCTTCCTTCGAAGTGTCTCAGCTTATGGAGTAGAAGAAGCTTCTTATGTAGGTCAGAGAGAAGCTCTTCTAAACCTGTTTATGCCTTCTGCCTTGCGCCATCTTTTCTTAAGGCTTCGCTGATCTCACGCAGAAGCCGATCTGGCGTTGTCTTCTGCTAGGGCCTGCTTTTGGTCTTTCTTCCTTGGTCTCTTTCACACCAAAGGTTTCAAGGCTTTCTTGGAACACGATCTGGGTCATGGTCTTCATCTTATTGACTGCATCTCCTTTCAATATGTTTTCAAGGATAATGTCAAGGCTCTCATCCAGTTGTTTCCAACTGCGGTCTGATGCTGGTGGTAAGTTCAGCCGTGGCTTCTTCTCCAACTTTGTTTCTTTGATGATTCCATTCTCTGCTCTAGTGTTCTGAGCGTGCTAGAACTGGGAGGTCCTGGGCACTGTGGTTGGAATCCTGGTCCGGAACCTCTGACGACTGATGAGCTGTCTGTGTAAACTCAGAGATGGATCTCTGTGAATCGCTGATAGCGCTATGCTGTTCTTGCCGTGTTTTACACTTTGTCTTCCTGATGGATTTTCACCCACGCTCATTTTTGAAGAGACCGCCACAGCTGTTGCATCTTCGCTTTGCCTCATCTAGTACTGTTGCCGTTATTCTTCTCGTAGTCCATATATCATTGTCCTGGTCAGAATCCATGAAATCTGTCCGGGGTAGCAGATCATCCTCCCCCCCTCCTCGCTCTGCTTGGGGTATTCTCTGTAGTGAACTTGTAGCTGCCAGGATGCAGTGCTTCGGGGTGCTAACCCTAACACTATAGCGACCCGTCTTTCCGGGCTGTCATTCGTTCTTTCTCGAACGTCAATGGGCCTTTCCCCATGGTCACTTAAATGTATATGTATATATATTAGTAAAATGTAAATATATATATATATATATTAGTCATTCATTCATTCATTTTCCAAACCACTTATTCCTAATTAAGGTCATGGGAAGGCTGGCGCCCATCTCAGCTAACTCTGGGTGAGGGCAACTTACACCCTGAACAGCTCATCGCAGTGCCAACACTCACACCTAGGGGAGACTTGGAACAGCCACTTAACCTACTATGCATGTTTTTGGACTTGGATTGTGGGAGGAAACCAGAGTACTCAGGGGAAATCCACGCAAAGCACAGGGAGAACATGCAAACGCTGCACAGAAATGCCCGTGCTGGGAATAGGACCCAGGACCTTCTTCCTGTGAGGCAGACGTGCTAACCACTACGAGACTGTGCCACCCTGTATTTCTTAGTGATTCCTTTATTCTGTACATGTTAAATGTACTTCATAAATGGCAAATATGTTGCATTATAGTAGATTTTTGAGAAAGGTTTGAGTTTGTGAAGTTTTGTAGGTCATAAGAATGTATAAAATGACACACAGTAATCAACAACTGCTAAAATGTTTCAGGTTTAAAAAACTTAAAAAACTAAAAAAGGGAAAGTTCACCTACCCCAACTAAAGCCCCCAATTTTTCTGACTGAGAAGGTCAAAGGCATGGTTTCAGTTGAAAAGTCTACTCCACCTCCCAGAGATTAAACAGAGATCATTTAATTCTCTCACATTAACTACTGAAAAGCTATGACATTTGATTTGACAAGAATAAATTGCTGTTCATCCCACATCAAGATCTTGCAATCTCCATGGAAAATGCTGTGATCGCTCCTTCATGCACTGCATTAAGTTTTGGAGTAACCCTAGATAATTGCCAGTCCTTCTCTTGTCATATCACTAATATTTCTTAATCATGTCGATTTCTTCTCTTTAATATCTGAAGGATTCAACCATTTCTTTCTTTCCAGGAAGGCAACTCAGATACTGGATTAGTTCTTTGTCATCTCAAGACTAGATTACTACAACTAATTCCTGACAGGTCTACCTTTGAGTGCTATTCGACCTCTGCAAATGATCCAAAATGAAGCTGCACAGCTTTTTATGAACCTTCCCAAATTTTCCCATACCACACGACAGCTACAATATCTCCACTCGCTTCCTGTAGCTGTTCGCATTCAATTTAAAACACTGCTTACAAAGCCAAAAATGGACCTGCATCTTACTATCTCAAAGCACTTCTCACACCTTGCACTGCATCGCGTTCTCTCAGATCCTCTAGCACTGCAAGGCTGATGCCTTTCTCTATTCTGGCTCCACGGTGGTGGAAAGAACTTCCCTTGAATATCTGGACAGCTGAGTCACTGGGTGTCTTCAAACAACGACTGAAAACTTCCCTTTTTCAGCAGTACTTAGATTAAGCACTATGCTGTACACACACACACACACACACACACACACACACACACACATGCAAAAAAAAAAAAAACTCACACACACAACACCAACCATCTGAGTATATAGATGCTCCCTGACTTACATTCATCCGTTTTTCGTTTTTACGTTTTTTTTTTTTTCAAAAAGAAAAAAAGTCAAATTTTGAGTTTAGACATACCTACGTAGTTCGCTGACATAATAATGCAATGAAGCTGCGTCCATTGTTTACAAACAACAGACCGAACGTGCCCCTCCTAATTCCCAGTTCCAGTACAGTTATATCAGTTATATAGCATGTTACCCTTGTGTTAAGACGTCGTCTCTGTGATCTTTGTGTTTACACTGTTTTTGCAGACTTTTGTAACCCTAAGCAAATATGGTTGGTCAGAAGCGTAAGCTTACTAACATGGGTGCAAGTCTCATACACAGAGATGAATTAACTATCTGCTCGGATTGGCGCAATCTACCATGCATACTCAGTTAAGCAAAGAGAATTGTAAAATGAATGAAAACCTGAATCCAGAAAAGAAAGAAAACTCTTTGCTCTGCTGGTGATTCACATCAGTGCAGGCTGAGTACTAAACGAGTTCAACGTCACCCTTGCTCACTTGAAAGACTAGAAGTCCATATAACCCACAGCAAGTACGCTACTTTCGGTTTTGAGCGCCTCACATATTGTAAGCATTGATTGGCTGTTGTAATTTACATGATTGCTTCATGTAAAGTGACTCGGTATAAATAAGTGACCTATTTGAAATTAATGTTGATATTATTTTATATATTTAATATTATTTTACAATGTTATGTTTATAATAATTGATTTAGGGATGTTTTATGAGATACGGTAATGGTATTTATGGATGTATAGTACAGTATGAACATCATACATCATTGTAACAACTTACGTTCACTTTTGACTTACGTTCGGCCATCCGGAACCAATTAAAAACGTAAGTCAGGGAGTGTCTGTACTTAGTTTGTGTTCTAATAAACCAGTACAAGAATATATTCACTGATAGAGACTTTAAAGCATTTGTAAGTCCCTCTGGATAAGAGCCTCTGCTAAATGCTGTAAATAAATGTAAATGTAAATTTGTCTGAAAAGGTTTTGTATCATAATTTTGTGACATCAATGTGTGTCAAAAGAGTCACCTGGTGAAAACATAAGATTGACTAGATTTAAAAAAACATAATATTTTCTACTTGAATAAAAGTGGTTGAAGTTTATTTTTTCTCTCGCAGAGATTTTTTTGAGTGTTAACACAAAGAATTTTTTTTGGTGTTCCGTTTGAGATGCTGTTGCTTTAAACCAGTTCTCTATGTATATAACATTAAAATAAACATTTTAGCTGTTCTGAGCATCAAATCTATTTATCTTATATCGCAAACATAAAAGATTATCTAACATAAGTGATGTGATAGTTTCTTGCATAAGTGACAGAAAAACACTTCTTATGTTGGGTTCCCAGAATTCCATCAAACAGTCCATTAGAGGGCCAGTATTTTTGGATGCTCCCCTATTTAAAAAGCCTGTCTAAAACCAAGTTGTTTTAGGACAATGCGGCGGTGATACACAAGGTATTAATGTCAGCAATCTGGCTGTGTACAGCAGTGGCATCTTCGAGTCTGAATACACACGGGTAAGTTTTCTGTCAATAAACATCATGTCTTCCTTTCGGCCTTTTCCCTTTTACTCGGGAGTCGCCACAGCGAATCATTTGATCCGCACGTTTGATTTGGCAGAGGTTTTTACGTCGGATGCCCTTCCTGTCACAACCCTTTTTAGCAAGGGACAGAAATACGCTGACGGCTTTGCAGCTACTCTTTACGAAAGTCAGCAATAGTTCTTTTACATGCCTCTCACCATAGACAATGAGAGACATGGCCCGCCTTTGATGACCCAGTTAGCTGCACTGGGGGGACAGTGACAACCCTGTGGAGACTCGAACTCCCAACCTTAGGATCAGCGATCCTGCACCCTATCCACTAGACCACCACTGCCCTATGCATAGTAGGCTAATTGGCTGTTACAAATCTCACTAGGTGTGAGTGTTATCCCTGCGATATCCTTGTGAGTTGTCCAGGGTATACCCCGCCCTCGTCCCGAGTCGGCTGAGATGGGTGCTAGCCTCTTCCGACCCTAATTAGGATTAAGCGGTTCAGAAAATGAATTAATGAGGGTAAATTATGACCTGTCATTTAACATGACAGCAAGTAAAATGTTTGCCTCTTTTTATCCTAGATTATAAGGGGTCATTAAAAAAAGGCTCACCTTCAAACAGGGGGCAGATTTTTCTCCAACATGTGATACAACCCTGGCTGGTATACTGACCCAATGATAGTTCCAAGAGGAATAGTGGAATGCCACAACAAAATAGGAAGAGTAAATATGGAATTAAAAAAACTCCTGAAAATACAAAGATCACAGTTTAGGTCAAGACAGGCTTATTAACAAACTTAAATTTAACATTAACAGACACCCTTAAACAGAGTCAAATACACTTTTATCTTATGTGTAATATTGAGGTGTTGAGTGTTAAGGGCCCAACAGTGGCATCTTGGTGGTACTGAGACACGAGTCTGGTATGTGTGTGTGTGTGTGTGTGTGTGTGTGTGTGTGTGTTTGTTTGTGTGTATGAGTTGCTCTCATGGTCACCCGTTCACGGATGGCTGTGGCCTTAAACCAAATTCAAACTTGCGACCATCTTGGTGACATGTCTCTGCAACATCATGTAGCCATCAGGGGCAGTACCTCTTGATTGGCAAACCAAGGTGGTAGTTCCCGTTTTTAAAACGTTTGATCAGTGGGTGTGTTCCAATTATCATGGAATCACACTCCTCAGTCTACCTGGGAAAGTCTATGCAGGAGTGCTAGAGAGTGCTGTGTTTTGTGGATTTAGAGAAGATTTTCAACCATGACCCTCGGACTATCTTGCGGGGCATGCTCTCACACATGCACGAACGCACCCACACACGCATGCACACACGCACGCACACTAGTGGTAGGCCGTCAGGGCCTGCAAAGCCATCGCTGCTGGCCTAAGCACTATCAGAAGCATTGACCTACACTTAAAGTACAACATGTTTTTGTTGCAAGCAGAATTGTAATTTAATTGTCTCTGCAGTTGTTTAAATCAATGCAACACATTATTATTTTATATTCATATGAAGGGAAAAGGGGGAAAATATTATATGCAGTGTTATTTGATTTTAAATGTCAAAAAGGATGTACACACATACACACACACATATACACACACACACACACGAGACACTGAGGGCACACACAGGAGCAGTGGGAAGCCACAATGAGTTTTACACTCTTGGTCTTATAATATTTATGTATCGTGCCAAAGGCTGCACTGAGATCCCTGATCTCTGCTGAAGATGGTTAGCATACACCTCAGTTAAAACTTCGTTTCATATGAGCCCCTTTTTTGAAATAAGACAAAAGGGATGAAATATTATTATTATTATTATTATTATTATTATTATTATTATTATGACCACAGCAATTTAGGCTTATCATTGTTAGAAAAGTTTAATTATGGAAGAAAATAATTAATTTTATAAAATAAATCAATAATTTATGGATGTATTTCAGCCATGTACAGGGTGACCCCCCCAAAAACCTCCCACGTTTTAAAAATAAATCTTTAAAATGTAGAATTTTTTTGGGTCTTGTGTGATTTGTGTTTTGCAGAAAGAATTGTTCATTCACTACACTTACCTCCTCCATTCTTGTAGCACAGGTAAGGAAACCGCCATACATTTCCTAGACCGATGATCTGCCCAGCAACAGCCAGAAGAAATTCAACTTTATTTGACCACTGACCTCTTTTGTGAATGTTGTCCTTTGAATATTTTGTTCCTGATTCAGGACAAGACAATTTTAACTTCATCGCTGGATCAAAATCCATGGCTGTATCACTGAAAGAAGGTAAAATGAAAGACTTCATATTTATAATTGGACAAACCCACAAACTTACATCAAACATATAATACAGAAATAAGAGAAGCCCCAGTAATGGAAAGGGCTTAGATTAAAATAATTTCACACTTCTTAGAGCAAGCATTCTCGCTGTTGAGATACCCTTAAAAACCTACAAAAAAGCTTCTCAAAAAGTTAACGCAAATCAGTATATCATGCAAATGAAACAATGAACAAACCCCTTGTCTTTATAAGCAGTCCTCTACACTATGCCTGTGTTTAAATAAATAAAAAAAAAAACCCATACATCAAACAGTTTGTGGGATTTTTTAAAGTATTTGACTCTACAAATAGAGTATATAATCAAAGTTCAACACTCGGTGCGATGTGTTGATAATTCATTCATAGTCACACTTTTTCTTAACAAATTCCTATTCGAAAAAAAGACTATTTGTACTCATATTTTAAATGAAACCTTTACAGTGTGTAATCTCTTTTAGACCTTACATGTTCCACAAATACACAACATACATACAGTTGGCAAATGTGGCTCAAGATACCTTCTTTGGCTTACAGCCATAATATATTAACACTGAATTACACCTGACTTCCATTTAAATTTTTCATGCCTTTGGGAACAACTCTATTTCGTGCATAGTAACATCATACTGGCATCCCTCTTACCAACAAATGAAAACTTTATTAAACATAGTCTGCCATAACTGTTCACCTATTTATAACCACAATTTAATTTTCAGATTTTTCCCTTTTGTAATAAGGCGGGAAACAGACAGATGCCTGAAAAGGCAATTTTCACTGTCGCGATTAAGTGATATCAAAATAATGGTGAATCAAGTCCTGTTTTTATTTTATTCCTTTGCTACACTATTCCTGAAACTGTGATAGCAAGACCTTTGGGGAAAAAAATCGCTTCTTTTTTTTCTACATTTGTAAAGTGTTGTACATGCAGAATTCATGACAAGAAGCATGTAAGGAATGCATAATCTTTAATTGTGCACACTTTTTCACTTCTCTATGCTTAAATGAAACAGTTTATTGTAAAAAAAAAAAAAAAAAAAAAAAAAAAAAAAACAAGCTTATTGCTTTTGTAGAAAGATCAAAACAATATGACATTATAAGACCATTTTTGTTTATCAATCCTGGACGAGAGGGCTGCTAAGAAACCCATTTCAGAGTGACATTACTGGTCACCTGATCCAATGAACTGGATTGTTTGAGCGAGCAAAAGAAAACAAAAATTTCTAGTGTGTTCAGTTTACTTGTGAATTAACAAATAAAATTTAGGGTGCAGCCATTGCCTTGGGTGTGGGAACAAAAGGGCGCTGGTTCGATTTCCGGACCAGCAGGAAGAAATGCATTTTTCAATTTAAACGCTGAAGTGATGGAGAATCATTAACAGCAGTTTATGTGCACGGTTAACATTTTTAATCATTAAACTCAATTCGTATTAATTCACCTCACTCTTGCAATGAGTACAGTACTTACGACACCTAGCTTTTTGTCTGGTTAGGCTTATTTAATGGTTCTCTCACAGGCTGGGATAATAATTATATCCAGCCAAAGATTTGTAGAATTTCATTGTGTAAAGTGTAGGGTGGTGTATCAGACATACTCTAATTAAAAATACCTAGAAAGTTCATACTTGGTCACTGAGCTTACTAACTGTCAATGTTTGAATGGGAAATGCTGTGGATCAGGATCCAGCAACAATCAGGTTGTTATTACATCTTTCCAGTGTGACTTTATCCAAATTAATTTGTTGAGAGTTTGTTGTAGATTTTTTACAAAACTCTACCATGGTGCTCCTGCACCTTCTTGTTTGTCTTTTGCTAACCCAGCAACTGTATATGTGGGGCAAACATGAATCCAAACAACATGAAATGGGCCTATAACAACATTAAACGTACCCTGGTGAAACTACCCCAGCTCATGGGTTTAATATATCTGATTCATCTTTTTTGGTTTTGTGTTTGTTTCTAATTACAATAACGAGACCACATCACCACAGAAACCATCAAGTACTTGGCAGTACAAGACAGATTCACAGAATTTGTAAAAGCCCAGCCAATTCAACGAGTTCGTGTTGCTACCAGGCTGAATCAGAATCAGAAGGACAACATGCCTCTGAGCACCCCCAGAGTCGTAAAACTCTGTAAACAGGCAAGGGCTGATTTAAAGAACCGCTGACGTTATAGTGATTGTTTTACAGAACCGGTAATACTAATTCACTTAATTTAAATGGACCAGCTTGAGTTCAGATGGGGATCTAATTGAAATTCTGTGGGGCGACCTAAAGACTGCTCAGTACAGGAGATGCCCTACTTATCTGACACATTCAGAACAATTTTGCAGCTCACACACACACACACACACACACACACACACACACACACACACACACATGTGTGGCAGCACGATGGCGTAGTGGTCAGCACATCCACCTCACAGCAGGAAGCTCCTGGGTTTGATTCCCAGCTTGGGTGATTCTCGGTGGAGTTCTACCAGTGCTTATGTGGTTTCATCCGGGTACTCCGGTTTCCTCCCACAGTCCAAAAACATGCACAGTAGGTTACTTGACTGTTCCATACATCACCTAGGTGTGAATGCGAGTATGAATGTTTGTGTGAGTGTTGGCCTTGCACTGGCCTGACAAGCTGTACAGGGTGTACTCCGCCTTCGCCCTGAATTGGCTGGGATGGGCGCCAGCCTCCCCACGACCTTAAGCGTACAGAAAATTAATGAAATATATATACAGTCGGCCCCCAATTTACGAAGACCCCTTTGTACGAAATCCCCGGATTACGAAAAACATTTTCTTGAGTTTCCGTCCCAGATATACGAAACAACCCCCTCTTATGAAAAGAAATTCAAAATTCAAACGCGCCAATCAAAATTTCACACGGTGCACGAGGTGCTCTCTCATTGGCTGTTTCTCAACATCCCGCCCTGCTGGCCTCCCAGATAGAGACAGAAGGAAGCTCCACTCTTTAGTTTTTTTAAGTTGTTTTAAATCAGTAAATGTTTAATAAATGTGGGCGCATTTGAGCTCATCTGGAATTCCGATCCGATTATATCTTCAGTTTTATAAGTAAAAATGTGTTAATTTATGGTGTTTACTCACAATTAAATGAATTTATTTCCCAGAAATAGATTAAAACAAGATTGGACATTTTTATGTGAACATTTCTTATTACAGAGTAGACTATTTAATGGGGTGTGCAACTTTTTCACATGACTGTAGGTACAGATACTAATACGCCCATTTCACTGGAGCACGGCAGACTTAGGGAAGCAAAAATGTTGTCATCCGCAAATGTTCCGCAATTATTCCGTCATCTTCCGTGTTATTCCATATCATTCCGTATGTATTCCTTAAGTAGTCCTCCACTTCCGGCAGACCAAAATCTTCCGTGAACAGCTTTAGCACATTGTTGAGGTACAGAGGAGGAACGTTGTTTCTCTGAAGGCCAAGATTGTTGATGCAGCTGGCTCTGGCGGTACCACGTCCACGAACACTGGAGAACCTCCACTGCCATCAACGTTAGAGGGGGCAGAGGACATTGCATCTATCGACCTTCAGATGGCAGAAGAGGCAACACCCATCATCTCCCTCGCCACAACGCCTGTTACAACAGCATCCAGCTCCACCTTAACTCAGACCAGCTGTGGGAAGGAAAAGTCTGGATCTGAAGTGTCCACCCTTGACGAAAGAGCGAACAGGATTCTAGCAGCAGCCGAACAGCGAGTGAACCAGAAAAGGGAAGTGATGATGGCCGATGAATCAGAGAGGGCAAGTTTCACCAGTTGGGTGGCAGCTGTCCTGAAGAATTTCCCAAAACCTGTGTACAGGCATGCAAAGCTAAAGATACAAGAACTGCTGAATGACTGCTTGGACAGAGTTGAAGCCTTGGAGACGCAGCAGCAGGAGTAACCACCTCCTATGCAGCAGCAGTCGCAGCAGCTCCAGCCTCAGCAGTATGCACAGCACCACCACCAGCAGCTCTCTCAGAATCATCACCCACCACCTCTGCACCACCAGTACTGGCAGCCCCCATTGACGCAGTGGCCCACGTATCTGTCTGGTCCCCCCATGTCTGTTTATGGACATCAAGACGTGAGGTGGGCAACACAACAGTGCCCACAACAATCGATGTCGTCTGCAGGAGAGCAGCAACCACAACCCAGCAGACCAGTCAGTTGCCCTCCAATTACACGTACATCGACGCCTGCAACCACCCCTGCGGCTAGAGACACAAGTGGGAGCCCAGCCTGTCAAACATTTCCAGAGTGCTCAAACGGTGTTGTAATGACTTAAAGGACTCAAACTCCTCCAGTGAACTGTGACACAGTTGTGTTTTTTATTTCATTTTTTTCTGTTTGTTAATGTTTAATATGTAATAAAGTTTTGAAGTTATAATCACTGTGGTTTTAACTTCTGTGCATTTTTTGTAGTTAGGAATGATTTATTGAAGGTGCAAATAATAGGAACATATTGGCAGAATGAGAATTCTTTGTCGAATCCGCGAATTTATAGGCGGAATCAGGAGCAAATCCTTTGATCTTTGCCAATTGTTCCGTATTGAAATGTGGTTTCACCGGATATTCCTGTCATTTCATGTTGAACGTAAATGTTCCGCTTTCATTCAGCATGTTTTCACAATCATTCCGAAGCTCTTCCTTCTCAAATGGAGTAGTGCCTTAGTTATTCCTCAAGTGTTCCGTGCTTTCCGTGAACGATCTGTGAATTATTCGAAAGTCTTCCTTTGCAATCAGTAGCTATTCGTACTTGTTCGGCTGTTAATTCACGCGTGATTCCGTATTTATTCCTAAATTGTACCGTAGTGTTTCCGTGCCTGTTCCGCCCACGTGAACATTCCGAAAGTGTTCCGAATGTACAATTTTCCGTAGGATTTTGACCCATTTTCCATGTAAAAATGTCGAAGCTAGTCGGTAGACTGTGTTCCGCGCCTTTCCGCCACAATCATTGCATTCCGTGCTCCAGTGAGATTTTTTTTCATACTTCAGTGGCTTTGTAAATTCAATGCTACACTGGACCCAATTTTTTTCTGTTTTATCAAAGGCCGGACATGTCTCTCATTGTCTATATTGAGAGGCATGTAAAAGAACCATTGCTTACTTTCGTCAAGAGTAGGCTGCAAAGTCATCTGCATGTTGCTGCCCTGTGATGATCTAGCAAGCTGTCCATGGTGTACTCTGCCCTCACCCAGAGTCAGGTAGCCGTGACCCTAATCAGGATTAAGCAGCTCAGAAAATGAAATGAATGGGCTCTGTCCAATCTATGCAGAACTACACATGAAACTTGGTACAAGTTCATGCCTTTAGTCTTTCCTTACAAAAAAAAAAAGAAAGAAAAATCCCTAAAGTATTTTTAGCCACATTCGGACTACTTTTTATGGTCCCACCAACATGAGAACATTCAAGACTGCACTCTTATTGAATGTATGTAATAAGAAATCACTGCTGCACTGTCAGGCAGGTATGTATGTAAGTACAATGAAGCCAGTAATGCTCAGTGCAACATTTTTCTTTTTTCCAGACTGCTTTACCCTTAATAAAGGTTATGGGGAGTCCATCAAAGCCAACACACAGATTAAGGCTTATTACACTCTAAATAGCTCACCATGCCATTTCAGGGTCTCAATGCAGCATGCCATATTGAATAACTTAAACTGAATTAAAAGCATATTACGAATATCAGCAATGCATAAAACTCTGTGGGTGGGATGTCCCAGTGTGGTAGCTCCTCTCTCCGAGACACCACCGCTTCTCAGTGTGTAGGTCAATCAGTAGTTAATGTCACAGAGTGTGTAAGACACAAAGACAAGGAATCAGAGAGACATGGAGGTCCCCCCATCCTGGTCCCCCCAGAGGGCGACACTGCGGAGTTCTCAGAGTCAAATTGATCTTTGTTCGTTTTAATTTGTTTTATTTGTTGGTTTGTTTGTTCATGTTTTGCACTATGCTCGTCTACGACCGGTCGACTCAACTACAGCTATAAGATCGGAGTATCTTCGGGTGTGTATAACTAAGCAGAGCTAACATGCTATTAGCAAAGCTAGCATGCTATTAGCAGACCTAACATGCTATGGTAGGGTAGGCAGCTCAATGCGAGCCGCATTCCAGCTAACAATGAGCCCAGGCGGGAAGGGGCCGAACGACGACGCCAGCGCTTGGGATTGCAGGGGATGAAGGCCGTATAGCTGGCTGGTATAATCGCCTCATCGGGTGTACTCTCCTCGAGCCATGTTTCACAGAAACACAGTCCTGTAGACCTCTCTGCGCTGCAATCTGAGCATGAAGCTCGTCCATCTTGTTTCGCAGGGACTGAACATTATGAGCAGTATGGCAGGAAGTGCTAACCAAGCCTCTGAGAACTCCGCCTGGGCGGTTAACATGGAGCTCCCATAGCATAGCAGCTCACGATAGAAGTTGTTGTGTGCTTAGTTGCCCGAAGCTGAAGCTGCTCATAGCTGTACTAGGGTCAACCGATCATAGACGAGCATAGTGCAACACATGAACAAACAAATAAAACAAATTAAAACGAACAAAGAAACAATTTGACTCTGAGAACTCCGTGACGTTGCCCTCTAGGCAGCGCCATCTTGGAGACGTCACTCCAAGACGTCACTCCAAGTCCAATATAAAATGACATGAAGCATAATAAAGTTTATCCTTTTGGTATCATTCGTTAAACATGCTACAGAACATAAAATCTCACGCACAAACATTCTAAGAATTAACTTAAGTACCGTACTGGAATAATAATTGAAAAAGACTTTAAAACGAGGGCTTTACAACAGTATATGCTGTATAATGTTCATATTTTATCATCAATAAAAATAAGAGTAAAAATTGAAAAGTTTTTCTTAATCATTACTATATTTTACTACATTAATACTGTATTAATGAGTAAGACTGTCTATACAATGTGTTTAAGAAGCATATTTTAACGCATGTAATAGATA
Source organism: Plotosus lineatus (assembly GCA_024760905.1). Lineage (NCBI taxonomy): Eukaryota > Metazoa > Chordata > Actinopteri > Siluriformes > Plotosidae > Plotosus > Plotosus lineatus. The sequence continues at coordinate 26,110,098 of CM045741.1, forward strand.
CATAGTATTTTACTTCTGGCTGCTCATTCGCGCATGTGACGTGTTACATGGGGTTTTACATCTGGGTACAGAACTCGCGGATTATCTTGATTCGCGGGAGGGCTCGGAACCAAACCCCCGCGAATGTCGAGGGCCTACTGTATCCCATTACATTAGACATCCCACAATATGAACTCCGCTCCTATCATCCCCACTCCTGTCTTTTCAATAATTCCTGGGAGAAGAGGAAAAGAGGCTGTACAAGAAACATCTGCCTATGACTAAGACTCCAATGAAATGGTCTACAATAGTCCAAAACATCAACGACTGAAGGGATCTTGTGGGTGACCTAGTAAAGGGAAAGTTAGAGAGACAGAGAGGGAGATTCTGACTTTCCCATTGTTAAACTCCTTACACCACTGCAAAGACACACAGACGCAAGCACACACATACACTCGAAGACATGAAAATGTGCCCTGGGGGTATGAATCTATGAGTTTAAATCTAGTGAGGGTTAACTTAGGGTTATAGACCCCAACTGAGCCTCAAATGCAAGGTAGGACCACCCTGACAAACAACCCACCACCTACCCCAAGAGTACTTAATGTCACTCACTTCATTGTAGACAAATAACTATCTGAGAAAAAATAAAATTATAATAAAGTTCTCCCTCCCCCTGTGCAGCTAACTGGGCTATCAAAGACCAGCTATTTCCTCTCACTACTTATAATGAGAGATATATCAAAGAACCACTAATTGACTTTAGTCAAGAGTAGTAGGTTGCATAGCTGTCGGCATGTTTTGCTGGCCTTGCAAGCTGTCTAATGTTGGCCGACATGGACATCAGCCTTCCCGCGACCCTAATTAGAATTAAGCGGTTCAGAAAATGAATGAATGAAGTTCTTCCTAATGTCCCTCATTTTGTTTGTGCAAAAAGTAGAAAAAATAATTATTACTGACAGGGACTCCAGTCATCTGTCCCTGAAATGTCAAAGATAAAGACTTTCAATAACTTTTGCAAATCATTTGTCCTGTATTTTAGCACATTAAATATATAAATCAGTGGAAAACACCACCACCTAAGAATTAGTTGCGCAACATTTCCAGGTAGGCACATGAAATATTATATTTTCCAAGAACTCTCATGATCCATAACTGCTGGTGGTTTGGGTCCTTTGGGACTGAGAAAAGGTGCAAAAGTGTGAACAGCTTTCTGCGCCAGAATTTATAAAATGGTTCTCATAAATCCACAAACTCTGGATTGTGTAAGGATATAGTGACCTGAATTTGAAATAGCTGTGAAATAGAGCAAAATGGTGTAACTTTTTTGGGTTTTTTTGGTTTTGACAGGCCGATAAAATATGGTCTCTTTTAAAACCTTCAATATAGATTATCATTAATGATCTGCGACATTTTATGCTTTTATAGACAGTGATACCTCAGGTAACAAATTTAATCCTTTCCGAGGGCAAGCTCATAAGTGGAAAAGTTTGTTAGATGAAACAATTAGTCCCATAAGGAATAACAGAAAACCAATTAATCCATTCCAAACCCCCCCCAAACTCATATAACCTTCCGCAAACACATATATTTGACCTAATATATTAAAGATAAACATGTAAGAACAATAAATGTCATTATAATAATAATAATACATGTACCATACATTAACATTAATAATAATTAAGAATAAATAATAATAAAACAAGAATAGACAATAAGTCATCTAACCCTTCTGATCATCGACTGCGGCGAAAATGTCAAGTGGGCAGGCAGGAGGTGGTGCATAACAAAGGAGCAGGAGGAGTATTTTGTGCGTGTGCATGCTATGAATGCCAGTGAGGAAAGGTGAGCTCCCACAAGGCCAGTGCTTCTTAAATAGTGGGGCTGGTGTGATGCCGGGGGGGAGAGGGGGGCATAGGGGGGCATATGACCTTGAGAAACATGCTTTTTTGCCATACTGTACTTGCACATCCATTACAGTAGTTGGCAGTGGCACTCTCATTGTGGCGCTATGGTGTAGGGAAAAAACACCGAGCAAATGGTACGAAGTGCAGCAAACACTATTTATACACGTGGTGCACTGGGGGACATTAAATTTTTTTTTCTTCCTAGAGGGGTGTCACAGAAAATAATTGAGAAGCGCTGCACAAGATGTTCTCAGAGCGCGAAGGAATACACGCAGAAGAGTACGAGGCTAATCGGCCCAGAAAAGCCATTTGGAAGAGAGCTCATAAAGTGAATTTTTGTTCATTGGATGGGGCAGATTTTTGGTGTGTTCGAAGCTTGTATCATGGAAAATTTGTTATAAGGGATACTTGTTAGACAACGTACCACTGTACAGGGGGTGGACAAAATAATGGAAGCACCGAACATTTTGGCATCATAATCTTTGAACATAATTTAAACAATCAAAACTTGGCATATGTATTGATTCATAGAACTTGTGAATTGTTTCCAAAGGAATTTTAAGCCATTCTTCAGTCAGAATACCCTCCAACTCTTTTAGAGATGATGGCAAACTTGTGCTTTGCTGAGGACGTTTTCCCCTCTCTTTCAAAGGCAGTCATTACTTTTGAGACAGTATCTCTTGAAACACCAAACATTTGGGCAGTTTTTGTTACACTAGCGCCTACCATACAAGTACCAACAATTTTGCCTCTTTTAATATCTGAGAGGTCTGCCATTATGGGGTATGATTAATGTTTTCAATATCTGTTTAATGTTTTCAATATCTGAAAAAGGATAAAAAAACATTTATTTTACATCAACATATCAAATAACAAAATTATTATACAAAAAGTAATAACATATGCCTAGTTTTAATTGTTTAAATTATGTTCAAAGATTATGATGCCAAAATGTTAGCTGTTTCCATTATTTCGTCCACCCCTGTATGTGTAATATAATACAACCCCTGGTAAAAATTATGGAATCACCAGTCACGGAGAATGCAGTTGTTTAAATTTGCAGGAAAAAGGCAGATCATAGACAGGACACAAAACTAAAGTGATTTCAAATGGCAACTTTCTGTCTTTAAGAAACACTAAAAAGAAATCAGGGGGGGGGGTCGTCAGTAACAGTTAGTTTTCAGACCAAGCAGGAGGAATAAATTATAGAATCACTCAATTTCGAAGAAAAAAATATGGAATCACCCTGTAAATTTCCATTCCCAAAACTAACACCAGGATCAGATTAGATCTGCTCATTAGTCTGCAGTTAAACAGGAGTGATCACACCTTGGAGAGCTGTTGTACCAAGTGGACTGACATGAATCATGGCTCCAAGAGGAGAGATGTCAATTGAAACAAAGGAGAGGATTATCGATGGCCACTCCTGTTTAACTGCAGGCTTATGAGCAGATTTAACCTGATGCAGGTGTTAGTTTTGGAAGCCTTAACGCCTGCATGAAGCTGAACTTCAGCACGTATCAACCAGACTACAAATCCATCAGCAGCACCAGAAGTCGCATTAATAGTAAGAAGTACTTTTCTTATTAATAAATAACTTCGTTATAACAATGTTGATTAAAATAAATTCAGAGTCGTATCATATTCTAAAATTGTTGGTCTCAGTATTAAAAAAATATATTGGGCTCTTAGAGGATTAGATTAAAACAATTTTTTTTTCTCTCTTTTAGTCAAAAAGGTTCCTGACCCCTGGCATAGCCTATACACTGCCCTCCATAATTATTGTCATCACTGGTTAAGATGTGTTCTTTAGCTTCTAATAAATTCCGTTTTAAAATAATATAGGACAATGATGACAAAAGAGGAAAGTTGAAGGTTAAAATTTTCAGTGTGAGAGTAGCTTCTGCAATAAAATTTTAATTTATTTTAAGGCTTTTAATGCTTCTTAACTAGGGATGCCAATAAATATGGAGGGCAGTGTATATATTTCCCATTTGTCCCCTATAATACATCCCAAACAATCAGATCTTGGCACAAATGGAACAGATCTGAAATGCACGTGCATTTGTCTGTTGTGAAAAAGAGCTTGAACATTAAAGGGTACCTGTAGTGAAAACGCTCATATACCTAATTTGATTTATTGTGTATAGCTAGTGACAATACATCTATAAGGCGTTTATTATATTCTCTCACAAACCAGCTTTAAGCAATTTAAGGGCTTCACGAACGTCAAGTTTCAGGGCACAGGAGTTTTGCAGCGTCACATTTCCTGTGCTGTCACATCGTTGACAAAGCCTATACCGGAACTGCGAGATTGCAATGTAAACATAAGCCTATATACCTGACACACAACACAAGCTCACGGAAAATTGGAAAAAACACACATTATAGTCGTTTTTTTTTTAAAACCATGGACGAAGACAATGTCATAGAAGGTTATTTATATGAACCACTGAAGAAAGACTATCCACATTTAGTGAAATCGGACCAGGAAAGTGATGACTCGGAGGACGATATTGGAGAGTCGGCAGAAGTTCTTACACGGGAAAATCGTAGCAAACAACCAGCAAATATTTGGTGCTCTTGTGGAAAATGCGTGCGTCAAAAAAACGATCAGGAGTGCTACTGTTGTAAAGAACATGAATTGCTTGAGGAAAATATACTGACATTCTGCAATTGGCTATACGACTGTCAACGGTCTTACGTCACAATGACCTTTGACCCCGGTGAAAAAAAGCCAACATGTCCGCGCACTGAACCTTTGTGAGCAAGGAATGTCATACAGAAGAAAAGGAAATGTGGACTTATACATAACCTACCGACATCATGCAATGTTTAAAAGTTAATAATAAGGTATAGTGGATATTTTTTTAACACTGTCAATTTTGGGTACAGGTACCCTTTAAGTACACTGACACTGGAACAGCATTTATATTTAGAAATAACATATTTTTATAATACTTGTGCAAGGCACGTTGCATGTAGGAAATACGCAGATCTTTTTTTTTTTGAAAAATGAAAGTGTAACTAGAGGCACATATGAGGCAGATTTGCATGTTATTTGGAAAAATCAGTCACTTGAACTTTTCATTAACAAGTGAAATGGACTGAACTGCTTCTGAAGCTCTTAGCTCATATCAAGCCACTCAGAGTTCATACCAAATTTTGAGCAAGTCCAAAACTTCTAAGACCACAAAAATGGACAGTTTACTTGAAATTCAACTACATCTAAAATATATTTCATTACTCTTGAACTAAAATTCATTTGTACATTCTGCTGTGATTGTTTACATGTGTGCTAAGCTTAAGTTCACTTTCCAATGCCTGTTACAGTATCCATAAAGAAAATGCAAAAAGGGAGGAGAAGGGGGGGGGGGGTCCACAGGAGAAGAGGCGGAGAATAATACATTCATTCATTTTCTAATTAGGGTCACGGGGTGGCTGGTGCCCATCTCAGTTGACTCTGGGCAAGGGCAGATTACACCCTGGACAGCTTGCCAGAAAATCGCAAGAAGTGTGCAAGCCAACTCTTGACAACAGTGAGCAATGGTTCTTTTCCGTGTCTCTTACCATGGCCAGCTTTTGATAATCCAGTTATCTGCACTGGGGAGGGGACAGCAGCCCCACTTGTTGCTGCTGAGCCCAAGGTTTAGTAATTCATCGCCTAAGCACGGGGCCACCACTTCCCCCTACGTGAAAATGGCTTTGTTTATCCCGCGTCCATAAACCGGAAATGCGTTACACGCATGCGCACTCAACAGCCAGGACTCATAAAACTTGGTTTCTTAATTGGTATTATAAAAGGTGAGGACCCGAGGATTAAGTCTGAAAGTGAATCGGTGTTCCTGTGCGCGTTCACGTTAAAGGGGCGTGTTCGATGGCACGCAGCTTTCGAGTACTGTACTGTAATGGAAATTTCCGAAGAGGAACGTCAGTCTGACAGTATTTCTTTTTACGAGGACATTGAGAAAACTCTTACAACAAAGTACAACACCATGGCTGCAAATTAAGACAGGGAGGCTTATAATCAACACCATGCACTGCCGATAAAAACACACACACACACACACACACACACACACACACACACACACACACACACACACACATATATATATATATATTCATTGCATGTTCTCTATTTAGCCTGATGAACTGTTATTTGAAATTAGACTGAACGATTAAAAAAAACCAGACAAACTGTTATGAAAACATTTCCCTGAACCTGAAATAGAAATGTTACTAATGTGAAACTATTATATAACCAAAAAATAACAACTAAATACCCCCAAAATAATTGGATTAAATTTAGAATTCCAGCTGAACCAAGCGTCACCGTGCAGCCTGTGCACGCGCAGATGTTTCGCATCCACGGATGATATTCAACTACACAAGAAGCGCGCGCTGCCTAAAAACCTTAATCCTGGTCACAGAGCAACCTGAATGGGCGGCGGTCATATATATACAGTACTGCAGTGTAGCACTGCAGAGTTAACCATGACTTTCTCAGAAGAGGAATGGAGAAGCCGAGTACATTTCCACTGCTGCACACCCTCCATAGCACCGGGCCAGCGATAAATTACTGTATTCTCTACATCACAAAGTTCCTGGAAAAAAAAAACCCCAGTCATCTCGCTTCAAAACATTGACTCATGAAGACTTATTAAAACTCCCGAGTTCCTTTCTTTGATATTAACGTAAATAAAAATAAACAACACAAAACTTGCCTGATGTCCACAACCCCTCCCAGCACTACCCCCACAGTGGTGCATACAGGTTGCTTAAAATAGAAACAATGGAAACATTTCACATTTCAGTAAATCCACACTTTCTGATTTCAGCAGTGCTGTTGTTTATCCTTAAATAAACAATTCATTTTTAACATGGCCCGTGTGTCGGGTGGGTGGCTGATGAATGAAATAAACAAATTTAATTCTAGTGGTTCGTGCTCATGTAAACCTGACCACTTAATAAAACTTTCATCATGAGCTAGTTCTAGTCTTATATATATATATATATATATATATATATGTGTGTGTGTGTGTGTGTGTGTATATATATATATATATATATATATATATATATATATATATATATATGCATGTATCTTCTTCTTCTTTTCCTTTCGGCTGTTCCCTTCAAGGGTCGCCACAGCAAATGATCTGCCTCCCTCTCTCCCTATCCTCTGCATCTTCTACTCTTACTCCAACGACCTTCATGTCCGCCTTCACCGCATCCATAAATCTTCTCTTTGGTCTTCCTCTGGGCCTTTTGCCTGGTAGTTCCAACCTCAGCATCCTACGACCAATATACTCACTATCCCTCCTCTGTACATGTCCAAACCATCTCAATCTAGCCTCTCTGACTTTGTCTCCAAAACATCTAACATGTGCTGTCCCTCTGATGTACTCATTTCTGATCCTATCCATCCTCGTTACTCCCAAAGAGAACCTCAACATTTTCATCTCTGCTACCTCCAACTCTGACTCCTGTCTTTTCCCCAGGGCCACTGTCTCTAAACCATACAACATTGCTGGCCTCATCACCGTCTTGTACACTTTTCCCTTCATTCTTGCCGATACCCTCCTATCACACATCACACCAGACACTTTTCTCCATCCATTCCAACCTGCCTGCACACGCTTCTTCACCTCTTTTCCACACTCTCCATTGCTCTGGATTGTTGAGCCTAAGTACTTAAAATCCTCCACCTTCCATATCTCTGCTCCCTGTAACCTCAAAGTTCCTCTTGGGTCCTTGTCGTTCATGTGTGTATATATATATACATATATATATATATATATATATATATATATGTATGTATGTATGTATATATACATATATATATATATATATATATATATATATATATATATATATATATATATATATATAAATCGTGTTTCCTGTTCAGACAGCATTAAACTACACCATGGAGTCGATGATACCATGGACCTTTTCATAGCTTGAATGTTGTTATCTGAATGCGACACATTTACATATCGCTGTAAAGCTCGTGTAAGAACGTGAAATATCGAAATTATTAAAAGATACCGTTTCCCCCCCCCAACCCTAAAGAGCGATACTAGGAGTTAATAAAATATTCACTCGTGCATTTTAATAACACACTAGTACTTAGATAATGTGCAAGCTGGAGCCCGTTTATAGCGTCACTATAAAAAAAACAAAAGCAAAAAAAACAATGAGTGCCTGTTCCTTGTCCGTGCCCTTTTGCCTACATATTATTGGCACGTTGTCAAATAGCGCGTCTTGTATAAAGTGCGGTGCGAAAACAAAACGCGCCGCTTACACTATATACAATATATATTCTACATCGCACTCCAAGTCCGAATAACTTGAGCGTGAGGATCAGGGAAAGTGAAAGAAATGCTACCTGATAAAGGCGGTCGCTCAGCAGGATGGGATGCCACTGTTGGTTGAGTTTGTCTAGGAATAAAAGAGCCAAAGGAACCGCTTTGAATTTCTGTGACGTATTCGCATCAGCCACCTGTGTACTGTATCTCTTCCCTTCTCTCTCATCAACTAACCCCGGAGTCAAGTTTGCGGTGAACCAGTGCACGTGCGGCTTTTGAAAGTGTACTGTTTGAGGCGGGGCTTAGTCCGAAGCTGCAGTCTCAACACCACACAGTGAATTTTTTTGGTCTCAGTTGGACCTCCGTATGAAAATTGTTTATTCAAAGATGTTCTTATACAGTTCAAATTAAGTGTCTAACAAGGACTCTCAGATCTCATGAGAGACCCCGAATATGTGACCCACAGCGAACATTAGGATAAAGACCCGTAGAAATGGATTAACATGGAGCACATGAAGCGAACTGGTGGTTATGGAAAGCCAACTGGGTCAAAGGCCGTTTTTGACATAACCAGGCGCTCAATATATTTTCAGTACTTATACAGTCTAACCAGGGTGTCAATCATCGCCCCTGCTGCCGACGACGATACTGTGTCGATACTTCCAGCTGCAGTTATAGTTCAATTAAGACACTTTTCAACCCATTTTGCAATCACAAGCTACAAATAAATTTACTAGCACCACTAGTATAGTTGACTTTTGATCCTATTAAATAAAAGACAAAAACTATTAGTTGTCAGAAAAAAGGTACTCTTTACTTCTTCTTCTTTCCCTTTTGGCTGTTCCCTTCAGGGGTCGCCACAGCAAACCATCTGCCTCCATCTCACTCTGTCCTCTGCACCTTCTTCTCTTACTCCAATGACCTTCATGTCCTCCTTCACCACATCCATAAATCTCTTTGGTCTTCCTCTAGGCCTTCTGCCTGGTAGTTCCAACCTCAGCATCCTCCTGCCAATATACTCACTATCCCTCCTCTGTACATGTCCAAACCATCTCAATCTAGCCTCTCTGACTTTGTCTCCAAAACATCTTACATGGGCTGTCCCTCTGATATAGTCATTCCTAATCCTATCCATCCTCATTACTCCCAGAGAGAACCTCAACATTTTCATCTCTGCTACCTCCAGCTCTGCCTCCTGCCTTTTCCTCAGCACCACTGTTTCTAAACCATACAACATCACTGGCCTCACCACCGTCTTGTACACTTTTCCTTTCATTCTTGCTGACACTCTCCTATCGCACGTCACACCGGACACTTTTCTCCAACCATTCCAGCCTGCCTGCACACGCTTCTTCACCTCTTTTCCACACCCTCCATTGCTCTGGATTGTTGAGCCAGCCTAAGTACTTAAAATCCTCCACCTTCGTTATCTCTGCTCCCTGTAACATCACCGTTTCTCCTGGGTCTTTCTCATTCACACACATGTATTCTGATTTTCTGAGGCTAACCTTCATTTCTCTTCTTTCCAGGGCATACCTCCACCTCTCTAGATTTTCCTCCACTTGTTCTCTGCTCTCACTACGGATCACAATGTCATCTGCAAACATCATATTCCATGGAGATTCTTGTCTAACCTTATCGGTCAGCCTGTCCATCACCATCGCAAACAAGAAGGGGCTCAGAGCTGATCCTTGATGCAGTCCAACCTCCACCTTGAATTCGTCAGTCATGCCGACAGCACACCTCACCACTGTCTTACATCTCTCATACATGTCCTGCACCACTCTAACATACTTCTCTGCCACTCCAGACTTCCTCATGCAATACCACAGTTCTTCTCTTGGCACCCTGTTATATGCTTTTTTCCAGATCCACAAAGGCACAATGCAGTTCCCTCTGACCTTCTCTGTACTTCTCGATTAATATCCTCAAAGCAAACATTGCATCTGTTGTGCTCTTTCTTGGCATGAAACCAAACTGTTGTTCACAAATGCTGACCTCTGCCCTTAGTCTAGCTTCCACTATTCTTTCCCATAACTTCATCGTATGGCTCATCAACTTTATCTCTCTGTAGTTGCTGCAACTCTCTGTATGTCTCCCTTGTTCTTAAAAATGGGCACCATCACACTTCTCCATTCCTCCGGCATCTGCTCACTCTCTAAGACCTTGGTGAATGTTCTTGTCAGAAAATCTACTGCTACCTCTCCTAGACACTTCCATACGTCCACAGGTATATCATCAGGACCAACTGCCTTTCCATTCTTCATCCTCTTCAGTGCCCTCCTCACCTCACCCTTACTAATCTTTGCTACTTCCTGCTCCTCAATGGTCACCTCTTCTACTCTTTTTTCTCTCTCATTTTCCTCATTCATCAGCTCTTCAAAGTACTCTTTCCATGTTCCCAGCACATTTCTGTCATCAGTCAATACATTTCCCTCTCTGTCCTTTATCACTCTAACTTGCTGCACATCCTTCCCATCTCTATCTCTCTGCTGTTCCAACCTGTATAGATCATTTTCTACCTCTTTACTGTCCAACCTATCATACAAGTCATCATACGCCCTCTGTTTGGCCTTAGCCACTGCTACTTTCGCCTTACGCTGTGTCTCCCTGTACTCCTGTTTACTCTCTTCGGTCCTGTCAATGTCCCACTTCTTCTTAGCTAACCTTCTTTGTACACACTCCTGCACTTCCTCATTCCACCACCAAGTCTCCTTATCTACTTTCCTTCCAGAGGACACACCAAGTACTCTCCTACCTGTGTCCCTGATCACATTTGCTGTGGTTGTCCAGTCATCTGGAAGCACTTCCTGACCACCCAAAGCCAGTTTCAACGCCTCCTTGAAGACAACACGACCCTCTTCCTTTTTCAGCTTCCACCACTTTGCCTTCTGCTCTGCCTTTGCCTTCTTTCCCTCCTCACCATCAGCGTCATCCTGCACACCACCATCCTATGCTGTTTGGCAACACTCTCACCCACTACTACTTTGCAGTCACTGACTTCCTTCAAATTACATCGCCTACACAAGATGTAGTCTACCTGTGTGCTCCTACCTCTGCTTTCATAAGTCACCCTATGCTTCTGTTTCTTCTTGAAGAAAGTATTTACCAAATCGATCAACATCTGTCCTTCTGTGTTCCTGTCCTGGATACCAAACCTGCCCATCACTTCCTCGTCCCCTTTGTTACCTGCACCAACATGTCCATTGAAGTCTGCACCAATGACCACTCTTTCACCTCTGGGGGTACTCTGCATCACTTCATCTGAGTCACTCCAGAATCTCTCCTCTTTTAGCTCACATCCTGTCTGTGGGGCATAAGCACTAACAACATTGAACATCACACCTTCAATTTCTAACTTGAGACTCATCACTCTGTCTGACACTCTTTTCACTTCTAGAACATTCCTGACAAACTCCTCCTTCAAGATGACTCCTACTCCATTTCTCTTCCCATCCACACCATGATAAAATAGCTTAAACCCTGCTCCTAAGCTTTTAGCTTTGCTACCTTTCCACCTGGTCTCCTGAACACACAGTATGTCCACCTTCCTCCGCTGCATCATGTCAGCCAGCTCTCTATCATATCCTTGCATAGTTCCAACATTCAAAGTCCCTACTCTCAGTCCTAGACTCGTGCTTTTCCTCTTCTCGCTCTGCCTACGGACACGCCTCCCGCCTCTCCTTCCTCGACGTCTTCGACCAACAGTAGTCCAATTTCCACCAGCACCCTGCTGGCTAACAGCACTGATGGCGGTCGTTGTTAACCCGGGCCTCAACCGATCCGGTGTGAGATTTGTCTTTACGGTTTGCATTTTGTAGTTTGGCAAAAGTTTTACGCCGGATGCCCTTCCTGTAGCAACCCTCTGCATTTCTCCGGCCTTGGGACCAGCATAAGGGGGAGAAACACTGGTTAGTCTGCCCCCACACCCATCCCCCCATCCCCCCCTCCCCCGCGCGCCTCATGGCTGCATTTGAAAAAAGGTACTCTTTACTTACATATTTATTTTAGGTCCCCCCAGTGCAGCTAACTGGGTTATCAAAGGCCGCCCATGTCTCTCACTGTCTATGGTGTGAGGTGTAAAAGAACCACTGCTTACTTTCGACAAGAGTAGGCTGCATAGCCGTCGGCGTGTTTCTGCCCTGCAATGGCCTGGCGAGCTGTCCAGGGTGTACTCTGCCCTCACCCGGAGTCGGGTGGGATGGGCAACAGCCTCCCCTCGACCCTAATTAGGATGAAGTGGTTACAGAAAATGAATTAATTAATTTATTTAAGTAATGTGAATCTAAATTGAAACAATATTCTCCACTTCTTACATCTTTATTATGTAATTATCCTGAATAAACAATAAACTCATCAAATATTTCTTGAGTCAGTGAAACCTTCATCATTATTCTGTTTTTCCTGCCATTTATTTCAAATATTGATTAAACTCCTTCAGCTGGAACAACATGAGCTCTCTTGGCCTTAGTCCAAAAATGAAAAGCTCCATCCATTTACATTTCTTTATGTTGCTTCTTTTGTTATTTCAAGTTAAAAGCTTGTAGCTAGAACTGTAGAGTATGCGCAAAGCACCTAATGTTAAAATAATTAGTAACGCAACATAGCATATTCTTCATCCACATATCCATATTCATATATAAATTTAATTGTAGGGCTGTTGTGGGCTGTCTTATTTATTTGAGCTGCTTCATACTGGGGCAGTGGTGGACTGGTGGTAAGGTGCTGGAACACCAATCCCAACGTTGGGTGCTCAAGCCTCACCTTCCCAGTGCAGCCAACTGGGTTATTAAAGATCAGCCATGTCTGTCACTGTCTATGATGAGAGGTATGTAAAAGACCCATTGCTGACTTTCATAAAGAGTAGCTGCACAGCCGTCAGTGTGTTTTTGCCCTGCAATGGCCTGGCAAACTATACTCTGCCCTCTCCCAGAGTCGGCTGAGATGGGCGCCAGCCTCCCCGGCTACTCCAATTAGGATTAAGCGGTTCAGAAAATGAATGAATACGTACTCGCCCAAGACCTATGGCAAGTCATGACTTAAGTACTTATCTTTCTCTAAGCAAATGTGCCTGGAGGATGATATACATATATAAATAAGAAAATGAGATTCAAACGAACATTTCATAAGACTGTATTTTATTGAATATTGTCAGTGCCCTGGTTCCAGATTATAGCTGTAGTTATACAAAGTTCCTGTGACCAATTATGATGGGCTGGCGTGCTTCGGTGGTGAAAGATCTGGGTTACTGATCAGAAGATCAGGGGACTCAGCCCCACTACCAATCTGCCAATGTCTAGCTCTCAAACAAGGCCATTAACCCTCAATTGCTCGGCTGTATAAAAAGGTAGGTTTCTCTAAGTAGGGGTGTGTGTCAAATGCTATAAAGTAACTATACATATCCTTATCCTATGCAAATATCCACATAACGTCTGGTGTCAACAGGTTGCCGCAGAACATCTTTAGGTGTTTCACAGCAAAAATGGTAAATATAAAGTGGTTGTAAAGTGTAAAAGATTAAAGGTACCCTAGTTAGACTTTAGATTTTAACTCAGAAAAGGTAATTTTACATTTGTTTGTGAGCCATTACCTTGACCTGGTCGCAATTGGCCCAGCCATATGGAATGGTTTATGTATAATGTCAAACATACAAAATATGGCCTGAACAGGCTTTTTCTTTCAAGTGAGGTCACTCCTCCTTCCCGAGATACAGGGATCTCTCACTTTCCGCGGTTGATTGGGACCGAGATCCCCACGCGACCATCGAAATCCATGAAGTAGGATCACCCCCTCAACCCCTCTGACTGATGTATATGTACATGTATATGTGTATATAATATCAATAAATACATATTCAATGCTATAAATGCTTATAATAACAATTAAATATTAAAAAATAACATAAAATGTAAATAAAATATAAATACACACATACAGATGGTATTGCATGAGAAGAAGATGCAAATGTGTGTGCACACATAGATGCAACAATGTAAATAGTTTTGATGGGAGATTTTGGGTTGTTTTTTTATTTTGTGTTGGTTTAGGTGTTTTTTTTTCAGAATTGGCCTTGTTTTTGTGGCATTTCCGTTAACTTTCCCCCCTATTCTTCCTTAATTTCCTTATTTTTTAAATTCGATGACTATTTATTTCTTTTTTTAAACCACGATGCACTGAAGCCTCATGAATTGAAGCGCGAAGTAGCGAGGGATCCCTATATATGCCTGATTTTGTATATGTGAGGCTAAGCATATAACATTTGACCTGGAAAAGCTTTTTCTTTTAAATAAGGGACAAAGATCAAGGCCACTGTGGTCTAATGCTGGTACAGTATATGAAACTCCCTCTTCTCAAGATGTACAAGTATAGTTAGTTTGGTATGTAACAAGGCTAAAAATAAATTAAATATGGGGCAGCCATACCCTGAAGGATCGATAAATAGGTTTTAGACAGAAAGGTTGCCGGTTTGTTTTTCAAATTGGCAAGAAAATTATGTTGTAGGATCCTTCATGGGTGAATCCCCAACTAATCCCCAAATACCTACCAGGTGCTGCATTGTGGCTGCCCAATGCTTCTGTTTGTTTCATTCATTCATTTTCAGAACCGCTTAATCCCAATTAGGGTCACGGGGAGCCTGGTGCCCATCTCAGATGACTCTGGGTGAGGGCAGAGTACACCCTGGACAGCTCGCTAGGCCATCACAGGGCAGAAACACAATGATGGCTATGCAGCCTACTCTTGACGAACGTCAGCAATATTTTTTTTTACATGCCTCTCATAGACACCATAGACAGTGAGAAACATGTCAGGCATTTGATAATCCAGTCAGCTGCACTGGGGGACAGTGACAACCTGTTAAGAGTGGGGCTTGAACCCTCAACCTTGTGGTCGATGGTCCAGCACCTTACTACTAGGCCACAACTGCCTATGTGTGTGTGTGTGTTAAATATGCCTCAAGGGAATAATATATTGGGGGGAAAAAACAACTCTCTCACTTCTCAAGATGTCTACTAATATATACTGTAGTTTGGTTTATGTGAATATATATGGGGATAGTTTATAGGAAAATAGATTAGATTAAATTTTATTGTCATTACACATTTATAAATACAAGATGATGATGATGAAAATTGTTATTAGCACACCTCTGCATAACATAGTATCTTTATTACATTAAAAACAAAAAAAGAAAGAAATATAGCTCAACTTACAATAAAGAAAAACTTCATTAACGTTGTTTTTTAATCTGTAACAGAAAATATTTAAAGTGCACCAATGTGCCTGAAAAAAACATCCTTATTTAAACTCATTTAACTTATTTTTTAAACTAATTTGACTTATTTATGTCTTCACATCTCCGACTCTCTCGACCTTCCTTTGTTTCTGTTAGAATTTTTTCCGTGTTATTTCTTGAAGGGTTGGAAAGCGCCACTGCTATCTAATGGAGTGGAGGTGCAATTACACTTAATTCTCGTACACTATTACAGAAAAGCATGTTGCCCAGGATCATAGGCGGTCCCGCGGCATCACACTGCCCCCACCCCCGACATCATACCACGCCCCCCACTATTTGAGAAGCAATGAGTTAGCGAACAGTTAAGTCCGAATAAGGGCAGTGTATAAGGTATGAATAGTCGTGTACATATTATGTATAAATAAGTTATGTGAGCAGTTAATGTACAGATATGGGCATTCAGGTGAGAATAAATTAGCATTAATTTACCTTGTTAAGATATGTCCATATAACATTGTCCAATCTTGTTTTCCCCCCAGTGCAGCTAACTGGGTTATCAAAGGCCGGCCATGTCTCTCACTGTCTATGGTGTGAGGCATGTAAAAGAACCATTGCTGACTTTCGACAAGAGTAGGCTGCAAAGTCGTCAGCGTGTTTCCGCCCTGCGATGGCCTGGCGAGCTGTCCAGGGTGTACTCTGCCCTCGCCCAAAGTTGGCTGGGATGGGCGCCAGCCTCCCTGCGACCCAAGTTAGGATTAAGCGGGTACAGAAAATGAACTGAACTGAACAATCTTGTTTTTATTCATTCATTTTCTGAACCACTTAATCCTAATTAGGGTTGCGGGGAGGCTGGCGCCCATCTCAGCCAAGGGAGCATATATAGTAAAATGTATAAGTTTAAATAACTTGAGGCAGATATTGTTGAAAGCACAACAAAGTATGACAATTAAAATGAAATGTATGAAAAATGAAAAGTAATGGTGCAAATTGTCAGTCTCGGGCAAAGATTAACAAATCTCCAGTTTAAAAATTCATGAAGAAATTAAGGTACATGGCGTGCTGTGAGAGGTGATAGTGCAGTGAAGAGTCCTTTGTTGACCTGGTACAGTAATCGGCTGTCCAGAACGAATGATTTAAAAAGTCCAGTGTAAACATGATTGTGCAGATTAAGTTTTGTGGTGTGCAGTGAGTGGTGCAGTGCACAGCAGGTGTGTGTGTGTGTGTGTGTGTGTGTGTGTGTGTGTGTGTTGTGTTAGCATCCCCCCATGTGAGAATTAAAAAAGTATGATGGCATAGGGGAGGAATGATCTCCTCAGTCTCTCAATGGAGCAGGACAATGACAGCAGCCTGGCGCTGATGCTGCTCCTCTGTCCTGTGATTATGTAATGCAGTGGATGCAGTGGATTGTATATAATTTACAGGAGTCTTCTCAGCGCATGTTGCTCTGCCACAGACGCTACACTGTCTAGTTCCATCCCAACTACAGAGCCTGCCTTCCTAAACCAGTTTGCCTAGTAATGAGGCCTTCTTCTTCTTCTTCTTCGTCCCCCAACCAGACCATTGTATAAAGGAGTGTGCTTGCCAACACAGATGAGTAGAACATCTGGTGCCATTTTTTTGGCACATGTTGAAGGATGCTTGCCTTCTGAGAAAGTACAGAAGGCTCTGTCCTTGCTTGCAGACAGCATCAGTGTTGGTAGTCCAGTCCAGTTTGTCATTCAGCTGCACACCCAGGTATTTGTACATCTGTTACAGTTGCAGCCCCTCCAGCTATAAAAGATACAGAAGTTTGAGAGAAATCTATTGTTTCTTGTATTATACAAATAAAGTTAAGCATCACTGTTAATGTTGTTTTTGGATCTCCCACCACCCATTTTCTCCCTAATTTCGTCATATCCAATTCCTACCCATCAGGTATTGCCTTCTCTGTCACACGCCCACCACCGACCAGGGAGGGGCAAAAGCATTCACACACACACACCCTCCGTGTCATACAATATATTAACCACCGATATCTTTTCGAACTGTGGCCACTCACTTCTTTTCTAACACATCGAGTGGAAAGCGCTATTCGTCCCCTCGATTGGCTGGTGATCGCTGTGAGTGACAGGAAAGTAAGCGTATGCTGCCCCTCCCTCTGCCAATTAGCTCCAGTGGACCACCGGCTACGGACAGCTGTGTGCATTATTAACTCAGAACGCGCAATCTCTGGGATCATCGAGAAACCCGTCACACATAATTGCTTTGAATAAACTGCTTCCATCAGGTAGGCTGACCTATTCTTAAGCATTTTCTCTCTGTAATCATTTATTTAAACTGACAAAAATATGTTTTGTGAGACAGTTTTTATAAAGTGTGTAAATTGCAATATTTTAAACTCAAACACTATGTTTTTAAACAATAAAATGCTTTAGCTGTGTGCGTCTGTGTTTTCTTTTGTGTGTGTACGTGCGCTTCTGTGTGTGTGTGTGTGTGTGTTTGAGTGTGTGTGTTTGAGTGTGTGTGTGCGCGCGCGCGTGTGTTTGAGTGTGTGTGTGTGTGTGTGTGTGCGCGCGCGCGCATACGTTTGAGTGTGTGTGTGTGTGTGTGTGTGTGTGCGCGCATACGTTTGAGTGTGTGTGTGTGTGTGTGTGTGTGTGTGTGTGTGCGCGCGCGCACGTTTGTGTGTGCGTGTGAGACATCAGAATTTACAATGAATTTTATGGTTTTCCCAAGAAAAGTAAAATTATCTGATTTCCACAGAAGGTAGCAAAAAGTTTCTGAAGGGTAATCTATGCTGTCATGTCATGGATTCTTTTTCATGTTTTTCTTTTATTATGTTATTAAAAAAACTGTTGGTTCCGTTGAATGTGGAAGAAGACGACTGGAGACTGGTTTTGAGTTGAATATGAGAAGCTTTATTGCGTCGTCTGCAGAGGACGGAGACCAACAGAACATGTATAAAAGACACGCTAGTTAAAGTCTAGGGTCTCCCTCGCGGGGGTGTGCTTTTAAGGGCTGCAGACCAGGTTCCCCCTTCCGGGTTTGTGACTGGGTCTTTGATGCGTTGTTATCTCAACAGGATGTGATAAATCTGGGCTCTTTCCAGGCGCGTCCCAGCCCCCCCCACCCCCTGACCTCGAAGTTATTTACAACTAGAAACTATCGAGTCTGTTGAAGATCACGCTGACCGTGGAAGGCTCGGTTTGTCACGGGTACCCAGCATGCACTTCTGCTTAAGTATGCACTTTTACAATAGACATGAAGAATGGCTTCTTCAGCATATCATTTGATTATTCTCAACAAGCATTTAAGTATAGCAAAACATAGAAAAATAAAGCACCATTATACAGTTATATAAAGCAGTATGTGCACCAGAGAACATGATAATGTGATACACTTTTACATTTCCCCCTTTTGATCTCCTATAGGAGATCAACCGAGGAACCACTCATGACAAGAAAATAGGACAGCAGAGAAAACGTACACAAGCAAATAGATAAGCTGTATAAAAAGGCAATGATGGACTCCGTAAAAATCTAAGCGAATATGATATCTGTAAAAACTCTAACTGCATGCAAAGCTGCCCATAGGAAAACCTAATCAGAACCGGGCTCTAAGTGCGACTTCGTCTACCAGAGACCCCGGCGAAAGGAGAGCTTCTGACTCGGCTAGCAACTGAGGAAATTGATATGGAGGGGGAGGAAGAGAGCCCCCTTTTTCCAGGGTGGAAGAGATGCACCTGATACATAGGGAACGAATGCAAGGGATGCAGCAGCAGCCACATAGGGCGAGGAGTCCGGCCACCGAGATGATGGATATCACAACTGAAACGATCAAACCTTTCCACTTACCGAAGTGTCTGTCCAGCCAATCAAGCATGACATTATCAATACCTGAGTGTTCCTTCAGCTCGGTGGCCAGAGTCCGCAGCCCGTCCAAGGCCTTCGTGACAGACCCGTCTGGTGCGGTGTTATTGGGTATGAAGGTGCAGCACTCTTCCCCAAACATGGAGCAGACGCCACCGTGGGCACTGAGTAAAAAATCTATAGCCATGCGGTTTGATATGTCATAAGTGAATTGGCCCTGAGCTCGGCTGCCAGTCCTTCCACGGCATCCCTGGTAAGATTGGTCAATCGTTGAACATTATAATGGATATAAATACACATCAGTGGACTCGAGGAAAGACCCCATCTGGCTTTACCTTCCATGTAGAAACTAGCAAGCTAAACCTTCAATATGACAGAGTAAATTCTTCACTGTATTCAAGGGAAGGTCACGCGCTACACCTTAAAGAGCTTACGACCTTCAATGCTCTATGTCGCACAACTCAAAGCAAAAGCACATTACAAGATAGTTAAAACGATATAATTGGGATAACACTCTTCAAAACTTGCGTTGGTAGCTTGGCACGCTACTTGTTGCAGGGGCGCGTTGTTCCTCCGCCTTACCGTGAGGGTGAGGGTTATACTACCTCACCCCCTTTTGCCACCCAGGGATTATTCTGCCCTGTGCTGTTGGTGGTCTTTGCTTGAGGACTTTCAGGAGGACCCATCCTGTGTCTGGAGGGCCGCTGGTAGATGCCTGGTACTGCTCCCTCACTTGATCTGAAAAAGCTGCAACGAGACTTTGCAATTCACGACAGTATTGTTTATGGGTTAGGTTTTGTGGGTCAGTGTCCAGTGCTGTGTGTGGTCCAGGAAATGGTCTACCGGTCTGTAGTTCGTGTGGAGTCAAGTGTGTGCTGTTGCGAGCAGTTGGGTTACCTTGGCCGTGAAGGGGGTTCCTCTGTCCGAGTCAAGTCGCACCGGAATTCTATATTGCGGGATAATTTCTTGTGTCAATTTCTGAACCACCACTCGAGCATTCTCATTGCTGCATGGGAAAGCTTCCAACCAGCGTGAGAATTTATCAACCATTACCAATAGATATTTGTATGGTCTCTGTCTTGGCATGTGGGTATAATCAATTTGCCATTCCTGGAATGGTGTATTTGGTTGTGGCAGATGTTGATGCACTGCCAGCGGCTTAGAAGAATTATTCTATGCGCATGTTAAGCATCTGTCTACCTCTTGGTCAGCAGATAAGAGGAACGCGCGAGTAAGAGCAAACAATTCTGCAGCTTGAGCAGACGTAAAGGGGAGTGAATGAGATTCGATCACTATATCTGGAAGGCGGCAGACGGCATATCCACAGTGAAAGGTACCGTCGGTAGGTTTAGAGCATGACCCGTCCACAAACAGGACCTCACCTGTAGGTAAAAGGTGTAGAACACAAATCAGACCTAATGCTTGTAGCAACAACAATTTCTTGCAAACAGTCGTGAGGGCAGGGCTCACAGTCATCTTGAGCATTAAGCAGACGCTGTAAGGTGTGAGCCACAGTATCAAGAGAAGAAGTAGATTTAATCGTGAGGTTATCAGTGGCGCATAGAATGGCCTCGTAACCTGACCTGCGCTGTTATGACGTGTTGTGTATTTAAATTTCGTAGGATCTGTTGGACCTGATGTTGTGAGTGTAAAATCAAAGGGTGCGACAAGACGATCTTCTCGGGGTCTAAAACCATTAACGCACAGGCAGCCACAGCACGAAGACATGCGGATAAACCTTGAGCTACAGTGTCTAGTGTTTTTGAAAGGAAAGCACAGGGCCTCATCCCCCCGCCATGCTCCTGAGCCAACACCCCAGAGGCAGTTCCCCCTTGGTGAACAACGTAGAGGTGGAATGGCAGTTCATAGTTCAGCAGGCCCAGAGCTGGAGCCGAGCAGAGGGCCGTTTTGAGGGCTGCAAAGGCATTTTGCATGTCCTCAGTCCATACGAGTGGTTGCTGGAGTGGGTCCGTGTGGTGGATTGCGGACCGGAGGCACTTGTCATAGAGAGAGCAGTCTGGGATCCACTGCCTGCAGTAATTGATCAACCCCAGGAAAGCAAGTAAGGCATGCTTGGTAGCAGGTGGCTGGGTGTCGATGATGATCTTGACGCGATCTTGGGTCAATTTCTTTGAGCCCTGAGAGAGCTGAAGGACAGCGAGTGTGGCTTGGGACCATATCTCGGAGCTTGATGCCGAAACCAGCAAGTCATCTGCATAGGAGTGGACACAGGAACCATCAGGGGGAACAAAGCACCCTAGTGCGTCCCGTACAACGGTGGCAAACACCGCGGGAGAATCAATGAAACCTTATGGGAGGCGTGTCCAGGTGTACTGCTGCTGTCTATGTGTAAATGCGAACAGAGGCCGAGTGTCTGGTTCTACAGGGACGCTTAGCCTCATAAGGAGTACAATCGACGCAGCCCACATCATTTTTATGCTCGGCCCATAATGTCCTGCGCAGTTGATCCAGAGGAGAACACTGCTCTGCCACCTCACTCACTGCACATGCTGCGTTAACATTAAAAGGTAATTCACAGGAGGTTAATGCAATCAAAGAAGGGGACAGAGATTCTGACGTGGAGATGATCATGCTCGAACCATGAAAAGAAATTTGTAACCCGAGGAGGCTCATAAGATCACGACCGGGTAAATTAAACGGACATTCCTGCATATACACAAAAAGTAGGTGATTTGTAATGCATCGAGAGAGGGGTCGTCGGGAAAACGCAGAGGGAGCGGGGGTGTAAGCTGTGACGAGAAAGGAACCCCTTCAATACCCACAGAGTTAGTTGACCGAGAGGAGAGAGCACCTGAGTAGTCCCTCCCAAATCATTCCATGGGCCGAAGTCAAATATCCGGCATCAAATGTCCCTTGGCGGGGATCGCTTGGAATCTGAGGGAGCCCTTCAGTCCATCCAGCTAAATTATCTAGACAGCCATGTCATTTTGGTCTGTGCACAGATTTTAGCCAATTCGTCCTTGATGGTTCTGTTCATTCTCTCGACCTTACCTTGTGACTGTGGGTGGTATGGTGGTATACGGAGCCAAATTTGTGGGTCAGCCCCAACATGGTTTCCACCTGTTGGAGGTCTTTATTTTTAAAATGAGTCCCATTGTCTGATCTTACCTTTTCAGGAAACCCGTGTCGAGGGATGTAGTGGTTAACTAGACATTTAACCACGGAGGCACTGTCCTCCTTTCTGGTGGGCCATGCTTCGGGCCACCCCGAGTAGCTATCTACGCAAACCAGTAAGTATCGATACCCCTTAACCATGATGTTCATGTCAGTATAATCGAGGATTATCTCTTTCCTTGGCTTCGTTAGCAATGGAAAACGTCCCGGAGGCGGTTTCACCATTGGTCTGGGGTTATATTGAGTGCACACTTCACATGTTTGTACAAAATGTTTAATCATATCCTTCAAAAATGGATGCCACCAATTATTCAGATTCTTCATCATCTGCACTGTCCCCACATGCCCAGCATTCATTCCCTCAAGGTCTGTTAAATTCTCCTCTACCTTGGTCTCGGCCTCGCCCTCTGCCTCTAGTCCCCTGATAATATACTTCAGGGTCATCACAGTCCTCGAAGAAGGTTTCTACTCTTTTTGTTTTCTTCTTTTTTGGTTACTTTTACAGTTCCGCCTAATAGCTCCCTGTAATTCTATTAATCTTGTTACATTTAACTGTTCGTTGAATCCATACTTACTAACCCATAAATCTAAATATTTATTTCTATCAGGTGCCGGTTTTTCTACTGCTTTCCAATCTCCACATTCTAATTTATCTCTAGGTCTACGGGTTTTACCCCCATTTTAACCCAATTTGGACCAGTGGTTTGTTGCACCTAGGGTGTCCTAACACTGGTTTATCTTTTCCTATGGGACAACGATTAATTATTTCTGTGGTAACCCTCAAGCTTCTACCTTTTCAGGCGGAGGGTTCTTGCCTCTGCATCAACAAAAACTCGTTGTATCGATCCCACAGTTGTTTATATGAGGAGGTTAATCAAGGATTACATCCTCCATTCACAGACACATTCATTCATCCACGGCCGTTCAGTTTATAGACGGGGGAGTCCGCCCTCCCTTTTTTCCCTAATAAACCGAGCTCATTCACTTATTTATTTAATTTTTTATTTATTTTTTTTCACGGAATTTAACTGTCTCTTTACTTTTTAACCATTGTTACCGAGCTCATTCACTTCTGTTTTTAAAAGAAATTAACTCGCCCCGTGTCTCCTCCT
Organism: Plotosus lineatus; assembly: GCA_024760905.1. Lineage (NCBI taxonomy): Eukaryota > Metazoa > Chordata > Actinopteri > Siluriformes > Plotosidae > Plotosus > Plotosus lineatus. Next base: position 26,133,630 of record CM045741.1, read on the forward strand.
CGGCTTGCCATCAACCCTTGGATCCCTGCGGACGGGTGGATCCTCCCGGTCCCAAATAGGGTCTGATGTCAACTCACTGTTGAGTTGCCTTGGCCAAGGATTTCACCGGTGTCCACCACGTCAGCAGGAATCGTCAGGTATCTTGGTATCCGGCTCGAAGAACCAATTAATGTCATATTGATTTCCTAAAGGGGAGGGGTGCATGTAAATCAGCATCATGACCTTCATCATTGTTTTGTGCTTATCTACTTTGTCTAGTTTAGAATGTTCATTTCAGCTCTCTATCCAGCTGCAGTTAGGGAGTCATCCTGTTGTTGTGTGAGAAATTCAAGGTTGTATCCGCTTGGCTGCCTCCCCTTCTCGGTGGACGGTCGGTGTGTGTGCGTGACTGGGGGTGGGTATGCCTGCAAACGGCGGGGATGGTGCGCGCGGGCGCTCGCAAGTCTCGCCGCCCTCAGTTCGTAGAGATCCTGAGGTGATGTACAGAGTGGGATAAACACTGTTAACGCTGGGTGTCGGGGGTGTGTATGGTGGGGGCGCGTAGGTTCAGTGTCAGGTGCTGTTACCGCTCTGATGACGTTCGGGGTCGTCTCCTTCAACTGGGAATGGTGAAGATGCGTGACACTCTGCCAGCAGACCGCGAGATCCGTCCACCCCTGTTGGGTGTTCTCCATTTCCTCTACCTTCTTTTCCAGCTTGGATCTAGACATTAGATTCGCCTTCTCTCCCTGCTCTCTCACTTTTTTTTTTTTTTTTTTTTTTTTTTTTGAGTACTCTTTAACTTTTTCCCATAACCAGGATCCCAAGTGGCCACTGTCCCCCAACTGTTTGTTTTTAAATTTCACCAGCTCATACAGCTTTCGTCTGGCTTCATCTACAGCTTTATTTTTCTGTTTCAGTGGGCTCTTCAACTCCACTGATTTCAAGGTGTTCTCAATCTGTGCATATAATGGCTTCAGGGGTTCATCACCTAGCCCCCATTCCTTTATTTCTTTATCAAATTCACCCTCCATTTGTCTTAACTCAGAGGCCAGAGAGCGCGGGTACACCCGTTCACTCTCCCGGATTGGGACTGTTTAGATGTTCACAGCCAGTCAGTCCGTCAGCGATAGGCTGAGCGACTGACCCAATTAACCACGGCAGGCGGCTTGTGTTGTCACCGTTAGGTTTCCACCGCACAGACAGATTGTGTTAACACCGCTAGGTTTCCTCTGTCTGTTTCTCTGCCCAGTTAAGACACTGTCAAAACGTCAGCGTCCCTCTCGACACCTCTGAATTTTATTCTTCCCACTTTCCCGAACACATAACACACGTTGCAACACAATACATACATGAAAGAGAAAACAATACGATTAACGTCACGCACGTTGCAATACAATGCATACATAAAACAGAAAACAATACGATTAATATATTATCTCATGCTTCCAACACCTTCGCGTGTTGGGGGCCTTTCACTCAATTAGTAATGCTTCCAATACCTTCGCGTATTGGGGGCCTTTCACCCAATTATTAATGCTTCCGATACCTCAGCGTATTGGGGGCCTTTCACCCTCATAGACGCATGCTTTCAATGGCTAATCTGTTGAGGGCCTTTCACCCGACTATGACGTGCAGTTTTATATCACTCACGTGGTACTTTGGGGAGCCTCAATCTCCAGGACTCCAACCCAGCCTTTACCACGGCCCCTCGTCAGAAACCGGGAGGGTACGCCACCACCAAGGCGCGTCTATGTTCACTCTTATTTTAACCTTAAAATTAGGTTCTCATACAACTCTTTTTATCGTTTTCCTTCAAACTTCCGGAGAGGACACAGTTTTTAGTTTAGTCAATATGTAGAGTTCGATTTAAACAGGTTGTGCTTACCTTTTAGTGATTGCCGGCCTGTGTCCTTCTCCTTGGTTCACGAGGAAAAAGTGTTTGGGTCGAATTCCCTCAACTCACGTTCCTCTACCACATCCCGGACGAGCCCCCAAAACTGTTGGATCCGTTGAATGTGGAAGAAGACGACTGGAGACTGGTTTTGAGTTGAATATGAGAAGCTTTATTGCGTCGTCTGCAGAGGATGGAGACCAACAGAACATGTATAAAAGACACGCTAGTTAAAGTCTAGGGTCTCCCTCGCGGGGGTGTGCTTTTAAGGGCTGCAGACCAGGTTCCCCCTTCCGGGTTTGTGACTGGGTCTTTGATGCGTTGTTATCTCAACAGGATGCGATAAATATGGGCTCTTTCCAGGCGCGTCCCAGCCCCCACAAACCCCCCCACCTCCTGACCTCGAAGTTATTTACAACTAGAAACTATCGAGTCTGTTGAAGATCACGCTGACCGTGGAAGGCTCGGTTTGTCACGGGTACCCAGCATGCACTTCTGTTTAAGTATGCACTTTTACAATAGACATGAAGAATGGCCCCTTCAGCATATCATTTGATTATTCTCAGCAAGCATTTAAGTATAGCAAAACATAGAAAAATAAAGCACCATTATACAGTTATATAAAGCAGTATGTGCACCAGAGAACATGATAATGTGATACACTTTTACAAAACAAACAAACAAAAAACTCGGATGTTATTTTGTTTACACTAAAAGTGATTTTTCAGTATAAGAATATATTCCCTGTTAGTGACTTTAATGCGCTTCTTTAAGTCGTTCTAGATAAGAGGATCTGTTAAAGGCTGTAAATGTAATATAAATGTTCTTAAATTCAAGGAAATAACACCATTACTTGGTAGAAGCTGAATTCACTAAATTCACGTTCTTTATTAGAAAATTAAAACCGTTACTTAGCCCGATCCGTCGCCAAAGCTCTGGGTTGTCTAAGCATCATTGGGCAACAGAGGAGAAGAGCCATCCGCAATACCACTGAAGCAGCAGAGAGGGCCTCAAAATGGCTGTAGCTCAAGAGAGGAGAACCATGGAGTCATGGTAGCTAGTGTGCCAACTGGACACAAGCCGGGGTCTGATCAGCCCCAGCTGGGTCACCTGAATGAGGGTGTATGATGTTAAAAGACCCGAAACACCCAATGATTCCAGGAACATCACCGATGATGTGTCCAGTCGCATGAGTAGCTGTATTTACATAGTAGTATTCCTTAGGTGTCCTTGTTATATGAACAAATGTTGTTTGGTCTGTACAAAAAAAAAATCAAAAAGACATGTTGAGAAAAATATACATTTTGTAACACACTACCTTTTTGTACAATTTAGAGATTAAAATGAGCCCAGTGAGAAAACACAGTATACTGTTTATCTGTGCAGATAGCACAGTAGCAACTTGTGTTTGCGACTTGGAATTGAAATTGAGTGACTTGGGACTTGACTTAATACATTTCCTTAAAAGACTTAAGACTCAACTTGGACTTGAAGATTCGGACTTGTGGGTAATTCATTTTTTAGGTGCACTAACATAAAGGACATATCTGACAAGGTAAATGTTACTCCCTCCAGACTGCCACATTAGAAAGTATTTATTCATCCATCAAGCCACTTACAAGGGTTGCTGGGAAACTGCAGCCAATTTCAGCTAACTCTGGACTGTGGGAAGCGATGAGCCAGATATGTACCTATCAGAAAGTGATGACGAGTATTTTTCACCCGATTCTCCTGCTCACTAACTTCATAAATTTAAGCATGTTCCTGGACATGTGCTTTTATGTTCGTGTTGATTGGTTCAACGTGGCATGTGCTAAAGTTGACAATCGTGTTGATTGGCTCGATTTTACTTCCGGGAAAATGTTTAAAGGAAAAGTAAGGGTACGGGACTTTAAAAAAGAAAAATTATGCTGTTTTCTGTCTATTTTCAGCTTTCATGTAAGTAGTTTGGTTGATACCGCAATATGAATAACACAAATACCAGTAAAACTCTTTTATTGTTCTGTTATTATTTATGTTTTTCACCTCGATGGTAATATGCACTTTCCGTTCCACTCTGCTGGTAACATTTTAATAAGCACCCACCCACTCCAATTTTTTAAGCACCCTGGGCACTTGTCACAACGAATACGGTATTTTGTAATACAGCAAAACTACGATCTTAGTGAATTTTCACTTTAATCTGTTTTTATGTGTGTCCCTGTATTAGTAAATAAGATGTTTAAAAATATAATTTTACCTTCTTTCAGTGACTATGCTGATACATAATGATCTCGAGGTGAATTTGTCTTATCCAGAGTCAAATTCAAACTCCAAAATGAAAGCGAGAGCCCAGTGGTCAAGTAAGGTTGAATTTGTCCTGGCTGTTGCCGGACAAATCATTGGTCTAGGAAATGTATGGAGGTTTCCTTACTTATGCTACAAGAATGGAGGTGGTAAGTCTATAGAATGGAGTGTTATTACAGATACTTATAATATAATTTCCTCAGTATATACAGGTCCTTCTCAAAAAATTAACATATTGTGATAAAGTTCATTATTTTCTGTAATGTATTGATAAACATTCGCATTTCATATATTTTAGATTCATTACAGACAACTAAAGTAGTTCAAGCCTTTTATTGTTTTAATATTGATAAAAAAAAGTCAACCTTCAAATGATTATGTTCAGTTCTGCACTGAATACTTAGTGGGGAATCCTTTTGCAGAAATGACTGCTTCAATGCGGCGTGGCATGGAGGCAATCAGCCTGTGGCACTGCTGAGGTGTTATGGAGGCCCAGGATGCTTTGATAGCGCCCTTAAGCTCATCCAGAGTGTTGGGTCTGGTGTCTCTCAACTTTCTCTTCACAATATCCCACAGATTCTCTATGGGGTTCAGGTCAGGAGAGTTGGCAGGCCAATTGAGCACAGTAATACCATGGTCAGTAAACCATTTACCAGTGGTTTTGGCACTGTGAGCAGGTGCCAGGTCGTGCTGAAAAATTGAAATCTTCATCTCCATAAAACTTTTCAGCAGATGGAAGCATGAAGTGCTCCAAAATCTCCTGATAGCTAGCTGCATTCACCCTGCCCTTGATAAAACACAGTGGACCAACACCAGCAGCTGACATGGCACCCCAGACCATCACTGACTGTGGGTACTTGACACTGGACATCAGGCATTTTGGCATTTCCTTCTCCCCAGTCTTCCTCCAGACTCTGGCACCTTCATTTCCGAATGACATGCAAAATTTGCTTTCATCCGAAAAAAGTACTTTGGACCATTGAGCAACAGTCCAGTGCTGCTTCTCTGTAGCCCAGGTCAGGCGCTTCTGCCGCTGTTTCTGGTTCAAAAGTGGCTTGACCTGGGGAATGCTGGCACCTGTAGCCCAGTCCACTGCTTCCACAGGTCCCCCAAGGTCTGGAATCGTCCGTTCTCCACAATCCTCCTCAGGGTCCGGTCACCACTTCTGGTTGTGCAGCGTTTTCTGCCACACTTTTTCCTTCCCACAGACGTCCCACTGAGGTGGCTTGATACAGCACTCTGGGAACAGCCTATTCGCTCAGAGATTTCTTTCTGTGTCTTGCCCTCTTGCTTGAGGGTGTCAATGATGACCTTCTGGACAGCAGTCAGGTTGGCAGTCTTACCCATGATTGCGTTTTGAGTAATGAACCAGGCTGGGAGTTTTTAAAAGCCTCAGGAATCTTCTGTAGGTGTTTAGAGTTAATTGGTTGATTCAGATGATTAGGTTAATAACTCGTTGAGAGTGCCTTTTCATGATATGCTAATTTTTTGAGATAGGATTTTTTGGTTTTCATGAGCTGTATGCCAATATCATCAGTATTAAAACAATAAAAGATTTCAAATATTTGAGTTGGTGTGGAATGAATCTAAAATATATGAAAGTTTAATTTTTATCAGTACATTACAGAAAATAATGAACTTATCACAATATGCTATTTTTTTAAGAAGGACTATATATATATATATATATATATATATATATATATATATATATATATATATATATATACATCATCTTATTCTTCATATACACATCTGTAGATATATTGTGTCTCTCATCCTTAGGAGCGTTTTTAATACCATATTTGGTCTTCCTGCTTACCTGTGCTATTCCACTGTTCCTTTTGGAGGTATCATTGGGTCAGTACACCAGTCAGAGCAGCATCGCCTGCTGGAGGGTAATCTGCCCTTTGTTTCAAGGTGAGGCTTTATGCTTATAATATAAAAAACTAAAAAAATTTTTTACGGTGGAGTTTGGGTATTTTTCTAATACTTTACTTAATGTATTCACTGTCAATTCTCACCCATCAAGTCTACATCCCTTATTGTGCATGACAACAGTCAACCAGGGAGTACAAGTGTTTACAAGCATGTGTTTCCTCATGCCAGCTGACTGCATTTTTTTTTTAACTGCCACTTAAGGATATGTCCGTACAGCATAGCACACTTCAAAGCAATGCACTATTGACCCTTTGTATACAGGTGCTCACAGATGTTCATGAAAGACTAGTGATCAGTGAAGTGGCAGAAGGACAAGCGCATGCCTTGCACCAATTCTGAGAGCTCAGCAAATTTGGGCTCCCAGCCACAGACAGCCATGTGCATCAATCTGGACTCGGACTTGTGGTCTCCGGGATGATAGTAGAACACTTCGCAAAATGCAAAGAATAAATAACACGGCTGTTTGCAAAGCTACTTCAAAATAAGGCAAAGGTCTCGGCACTATATTTCTGAGGATGAGGGGTTTTGTCTTGTATGTATTGAATATCCACTGTTGGAGCTTTGTGGAGACAAGTGAATGAGGGTGGAGATACTGTATAATTTGAAATACAGAAGGATTGGCATAAGTGTGACAATTTTCAAAAAGTTATTGGATAGGATGTCCAGTTGAAAGAGAAACAAATTCCTGGTCACCTGTCAACATTCATATGAGAGATTCAAGAATTTTCTTAGCAAAACAGACAATAAGCAGCAGTCACCTGCTAAAATTTGTATAAAAAGCCCCCCACCCCCCATGTTAGTCAAAATGAGAAATGTTTGCTAATTCATGAATGAATTAGTCATGAACTTGAACATGTTGGAGCAAACTGTTGTAATATTAACGTAAATACATTTAATGTAAGTACGTTGTACATATTTGACAATTCATGACATTTTTGAGAAGCCAACGTTTCTCTTGCAGTATAAACAGACACCAGTGATGAGTGTTTGTGACTTTTAATAATTTGTTGTTTGTTATGCTTCTATTATACAGGATTAGGCTATGGGACTTCAGTCATCCTGTTGTATTCCAGCATCTACTACATAATTGTTATGGCTTGGGCATTCTTCTATCTCTTCTCCTCTTTTAGCACTGAGCTACCCTGGGCTAGCTGCAGCAATGCCTGGAACACTGGTACAGTTTATATTATTAATACAAATCACAGAAAATTAAAATAACTAATAGATCAACTAATAGATTCCCTCCATGAATCGCCAACTTATCGTGGTGGAGGGAATTGAGTGTTCTAATGATCCTAAGAGCTATGTTGTTGGGGGCATTATGCTTCTGGTAGGTCACCCAAGGCAAACAGGTCCTAGTTGAATGTCCAGATAAAGCACGGTTCAAAAACTCCTATGGACAAACTTAAAAGGATACTGTTTACTATAAAGTTGCTCCATTCTTTTCTTTTATTGTTTAGTAATTTATACTATTTATGTATCTATTTATTTATTTACTTATATAATATATGTATGTGTGTATGTTTGTACTTGTATCTATTTTTGCACCCCCTACTGATAGTACCTCAAGAGCCTGTAACAGTGAATTTCTCCATTGTGAGATTAATAAAGCTGTATCTTATCTTATCTTATCTTTCCCTTGCCTGGACGTGGGTCACCAGGGTCCCCACCCCCCTCCCCGAGCCAGGCCTGGGGGATGAGCGTGAAGGTGAGTGCTGGTGGTCGCTCTTCTGTCCATGGAGCCCGGCTGGTCCCAGCCTGAAAAGGCGATACGGGTCCACCCTACCATAGACCCACCACATGTGGGAGTGGTTATAGTAGTCAGGTGTGGTATGAGATGGGTGGCTGCCAAAGGCATGGACTCTGTTGGACCGATCCTCGGCTTACTGACTGTGACTCTTGGGACATGGATTGTCATCTCTCTGATGTTGAGGGAGTCTGAGCTGGTGCACGAGGGAGAGAGATAATGGCTAGATATAGTTGGTCTCATGTCAACGCATAGCCTGGGCTCTGGAACCACCCATCTTGAGAGGGGCTGGACCTTATTTCAGTCTAGAGTTGCTCATGGGGAGAGGAGGCAAGACAATTTGGGCACTCCTGTTGCCCCCCTTCTCTGTGCCCACACGCTGGGGTTCTCCTCAGCTAATGAAAGGGTATCTTCCCTCCGCCTTCAGGTGGGGGGATGGGTCCTGACTGTTGTTTCTGCTTATGCACGAAAGGACAGTTCAGAGTACCCACCCTTCTTGGAGTCTTTAGGGGGTGTGTTGGAGAACACTCCCCTATTGGACTCACTTCTTGTCCTGGCAGACTTCAACTCCCATGTGGGCAATGATAGTTTGACCTGGAAGGTTGTGCGTGGTAGGTACGGCCTCTCCAGTCTGAACCTGAATGATGTTTCATTGATGGATTTCTCTGCTCATCATGGTTTGTTCATCACAAACACCATGCTTGAACATAAGTGTTCATAAGTGCATTTGGCACCAGGACACCCTCGGCCGCGGTTTGAAGATTTTGTAGTTGTATCAGTATCAGTATCAGTTGTATCAGTATATTTTGTTTGAAGACTTTGTAGTTGTATCAGTGGACTTGCGGCCACTGGACACTCAGGGAGCTGAGCTGTTAAGCAATCACCACCTAGTGGTGAGCTGGCTCCTATGGCGGGGAGGCCACCCTCCAGACCTGGCAGGCCCAAGCAGTAGTCAGGGACTCCTGGGAAAGTTTGGCGGAGTTTTCTGTCAGAAGGACGTTTAAACTCCCATCTCTGGCAGAGCCACAACTACGTCTCGAAGTAGGCGGGTAACATGGAATCTGAATGGGCCCTGTTTCATGCCTCCATTGCAGAGGCGGCACCCCATAGCTATGGCCAGAAGATCATTGGTGCCTGTCGTGAGGCAGCACCCCATAGCTATGGCCATAAGGTCATTGGTGCCTGTCGTGGTGGTAACCCTTGAATCCAGTGGTGGACACCTACGGTGAAAGTGGCTGTCCAGTTGAAAAAGGAGGCCTTTCGGGTCTTATTGGCTTGTGGGACTCCCGAAGCAGCAGACAGGTAATAGCAGGCCAAACTTGTTGCAGCCTGTGCTGTCGCTGATGCAAAGTCTTAGGCGTGGGGGAAGTTCGGTGAGGGCCTGGAAAGCAATTATCAGTTGGCCTCAGAAAATTTTTGTATCACCATCCATCGCCTCGGGGGGGGGGGCAGTTCTCCACAAATACTGTTTACGATGGAACTGGGGGGGGGGGCAGTTCTCCACAAATACTGTTTACGATGGAACTGGGGAGCTGCTCAACTCAACTGGGGATGTCGTCAGCAAGTGGAAGGAATACTTTGAGGACCTTCTCAATCCCACCAACACCCCCTTTGTGAAGACGTAAAGGCCCTGGGGTTTTGGGTGGAGGTTCACCCACCACTGGAGTTGAAGTCGCTGAGGTAGTCAAAAAGCTCCTTGGTGGTCAGGCTCCGGGGGTCGATGAGATTCACTTTAAATATCTCAGATCTCTGGATGTTGTAGGACTGTCTTGGTTGATACATCTCTTGCGACATCGGGTGGTCATCGGAGGCTGTATCTCTGGATTGGAAAACCGGGGTGGTAGTTCCTCTTTTTAAAAAGTGGGCCTGGAGGGTGTGTTCCAATTATATTGGAATCACACTCATCAGCCTACCCAGGAATGTCTATGCAGGGGTGCCGGAGAGGAGGATCCGACTGATAGTTGAACCTTGGATTCTCAAGGAACAATGTGGTTTTTGTTATGGCTGTGGCACTCGACCAACTCTATATGCTCTACAGGATCCTAGAGGGGACATAGGACTTTGTCTCTGTCCACATGTGTTTTGTGAATTTAGAGAAGGCTTTCGACTGTGTCCTCAGGCTATCTTGTGAGGTGTGCACCGTGAGTGCGGCATACTGGATCTGTTGCTATCACCAGAGCAAGAACTTGCTCTGTATTGGTAACAGGTTGAATTTGTTTCCAGTGAGGGTTGGAGTCTGCTGAGACTGATCTTTATCACCGATTCTGTTTATTATTTTCATGGACAGAATTTCTAGGCGCAACGGGTGTTGAGGGGTTCCGATGGTCATCTGATCTTGTCTCTGATTTTTGCAGATGACTTTGTCCTTTTGTCTTCATCAATCCAAGACCTCCAGTTATCATTGGAGCGATTCATAGCTGAGTGCAAAGCAGCCAGGATGAGAATCAGCACCTCCAAATCCGAGGCCATGGTTCTCAGCTGGAAAAGGGTGGAATGCACTCTCTATGTCTGAAATTAGGTCCTGCCCCAAAATGAGGAGTTCAGGTATCTCAGGGTCTTGTTCGCGAATGAGGGAAGGATGGAGCGGGAAATCGACAGGCAAGTCACTGCAACCTATGCTGTAAAGTCAAGTTTTTACTAGTCCATCATGGTGAACTGGAAGCTGAGCCGCAAAGCAAAGCTATGTTCCAACCCTGATCTATGGTCACGAGATTTGGGTAGTGACTGAAAGAACAAGATCACAGATACAAGTGGCTGAAATGAGCTTCCTTTGCCGGGTGGCTGGGGTGTCTTAGAGATAAGGTGAGAAGCTCGGCCATCCGGAAGGAGCTCTGAATAGTACCACTGCTCCTCTGCTTTGAGAGGAGCCAGTTAAGGTGGTTCATGCATCTGGTTAGAATGCCTCCTGAACTGCTCCCTGGTGTGGTGTTTTGAGCATGTCTGACCAGGAAGAGACCCCAGGGTTTAACTAGAACACGCTAGAAGTATTATGTTTGTTGACTGGTATGGGAACGCCTGGAGGAAGTGGCTGTGGAGATGGACATTTGAACCTCATGGCTTAGGCTGCTTCCCCCGCAACCCGACCTCGGAGGAAGATCATGATGATGATGATAACAGATCATAACACAAAGTTTATTGCGGTCTTTACTTCCAGTCTTTGTTAACTTCCAGCAGGCTGGATTAAAATAAATATTAAATAAATCAAGCAAGGTTTTAGTTTTTTTTTAAACCCACAGCTGTAGAATTTAAAATTTTGATTAACACTATGTACATGGCCTGCAATTGCCTGGCTAGCTGTCCAGAGTGTACTCTGTCCTCGACTAGAATCAGCTGGGGCCAGCTTCATTGAGACCCGAATTAGGATTAAGCTGTTCAGAAAATGAATGAATGAATGACACTTTGAACAGAGTACAATGGAAAGGGTACAACACCAATTTTATTTTTCTTATAAATTTTTTTGCTTTGTTGTTTTAACTTTTAATATAAAGATAACTACATACAAGAGGGATAACTACATGCATGTGGCATATTAAATCTTCTTCTTTTACTTTCGGCTGCTCCCTTCAGGGGTCGCCACAGCAAATCATCCGCCTCCATCTCACCCTGTCCTCTGCATCTTCTTTTCTGATTCCAACGACCTTCATGTCTTCCTTCACCACATCCATAAATCTCTTCTTTGGTCTTCCTCGAGGCCTTCTGCCTGGTAGTTCCAACCTCAGCATCCTACTGCCAATACAATCACTATCCCTCCTCTGTACATGTCCAAACCATCTCAATCTAGCCTCTCTGACTTTGTCTCCAAACATCTAACATGGGCTGTCCCTCTGATATACTCATTTCTAATCCTATCCATCCTCGTTACCCCAGAGAGAACCTCAACATTTTCATCTCCGCTACCTCCAGCTCTGCCTCCTGCCTTTTCCTCAGCGCCACTGTTTCTAAGCCATACAACATCACTGGCCTCACCACCGTCTTGTACACTTTTCCCTTCATTTTTGCTGGCACTCTCCTATCGCACATCACACCGGACACTTTTCTCCAACCATTCCAGCCTGCCTGCAATGCAGCCGTGAGGGGGGGGCAAATGCAGCCGTGAGGGGGGGGCAAATGCAGCCGTGAGGGGGGGGCACAAACCAGTGTCTCTCCCTCACGCCGGTCCCAAGCCCGGATAAATGCAGAGGGTTGCGTCAGGAAGGGCATCCGGCGTAAAACAAATGCCAAATAAACTATGCGAATCACAAGAAAGAATGACATACCGGATCGGTCGAGGCCCGGCTTAACAACGACCGCCATCAGTGCCGTCAACCAACAGGGTGCTGATGGAAATTGGACTACTGTTGGTCGAAGACGTCGAAGAAGGAGAGGCGGGAGGCGTGTCCGTTGCCAGAGAGAGAAGAGGAAAGGCATGAGTCTAGGACTGAAAGTAGGGACTTTGAATATTGGAACTATGACAGGAAAAGGTAGAGAGCTGGCTGACATGATGCAGAGGAGGAAGGTGGACATACTGTGTGTTCAGGAGACCAGGTGGAAAGGTCGCAAGGCTAGAAGCATAGGAGCAGGGTTTAAGCTGTTTTATCACGGTGTGGATGGGAAGAGAAATGGAGTCGGAGTCATCTTGAAGGAGGAGTTTGCCAGGAATGTTCTAGAAGTGAAAAGAGTGTCAGACAGAGTGATGAGTCTCAAGTTAGAAATTAAAGGTGTGATGGTCAATGTTGTTAGTGCTTATGCCCCACAGACAGGATGTGAGCGAGAAGAGAAGGAGAGATTCTGGAGGGAGTTAGATGAAGTGATGCAGAGTACCCCCAGAGGTGAAAGAGTGGTCATTGGGGCAGACTTCAATGGACATGTTGGTGCAGGAAACAGAGGGGACGAGGAAGTGATGGGTAGGTTTGGTATCCAGGACAGGAACGCAGAAGGACAGATGTTGGTAGATTTTGCAAAAAGGATGGAAATGGCTGTGGTGAATACTTTCTTCCAGAAGAGAGAGGAGCATAGGGTGACTTATAAAAGTGGAGGTAGGAGCACACAGGTAGACTACATCTTGTGCAGGCGATGTAATTTAAAGGAAGTCAGTGACTGCAAAGTAGTAGCGGGTGAGAGTGTTGCCAAACAGCATAGGATGGTGGTGTGCAGGATGATGCTTATGGTGAGGAAGGTGAAGAAGGCAAAGGCAGAGCAGAAGACAAAGTGGTCGAAGTTGAAACGCTAAGAGTGTCGTGTTGTCTTCAAGGAGGAGTTGAAACAGGCTTTGGGTGGTCAGGAAGTGCTTCCAGATGACTGGACAACTACAGCGAATGTGATCAGGGAGACAGGTAGGAGAATACTTGGTGTGTCATCTGGAAGGAAAGTAGATAAGGAGACTTGGTGGTGGAATGAGGAAGTGCAGGAGTGTGTACAAAGGAAGAGATTAGCTAAGAAGAAGTGGGACATTGACAAAACCGAAGAGAGTAAACAGGAGTACAGGGAGACACAACGTAAGGCAAAGGTAGCAGTGTCAAAGGCCAAACAGAGCGCGTTTGATGACTTGTATGCTCGGCTGGAAAGTAAGGAGGGAGAAAATGAATTATACAGGTTGGCACAGCAGAGAAATAGAGATGGGAAGGACGTGCAGCAAGTTAGATTGATAAAGGACAGAGAGGGAAATGTATTGACTGATGACAGAAGTGTGCTGGGAAGATGGAAAGAGTACTTTGAAGAGCTGATGAATGAGGAAAATGAGAGAGAGAAAAGAGTAGAAGAGGTGACTGTTGAGGACCAGGAAGTAGCAAAGATTACTAAGGGTGAAGTGAGGAGGGCATTGAAGAGGATGAAGAATGAAAAGGCAGTTGGTCCTGATGACATACCGGTGGAGGTATGGAAGTGTCTAGGAGAGGTAGCAGTAGATTTTCTGACAAGAACATTTAACAAGGTCTTAGAGAGTGAGAGGATGCCAGAGGAATGGAGGAGAAGTGTGCTGGTGCCCATTTTTAAGAACAAGGGAGACGTGCAGAGTTGTGGCAACTACAGAGGGATAAAGTTGATGAGCCATACGATGAAGTTATGGGAAAGAATAGTGGAAGCTAGACTAAGGGCAGAAGTCAGCATTTGTGAACAACAGTTTGGTTTCATGCCCAGAAAGAGCACCACAGATGCAGTGTTTGCCTTGAGGATGTTAATGGAGAAGTACAGAGAAGGTCAGACGGAGCTGCATTGTGCCTTTGTGGATCTGGAGAAAGCATATGACAGGGTGCCGAGAGAAGAACTGTGGTATTGCATGAGGAAGTCTGGAGTGGCAGAGAAGTATGTTAGAGTGGTGCAGGACATGTATGAGAGATGTAAGACAGTGGTGAGGTGTGCTGTCGGTGTGACAGAAGAGTTCAAGGTGGAGGTGGGACTGCATCAAGGGTCAGCTCTCAGCCCCTTCTTGTTCGCTATGGTGATGGACAGGCTGACAGACGAGGTTAGACAAGATTCCCCATGGACTATGATGTTTGCAGATGACATTGTAATCTGTAGTGAGAGCAGAGAACAAGTGCAGGAAAATCTAGAGAGGTGGAGGTATGCCCTGGAAAGGAGGGGAATGAAGATTAGCCTCAGTAAGACAGAATACATGTGCATGAATGCCAAGGACCAAAGAGGAACGGTGAGATTACAGGGAGCAGAGATAAGAAAGGTGGAGGATTTTAAGTACTTAGGCTCAACAATCCAGAGCAATGGAGAGTGTGGAAAAGAGGTGAAGAAGCGTGTGCAGGCAGGCTGGAATGGTTGGAGAAAAGTGTCCGTGTGATGTGTGATAGGAGGGTATCGGCAAAAATGAAAGGAAAAGTGTACAAAACGGTGTTGAGGCCAACGATGCTGTATGGGTTAGAAACAGTGGCCCTGGGGAAAAGACAGGAGGCAGAGTTGGAGGTAGCAGAGATGAAAATGTTGAGGTTCTCTTTGGGAGTAACGAGGATGGATAGGATTAGGAATGAGCACGTCAGAGGGACAGCACATGTAAGACGTTTTGGAGACAAAGTCAGAGAGGCTAGATTGAGATGGTTTGGACATATACAGAGGAGGGATAGTGAGTATATTGGTAATAGGATGCTGAGGCTGGAACTACCAGGCAAAAGGCCTAGAGGAAGACCAAAGAGACGATTCATGGATGTGGTAAAGGAGGACATGAAGGTCGTTGGTGTAAGAGAAGAAGATGCAAAGGATAGGGTGAGATGGAGGCAGATGATTCGCTGTGGCGACCCCTGAAGGGAAAAGCCGAAAGGAAAAGAAGAAGATTCCAGCCTGCCTGCACACGCTTCTTCACCTCTTTTCCACACTCTCCATTGCTCTGGATTGTTGAGCCTAAGTACTTAAAATCCTCCACCTTCCTTATCTCTGCTCCCTATAACATCACCGTTCCTCCTGGGTCCTTCTCATTCACACACATGTATTCTGATTTTCTGAGGCTAACCTTCATTCTTCTCCTTTCCAGGGCATACCTCCACCTCTCTAGATTTTCCTGCACTTGTTCTCTGCTCTCACTACAGATCACAATGTCATCTGCAAACATCATAGTCCATGGAGATTCTTGTCTCACCTCGTCTGTCAGCCTGTCCATCACCATAGCAAACAAGAAGGGGCTGAGAGCTGACCCTTGATGCAGTCCCACCTCCACCTTGAATTCGTCGGTCACACAGACAGCACACCTCACCACTGTCATACATCTCTCATACATGTCCTGCACCCATGCAATACCACAGTTCTTCTCTTGGCACTCTGTCATATGCTTTTTCCAGATCCACAAAAGTACAATTCAGTTCCCTCTGACCTTCTCTGTATTTCTCTATTAACATCCTCAAAGCAAACATTGCATCTGTGGTGCTCTTTCTTGGCATGAAACCAAACTGTTGTTCACAAATGCTGACCTCTGCCCTTAGTCTAGCTTCCACTATTCTTTCCCATAACTTCATCGTATGGCTCATTAACTTTATCCCTCTTCAGTTGCCGAAACTCTGCACGTCTCCCTTGTTCTTAAAAATGGGCACCAACACACTTCTCCTCCACTCCTCTGGCATCTGCTCACTCTCTAGAACCTTGTTGAATAGACACTTCCATACCTCCACAGGAATATATATCATCAGGACCAACTGCCTTTCCATTCTTCATCCTCTTCAATGCCCTTCTCACTTCACCCTTACTGATTTTGCTACATCCTGCTCCTCAATGGTCACCTCTTCTACTCTTTTTTTTTTTTTTTTTCCTCTCTCATTATCCTCATTCATCAGCACTTCAAAGTACTCTTTCCATCTTCCCAGCACACTTCTGTCATCAGTCAATACATTTCCCTCTCTGTCCTTAATCTCTCTAATTTGCTGCTTGTCTTTCCCATCTCTATTTCTCTGCTGTGCCAACCTATATAGTTCATTTTCTCCCTCTTTACTGTCCAACCTATCATACAAGTCATCATACGCCCTCTGTTTGGCCTTTGACACAGCTACCTTCTCCTTACGCTGTGTCTCCCTATACTCCTGTTTACTCTCTTCGGTCCTCTCAATGTCCCACTTTTTCTTAGCTAACATCTTCCTTTGTACACACTCCTGCACTTCCTCATTCCACCACCAAGTGGAATCCTTATCTACTTTCCTTCCAGAGGACACACCAAGTACTCTCCTACCTGTCTCCCTGATCACATTTGCTGTGGTTGTCCAGTCATTTGGAAGCACTTCCTGGCCACCCAATGCCTGTTTAAACTCCTCTTTGAAGACAACACGACACTCTTCCTTTTTCAACTTCCACCACTTTGTCTTCTGCTCTGCCTTTGCCTTCTTCACCTTCCTCACCATCAGCGTCATCCTGCATACCACCATCCTATGCTGTTTGGCAACACTCACCCACTACTACTTTGCAGTCACTGACTTCCTTCAAATTACATCGCCTGCACAAGATGTAGTCTACCTGTGTGCTCCTACCTCCGCTTTTATAAGTCACCCTATGCTCCTGTTTCTTCTGGAAGAAAGTATTCACCACAGCCATTTCCATCCTTTTTGCAAAATCTATCAACATCTGTCCTTCTGCGTTCCTGTCCTGGATACCAAACCTGCCCATCACTTCCTCGTCCCCTCTGTTGCCTGCACCAACATGTCCATTGAAGTCTGCACCAATGACCACTCTTTCACCTCTGGGGATACTCTGCATCACTTCATCTAAGTCACTCCATAATCTCTCCTTCTCTTCTAGCTCACATCCTGCCTGTGGGGCATAAGCACTAACAACGTTGACCATCCACCTTCAATTTCTAACTTGAGACTCATCACTCTGTCTGACACTCTTTTCACTTTTAGAACATTCCTGACAAACTCCTCCTTCAAGATGACTCCTACTCCATTTCTCTTCCCATCCACACCATGATAAAACAGCTTAAACCCTGCTCCTAAGCTTTTAGCTTTGCTACCTTTCCACCTGGTCTCCTGAACACACAGTATGTCTACCTTCCTCCTCTGCATCATGTCAGCCAGCTCTCTACCTTTTCTTTGCATAGTTCCAACATTCAAAGTCCCTACTCTCAGTCGTAGACTCATGCCTTTCCTCTTCTCTCTCTGCCTACGGACACGCCTCCCGCCTCTCCTTCTTCGACCAACAGTAATCCAATTTCCATCAGCACCCTGTTGATTGACAGCACTGATGGCGGTTGTTGTTAACCCGGGCCTCGACCGATCCGGTATGGGGGTAATACTTCTGATTTGCATCATAACTGTTTGGCATTGGTTTTACGTCGGATGCCCTTCCTGACACAACCCTCTGCATTTCTCCGGGCTTGGGACCGGCACATGGGGGAGAGACATTGGTTAGTGCCCCCCCGCCTCATGGCTGCATTATGTGGCATATTAAATACAAGTTTAATTTTTTTAGCTCTTTCTTATAGCTCTTGTCTTCTTGCTTTGATCTTAATTTCTTTTCTTAACAGAAACTTGTGTCGAATTTGATAAAAAGGGAAATTGTAGCAACTCAAGCATACCACAGAATGCAACATCACCCGTTGAAGAGTTCTGGGAGTGAGTTACTTCTGATAGCATTGCCAGTAAATCTATAATACTATTACATATATATCAGGAAGTATTATTCTAAGTATGGTTTGCATTTTCTAGAAAGAGAGTGCTAAATCTCACAGGCAGTGTGTATGAACTGGGAAATATGCGGTGGGAGCTGGCACTCTGTCTCCTCTTGGCTTGGATCATCTGCTATTTTTGTGTGTGGAAAGGAGTGAAGTCTACAGGCAAGGTGAGAGCCTTATGACAATTAATTAAAAAGTAGTGATTTAATCAGCAGATGCCTGAATCACATCCTGTACATTTTCTTCTTATTATTATTATTGTGGATGCTTATATAGTGCAATTTCATACACATGTATGCTCAGTGCGCATGAGACCACGGCACTCCCTGTGCTTCAGGTACCCGTTGCCACTGTACAGCACCAGTTGTTGCGTTGTTCTATCTTTTTGATGCTGAGTGCCAAGCAGGAAGCAACAATTCCCGAATTTTAACGTCTCATGGTATGACGCGGCGGTTTTAAGGACTATTTTAAATGGTTTTGGCAGTCTTGGGCTAGCAGGGCCTTCTGTGCTGGTCGAAACACTACTAGAAGCACTAACCTACATTTTACAATTTAAATTCATGTATTTGTTTCATGAAATTATTTAAATTTATTCATAACAGTCTGTTTTCTTCTTTTTCATAGCGTGTCTCTTGGATGCACTGCTTTCAGTAAGGGTACAGTAGACCCTTGACTATTCACGGTTTTGCACCCACGGTTTGAGTATTCGCTGACTGCTGAGCAACCGGCATGTGATTCAAATTCAGCCAATGGCTGTCCCCCTTTCTCCTGATTGGTTGAGCTGATGTCCCGCCTGTTTTTCCTCATTAGCGCACAAGTTGTCAATGAACCTCTTTTTTTGTGTGTGTTTTAATTACCAGTTAAGCTCTATACCACTCAAATGCTATGCATCTTCTCTGTCTAAGCGATAGAAAATGCTGGATGTCTCTTCTAAAGAAATAAGACTTTCTCCCGAGAAACGACGGTTTTCTCTAAACTGTTGTATTAAAATCTTTTTCAATTATTATTCCGGTACAGTACCCAAGTTCATGTTTATGCGTGAGATTTTATGTTCTGTAGCATGTTTAACAAATGATACCAAAAGGATAAACTTTATTACAGTACTCTCCATGTCCTTTTACATTGAGGTTGGAGTGACGTCTCCAAGATGGCGCTGCCCAGAGGGCGACGTCGCGGAGTTCTCGGAGTCAAATTGTTTCTTTGTTCGTTTTAATTTTTTTATTTGTTGTTTTGTTTGTTCATGTTTTGCACTATGCTCGTCTACGACCGGTCGACTGAACTACAGCTATAAGATCGGAGTATCTTCGGGCGTGTATAATTAAGCAGAGCTAATATGCTATTAGCAGAGCTAATATGCTATGGTAGGCAGCTCAATGTGAGCCGCATCCCAGCTATCAATAAGCCCAGGCGAGAAGGGGCTGAACGACGACTCCGGCGCTTGGGCTTGCAGGGGATGAAGGCCGTGTAGCTGGCTGGTCTCATCGCCTCATCGGGTGTACTCTCCTCGAGCCATGCTTCACAGAAACACAGTCCTGTAGATCCCTCTGCCCTGCAATCTGAGCATGAAGCTCGTCCATCTTTTTTCACAGGGACTGAACATTTTCAAGCAGTATGTCCGAAAGTGATAACCAAGCCTCTGAGAACTCCACCTGGGCAGTTAGCATTGAGCTCCCATACCATATAAGCTCACGATATAAGTTGCTGCGTGCTTAGTTGCCCGAAGCTGAAGCTGCTCATAGCTGTAATAGGGTCGACCGATCATAGACGAGCATAGTGCAAAACATGAACAAACAAATAAAACAAATTAAAATGAACAAAGAAACAATTTGACTCTGAGAACGCCACGTTCTCACTAGGCAGCGCCATCTTGGAGATGTCACTCCAAATTTAACGTAAAAGGACATGATGCATAATAAAGTTTATCCTTTTGGTATCGTTTGTTAAACATGCTACAGAACATAAAATCTCATTATCTCGATTCGTGGGAGGGCTCGGAACCGAACCCCCACGAATGTCGAGGGCCTACTGTATGTGGATGTTTTGTTTTGTTTTTTTTGTCCAATCAGATTTCCGCTTCTATGTGCTGCCATGTCAATCTAATCTGTCCAAGGGCTTCAGAATCAGTGGTGCTGGCCGATGTCACTTAAACTATATTAACAATGGGGTTGTTTCTTTAATCAGTCAGATTTCAGATCTGAGACACGGCACCAGGTAGCTGGCCCACAATAATGCCAGGATTTTTCTGTCCTCTGATTGGTTGGTCAGAGAAAAACAGCCAGCCAAGTTCAAAAAGCTGAATAGTCTGTAGTGATCCTCACACAATACATTTGACTTAGATTTTTTTACACCCACAATGGCTGAGTAATAGAAATTGACTTGTTGCCAGACATTATAAAAAATAATCCATTTTAAACATAGACATTTCGAGAAAAGCTAGACATCATAAGGAGATCCCGAAGTTAGCTAGGTTGTCTCAGCTCGGGAAAGAGTTTGTTCAAGACCAGTGCTTACTAGCAGTATGTATTCACAATGTAATCAGAAATAAAGGCTTTCTTGGTTTAGTAATAATGGTATTTGTATTATACAATGTCGCACTGCGATGGCCTGGTGAGCTGTCCAGGGTGTAATCTGCCCTCGCTCGGAGTCGGCTGGGATGGGCGCCAGCCTCCTCGTGACCCTAATTAGAATTAAGCGGTTACAGAAAATGAATATTATATGATTTCCTCTGGGATCAAAAAAGTATCGTGATTCTGTTTCACCCTCAATATGTGAAATCTCTCTCGCTCTCTCTCTTTCTCTCTCTCTCTCTCTTTCGCTCTGAAATACCACACCTGCTTATACGTATTGTGTTTTTGTAATTACTGATGGTTTGTATAATTGTAATGTGGTTGTGGTGGTATTAAAAGGTGGATTAAGTCTGTTAAGTCACCACTGAAGCCCCAGGTACTAAATGCACTGTTAACCACTGGATTTTGACATGAATAAATTTGTAAAACGTAGAGTATACTTCGTGGTGGCAGAGGCGTTTCTGATGATGCCAGTGGTATTTTCTAATTTAAACTGTGAGAGAACACTTTTTTTTTTCTCAGGTGGTCTATTTTACTGCTACTTTTCCGTATGTGATGATGGTGGTGCTGTTGGTGCGTGGACTAACGTTACCTGGAGCTGTTGATGGCATCAGATTTTACCTCTATCCAGATGTTACACGTCTAACAGACCCACAGGTAGAAATTTGAAGAAACCTAACCAAGCCATAGGACATTAAATGGGAGGAAGCATCTTCTTCGTTTTTATTATTCTGGGCTTGACTATGACTGCTTTTTTAGATGAGGTTATGTATTTTATTACTTTCTTGACAAATAAGTTATACAGTATGATATACTATTTCTCTAATGACACTTAGGTGTGGATGGATGCTGGAACACAGATATTTTACTCTTACGGTCTCTGTATGGGATGCCTGACTGTACTAGGAAGCTACAACAAGTACAACAACAACTGCTACAAGTGAGAAGAAGAATATGTGTGTCAAAATTCACAACTTACTAAATGTACACTATAACTAAAGAGACTCCCAATATGTTCAAAATGTATGGGAAAAAAATTGCAATTCATGAATTCCTGAATGGAGGGCAATGGTGGCCCAGTGGTAAGGTGCTAGATCACCAATCCTAAAGTTGGGGGTTCAAGCTTTCTGCTTTCGGTCGCCTCGGTTGAATCTGAGGCGGACGGTCCGGGTCAGCACGTGGAACGTGACTTCCCTGCGGGACGACTCTCACCTGCCTCTGGTATCAAGGGAGCTTAGTCTGCTTGGCGTCGGCATTGCGGCCCTCTCTGAGGTGCGGCGGCCTGGGTCCAGCGAGACAGGTGTCGGTGGGTACACCTACTACTGGTCTGGCCGGGCCGACGGTCTTCACACTCAAGGAGTTGCCGTCGCCATCGCTGATCGATTGGCTCCTTTGGTATCTGAGGTGGTCCCGGTCAGTGAGCGTATTATGCGACTGAGAGTAACTCGCACAGTGGGGACGCTCTCTATCGTCGTAGTGTACGCTCCGACCGGGGTAAGTGATCGATCTATGAAGGAAACCTTCTACGACCAGCTCAACTCGGTGGTGTCGGGGGTTCCGGGAAGGGACACCCTGATCGTACTGGGGACTTCAATGCGACCACTGGCACTAACCGGGATGGCTACGAAGCATGTGTCGGTCCCCACGGCTCTGGACGCTGCGATGAAAGCGCATTAATGCGTCTTCGCAAAAAGTTGGGGCTTAAGGATTGCTGGCGCGTGGTTCCAGAGATCGGATCCGCGACGCTGGACTTGGTACTCCAACGACGGCATCACTAGGAAGGAGATCGACCATGTTCTCCTAGGTAGTCGCTGGCGGCTGGTCCAGAACTGCCGTGTCTTCAGAAGTGCCCAGCTATTCTCGGGAGACCACGGGCTTCTGGTGGCGACTCTGAAGATCCGCTTCAGGCGCCCTGAGAAAGCCCTGGCTCTTCAAATGCGATTTGACGTAAGCCGACTCAGGGATCCTGATGTGGCTTCGGAGTTCGCCAATAGGCTTGGGGAATCCCTGGAGGATCTGGACGCGGGTGCAGGCACGGAGGTTCTCTGGACTGGTTTCAGAGACTGCATCCTGGAGGTGTCCCGTGGCTGCATATCGGGGTTGCCCAGACAACCGGGAATAGCCATCTCCTCTGAGACCATCGACGTCATCGAGAGAGCGAGACAGGCTCGACTCGACGGCAGAGTTGGTCAGGCCAGGGACCTGAAGCGCGAAGCCATCAAGGCGGTGCAAGAGATTGGGTAAACCTGGCCTGATAGGGTGGGACAGTATCCATCCCACTTGGGAAGGTGCTTCTCTCATTTCTTGCAGCATAGCACATAGTCTAAGACAGGGGTCACCAACATGGTGCCCGTGGGCACCTGGTCGCCCGCAAGGTCAACGTGAGGTGCCTGCGGGCCTGTTCACTGCTAGTTTTAGAACAGGCCCATGGCTCCATAATGCCACTCTCCATTGAGCTGCATCTAATTTTTTTGCTGTTTTTTTAATCAAATCAATATCTTTACATACAGTGGTATGAAAAAGTATCTGAACCTTTTGGAATTTCTCACATTTCTGCATAAAATCACCATCAAATGTGATCTGATCTTTGTCAAAATCACACAGATGAAAAAAGAGCGTCTGCTTTAACTAAAACCACCCAAACATTTATAGGTATTTCATATTTTAATGAGGAGAGCATGCAAACAATGACAGTAACTGAACCATCACATTTAATATTTGTTTATTCACCCCCCCCCGGCAGCAATAACTTCAACCAGACACTTCCTGTCGCTGCAGATCAGTCTGGCACATCGATCAGGACTAATCTTGGCACATTCTTCTTTACAAAACTGCTGTAGTTCAGTCAGATTCCTGGGATGTCTGGCATGAATCGCTGTCTTGAGGTCATGCCACAGCATCTGAAATGGGGTTCAAGTCTGGACTTTGACTTGGCCACTCCAGAACGTGTATTTTGTTCTTCTGAAACCATTCTGAAGTTGATTTACTTCTGTTTTTTGGATGATTGTCTTGTTGCAGCATCCATCCTCTTTTTAGCTTCAACTGTCTGACAGACGGCCTCAGGTTTTCCTGCAAAACATCCTGATAAACTTTTGAATTCATTTTTCTATTAATGATTGCAAGTTGTCCAGGCCCCGAGGCAGCAAAATGGCCCCAAACCATTATGCACCCTCCACCATGCTTCACGGTGGGCATGAGGTGTTGATGTTGGTGAGCTGTGCCATTTTTCCTCCACACATGACGTTGTGTGTTCCTCCCAAACAATTCAACATTGGTTTCATCAGGCCACAAAATATTTTGCCAAAACTTCTGTGTAGTGTCCAAGTGACTTATTGCGAACATTAAACGAACAACAATGTTTTTTTTTAGACAGCAGTGGCTTCCTCCTTGGAGTCCTCCCATGAACACCATTCTTGGCCATTGTTTTACATATAGTTGATGTGTGCACAGAGATATTGGACTGTGCCAGTGATTTCTGTAAGTCTTTAGCAGACACTCTAGTTTTTTTTTTTTTTTTACCTCTCTGAGTATTCTGCGCTGAACTCTTGGCGTCATCTTTGGTGGACGGCCACTCCTTGGGAGAGAAGCAACAGTGCCAAACTCTCCATTTGTAGACAACTTCTCTGACTGTCGATTGATGAACATCCAGACATTCAGAGATGGTTTTGTATCCTTTAACAGCTTTATACAAATCAACAATTCTTGATCGCAGGTCTTCAGACAGCTCTTTTGAGTGAGCCATGGTGCACATCAGACAATACTACTCATCAAGACAATTCTTACCAGGTGTGTGTTTTATAGTGGGCAGGGCAGCTTTAAGCCACTCATCAGTGATTGGGCACACAGCTGACTTAAATTGTTTGGTAAAAATTGGTTTCAATTGCTCGTTAAGTCTCCTTAGGCAGAGGGTTCAGTTACTTATTCCTCCCCCTTCTGTCATTGTTTGCATGCTATCCTCATTAAAATATGAAAACCTATAAATGTTTGGGTGGTTTTAGTTAAAGCAGACACTGTTTTTTCATCTGTGTGATTTTGACAAAGATCAGATCACATTTGATGGTGATTTTATGCAGAAATGTGAGAAATTCTAAAAGGTTCAGATACTTTTTCATACCACTGTATACCAACCTCGTCTAACTAGCAGAGGAGGAGACATCACATTTATTTAAACTGATAATCTCAGCCTTATACAAAAATCTAGACATGAATTTAATGCATTTGAAATTCTTTATACTAACATTACTTATGTTCCTGGAAACCATATTCACACGAAACTGATTCCTTTAATTATTATTATGTACAGACCCTCAGGGTTGTACTCTGAATTTCTGTGTGAATTTACAGACTTCATTTTCTTCTTTAGGTAAAGCTTTAGTTATTGATGACTTTAATATTCATTTTGGCAACCTAGAGGACCCTTTAAGAATGGCATTCTTATCTATCTTAGATTCAATAGGGGTAAATCACGGAATTTAATAGGACCCACTCATAAAGATGGCCACACACTAGATTTAATACTAACTTTTGGATTAAATATTGAAAATGTAGCACACTGTTCCACAGTCAGAAACTATTTCAGATCATTATCTTATTTCGCTTACAATGCCTCTTACTACTAATATATACACCTCATCACGTTATCGCATTAAGCGTTCTTTTACATCAGCTACAGCACAGAGTTTGATTAATAATCTTACAAAATTACCAACTGTAATTGGATCGTTATCAAACTCAACATAACTCGATCAAGCTACCAAGTGTTTTGAGTTAAACTGATCATATACCAAAAGGACAGTTAATTGGTATGAATAGCAGATAACTTTAGATAACTTTGATGTCTAATTATTGCTCGTTTGTATATTTCATTTACAGAGACTCAATTTATTTGTGCCTGTTGAATAGTGGCACGAGTTTTGTGGCTGGCTTTGCCATCTTCTCTGTGCTGGGATTCATGGCTTATGAACAGGAGACGGACATCTCATCAGTTGCAGATTTAGGTGAATGGAGATCTAACTTATCTGACCTAAGTTCTAAACAGCACAAATATATATATATAAAAAAAGTTTGTTGTTTTGTGCAAAGTGTCATCTCTCAAAAATAAACAAATAAATAAATAAAATTGTTTGCTTTCCCAGGTCCGGGGTTGGCTTTTATTGCATACCCCAGGGCAATTGCCATGATGCCTGTTCCACAACTATGGGCCATTTGTTTCTTCATCATGATAGTTCTGCTGGGCATAGACACTGAAGTCAGCAAAAAAAAAAAAATTGTCTATATTTAATAATGTTTACACGATGTGATGTGTGTATTCTGATATATTTTTTGTCTTGTGCTCCTCTGTTAAGTTTGTCGGTTTAGAGTCATTAATCACAGCTATAAATGATCTGTACCCTTTTTACTTTCGGATTGGATATCGACGCAAACTCCTCCTGCTCTTCATCTGTCTTGGGAGTTTCCTTATTGGCCTAGTTATGGTTACAGAGGTCACTATTCTTAATTTAATCATAAAATAATAAATGGCATCACTGCTTAACATGAAAGCTAGAATAAAAAGTCAGAAACAGTCCCGTTATTGATATACTACGCAGATGAAATATTGACACATTTGTAGCCAGAAACATATAAAAGTTCCTTGACACTTAATATTACAAAAACATTTTGACAGACTGTTGTCCATACTGCATTATTTATTTATTTTTGCTATTTTTGCATATTCTGACTCTTGGTTTTATTCTCCAGGGCGGCTTATATATTTTCCAGTTGTTTGATTATTATAGCTGCAGTGGGACGGCACTTCTATTAATCGCCATTCTGCAATCAGTTTGCATAGGGTGGGTGTATGGTGAGTACTCCACGTAAAGCATTAATAGTTTAAGAACAATGCACAGTTGTAGGCTGCAGATTTGTAGAAATATGAGTATGCAGTTTTTATTTTAAAAACTCCAACACCCCCCCCCCCCCCACCGTCCGATTTAAACAAACAAAAAAATTGTTTGTTGACCCAGAACCCCACAGTTCATATTCATTATAATACTTCCCACAAACACAATATATCTAGGGGATATGTTTATAAAATTATTTTGAGGGTGCAGAGCTGAGTTGCAAATATATGAATTTCTATTCTGATTTATTATGAAGTTTTGTACGGTGGCTGTGGTTAAATATTGAGCCTAAAATGTCCCACAATCACCCAAAATTTTTATGATATGGCTGATTTATCTTCTAATGAGCAAAAGACAAATTCATGGTTTACAGACATCTGAACTGATTAATTTGTCCAGCGAGTGGCATTATAGTGGCATTTTAACCGGATGTAAACATTTTTACCTACAACATACTGAACCATCGACAATTTGTCTCATGGTAGGTTTAGTAAAATTGATAGATTTAACGTACAATAACCTTAGAAATGTTGACTAACGTCAAGACCAACGCAACTCTGAATATCAAGCAAAGTAACACTGTCTATTTCTGTTATTTTGTTACATTGCAGCTGAAAACCATACGCAAGATAAAATGCCAGCTGTATATACTCAATGCAATTCATCATTCATCATTTTCTGAACCGCACATTCCTAATTAGGGTCGTAGGGAGGCTGACAGCCATCCTGCCAACTCTAGGCGATGGCAGAGTACACCCTGGACAGCTCGCCAGGCTATTGCAGGGCAGAAACACTGATGGCTATGCAGCCTACTCTTGATGAAGGTCAAGCAATGGTTCTTTTACAGCCTCTCTCCATAGACAGTGAGAGACATAGCTAGGTTTGGTTAACCCTGTTAAGTGAACTGGGGGTGAATTCAACTTATTAAAGTTAACTGAAAGATATAATCGCAATAATTAGGAATGAAATAGCATCACTCAGATTGTTGAAAGATCATCCTTTAATAAAATACTTGTAAACGGTGTAAATAAGCACCCCACCATTGTTCACCAAGCTAAACTTCCACTTGTGGTGTTATTCTCATTAATTCAACTTAAAGCCATCTTTTTCAAGAGTATTGCTTGAAAAAATACTAAAATGAAGCAATCATCTATGATTAGCAAGGACTGTCAAAAGATTTCATGGAGTTGTGGACAAGGACAAGTCAGGAGACCCCCCCCCCAAAAAAAAAAAAAAAAAAAAAATAAAAAAAATAAAAAAAATCCAGGACTTCATTGTAATCAGAGGAGCTCAGTAAAGTTCACAGTCAAGCAGATGAAATATTGGTACTACCTTCCTGTATCAGGATAGGCCACCAAACTGGATTGAAGAGTGACAAGAAAACTGGTCAGAAAGATAAAAAAGGTGATTAGCAGTTACAAGACTTTTTGGTAAAGAATATTCTTTGTGTGCATATGAAAACAAGACGTTAGGTCAAATGCTAACGAAGTTAAATTATTTGGCCTCAATTCCCAAATGTTATATTTGGCAAATAAATAAATAAAGGCATTCTGGGAGCCCACCAATCCTCTTAGGTATTTCGATGTTTAGCCGGGCATAGGTACTCCAGGTTCTTATCGGTAAAAATTGTGAAAGCATGTAAATTTCCCTTGAGATATTCCTCTGAGGAAAGTTTAAGTAGCATAGTTATTTCTGGCCATTTACAGTACTTGTGTGAAAAGAAGGATGCAGGGTTCATCCTGCTTTTATCTCTCTGCAAAGAAAGAACTGAGATTACAAGAGAACTGTCCCCAAGCCTGTATTTCTGTCCCTTGCTAAAAAGGGTTGTGACAGGAAGGGCATCCAACGTAAAAACCTCTGCCAAATCAAACATGCGAATCAGATGATTCGCTGTGGCGACTCCCGAGTAAAAGGGAAAAAGCCGAAAGGAAGACAGACATATTTTACTGTAACTTATCAGTTAGTTGTTTTCTTTTTGTTTGTTTGTTTGTTTGTTTATTTATGCAATTGAAGGTACAATATCAGTTATAAATCTCAATGAGAAATGTTGGATTTAACTGGGGGCTTTATCAAAATTATTTGTTCAAATAGTTTAAAAAAAAAAAGAAAAAAATGAAGTTTTCATGGGGTGTACTTATGTTTTCATATGACTGTATAATGAGTTCAAAATACTCTGTCAGTTATTAATCATTGTGACATTGGACTTTTTTATTTCTCGAAGGAGCAAATCGCCTCTCGGACAATATTGAAGACATGATTGGTTATCAACCAATATTCTTTTTCAAGTTCTCTTGGAAATATCTTATCCCTTTCATCTGCACTGTAAGTACCTGAAAATGTCTTCTCACATTTGTGGTTACACAAAGTAAATTTGATCTGGGAAGAGCCTTGCACGTTTTAGTGTTTTTCCTGCTCCATTACACCTAGTTCAAGTCACAGAGTAGAAGGCCCTCCAAGATCATAGGTTTTATTCACATGACTTCATAGAGGGGAAAAAAAGGTGCAAGACTGCAGCTAGATATTTTTGTGACCATTTGTGCAAGTCGTTACATGAAGTTTTGCAGTTTCAGATTAATTTTCTGAACTAATTAATCATTACTTATTCGGAGTAATATTCAGGTATAAACATACCTAATGAAATATTTTTAATACTTCCATTTCATATTTTTATAGGATTATTTACTAGGCTTATATCATCTTTGCTCCTTAACACCTGCTGTCTCTGTGACAACTGTCGCTCTCACTCTTCTTTTTTTTGTTCATAATTTTTTCACTTTTCTAATATACTCTTCTCACTTGTCAGCATATTTTCTTTATTGTGACGTAATGAACTTTCAGCTGGAACAGAAATGCAGGAGACAGTGTTAGATGGCCATGGTGGTTGGGGTGCCCCTGGTTATAAGTGAGCGAGGCCGAAATGACGAACAGTTCTACATACTCATGGTGATTGCCCGATAGGGTTAGCTCGACAGGTTCCATTTTCTGCATAACATGATCAATGAGTTGACCGTTGATGGCTACCACCTTTTTAGGGTTTGCAAGATCGTGCACCGGGAGCCGAAGGAGCCTAACCAGCTCCCTGTCGATAAAGTGGTCATTGGCACCTGAGCCAATGAATACGCTAACAGGGTGTGTCCATCATGCTAAGTGTAGGTTACCCTTGATCTGCTTGATCTGGATGCGCTTCGGGGGAGGTGAGGAGGCCTGCTGGCGGTACCGGCACCACTGGATAATGGGCGAGGTAATGCCCCCTCCCGGTGCAGTAAATGCAGAGGCGGTTGTTCAGTCGGCGTCATCTTTCTTCTGGTGTCAACTTGGTTCGGCCAAGCTACATGGGTTCATGGTGGTCCCCTCGGGCCGGTGAGAAGGCAACCAAGGGGGTTGGGGATGAGGTGGGATGAGTGGTGTTTGACATCGTGGAAATGCTCGGAGACGGGGCAATGTGACCATCCCGCTCTTCCTGGGATCTTTCCCTCCCTCTCTCTGTCTGTTGTCCAAGCAGATAGCACGCGCAATCAGGTCCTCGAGCGTAGCTGGCTCATCCTGCACAGCTAGCTTGTCCTTGAGCTTGTCAGATAAACCTTTGATGAATACTCCTCGGAGCGCAGGTCATTCCAGCTACTCTTGATGGCGAGGATCCGGAAGATTATTGCATATTCTGATACTGACTGAGAGCCTTGTTTGATCTGTAACAGCTGGCTGCTCGCCTCCCTCCCTTTTGCCGGATGATCAAAAACTCTTCATTTCCAGCACGAAACGGTCATACTGTGAGCATAAATCCAGGGTATAGGTGGCAACTGCTAGTGCCCAAGATGAGGCTTGATCTGTGAGCAGGCTCATCACAAACGCGGTCTTGAATTGGTCCGTGGTGTAGGTGAGTGGCTGCTGAATGAAGACAAGCGAGCACTGGTGGAGGAACTGAGCACATGTGCCGATTGTGCCTGCACACCTTGCCGGCGTGTGGATGAGTGACTCTCGGTTCGTGGTGAGCAGGGCTGGTGATGCTGCCAGTGCAGACAGTGACGGGTCGGTGGGCGGGGTCAGGGCCGTGAGTCGGGTAGCGATGGCATCCATCCTTCCGCCGAGCTGAACAACGCTGATGGTCAATTTTTGGAGGCTGTCCAAAATCCGGTGCAGGGTGGAATCGTGCTGGCCCAACAGGAGTCCCTGGTTGGACAACGCCTGCTTGAGCTGCTCGGTCTCTGCTGGGTCCATGTTGGTCAGAAAATTCTGTGACGTAATGAACTTTCATCTGAACCCAGAAATGCAGGTGACGGTGTTAGATGACAGAGATGATTAATTACTTAAAGGGGAAGTACTCACGCAGGATGCAAGCACGGTAACTCTTGGAGACGAAGGGAAACACAATAAACACTAAGCACTGGGAACTAAGGCGTGGGTCGAGCACGGAGCTGGAACCAGGAGCCAGAGAGAACACGGGGAAACAGAGACGTGAAGCGAGGAAATCTTCTGGCACTGAGATGAGCGCGCTGCTTGTCTTTATAACATGGTAGATTGGCGAGTGGGATGAGTATGTCAACCACGCCCCTCTGCCGGAGCCTGCAATGCTGGAAAGAGACAGAGTTACCAAAGTCAAAGTCCTTCAACAAACACAGGCCAACAGTTTATAATTCATAACCTCAGCATGTATTGCATCTTTACAGCTTCTCATACAACTCATTGTTTGCTTCGTTCTTGGCATTTGCCACCTCTCTCTTCACTTTGCGCCACATGTCTTTCTCCTGTCTACATTATTCATCTTTCTAAGTGTCTTAGTTTTTTGTTAATAATTTCTTCCCCTTGATGCTTTTCAGAACTTCATTCTAAGACCAAATCTTTTTGTCCTTCTTTCCTTGTCCAGAAGCCACCCCACGTATTTCAAATATTCATTATAATGCCATTCCAGTCAAAGCCCAAGCCTTAATGCCCTCTACCAGTCGCTGACATCGATCTGAGGAAAGTCCTTAATGCAAAATTCTTTCAACTGGGAGTTGAGATTAAGGCTTGGGCTTTGACTGGGACATTCCAGGACTCTCCATGTACTTTTCAGCCATTCCTTGGTTGATTTTTTTTTTTTTTTGGTATGTTTTGGGTCATTGTCATATTGCAGTGTCCAGTTCAAGTTCATCTTTAATTTCTTTTACAGATGTTCACATGTTCTTCAAGCCCCCTCTGATACACAGTAGTATTCATGGTGGATTTTATGGTGGTGAGCTGGCAGCTTCTGCTGCAGCAAAGCATCCCCATCCATGGCACTTCCACCTCCACAGTTGGTAGGAGGTTCTTTCCCAGGAATGCTGTAGTTTCAACCAAATATGTCTGCTGTTCTGCTGTCTAAATAATTCAACTTTAGACTCGTATGTCCAAGAAACATTATTCCAGAAGACCTGGTCTTTGTCCATGTTCTCGCTGGTAAATTTCAGTCTGGGCTTAGTGTTCTTTTTAGAGAGCAAATGTTTCCTCCTTGCACACCTCTCATGAAGGTCAAACTTGTGCATTCTCTTTCTGATAGTAGAGTCATGTGCTTTCACATCGACAGTAGCGAGAGCCTGCTGCAGCTCCCCTGATGATATTTTAGGACTTTGATGACTCCAAGAAGGCCTGGGTTCAGTTTCCAGTGCGGGTGTTTCTATGTGGAGTTTGCATGTTCGCTCCATGCTTGTGTTGCCTTTCTCCCGGTACTCCGGTTTCCTCCCACAGTCCAAAAACATGTTAAGATGGGCAACCAACTGCCCCGTGACCCTAAGGTCTTAGGATTAAGCAGATTGTGAATAGCAGAAAATAAATGAACGATTTACTAGCAATTAATTCTCTCATGTTTCTGTGAGGCGCTCCACCAAAAGTAGGCGCTTTCTCGCAAGTGACACACGGAGCTTGTGAGACGAAGCGCGGCTTATCCGGACTTCCGATCTTAGTATTCAACGCACACTTGCCCACATGAAAGATCGGAAGTCCGGATAATCCGCGCTTCATCTCACAAGCTCCGTGTGTCACTTGTGACAAGTGCCCACTTTCGGTAGAGCACGTCACACATTGTCTTCAAAAATACTTCTGTAAATGATTTGTTTACTCTCGGACAATTTTTGTTTTTATACAACATTTAATATTTATACAATTTAAGTTTATACAACAAAATCTTGAATCTTTTTCAGGGTACATTTATCTTCTCTTTGGTCAGATTCACTCCTTTGAAGTTTAACAATATAACTGACTCTCCTTGGTGGTGCCAGGCTATTGGATTGTGGTTCACACTATCTTCAACTCTGATGGTTCCACTTTGGATGATCTATGGTCTTTTCACTTCCTCTGGCTCATTAAGACAGGTACATTCAGTACTACTTTATAGTAGCACTTTGGTGACGAAATCGGTAAGTTTTTTATATCATATTATAAGTATTTATTCTGCAGAATGGTTTGAATGGAATACACTTTTTTCTGCATTCATTTTAAGCTAGCCCTGTCATGATAAAATTCAAGTCGCTGGCTAAAGCCTAAACAGCATGCCGGGCAGCATGAACAATCCGGGCAATTCACCATTAAATATTAGGCCTACCAGTAAATTAACAGGCCTAATAACAACACATGGGAATGCATGAGCCTTGTACCAAAACTGTTCAATACATTCCTGAGCTTTAATTCTAATAAATTATAAACGCTTCAATATATTATTTTAAATCAAGTTATACTTCCGGACTGGGTGCAAAGTCAC
Organism: Plotosus lineatus; assembly: GCA_024760905.1. Taxonomy (NCBI): domain Eukaryota; kingdom Metazoa; phylum Chordata; class Actinopteri; order Siluriformes; family Plotosidae; genus Plotosus; species Plotosus lineatus. Next base: position 26,166,704 of record CM045741.1, read on the forward strand.
CGTTGACCGTTTTGTGTGCTTTGTATTATTACCGTGGGGCAACTGTGTTTTTGGTACTACAAAAAATATGTTATAAAATGGTACATCTAGCTTTTTATTTGATTTTTACGTAGTTGGCTTTGGAATTAGCACACTTGATAATTGAAGTAATGCCATTTGAAATTATGAAAATTTCATGTAGCATTTAAACAGAGGCTCTGGCCTAAAAGCTTCAAGCGAGACCCATACTTTATTGTCTTACTTTCAGAAGAGCTCAGGAATGATTGACTTATTACCTTGTTGTACAAGGAAAAGCTCATGCAGGACCCAGCATTTAAACCGTTTTGGTACAAGGCCTATGCGTTCCCATGTGTTGCCCATATGGGACCCACATTTTAGCCTATCTGGGCAAGCCCATTTTTTTACCCATATGGGACCAATATTTTAGCCCATCTGGGCTAACCCAGTTGCTGCCTGTGTGGGACCCATATTTTAGCCAGTATGGGCAAGTCCAGATGGGGCCCATGTAGAACCCATGGCCACTGGGCCCCATATTTTGGCCCATATGGCCCCCAACTGGCCCCATGTCTCTGTGCTAACTGGGTTGCGTTGGGTACTATTTCAATTGAAAGTTGACATCCTTTGACTCCTTATAATTGTACGTTATGAAACATAACAACATCAAATTTTATTGGAATATGTTAGGTTTAGCTTGTTTTGTGTAAATATGGTTAATTCTTGTTGCTTTTGGCTGTCAAAACCGTGCAGACAGTTGCAAAAAAGTAACTTTTCACTTGAAGGCTTGAATCTTAAGTAAAATTATTTACCCTGAAATTTATGAATGACTACTTTTTATTATCAGCCCCAGTGTAACAAGCATGTATGTAACTGGTCTGTTATTGTGTATTTCTGTAATCAATACAAAATGTATCATGTTGCTACTGCTCATTTATATGATGTAATATTGCATGTGTAGCTTAACTGTAAGTGTTTGTGGTTGTAAATGTGTAGTGCCGTTTTGTATATTTTCATCTCTCAAGTTCTGGGGACAGGCTGCAGTTGATATGTTTGGCATGGGGAGTATTATTAAGGTCTGCACCTCCTATTATGTGCAGACCTTAATAATATTCCCCATGCCAAACAAGGTATGCACCTCCTATTATTTGTCGACGTATCTTCCAAACCTTCCTGGGCATTCTGCAAATGTTTAGATTACATTCATGTCTCTAGGGATCCAAAACATCTTAAGTATTTAGATTTATCGCATCGTTTTCCATATCAATGTGTGTATGTTTACCATGCTTTTTGCCCTTATCGGAAGTCAGAGCTTATTGATCATGGCGGCATACATAATGTATGCAGAGTGCACAGTCTAGTTTTTCTTCTACATCATTGGCTACACCATAGTGGGACAATGAGAACGCCACTGCCAAATAGTGGAGTCGAGGTGCAATTACACTTAATTCTTGTTCAAAATTCCAGAAAAGCATGTTCCCCAGGGTCATATGCGCTCCCCCGGGCATCATATCGCGTGCCCCACTAATTTGAGAAGCACTGTACTAGCCTAATTTTGGTAATTTTAACTTAAATGATTATTACTTATTTTTATGTCTTGCAATTTCTGACTGCAGCTTCTTTCCTTTGACCATCCTTAGAGATTGCATGTTCTCTGCACTGCAGAAAGGAACCTTCATCAGCACCCAAACAGAAGAAACAATGTTTTAAATGGTACTGCCTATTTAGCTGAACTTCAAGGGCAAGAGCATCAGTAAAACAAACATGAAGTCAACTTTTAACTATTTGTCGACTGTAGGGAGTATTTTTCTATTTCTGTAATTGAACATCAGCTCTATAACACAACTTTTACACACTTGATCAATTATCATTCATTCATATCACAGAGAACAATAATACAGTCTCCTTTAGCTTTGACAGTACACATTCACCAAGCTTCTCTTAAAAGCTCTTTTTCGAATAATGATCGCTGCATGACAGGAGCATAGACACATACAGTAGGCCCCCGTTTTTCACGATGGTTCGGTTCCGGCTCTTCCAGCAGATCTAGAATATTCATGAGTTATTGACGTGGTTTGAAAACCTGATGCATGATATTACATGCACTAAAATATGCTTCTGAAACACATTCTATAGACGGCCTTTCTGATTAATGCAGTAATAATGCAGTAAAATGTAGTAATGATTAAATACAAATTTTTAAATTCTGTACTGTGATATTTCTGAATAAATAAAGTGCTTAGGCTCCTTACCAGAAGCTAGAGAAGATGGAGGACATTTGAGTGGCATCATAGGGCTTAAATAATCATTAAAATCACACTAAAAAAATAACTTCGCAATTCAAGCAAACACGTTGATAACTTGTATGCAAATAGAAAAAAAGAGGCGTACACATTATCTGCAACCAATCACAGGAGCGAGAAACAAAAGCTTTCAGCCACTGGCTAAATTTCAATCACGTGCAAGTTACTTCCGGGCTTGTTGCCAATCTACAAGTATGCGGAGGGTGCGAGCGCTGAACCGCGAATGGTCAAGGGCCTACTGTATTAAGGTACAATGAGTATTATTCTTGAGTGGAACAAAAGCCATCCTTAATCTGTCATTCAGAGGAACTTCAGTTCAATGGCCAAATTTATTGCAGCTGTACTTTGCCAAGTCTTTGCCACCATTCCAGAAGATGGTATGACTTCTCTCCTTGATATTGTCCATGTCCAGGTATCTAACTTCACTCAAAGCACATACATCTAATCCTGCCTTCCCAAGTTCTCTGCAGATGATTCCTGAGAAATGTTCTTGTCTAGTGCTTGAATTTTTATCGCCATCATTGATTGTGTGGATCTTCCACACTGCTAGACTAAGCTTTCCTTTCTTGAGAGGAATTACATTTTCTCCAGATGTCATAGCACTATTGTATGGGCTTTGCGTATTTTCCACTACTGCAAGATTGTGGGGCGTTGGTTGCATCGGACGCAGTAGCTTTATCTGCAACTGTCTGAGAGGCCATCTCATAAATTGTGAGACTGTGCCTAATAAAAACAACACTGAACAACACACGATAGTGTCCTTTGTTGAGTAATACCTGTAATTTAACAGGACAGCAGAGCTGACACGGTCATAGTAAATACCTGTTGCTCTTTCACCAGAGCTGCATTCGAGTTGACTTGCAGGATTGCCAAATGCCAGATAAGACGCCACTGACATGAAAACACCAGAAAAAGTAATTAACACGAGACATTTATTATCAATATTTACATTTTAAAGGATGATAATGATTCCATAACAAACTACACTCAGTGTCTATTTTCAGTGTCACTAATAGTGTCAGTCATTCTTATTCAAGTGTATCCACTTTGGTTAATGCTTTTAATCCCGATAATAAACCGATTATATTTTGCCTTTCCCATGTAATATATACTAATAAACAGTAATTTTATTTGCAAACCCACTGGAATGTGTAGCTAGCAACATGTCAAAGTGAAACGAGGAGGCATTTGATAATGTTATTAATACTGAGTGAGATGTAAACACTTCTAATGTCTAACACACCCTTGAAGTTTGACTCATTTCACAACTTGTACTTTTATGCCTACTGATATAACAAGCATATACTTTTTTTTCCTCACTATTAAAATTATTATTCACACTGATAATGCAAAACTAAATAATCTGAATCCTGCATGCTATTATGTTGCTTTTTTTCATTGCTCTATTTTTGGTGATGTTTATCTGAGGGTCTGACACTGTGTGATTACTTTATACGTGCATGCTTGAGCTACCCTTGGAAAAAAAGAATAAAAACTTAAAATGCATCCACTATAAGTAAAGTTTTGTTTCATTTTTTTTTGGAGAAATGCAAATAATTACATTAACAAAATAATAATTTTAAGTGTGTTTTACTTGTGGAAATTTACATGTCTCTTGACAGTTCCTCCTGGTGGTTTGGTGCTGACTTAATGATTCCAGGTTGAGGTGTTCAAGCCCAACTAGCACTAGGTTGGCACTGTCTGAATTGCTTTTAGGTGTGAATGTGAATGGTTTTGTTTGTTTTAGCTCTGCGATAGGTGTTCCAGGGTGTACCATGCCTTTACCTGAGTCAGCTAAGATAGGTTCCAGCCTCCTTGTGACCCTAGCAGGATGAAGCTTTCTGGAAAATAAATAAAAATTTCAGGTCCTGTGATGGCCTGGCGAGCTGCTCAGGGTGTACCCTGCCCTCACTCAGAGTTGGCTGAGATGGGTGCCAGCCTCCCTGTGGCCCTAATTAAGATTAAGCGATTCAGAAAACGAATGCTGTCATGAGAACTGCTTCACTCACAATGGACAGTTGAAGATCATGTGGGGTGGGCTGGTGGGGTGGTGTTGTACTTTTTTAGTCTCCAAATGTTGCAAGTGTTCAAACTTAATTTAATATAGTGTTACTACCAACTTGACTCAGTTTGACAATTATTCTCAACAATTTTCAACTCAAAGGATCATTACACATAAAATCTAGAAACTGTTTGGGGTGAGAATGACATGAGAGCGTTCTATTAAATATTCAAACCAGTCTATTTTCATAAAATAACATGCTAGATTACTTAATGTTCATTTTAATATTTTCAATAATGCTCTGTATTTGGATTCATTTTTTCCCACAATTATATAAAATTCAACAACAACTTGATTATTTAACTGCATGAATGTAGAGGTGTTGCTATTAAATTGAAATTTGAGTGTATGTATTGTTCTTTAAAAGAGTAGCACAGTGGTTAACATGTCTCTGTAACATCGCATGGGCATCGGGGGCTGTACCTCTGTATTGGCAAACCGGGGTGGTAGTTCCCCCTTTTTAAAAAGTAGGGTGTGTTCCAATTATCGGGGAATCTCACTCCTCAGCCTACCCGGGAAAGTCTATGCAGTGACACTGGAGAGGAGGATCTGACCCATAGTCGAACCTTGGATTAAGGAGGAACAATGTGGTTTTCATCTTGGCCATAGAACTCTTGACCAACTCCATACGCTCCACAGGATCTTTGGAGGGGCATGGAAGTTTGCCCAATCTGGTCACATATGTTTTGTGGATTTGAAGAAGGCTTTTGACCGTGTCCCTTGGACTATCTTGTGGGGCGTGCTCAGGAAGTACGGGGTTCTGGACCTGTTGCTACAGGCCATTCGATAGCTGCATCTGGTCAGAACGCCTCCCGAACGCCCCTCTGATGTGGTGTTTTGGGCATGTCTAACTGGGAAGAGAACCCCGGGTCACCCTAGAAGACACTGGAAGGATTATGTCTCCCAGCTGGTCTGGAAACACCTCGGTGTCCCCCCGGAAGAGCTGGAGGAAGTGGCTGGGGAGAGGGATGTCCGGACCTCATTGCTTAGGGTGCTGCCCCCACGACCCGGCAATGGAAGAAGCGGAAGATGATGATAATGATGATTATTATTATTATATGGATGCTTGTATAGCGCATTATTCATACAAGCGTATGCTCAATGCGCATGAGAATATTGCGTTGTTCTATCCTTTTGATGCTGAGCGCCAAGCAGGAAGCAACAACTCCCAAATATTAACGTCTTATGGTATGACCTGGCCGGATCCGAACTCCGACCTTTCGGAGGATAAAGCAGACGCTCCACCAACTGAGCTAAATCCCCAGTGGTGATGATGGTGATGATGATATACATTAATATCTCCTGGAAAGACAGTTATATTTAACGAGAAAAATAATAAGAGGGGAAACATCGTCAACTGAGAATTAACAAGGACTCTTCCATTTGAATTAAAATTCTCTAAATGACAATATGTTCCAAAGACTGAATAAACAGCAAAATGTCAAGGGGGGTTTTACAACTGGACAATTTTGACTGATATTCTGTCATGCAATTAGGCATAAAAGAGTTAATATTGTATATGGAAGTGATCAATAGTATACTTTGTACAAAGTCTATTTAAAATAAATCAGAATATTAGTGTAGCTGTGACTTTGTTGGGTTGGCACGGTTTATGGTTGGAACTATGATCGTATTTGATTGTCTTCGAACCTCCGACTTTTGTTCTTGATTGATGAAAACATTCTTGGCAAATGCTTTTGCTTTTGTATTTTTTGCGTCAGTCCGGCTTATGCAGAATTTTTCATACTTCCAAAGTTATATTTGCACTTGTTCTCCCCCTAAATTCTGACTCCATTCTGATAGCGAAGGGTGTTTTTATTAAATAATTTCCTCGCTTACTGCCGAGTTATGAACATTTTGTTATATTCATGGTAAAATAGCACACACTTATGTTTGAGTCAAGTGCAATTCTCTGATCTTTTGACCTCCTGATGTCCTCTTTCGCACACCAATTTACATAATGGTTAACGGAGGCCACCTTAGCCAATGGATTACAAAGCACTTGTCATACAAGTTAAAAAACAGGAGTACACCAGGTCCATAAAAAGAATCATTGGAATATCACGGAAGGATTTTTTTTGTCTTGCAACAGTGTATAACTTTTGAGCATATGTACAACATGGGAAGGGGTGGTCGGGTGAAGGTGCTGGATCACTGATCCTAAGGTTGGGGTTTCAAGCCCCACTCTCAACGAGTTATCACTGTCCCTCCAGTGCAACTAACTGGGTTATCAAAGGCTGGCCATTTCTTTCACTATCTCTGGTTTGAGGCATCTAAAAGAAGCATTGCTGACTTTCAACAAGAGTGGGCTGTATAGCTGTCAATGAATTTCTGCCCTGCAATGGCTTGGTGAGCTGTCCAGACTGCACGCTTCCCTCGCCTGCAGTCAGCTGGATAGAGTACTGGCCTCCCAACAACCCTAATTAGGATTAAGCAGTTACAGAAAATGAATGTACAACACATTTTATGTGTGGATGTACATATACAACTTCATCTCACCCAAAGTTATTTCAATGAGCCCCACTAAATTAGCAAAGCAAAAAAAAAAAGTTTTTCAAAATTGCATGTCAAAAGGGATTTAAACACTGGCTGTACTGCTCAACCTGTAGGAATGAACAGGGATCGATCACTTTCTGCAGTTAATGGAGACCGCGACCGCCGTTTTCCCCAAAGTAGGACCGACTTCCCTGACTGACGTATAGGTATATATGCATATATGCATATGTGTATATAATATCAATAAATACACATTCAAAGCTATAAATGCTTATAATAACAAATAAACACTCAAAAATAATGCATAAGATGTAAATAAAATATAAATACACACACATACAGACGTGCGTGCGCGCAGACTCAGATATGCACCTCACATAAAAATGTAAGTAGTTTTGTTGGGGTTTTTTTTTGTTGTTGTTTTTTTTTGCATAATTGGCCTTGTTTTGAGGCATTTTCCTTAACTTTTCACCTATTTTTTCCTAATTTTCTTATGTTTTTATTTTTCGATTAATATTCTTGAAAAATCAGTGATGCACTGAAGCACGCAGTAGCGAGGTATTACTGTAGTGCTATTGTCTTAAGAATACAAGCAATTATTCATGAAAGGCAAGGAGCATGTCGCTGAATAGTCCCAAAGACAACCTGGAGACTATTCAGGAACATGTACCGAGATTGAGGCAGATCATTTTTTTTAATATATACTACAATATAACATGAGCAAAGTAGTATATAAAACAAAATTGTTTGGCCTTTTTTTTTTTTTTTTTTTTTTTTTACAATTTTTAAATAATGTATAACAGATAAACTCACCATCTACATAGAAGCTGGTGTATAAGAGCTCTGTCGCGTGATTGCTATGAACACCTTTCATTGTTTATGTACATACACTACACAAAAACATAAAGAAAAGCAAACTAAAACAAGCTTCATTTAATTTTTTTTTATTTTTTTAACCAAAAGATCAAAAAGATTTTGCAAGAAACCTCGGTGCAAAAAATAATGCAACAACAAGACCAATTCAATTGTTTTAGCTTTGCACTACACATATAAGTGTGTGAGGTCAAAAGAAGTATTTGAGAAGAAAGATCAGAGTTGCGTATTTACATCTTGAGATGCTAAACAACAAAGAAAATATCACATTTTGTTTCAAACCAGTTTTTCCAGTGAGCTAAAATACTGCCTTAAGCCTATCACCCATAAACTCCACCATTATTCTTGTTTCTTCATTGGTCATTCACTTTTTAGGCATCACCTCAGCATCTTTCATTTATTGTCTGCTTTGCAAAGCTTTTCCCTTCAATCTTCACTCCAGGAGGTGAAACACATGTTCAGTTGTGTTGAGCTCTGGTGATTGATTTGGTCGGTCCAAAATCTTCTCTTTGTTCTTCCCATGAAATCTGTTGTTAAATTGGCAGAATTTTGTGTTTGTGTCTGTTTTCCTGTATAATAAGATTCTTCTTGATTAGTTTGGATGCATTAATTTGGCAGTCTATATGTTTCTTCAAACTTTTGCATTTACTCTGTTTTATTTCAGGAGGTAGAGCCTCTTTCACAGGAGGTCTTGTGTGCCTGTATGTTTCATGAACAGACTGAATGGATTATGAATGGGTCCCTTTTCTCCATACTTTGGCCTTTCCATCACTTTGTCAGAGATTAAACTTTGTCTCGTTAGTCCATAAACCTTTGGCTTGTTTTTGTTGTTGTTGTTGTTCTGTAAGTTAAACAGTGAACTGTGATGTTCCCATCCCTGCTCTTTTAAGGGTGTTGACTATATTATGGGTTGTAATTTGGGGGGTTTTCTCACTGTCATCAGTTGTATTTTTCCTTGGCTGGCTGATTCAACACCAATTATTCAAGACACCGGGGCTTCCTTCATTTTAAGAACATTCTAAATCATATTACTGACTGTAATATTTTTTTAAATACTTCTGATATATTTTCTCAGATCCAGAACGGCATGCTTTTCTCCCATAGAGAGCTCGCTTGCCTTCACGCAGGTCAACATTTCTAGGCTATAAATGCAATGATCAGAGGAGAAAGTTACAGTTTAAACTAAAACTAGATATCCAAGGCTAATGAAAGATTAAACGATCAATACAGTAATATATCACACACCTGAATAACTACAAACAACTGCAACTTGTCATGTCCTGCTACTGTAGCCCACTTGAAAAAGTGGTTGGTTGATACGCAATGTTTAATTTTCTATGTTGTTGAACATATTAACATTTAGCCATGAGGTATAAGAGCTGAAATTTTGATTTCACACCAGTAAAAATCTTGAGTGCACAACAAAATCAAATGAACAGGTGTTGCTGTTACAATAATTTTGGCGTCACATTGCACATTCAGACGGCTGTCAAATTAACCAAATGTACAGTGCAAAAAGCATGCAAATACAAGCCAAGAACTTTACTGTTAAACGTCAAAGAAAAAGAAATACAAATGTTCTCATTTGCTTTGGTCATGATATACTGTATGTGTTGGTGCCCGATGGGCTTTTTTCATAAATTGCTGATCGTCTTAGATTTTCCCACACATGTGTTTCATGAGAATTACACAAAGTGTAAAAAAAGTGTAAACTGTTAAAAAAACAGAGAAAGAACACAGACACACGTGCACACACACACACACACACACACAGTATACTGGTGAGAAAGATAAGAGAATGATTATGATAGTTGGCATTGTCACACCAACTTGTAGCACACATAATATCAGTGCCAATATGTATACAGACACTCCCCGCTTTATATTCATTCGTTTTATGTATTTTTCGATTTTACGTTTTTTTTTTTTTTTTTTTTTAAATTGTCAAATTTTGAGTTTAGTGTGCTGTCTGTAATACGAGATGTACCTACGTAATACGCTGATGTAATATGCTACTTACATATGATGCTGTGGCCATTGTTTACAAACGACAGACTGAACGTGCCCCTCCTTCCCAGTTCACTGCGTGTTAGTTTTGCGGACTTTTGTAACCCTAAGCAAATATGGTTGGTCAGAAGCGTTAGCCTACTAGTGATAGTGGTAATCAGAAAAAGCGACAAGCCATCTCGTTAGAAACGAAGATGGCTGTTATCAAGAAAATCGATGCTGGTGAAAAACATGTGAATGTTGCACATTTCTTCCAATTGGCTCCGTCGACCATCGGAACCATTTACAAGCAGAAAGATCTCATCACAGAGCATGTGAAAGGTTATATTTGATACTGTATTTGATATTTGATGAGTGAATTTGATTAAAATTTACCTATTTGAAATTATTTTGTTTAAATTTAATTTATTTGAAATTAATATTGATATTATTTGATATATTTGATCATAGTTTACAATGTTATGTTTATAATAATTGATCTCGGGGTGGTTCGAGATATGCTAATGATATTTATGGATGTATAGTACAGCATGAACGTCATACGTCACTGGAACATACAGTAACAATTTACTTTTTTTTTTTCACCTTACGTCCGGAACTAACTAAAACATAAGTCGTGGAGCGTCTGTATTTTGATATTAATTATGAATATTAACTGAAACTCTTGATGTGCATCTGGTTCATTTTATAAATACTGTTGTGGCATAATTAGCTGATTTAATGACAGCATGTTACTGATATGAGTATTACATTACCATTACCATGAACTGTGAGGCTGCCATCCTGGAAAGAAGCCCCTACTCCATAATAACATCTTCAGCTTTACTGAAGGTCTCAGCTGACCGCATTGAACACTGTACAAGCTGTTGTGCAACATTGTGCTGGTGATATGTTCTGGGGGCTCCATCCTCCCACGAGTCTAGTACAATAGAGTGGTTTAGCAAATGAATAAATGAATGAACATAGCATAACATTATATACCATGGGGAAAAATATTATTTGTTTCTCTGCTAATTTTATAAGTTTGAAATTTGAATTTCATTGGTAAGTGCATGTTATCATAGAGAGACAGAATATATATATATATTTATATATATAATATAAAAACCCACAATATATAAAGGATATAAATTAATTTCTATGCCACTGAAAGTAATGTACTGTGATGTAAAAAAATTAGGAGACCCCATTAAATAGACAACTCTTTATCAAATGTTCACATAATATGCAACATGGTTTTTATTTACTTTTGGGAAAAAGTGATTTAATTGTAATTCTAATCCTAATCTAATAACTAGTGCTACCCAATTTGGCTGAAATAATTTCAGCGAGATGCTTCATTAGCCCTCTGCCAGCCTCAGACATCGATCTGAGGAAAGTTTGCCCCAGTACTGAATGCAGAGTTCATTCAGCTGTGAGATGTTTGACGGGTTTCTTGCATGCACATCCTATTCAAGTAACCCCACAGCATCTCAATGGAATTAAGTTCCAGGCTTTGACGCCAGGACTTTCAACGTCTTCATTTCCAGCATGTCTTTGGTGGATATACTGGTATGTATTGTGACCTTGATGTTGCAGAGGCCAGTTCAGCTTCAGCTTTAATTATTTTTTACAGATGGTTTCACATGTTCTACAAGCAGCCTCTAATACACAGTAGAATTCATGATGGATTCTATGATCGTGAGTTGGCCAGGTCCTGCTTCAGCCAAGCATCCCCAAACTATGATACTTCCACCTCCACGCTTAAGGGTTGGTTTGAGGCTCTTTCCCTGAAATGTTGTACAGATAGTGTCCAATTTACAACCTGCACGACTTATGACTGTTCAACTTTAGGACCACCCATGACTAAAAAAAAAAATTAAATAAATAGCTTATATGCTCGGATATCATGTATGTGAATATCATCAGCCTAGTCGAGTTGATTCAAGCCTCTTTGTGAGGATCAGATGGTTTAAACCATGCACATGTAGTTATGTATATATTCATGTACACTATTCCTCCTCCCTTTCCTCCTCCATATACTGTATTAATGTCTAAAAAAAGGTAAAAAGATTGCAAACAAAATTTCGACACAAACTTGTAGAAAGCTGCAGTATGCATACTAGTAGTAATACTTGTACAAACCTGACTTACAGCCAAACCATATTATGACCTTTTGGTCTGAACCTAATGCAGCCGTAAGTTGGACACTACTTGTATTTGGTTTCCACCAAACACGTCTTCTGTTCTGGTGTCCAAATAATTCAACTTTAGACTCATCTGTTCAAAGAAAATTTTTCCAGAAGGCCTGCTCATTGTCTATTCTCTCTGGCAAACCTGAGTGCAGCCTTGTTCTTTTTAGAGGAAAGATTTCCTCCTTGCACATCTCCATGGTAAAACTTTTGAAAAAATATTTCAGACTTTATGAACTTTTTTAATGTTGAAAATTGAAATATCAGGCAAAAATTGATTCCCTAAATTTAAGGACAGGTATGTGACAAAAGCTATAAATAATAATAATATACCTCGATCAGATCCACAGCTAGAGTGTTTTAGCCTCATTCAAAAGACCGAACTAATCTGATTAATTTCCTCATCAAAATCATCAACCTGTGTGCTTTATCCAATACCATTTCTTTAAACAAATATGATCAGAAATGATCAACCCTTTATTTAATGTAATAAATTCTTCCCTCAACACTGGTTATGTACCTAAAGCCTTTCAACCAGCAGTTATCAAACCTCTGATTTAAAAACCTGATCTTGACCCATAACAGCTGTCCAACTATAGCCCAGTATGAAACCTTGCTTTTATCTCTAAGATCTTAGAAAAAGCTGCAGTGCAGCAGTTATGTTCATATCTTTGTTGGTATAACAGCCACGGAATGTATCAGTCAGGATTTAGGCTGCATCATAGCACAGAGACAGCACACGTTAAGGTGGTAAATGAACTACTGGTGGTCTCCCACTACAGCTGTGTCTCCTTGCTTGTGTTACTTGTCCTTAGTGCAGTCTTTGACACTACTGATCACACGATTCTCCTTGACAGGTTAGAAACTGGTCGAGTTTAATTATAAATGTTAGATTTTATTATTTAAATGTAGTATATACCACAGGGGAGCATACAAGGGTTACCACCCCTGTTAGTGTGAAAACGACCATTTGGGGGCAAAAACCCCCCAATAAATAAATAAAATTATATTTAAAATATATTCTGCACATTTACAAGTTATATCAAAGTAACTGACCATGTTTGGTTGGACTACAATTATTGGTTCAGGAGGTGTTGAGGACAAAGGGTTAACTTTTTGAGAAAATGGTGACTTTGGGGGATGAATTTATACTGAATTTCACTGAACAGTTTAGAACAATTTTTGGAAAAATAAATAATAAAAATTAATAAATATTTTAAACTAAATATATAGTGCACTTCTAATGGTTGTATAATGTTTATTGCGCAAGTTTGATTGAATTTCACTGAACGATTTAGGAGTAGTGAATAAAAAAAATTGTGATGACAGATGAATGATGATGACGAAGACAGACACAAAACCAGTCAAACGGTTCCATGAGTCACGAAGCAGTGAGGCTGCCCATACAGATGCCATGAGAGTAGAAAATCTGTGTTCCAGCATCCATCCACACCTGCATGATATGAAAGAAAGGTTACTCAATTATTTACAGTATAAAATAAAAAATTGCAGAAAACTATTTCTGGTTCTACCTCTTGATCATATTATTTTATTGATTGCAATTGAGCATAATCAGATGAGTGAAGCAAAAAAAAAAAAAGGAAAACTATTTTTGTTAATTACTGGCAATGGTAAAACTGTGAACATGATTCTCCAACATTTTCTAATCAGGGTCATCCATGTTAATACAGAACATGAATTAACAGAGACTGGGCCAGTGTGTTATGCCAGGAATGACCAAACAGAAAGGATTGTTGTAAATAGTGTAACAATTTCACTGTCCCTTGCGAAAAGGGTTGTGACAGGAAGGGCATCCGACGTAAAAACCTCTGCCAAATCAAAACGTGTGAATCAGATGATTCGCTGTGGCGACTCCCGAGTAAAAGGGAAAAAGCCGAAAGGAAGACAGACTGTGTAACAATTTAACATTGATTCTTTGAAACTGATTAAGTTTAAATTTTTAACTCTTAAGCCTGCATGACTGGTGAGTCATTGAGTAAATAGCAAATAGTTTTACTTTGAGTGGACTGTAATTGGATTTTGTGTCCCTTCATAAGATCAGAGTACCGAGAGATGCTGGCTTCGTCAAAATAGCAGTGAACTAGAGTAGAGCTTAATGACAATTTTGTTCTCATTTCCATATTTTTGGTTTGTTTATCTCTGCCAAAATATTTCACACAATATTTTCTGTCAATAACTTGACCATTGCAGTTGACATCTAATAACTCATTACTATGGATTCTCTGCCTGGAGCAGAACAGTATAGATTCTGTCTTTCCAAAACAGAACAGTAATTTATTATCTGCCTGCTACTTGCTAAAAGACGTCGCATTTAGAGTCTCAATCCTCTGTAACCAACATTAAATAAGGTAAGTTATATTAATGTAAAATATTTGCCTGAACCAGCTGGTAGTTTCTGGAATAGAAAGACAATGGTTGAGATATATTGAATGAATACATCAGGTACCTGAGAATTGTCCTCAGATTTTTAGATTGTTTTCGCTTTTGAATTTAACTTAAAAAATACTTTCCATCATTTTTACATATTGTAGCTTTAAGAGTTTTTCTCAGCAGCGAGTAAAGCAAGTGTACTACAAAAAAAAAATCCTGATTTTAAATTTCACAATCACTACTGCAGTGGTCCACACGTTAATGGAGGCACATTTAAATCTGTGCTACTTGAATTTTTTCAAGTTTGATTTTTCAATGATGTTTGTTTGAAATCAATTGATTCTTTGTTTTTTTATTATTTCATTTTAGGCTACACTCATCTTCTCTGTGGTCAAATTCACCCCTCTGAAGTTTAACAATGTAATGGAATATCCCTGGTGGGGCCATGCTCTTGGCTGGTGGTTTACACTGTCCTCAACTCTGTTGGTGCCTTTTTGGATGATCTATGGTCTTGTCTCTTCCAGTGGCTCTTTAAAACAGGTACAGTATCTTCCAGGCTAAATGTAAGAACACTAAACTATCAATGCTCATATATTTATTATCTATTTATGTGACACAGGAAACGTACATAATGAATTTTAAGATTTCATGTTATTGCTTAGTGAGGGCAGTGGTGGTCTAGTGGTATAGGGTGCTGGATCGCTGATCCAAAGGTTGGTGGTTCGAGTCCCATTCTCCACAAGGTTCTCACTGTCCCCCCCCAGTGCAGCTAACTGGGTTATCAAAGGCCGGCCATGTCTCTCACTGTCGATGGTGTAAGGCATGTAAAACAACCATTGCTGACATTTTCGTAAAGAGTAGGCTGCAAAGCCGTCAGCGTGTTTCCACCCTGTGATGGCCTGGCGAGCTGTCCAGGGTGTACTCTACCCCTGCACGAAGTTGGCTGGGATGGGCACCAGCCTCCCCGCGACCCAAATTGGGATTAAGCGGTTACAGAAAATGAACTGAACTGAATGTTATTGCTTAGACTTATTGTAACCTTTAACCTTTGACCATCCATCAGAGATTACAAGCCCTCTGCACTCCAGAAAAGAAGCTCCCTATGAACTTCAGTGAGAGAAGAAACATCAATTCAACATCCTTGTAGTCAAACATGATGCTTGATTTGAGGTACTGTCCTACTGTATCAGAACTTGTATATTTGTCTTGTTGTACAAAATCGCTTGAAATTATCTTTTATATACAGATTTGGTTACACAGTTTCACACACAATTTGTAATCTACAGTATAAAAGTATTTCTCTTTACTTCATATATATCAAGCCCAGACAGCCTGTTTGGTGGAATCACATGTATTCTGTTTTCAATAAATGAGTTTTGGTTCCATTGATTTTGTAACCAGTGCCTGTTTAAATAATTATTCACTATTCTGTTCCCCATTCTTGACAAAACCAAAGGAAATGAATGTTTTTGTTTTTGCTAAATGAAGAGACAATATTTGGAACTGTTAAATAAGGTATGAAATAAAAGCTTTGTACCATTTACTACACCAATTCTTCCAATTATTACACACTGTTTGTTTGATATAATGACAGATGTTGATACGTGTTGTGGTATTACAGCATAAATATCTGCAGCCACTACACACACACAAAGTCAAGGTCAATGGCACTTTGTCTGACAGGAAATGTAATTCCACTGGTTTACCACAAGGTTGTGTGCTGTGTCCCTTATTGTTAATCCTTTAAACAAATACTGTATGTCAGAGTAGATATTACAACAGACTGTTAATTAAATATGTGGATGATTCAGTGGCTGTTTGCCTGCTTAATCAGAAAGAGGCCAGTCACGGCCCAATCATAGATTATTTTGTACAGTGGTCTGATGAGTCTTACCGCCAGCGCAATATATCTGAAATTAAAGATATGGTAATTGACTTCAGGAAGAGACCTCAGGTGAGAGAAGCCACAGTAATTAAACCTAAGATGTTTGAATATGTGCAAACTTATAAATATGTTAGGACCTTTATTGACTTAAAACTGAACTTGGAAGTTAACTGTGAAAGCGGTGTGTAGAAACATATTTAAATGTGTCCTGTAATTTTCTGTATGTTGTACTGTACACAGAAAAAAATATACATAATAAATTAAATTTAATTAACAAATGTGTCAAATTAGCTGTGCCAAAGGTGTGAAAAACAGTTACCATAAATAACTTCTTGATCTCATGTTAAATAATATCTTGATTGTTTGTTGTTGCTGCGATGTGATTACTATGTTAATTCACCTGGTTTTGGGAAGAGTGGTAGCTGTGATATTTCAGTTGATTTCTAAGGTTTTCTGCATTATGGAGCATCCCACTGTGCTACGTGATGATAACACAACAGTATTAGAGTTGAAGCAAAAAAAAAAAAAAAAATCATGTTTTGTCTGTCATATTTTCATCTGCAATTTTCCTGTTAAAATACTTCTACATACTGATGATTATATATATTAAGATATTATAATCAATATTATTACTATGTTTTTCATATAGTGCATACCCTTTTCCAGTGTATCCTTGGTTACGATGCAAAGACACCTTCCGGTTTTGCATGGTTATTATTATGCTTAATTGGGCCAGAAGTCAGAATTTAGACTCTCCAGGTATACTGCAATTTACATGTAAACATGCTCAATAGTGGACTATTTTATCAACAATTTTACTCACTCTCAATAATTTACTGTACCACTTAAATTCTATTAGGATCGCAGAGAAACTGGACACTATCCCAGTTGACATTAGGCTAAGACATCCTAGCCAGGTCACCAAACCATTGCAGTGTCAACAAATTCACATTCACACCTCGGGGGTTAGCTGAATGTGCATGTCTTTGGACGATGAGAGGAAATCCATGCAAGCACAGAGAAAGCATGCAAAGTCCACAGAAGCCCTTGCTGAGCCACGACTCAAAACCCAGGACCTTCTTGCTGTGAGGCAGTTAACCCCTAAGGTCACTTTGCCAACCATCACATATGAGTAAATTAAAAATAAAATATATATTTAAAATAATGTAAAAATACAAGCATTATTTGATCCACAAAAAGTATTTCTGTCCCAAATGACCCTTCAGTTTGATGATCAAAGCTTAGCACTCTACAGCAACAAGTTTTTGAGTCCGAGTCCTGCGCTAGGAAAGGACATGTCTGAGTGGTGTTTGTATGTTCTCTCCTTGTGTACATTGAGCTTCCTCTGGGTACTTCAGTTTCGTCCCAGATTCCAAAGACATGTAAATTATTGTGATTACTTTGACTCCTTCAAAACTATGCTTTTGTTGAAAATCCTCCATTTGCATCTGTTGTAGCTTTGCAGTGTTCTTTTTCTTCCAATCACTTTAATTCTGGTTAAAAGTATTCAGCTTAAGACCTAAAACATATAAACTGAATGACTTGCGCATTGTTTGAATGCTTGAATGGCGCGTTTGAATGTTTGAATGGCGTGTTTGACGCATTTCGTAAGGAGAACTCGTCTTGTATTCAGAGACAAAAAAATTTGGAAAATGTTTTTCGTAACCTGGATTTTTCGTTTGCTGGGACGATCCTAAGGTGAGGTTCCACTGTATATACAGGGATTCCTCGCTACTTCGCGCTTCAATTAATGCGGCTTCAGTGCATCATTTGTTTTGTTTTTTTTAATATTCATTGAAAAAATAAAGAAATTAAGGAAGAATAGGGGGAAAAGTTAAGGAAAATGTCTCAAAACAAGGCCAATTATGCAAAAAACCCAAACAAACAAAAAAAACCAACCCTGTGAAAAATGTGAGGTGTACATCTATATGTGTGTATTTATATTTTATTTACGTTATGCATTATGTTTAAATGCTTAATTGTTCTAATAAGCATTTATAGCATTGAATATATATATTTTTATATTATACACATATACATGTGTGTATAAGTCAGTCGGGGGGCTTCATCCTACTTCGCGGAATTCAGTGGTCGTGGGGGGATCTTGGTCCCCATTAATCACAGAAAGTGAGGCATCCCTATATATAGGAAGGGCATCTGACGTAAAAACCTATGCCAAATCAAATGTGCGAATCAGACGATTCGCTGTGGCGACTCCCGAGAAAGGGAAAAAGCCGAAAGGAAAAGAAAAACAAGATATATATCACTAATTAGGAAATGCTACTTCTGAGAAAATAGCAATTACAGTGACAAAACCAGTGTCTGAATGTCTGCATTCAGCATCAATACACGAAATGCATCTGGCTCTGGACCAATCAGTGTTCTCTTCCAAGCATCCTCCTCACAACCTTCTTCTTTTTTGTTTTTCATTTGGCTTTTTCAGGGGTCGCCACAGCGAATCATCTGATTCGCATGTTTGATGGCATAGGTTTTTATGCCGGATACTCTTCCTGATACAACCCCTTAGCAAGGGACAGAAACATGCTAACGGCTTTGCAGCTACTCTTTACGAAAGTCAGCAATGGTTCTTTTACATGAACCTCTCACCATAGACAGTGAGAGACATGGCCAGCCTTTGATAACCCAGTTAGCTACACTGTGTACAAGTGACAAACTTGTGGAGAGTGGGACTCAAACCCCCAACCTTAGGATCAGCGATCCAGCACCCTATACCACCAGGCCACCACTGCCCTAAGCATCCTCCTAGCAATATGAGTTCTATTTACACTGAGTCAGGACAGTTTTGAGGCTTCTAATTGATTGACCATTATATGATTCAGGAAATCCTTCTGGGATTCTGTTAACTGGGCAAGTATTCTGGTAGTGAATATATATCAGGAAATATCCTGAGAAATCTTGAAACTGGTTTAAAAAATTGGCAACATAAGTCTATATTTCTATTGTTTTCAACAACTAGGACATGGTGCTTATCACGTTTTGGGAAAGTGTTGCTCATCTCCTAATTCTAGACGCTACTGGCGAATTCTACTTTATATTAGTACCTGTAATTCTTTTTACTTCCAACACATGTCATCCTATCCTTTTTAAAACAAATGACTGGATAGATTGTTGTATTTTTGCTTTGCATGGACTTTATCTTTGCCTTTTCAAGAGTGAGACCTGTTTTATATCTTAACCATTTTAACTGTGTTGGGCTTCACAACTTACAAGTGACAGAGAGACAAATGTCAACATTGGCAGTATCAGATGAATAAATATCTAACCTTTCTGCTCAGGCTCAGCCAACACTCATACTCAGAAAGTTTGCTGTATTTAGTAAAGTGTCATCCATAAAAATCAATTCCCCCACAAGGTCCACACTAGGCCTTCATTGCATACCCTAAGGCAGTGATAGCGATGCCTGTTTCTCAGTTATGGGCTATTTGTTTCATTATCATCATTCTGCAATAACTGAACCTTTAAGTGAGTGGAAAATAAAAATCAAAAGTTACCTTTGAAATGTGGGATTTTTCTTAGGGTCACCCTGGGTTTGTATTATCGCCATCATCATCCTCATCATCATCATCATCATCATCGTCGTCGTCGTCATCATAATCATCTTCCTCCACTTAATCCAGGATCAGATCAAGGGGGCAGCAACCTAAGCAATGAGGTCCAGACATCCCTCTCCCTAGCCATTTCCCCCAGCTCTTCCGGGAGACACCGAGATGCTCTCAAACCAGTCAAGAGACATAATCCCTCCACCGTGTCCCGGATCAACCCTGGGTTCTCTTTCCGGTTGGACATGTCCAAAAGACCACACTAGGGAGGTGTTCAGGAAGCATTTTAACCAGATGCCAGAGCCACCTCAACTAACTCCTCCCAATGTGGAGGAGCATCATTTCTACTCCCCCCAGATGGCTAAACTTCTCACCCTATCTCTAAGAGAGCCCCACCACCCTGCAAAGCTCATTTCAGCCGCTTGTATTCACAATCTTGTTCTTTCGGTCACTACCCAAAGCTCATGACCATAGTTGAGGCTTGGAATGTAGGTTGACTGGTAAATTGAGAGCTTTGACTTGGGCTCAGCTCCCTGTTCACCAAGATGGACCAGTACAGGCTCTGCTTTTCAGCAGAGGCTGCAGCGATTCACATGCTGATCTCTCATTCCATCTTTCCCTCACTCCTGAACAAGACCATGAGATACTTAAACTCCTCCACTGGGGGCAGCACTTCATTCTAGACATGAAGATTTCATTCCACCCTTTCCTGACTGAAAAGCATGGCCTTGGATTGGTGGTGCTGATTCTCATACTTGGCTGCTTTGCACTTGGGTGCAAATCACTCCAGTAAGAGATGGATGTCCTGGATTGATGAAGCCAAAAGGACAACATCATCCGCAAAAAGCAGAGACAAGATCCCATGACCCCAAACTAGTACTACTCAACGCCGTGGCTGCGCCAAGAAATTCTGTACATCAAAATTATTAAGAGAACTGGTGACAAAGTACAGCCTTGTCAGACTCCAACCCTCACCAGAAACGAACTCAACCTGTTGTTACCAATGCGCACCAAGATCTGGCTCCGATGATACTGTGACCGAATGACCCATAGGAACGGGTCCGGTACACCATACTCCCAGAGCACACCTTACAAGATAGCCCAAGGGACATGGTTCAAAGCCTTCTCCAAATTCAAAAATACATGTAGACAAATTGGGCACACTCCCATGCCTCCTCCAGGATCCTGTAGAATGTATAGAATTGAGTGCCATGGCCAGGATGAAAACCACATTGTTCCTCCTGAATCTGAGGTTTAACCACCAGTCAGATCCTTCTCTCTAGTACCCCTGCATAGACTTTCCTGGGCAGGCTGAGGAGTGTGATTCCACAATAATTGTAACACACCTTTTGGACCCCTTTTTAAAAATGGGGACTACCACCACGGTTTGCCAGTCCCCATGACCACGCAATGTTGCAGAAATGTGTCAACTACGACAGTTCTACAACATTCAGAGCCCTGAGATAGTCAGGGCTGATTTCATCCACCCCCAGAGCTCAACCACCAAAGAGCTTTTTGACTCCCTCAGTGACCTCAGTCCCCATGATGGATGGACCCCCACCCAAACCCCCAGGGTCTTCCTTCTCCATTGAGGGCATGTTGGTGGGATTGAGGAGGTACTCAAAATATACCTTCCACCTCCTGATAACATCCCCAGTAGAGGTGAACAGCTCCCCACTTCCACTGTAAACAGTGCTTGTGGAGAACTGCTTCCTCCCTTTTCAGTTAGATGGCCATCATCACTGCAGGTGTGCTCCACCGAGTTCAGGGGTTACCGCCACGACAGGCACTAATGACTTTCTGGCCACAGCTATGGGCTGTCACCTGAGTAATTGAGGCACTAAATATGGCCCATTCGGATTCCATGTCCCCTGCCTCCTTCGGGATGTGGTTGTAGGTCTGCTGGAAGTGGGAGTTAAAAGCCTCTCTGACAGGAGACTACTCCAAACATTACCAGGAGACCCTTACTGCACGCTTGAGCCTGCCAGGTCTGGAGCGCCACCTTCCCCGCCATCATAGCCAGCTCACCATCAGGTAGCGATCGGTTGACAGCTTAGCCCCTCTCTTCACCTGAGTGACAAAGTCGATCATCGCACTGCGGCATTGCTCACATGGGCGTTGAAATTTTCCAGTACAACGAAGAAGTACCCGGGGGTCAGTCTCCAACACACCCCCAAAAGACTCCAAAGAAGGGAGGATACGCTGAACTGTCATTTGGTGCATAAGCACAAACAACCGTCAGGACCCGTCCCCCCCACCCAAAGGCAGAAGGAAGCTACCCTTTCGTGAACTGGGTAGAACCCCAATGTGAGGGCACCGAGACGGGGTTGCAACAAAGACACTCACACGGGCTCACTGCCTCTCCTCATGAGCAATTCTAGAATGGAATAAGGTCCAGCCACTCTCAAGATGGGTGGTTCCAGAGCCCAAGCTATGTGTTGTAAGTCTGACTATATCTAGTATGTTTCAACCTCATGTACCAGCTCAGGTTCCTTCCCTGCCAGAGAGGTAACAATCCATGTCCCAAGATTCAGAGTTAGTAGTCGAGGATTGGTCCAATAGAACCCATGCCCTCGGCTGCCACCCAATTCACAATGCACCTGACGCTTGTAGTAACATTGTTTGTAATGGGAAAAATTATTTTATAGATTTGGAATTCGACCAAATCGGAAATCGACCAGCCGTCTAGAACTAATTGTTGTCAAGAACCGAGGTACCACTGTACAGTATTATTAATTGCTTTTAATTAGTGTACTTCATAAAATACTCTTTAACAGATGTACATGTACACAATAAACAAGCATTTGTCAAGATAGTGTTGAGAAGCTTAGTCTGTGCATTGCTCATAATCATTCACTCACTGCACACTGATTTACCAGTATACCCCAATTCCATTTTGCACACTAAGCATTCATATGACTTAAACGACAGTTCTCAAATTCCTGACCTAAGGGCTATTGATGGGTGCTTTCATTGCTCTGGACCACACCTGATGTAAAAAAGTAGCATGTAATCAAGCCTGGAATGTTTTTCTATTGTTTCATGTCAAACCGATTTATCATACTGGGGTCACAAGGAGGCTGGGGTCTATCCCAGCTGGCTCTGGGAAGAACCAGAGTATGCTTTATTATTGCCAATTCTTTGCTGGGTCAACACACGAATACACACACACACACACACACACACACACACACTCAAACATTTATAGGTATGAGTGAATATCTCTGGATTATTTTCAGGAAATCAGAGTACCCAGAAAACCTATGCAAGCAGATGGAGAGCATGCAAACTCCACACAGACATGAGCCTGCACTAAGCACTATACTACCATGCCGTCCTGGCAGTTTACTTGCACTTGATAAACCTTTATGATCCTTAAAATTTTCAGGAGAAAAATCACACAAAGTAATTTATATATATATATATACACACACACACACACACACACACACACACACACACACACACACACACACACACACACACACACATATATATATATATATATATATATATATATATATATATATATATATATATATATATATATATATATATATATACTGTATATACAATAGAGCTATGGTGCCACAGTGGTTAACATGTCCTCATGTCAGCATTACAGAAAGAAGGACCCGGGTTCAAGTCCTGAGCTTCTCTGTGGAGTTTGCATGTTCTAAATGTAATCAAACAGTTTGATAAATGAATGAATACTTTAAAGTATGACCTATTCAGCTATGCTATTAAGCAGTAGCAGTATTTTTAAACTTTTATCTTTGGGTATGCCGTAGTAGAAGTTTATTTATCCCATGCATGTTTATTTACACATAGCACGCAGTGAGATGTAACCATGCATCAGTCCTGAAACTGCAGATGGTTTAACTAATACTTAACATTAAAGTAAAGTTTATATTTACTTTAGGACCGGACATCATTGTCCCAGGCATAGCACACACAAGTTTATATAAGCTGTCCTATAATAATAACAATCTTGAACTGGAGTTTAAAGATTAACATGTTTTATATACCCATAGCGTTTTCATGGGTAAAGAAAAGGCAGGACCAGTTTCATACCAGTGACTCAAAACTCTGTCTCTTCTTGTTCTTACTGTTGCATCGTATCGTTCTTACCTGTTGCTTCAAATAAACACAGACCAGTAAGACAGATACCTACAGAATTTCAGGTAAACTTTAATTATACTTTCATTATTTGTCATTCAACTGCATCATAAGAATAGGAAAAATAAATACTGTTTGGTCGCTTATATATTATTGTTTTATGATTTTCAATCTAATTAAATAAGTAGGTAAACAGGGTAAGCCCAAATCTCATGAGATTTTCAGTATTGGTGATTTGGTGATTCAACAGAAACTGGTCTAGTATTATGGAAGTTTGTGGCTCATAATGTACTCGAATTGATTCATAGTATTTTAAGACACCTGCTAATGTGCAATTATTTACATACAAAATGCTTAGGTGTGGTCAGGAAAGGGATTACACTTGACTCTCAAAGTAGTGCATACGACGAACATGTCATGACACTGACTGTAGGAATGAGGTTAGCTATGCAGACTGAAGCATATAGATCATTTAATTTATTTTGTTTATGAAAACATGAAAGAACAGTAATTCAATGAAATTTTGCTGAATAGTGGTCATTTATCATTTGCTAAGTTTGGCAGAATGTTTAAGTGATAAGTAATTAAAAATGTTAAATAATGTGAGTAATTTATTTCAGTTTAACATCTTTTAGTCATATTCAGTGTAAAATGTACCATTTTGAGGAAATCAATGGACGATATAGAGTTCTTGACTTTTGATGATCATGTGGCTTGGCACCATCTTTATTACCACATTATGAACAGTCTAGAAATCTGTGTATAAGTCTAGGAAAACATTTGTTGTGAAGTACTTATTGATTGAAGTTGAGTCATCTCCAGCTTTTTTTTCACATTTTCACTTCCTGTTCCCACTGTGTCCCATCAGTTATCCACAAAGATGGGTTTTAAATAAATTGTAGCTACAGGTAGTGTCTGACTTACAACCACATTTGGTACTGACCAACAGGTTGTAAGATGGTTTGGATGTAAGTCAGGTCCATACAAATAATACTATACTGCACCTTTCTACAAGTTTGTGTCAAAATTTTTGCTTGCAATCTTTTTACCTTTCTTTAGAAATTAATATATGAAGGAGAAGGCGGAGGAGGACAAGTGTACAGTACATATGTATTTTCAACCGAATGTATCTCTAGGCAAAGGGACAAGGACGTGAGGAAAGAGTCACGTCCTTCAGTGCTTCAGTGCATCACGGTAATTAAAAAATAAGGAAATTAAGGAAGAATAGGGGAAAAAGTTAAGAAAGATTTCACAAAAACAAGGCCAATTATGCAAAAACAAACAAACAAACAAACCCCCCCCGAAACAAACAGAAAACAACCCAAAATCTCTCATTAAAACTAGTTATATTGTTGTGAGGTCTGAGTGTGTGCACATACATCTGTGTGTGTGCTCAGTCTGTATGTTTTTTGTATTTATATTTTATTTACATCTTATGCATTAGTTTTTAATGTTTAATTGTTATTATAAGAATTTATAGCATTGAATTTATTGATATTGTATACACATACACATGTGTATACTGTACCTCAGTGGTGGGTGGGGGTGATCCTACTTCACGGATTTCGATGGTCCCGTGGGGATCTCGGTCCCAATTAACCAGGAAAATGAGGAATCCCTTTGTGTGTGTGGGCAGTGGTGGTCTAGTGGTATAAGGCGCCGGATTGCTGATCCAAAGGTCGGGGGTTCGAGTCTCACTCTCCACAAGGTTGTCACTGTCCCCCTCAGTGCAGCTAACTGGGTTATCAAAGGCCGGCCATGTCTCTCACTGTCTATGGTGTGAGGCATGTAAAAGAACCATTGCTGACATTCGACAAGAGTAGGCTTCAAAGCCGTCAGCATCTTTCCACCCTGCGATGGCCTGGCGAGCTGTCCAGGGTGTACTCTGCCCTCGCCCTGAGTTGGCTGGGATGGGCACCAGCCTCCCCACGACCCTAATTAGGATGAAGCGGTTACAGAAAATGAACTGAACTTTGTGTGTGTGTGTGTGTGTGTGTGTGTGTGTGTGTGTATACTTTATATGTATGATTTAGCCTACTACAATCATCTGGGCTATGCTATTCACATATATGATACCCAAGTACAGTATACGTATAAGCTATTTATCAATTTTTTTTTAGTCATGGGAGGTCGTAAAGTCGAACAGTCATAAGTCCACAGGCTGTAAGTCAGCAACTACCTGTACCATGTCTTGATACTTTTACTATTTTATGTGACCTTGTTTAGTTAAATTGTTCCTACTTCAGAGAAATCACATTTTTTCGATTCATTCATTAATTTTCTGAACCACCTAATCCTAATTGGGGATGCAGGGAGGCTGGCACCCATCTCAACCGACTATGAATAATGACAGAGTACATACACCCTGGACAGCTTGCCAGGCTATCACAGGGCAGAAACACTCACGACGATTCAGCCTACTCTTGATAAAAATCAGCAATGTTTTTTTTGCATGCCTCTCACCATAGACATTGACAGACTTGGCCGGCCTGTGATAGCTCAATTAGCTGCACATGGAGAAGGTTACGTTATTAAAATATAAAATAAATTATATTCCATGAATTTGTCAGAAGAATGTCTAAATGTCCAATCAGTTACCGTGGAATGCACCTTTAATGGTCAAGAGCAAAATAAAAATATATATCCTTAAAGGTGCATTCCACGGTAACTGACTAGACATTTAGACATTACTCTTTCCTAAAAATATATATATATAATTTATTTCAAATTTTAATAACGTACTCATGTATTCATGTACATTTGCATTTTTTGCATTTTTTCAAAGAGGAACTTTGAGGTTACAGGGGGCAGAGATAACGAAGGTGGAGGATTTTAAGTACTTAGGCTCAACAATCCAGAGCAATGGAGAGTGTGGAAAAGAGGTGAAGAAGCGTGTGCAGGCAGGTTGGAATGGTTGGAGAAAAGTGTCCGGTGTGATGTGTGATAGGAGAGTATCGGCAAGAATGAAGGGAAAAGTGTACAAGATGGTGATGAGGCCAGCGATGTTGTATGGTTTAGAAACAGTGGCCCTGGAGAAAAGACAGGAGTCAGAGTTGGAGGTAGCAGAGATGAAAATGTTGAGGTTCTCTTTGAGAGTAACGAGGATGGATAGGATCAGAAATGAGTACATCAGAGGGACAGCACATGTTAGATGTTTTGGAGACAACGTCAGAGAGGCTAGATTGAGATGGTTTGGACATGTACAGAGGAGGGATAGTGAGTATATTGGTCGTAGGATGCTGAGGTTGGAACTACCAGGCAAAAGGCCCAGAGGAAGACCAAAGAGAAGATTTATGGATGCGGTGAAGGCGGACATGAAGGTCGTTGGAGTAAGAGTAGAAGATGCAGAGGATAGGGAGAGATGGAGGCAGATCATTTGCTGTGGCGACCCCTGAAGGGAACAGCCGAAAGGAAAAGAAGAAGTATTCATGTACATGCTATTCCTTTTTTTAAAGTAGACAAATATACTTAAAAGGGCATATTTATAGAATGATAAATATTACAGCTTACTTCATATATGCATTTTGATAATAAAAGGAATACGGTTGTATTTTTTTGTTGTTGTTGTTGGAGTCATGATTATTATTTTTTTTTTTTTTTTACAGGCTGAACTTTTCCTTCAGTGGTGCATGTCGTCCCATAGTGTGAGTTGCTTCTTCCAAGTTTATGGACCAAGACTACAAGTTTCAGCATGCTCAGAGATGAAAGGCATGATGGAAAATTGAATAAATTACCAGCTACAAACTTGTGTAAATGAACTTAGCATTAGCTGTTTGCATATAAAATATATACATTTATGGGTTGTGAAGTTTTATTTTTTTGAAAATCTATAGCGAGAGATGTTTTTGAAGACCTAACTGGTGGTAGGAATCACAGGACAGTGGTGTGATGATTAAAATGCACTGTTTGGGTAGTTTACCCGCAGATTTTATTGGTGGTACTGTTAGGATGCTTGAGGATTAGGAATTGATGTTTTTGACCATGGAAGAGGTACATGGATAGAGGTTACAAGATATTTGGAATCACATATGAATCTTACTATGGCATGGCATTAAATAGCAGGATGGGCAGCACTGTGGTGAAGTAGCAGGTCTGCCTCACAGCAAGAGAGGCCTGGGGTTGAGTCCTTGGCTGGGTTTCTGTGTGGAGTTTGTATGTACTCTGTATTTGTGTGGGTTCTCTCAGGGTATTCTGGTTTCCTCCCATAGTACCAAGACATGCTCATTGGGCTAACTGGCTGTTCCAAACTGCCCCTCATTATAAAAAGCAGTTTCATCTTATTTTCTGAAATCAATCACCGGTTCATTTTCTGTGACCGCTTAATCCTATTTAGGGTCATGGGGAGGCTGGCGTTCATCCCAGCCAACTCTGGGCGAGGGCAGAGTACAGAGTACTCGCCAGGCCATCGCAGGGTTGAAACAGGCTGACAGCTTTGCAGTTACTCTTATCGAAAGTCAGCAATTGTTCGTTCACATGCCTCACACCATAGACAGTGAGGGACATGGCCGGCCTTTGATAACACAGTTAGCTGCACTGGGAGGGACAATGGCAGCCTGTGGTGAGTGGGGCTTGATCCAGTGATCCAGAAGCTATACCACTAGGCCACCATTGCCCTCACTTTCTGAAATCAATTTATCCTTTACATATTAAGGTCACAAAACTGAGCCTATTCTGATTGGCTGAAAACAGAGTACACCCTGAACAGCTTGCTACACACACACACACAAGTCCAATGACTGGTGGAAAACAACCCCTACCGCTTCCCTGTCTTTGGACACATGCATAGTCTAACTTGAATATGAAGTTGAACTTCTAATTATCCAATCAGATCCCTGCACTAGACCTGTTATGAAAGTGCTACAATGACTATTGTAATATTATAATGTTTCCTAAATTTAGTACAATTTCCAAATGCTTTCTTTGGTACTGTTATTGCTGTTCTTAACTGCGTCTGTAAACTGACTGTACTAATACAATAACATTCGCTTGTTGTTTTAGGCAGTGCCTACATTTTATTAACAAGAACAATACATTGTGGAAGAAGATTATGATGATGATGAATATATTGCTTATGTCAAAGGCATTAACCGAGGGACTGACTGCACATTTCTGGGCTAAGAACAAATTAACACAATTTCCTGCAGAAAGACAGTTGGTGCTTTATAGTACCTACCGCGTTCTTCATGTGAAAGGTAATGAGCCTAATGTGCCTATCTTTTGACTGTATAAGGAAACCGGAGCATGTGGAGGAGACCTACATAAGCACAGGGACAACGCCACACAGAAACATATCTTGCTCTGAAGCAGACGTGCTAAGCCTTATGCCACTGTGCCACTTGAAAGGCAAACAAAAACAAGAGACTTTTTAATTATTATTTATTTAATACTTTAATCAGGATGGATGCAGGTGAGCTCCCAGCAGAGCCCTAGAGCGTCTTACCTGCATATCTTTAAGCTCATTTAAAAGTTTTCACATCATTTCCACAGTGTCGGTTTATTTAATTTAATAAAAAAAGCAAATACTGCAATGGTCGACTGAGATGGGCACCGACCTCCCTGCGACTCTAAGTAGGATGAAATGGCTTAGAAAATGAATGAATGAATTAATAAATGAATGTACAAAACGAATATTTACATATACATAGTAGCAACAGAAACTAGCCAGATGAGCTCTGTGTTTTCAGTTGAGTTAATAAGTGTTACAGTGTTTTCACATAGTTAGAGTTTAGTAGGCCACCTACTACTCAGACAAAAACTCAACGTCAAAAGCATTTGTAATGTTTTTATGCAGTCTATGCCATTTCACATATTCTTGTACATTTTAGCATGTTGTAAAGTAGTTCTACCATTGTGGAACACTGGGGATACCCACCCTACCCACCTAC
Organism: Plotosus lineatus; assembly: GCA_024760905.1. NCBI lineage: Eukaryota > Metazoa > Chordata > Actinopteri > Siluriformes > Plotosidae > Plotosus > Plotosus lineatus. The sequence continues at coordinate 26,196,450 of CM045741.1, forward strand.
AGATATGTACAGTATATGTGGTATCTTCTTTTTCTTTTGGCTGTTCCCTTCAGGGGTCGCCTCAGCTAATCATCTGCCTCCATCTCACCCTGTCCTCTGCATCTTCTACTCTTACACCAACTACCTTCATATCCTCCTTCACCACATCCATAAATCTCCTCTTTGGTCTTCCTCTAGGCCTTCTGCCTGGTAGTTCCAACCTCAGCATCCTACTACCAATATACTCACTATCCCTCCTCTGTACATGTCCAAACCATCTCAATCTAGCTTCTCTGACTTTGTCGCCAAAACCTCTTACATGTCCTGTCCCATAGATGTACTCATTCCTGATCCTATCCATCCTTGTTACTCCCAAAGAGAACCTCATTTTCATCTCTGCTACCTCCAGCTCTGCCTCCTGTCTTTTCCCCAGGGCCACTGTTTCTAAACCACACAACATCGCTGGCCTCAACACCATCTTGTACACTTTTCCTTTCATTCTTGCCGATACCTTCTTATCATACAGGACACCGGACACTTTTCTCCAACAACTCCAGCCTGCCTGCAAACGCTTCTTCACCTCTTTTCCACACTCTCCACTGCTCTGGACTGTTGAGGCTAGGTATTTAAAGTCCTCCACCTTCTTTATCTTCGCTCCCTTTAACCTCACCGATCCTCTTGGGTCCTTCTCGTTCACACACATGTATTCTGTCTTACTGAGGCTAACCTTCAGTCCTCTCCTTTCCAGGGCATACCTCCACCTCTCTAGATTTTCCTCCACTTGTTTCCTGCTCTTGCTACAGATCACAATGTCATCTGCAAAAATAATAGTCCATGGGGATTCTTGTCTAACCTCAACAGTCAGCCTGTCCATCACCATAGCAAACAATAAGGGGCTAAGAGCTGACCCTTGATGCAGTCCCACCTCCACCTTGAACTCTTCTGTCACACCGACAGCACACCTCACCATTGTTTTACATCTCTCAGACATGTCCTACCCCACTCTAACATACTACTTCTCTGTCACGCCAGACTTCCTCATGCAATACCAATATAGTTTATGTGGTATATGCACACAAAATAAATGTTGATTTAAGAGTGTGTTGGGGATTTGCAGTTTTAAAATGAGAAGAGCATGCTTTGCCTCTAAAAAGTATACTGAGTCAAGAAATAAGGATAAAATGTTTCATGATAATATAGTTTCACAAGTGTTTGTGATCACTTAGCTGAACTTATTGGTTGTTGCATTCTGTTGCATTCAGTGGTTTTTTTGATGATTTTTAGAAAGTAAACAAACCTGTTTCGTACAATACAGTAGTATTTCTTTTATACAGTAAATAGGCACCTGTTTTACATCATAATAGGTAGCTTTAACTTGGTGTATATTTAACAGTGAACCTAATGCTGCAATATAGCTCCAACAACAGCTCTAGACACTGGTGATACAGGTGACAACCTCATCCAGAACTACTGAACCACCTTCCAGTTCAAGTTCTTGCTGCTCGCCAAGCACAGCAGATTGTGAGCAAGAGAGATGCCACCAACTACAGGCTAGAGAAAGTGATATAATGTTTTATGAGGATTGCAGAGAACGATACCACCTTCCTTCTGACTTTAGTAATGAGCTTAAGGATGAGCGAACACACTTGAACAACCCCTGTGCAAACCAATATGGCCATAGAAGCCAGCCACATCTTTCTTATACACCACATGAACAAGGATGTATGCATATGAACATAATAGAGAGAAATTCCTCTTATTGTGACAACTGGGCAGATTTGTCATCCTCTCAAGATCTTATATGGATAAAACAAACTAACCATTAAACCTTTGACACAATGGACTTTAAAGGTTGAAAATTGTACAGAGCACCACAATTACACATTCTAACAGATAACTGGCAACTCAAAGAAACCTTACACCGGCATAATGCTGCCTATGAAGCCTCACAAGTTTGTTGAACAAAGTATCACAGAGCTGATGGATGGTTTGAATGTACACAATTGAGAATAAAATGCCTTTTTCCTGTTTGCTCTTCAACTATGCTTGAAGTTGGGGAAGGGATGGGAAGCTGTGGAAAAGGCTATCTTGGTCATGCGTCATGTGACATACTGACAGGACATTGTGACAGACAAACAGGCAGTTTATTGTGATTTCATATTTTGATATAGTGGGGCCGGTGGCGTAGTGGTTAGGGTGCTGCCCTTGTGATCGGGAGGTTGTGAGTTTGAATCCCACTGAGACCCTCACTGTGCTAAGAACCCTGGGCAAGGTCTCAACCACAAGTGTACCTCTGTTCACCCATCAGTATAAATGGGTACCAGTAAAAATATACTGGGAAGGTAACCTGCGATGGACTAGCGTCCCATCCAGGGGGAGTTGAACTCCTCGTTGCTTCACGCTACGGAAACTGGGGATAAGCACCGGCCTGATGAGCCACAAGGCTCTGGTGTAAAAACCCAACAGACTTCCCTACCTATATTCTGATATCATTGTCGTTATTGGTAAAAGTAAAAAAATACAAGTAAACATTGGGCTGATTGGTTGGGTCAAATCACTTTGGGGAGTTTGTTTTGAAACTCTGGAAGAACCACCAAGTTTCAATTTAATAAAGGGTTATTTTATTTCAAGTAGGGTAAAGAAAGTATTTTTTTTCTCTTTGTTTCGTAAATGCTATTGCTTACTAGTGTATTATCACCACTCTTTGGTCTCGAGTTGTCTGCCTTGGCTTACAGCATATCATGGTTTTCAAAAAAGCGGGGGGGGGGGGGGGGGAGTTATTCCCAGTAATGTAAGTTTCAAAAACATTTGTGGATACCTGATGAATTTATCATCTTCTGGCCTACTCATTATTCCACTTAAGCTAAATTCCACTCCTATATTTTCTATTTGTCATCTTAACTTTGCTCCATCCTTTTTATATTGTTTACACTTCAACAGCACAATCAACCAAGTAAAATGTCATATACAGTCATACATGTTGTATGCATACTTATGATACAATCAACAAAGTAAAATGTCACACTGAGTAAATACTACAGGTAATGTCTATGATGTCACAAGCACTAAGGTTAATAATATGTTGGTTATCCCTCAACACCTGAAGCTTATTATTATATATGTTAAGTACATGTTAAAAACCAGAATTTGACTAATATGAAATATATTCAAATTAATTTGAACTTGTAACACTTTTATATTGTTAAAATTATACTGATTGCAAATTGATTACGCTAAAGTGAAGATAAAATTATTGCAACGCGTTGCTTGCTACACCTTTTGTCATGCTTCACAGCAATGTTTGTTTTGTCTGATATCTCAAGTGCTTGAGGACCAAATAACAAGAAACGATTTCACTGTGATTAGATAATCAGGATCAGCAGAAAAGCATTAGTATTATAATCAAATTGGTGATTTTGGGTTCATTCTCATTCAGAAGTTAGCATAAATATTAAGTGAATGAAGAAGAACGCAGAAGGTTCTGGAAAGGTATGTTTGCATGTCAATTAAAAAAAATTATATTATGAAGAAATACAAAAAAAAAAAACCCAAACATTTAATTTTTATGTTTAATTTTTTTAATTGGAAAGCATGATAAATTGATTCTGCTGCCTGTTTGGGTTAGGGTTAGGGTTTTGAGCTAGGGTTGATTATGCTGCCTGTTTATTGACAACAGTGAATGTTTGTCATTTTGTTTGAAGCATTAGCCGCTCTCAATAAATCTCAATAATGGTAGTAGGCAAATCAAATTGTGTTGTTTCTGTGTAGTAATATTTTAAATTAATTAATTTTTTTTCCAGCTGCATCATGAATGAGAGCATTGACCCTGCAGTAAAATTAACACTGCACAATATAATCAGCTCAAAGGCACAATCCCAGGCCAAACCACATCAGAGAGAAAAGTGGACCAGTAAAAAGGAGTTTTTTCTGGCCGTTGCAGGACATATCATTGGTCTGGGAAATGTGTGGAGATTCCCTTATCTGTGTTACAAAAATGGAGGTGGTAAGTGCTGTTGCATACCTCATCACAGCCCCTTTAATTCTTCCTGGTACTACAGTACTTTTTGCTTGGTAATGCACTGCATTATTTATCTTTCTCTCAAACGCACATCTCCCTTAATTGGATTTGAAAGTCCGATATAAATGCTTTGCTGTTGTTTTCAGTAGTCGGATTCTACTGAAAAGGCAAAGTGGCTCAATGGTTAATTAGCACTTTCACCACACGGTGAGAGGGATTAGAATCTTAGCCAAAGGCCTTTCTGTGTGTTGTTCTCATTTATGCTTGCATGGGCACCTCTGGGTACTCCAGTTTACTTCCCACATGCACATTAGGACAATTATCTACTTTAAATTTCCCATAGCTGTGAATGTGAGTGTAAATGGTAGTTTGTATCCTATAATGTAGTATCGACTTTTTCAAGTTGTAATCTACCTAAAGTCAGGTAAAGGTATGCAATGGCCAATGAGGTATTTCCCAACACTGGGAAAGTAAGAATATCTAATTAGGTATTAGCTCGTTTCTTTTCTCATTTCTCATTGAGGAGGTGACAAGAGGCAGAGCTGGAGGTAGCAGAGATAAAAAGGTTGAGTTTCTCTTTGGGAGTAATGAGGATGGATAGGATCAGGAAGGAGTACATCAGAGGGACAGCACATGTAAAAGGTTTTGGAGACAAAGTCAGAAACTAGATTGAGATGGTTTGGACATGTACAGAGGAGGGATAGTGAGTATATTGGTAGTAGGATGCCAAGGTTGAAATTGCCAGGCAGAAGTAGACTACATCTTGTGTAGGCGATGTAATTTGAAGGAAGTTAGTGGCTGCAAAGTCGTAGTGGGTGAGAGTGTTGCCAAACAGCATAGGATGATGGTGTGCAGGATGATGCTGATGGTGAGGAAGGTGAAGAAGGCAAAAGCAGAGCAGAAGACAAAGTGGTGGAAGCTGAAAAAGGAAGAGTGTCTCTGTGTCTCTTCTGTCACACTGACAGCACACTTCACCACCGTCTTACTTCTCCCATACATGTCCTGCACCACTCTAACATACTTCTCTGCCACTCCAGACTTCCTCATGCAATACCACAGTTCCTCCCTCAGCACCCTGTCATATGCTTTCTCCAGATCCACAAAGGGACAATGCAGCTCCTTCTGACCTTCTCTGTACTTCTCTAACATCCTCAAAGTAAACGCTGCATCTGTGGTGCTCTTTCTTGGCATGAAACCAAACTGTTGTTCACAAATGCTGACCTCTGCCCATAGTCTAGCTTCAACTATTCTTTCCCATAACTTCATCGTATGGCTCATCAACTTTATCCCTCTGTAGTTGCCACAACTCTGCACGTCTCCCTTGTTGTTAAAAAGGGGCACCAGCACACTTCTCCATTCCTCCAGCATCCTCTCACTCTCTAAGACCTTGTTGAATGTTCTTGTCAGAAAATCTACTGCTACCTCTCATAGACCCTTCCATACCTCCACAGGTATGTCATCAGGACCAACTGCCTTTTCACTCTTCATCCTCTTCAATGCCCCCATCACTTCACCCTTACGAATCTTTGCTACTTCCTGGTCCTCAACGGTCATACTTTTTCTTTGTACACACTCCTGCACTTCCTCATTCCACCACCAAGTCTCCTTATCTACTTTCCTTCCAGATGGCACACGAAGTACTCTCCTATCTATCTCCCTGATCACATTAGCTGTAGTTGTCCATTCATCCGGAAGCACATCCTGACCACCCAAAGCCTGTTTCAACTCCTTGAAGACAAAACGACACTCTTCCTTGTTCTGCTTCCACCACTTTGTCTTCTGCTCTGCCTTTGTTTTCTTCACCTTCCTCACCATCAGCATCATCCTGCACACCAACATCCTATCCTTTTTGGCAACACTCTCACTCACTACGACTTTGCAGCCACTGACTTCCTTCAAATTACATCGCCTACACAAGATGTAGTCTACTTTTGTGCTCCTACCTCTGCTTTTATAAGTCACCCTATGCTCCTGTCTCTTCTGGAAAAAATTATTCACCACAGCCATTTCCATCCTTTTTGCAAAATCTGGACCAACATGCCCATTGAAATCTGCACCAATGAGAGAGTGAGAAGAGAGAGTGGTCTCTTTCACCTCTGGGGTACTCTGCATCACTTCATCTAACTCACTTCAGAATCTCGCCTTTTCTTCTAGCTCACATCCTGCCTGTGGGGCATAAGCACTAACAACATTGAACATCATGCCTTAAATTTCCAACTTGAGACTCATCACTCTGTCTGACACGCTTTTCACTTCTAGAACATTCCTGATAAACCTCTCCTTCAAGATGTCTCCTACTCCATTTCTCTTCCCATCCACACCATGATAAAACAGCTTAAACCCTGCTCCTAAGCATTTAGCTTTGCTACCTTTCCTTCCATTATTACTAAATAATGACTGTTCTCCTGGATTCTGACCTAGATTTAGTTAGCTTGAACGTTTAAATTTGAGCTAATGCAAATTCAATCTTGTTTGTTTCAAAGGAGCTTTCCTTGTGCCATATGTACTGTTCCTATTTTCCTGTGGCATACCTCTCTTCATTTTGGAGACATCAGTTGGCCAGTACACTAGCCTGGGTGGTGTCGCATGCTGGAGGAAAATGTGCCCTCTTTTTGAAGGTAAACTTTGAAAATAAACAATATCTAAAAATGGTAGAAACAGGCAGATTAAATTATTGTTTATTTGAATAAAATATTATAATTTGTTCTTGAGTTACTATAGTATATTCTTAACATCATCTCCCATCATTCCCTCAGGACTGGGCTATGGTAGCCTGGTTTTGATCCTGTACACAAGCACATATTACATCATTATTCTGGCTTGGGCCCTTCTCTACCTGTTCTTCTCATTCGGGTCAGAGCTCCCATGGGCACACTGCAAGAACACCTGGAACACAGGTAATAATACTGACATTGTTATTAACTGTCCATACAGCGCTTTGAAAAAGAGTATCTGTGTAATGGAATCATTTTCTCACTATAACAATTCTCATAGCAGTTCACTTGTGCCAAATACTTTACAACAATTTTTATTTATTTATTTATTTGTTTGTCTTACAGAGCACTGTGTGGACTTTAGCAGCATCAACATGACAAGCAATACGACAGAACACGCTACATCACCAGTTTTGGAATTCTGGGAGTGAGTTTGGGAATTAGGGAAACATAACAGCTTGTACATATTTGATATTTACTGCATTTTTGGGAGAAACACTTATCCATATCAGCTTGCATTTTTAAAAATTTTCATTTCTGAAACTAAACAGTTGAAGGTTAAGCGCCCTGTTCAAGGGTCCAATAATAGCAGCTTGTTGATACTGAGGCTTGAACCCCTGATCTTCTGATCAATAACTAAGAGCCTTAAAGACTGATCAACGACTGCTTCAGCTTTTACATGGAATCAAACCAGACTATAAATGTGCTGGCCTGTTTGCCGACTTATTATCTTTCATGTCAGCTACGCAGAGGGTTCTGTAATGTAATGATTTTCGTTCCACATGAAATTGTGTATTTATCTCTCTACGGGTGTGTGCTCCATCCTAGTAAGTTTTATATATATATATATATATATATATATATATGGTGTGTGTGTGTGCGTATATAAACCTCCCTGTGGTGACCCTAATTAATATTAAGTGGCTTAGAGAACGAATGAAACAAATACTGGTGTATTGACATGCTTCTGGCATCACTGGCCCTTGCATGTATTCGCTCTCTCTCTTAGCAAGGGCAGAATCCCTCCTTGACAGCTCACTGGCCATCACAGGGCAGAAACACGCTGATGGCTGCAGCCTACTCTTGATGAAAGTCAGCAATAGTTCTTTACATGCCTCTCACCATAGACAGTGAGAGACATGGCCGGTCTTTGATAACCTGGTTAGCTGCACTGGGGGGACAGTGACAACCCGTGGAGAGTGGGGCTTGAACCCCCAAGCTTAGGATCAGTAATCCAGAACCTTTTACCACCACCAGCCCACCACTGCCACAAATATACATATATACATACCGTATTTGACGTAATAAGCGCCTGCTCCAATACCCTCCCCCTCTGTGTTTTTAATCTATGCCTAATAACCGTCCATGTGTACTGGGAGCAAATATATATATATATATATATATATATATATATATATATATATATATATATATATATATATATATATATATATATACATTGAGCTGTGTATCTGTGTATAAGTTAAAAAATTAATAATAAATAACATTCAAAGTTAATATTTTTGGATGGTTCACAGTTGTTTCTCACCACATTTGTCCTTACTGTGTCACAATCTGTTATCGTGAACCAATCATCTTCTGCGGTCTCCACTTTCACTTTTCTCCACACTTCTCCACTTTTCCACACTTTCATTCAACCAATAATTTTTTTCTTGTTAGGACAGGTGGGCGTTACTCCGACAATTTGTCTCTTTCTACTTAAAAAAAATAAAAGCTGTTTGGGAGAACAGGCTGTTTAACAGTGAATGATCAGAGAAGTATGTTTGTATATCTATCTGCTCAAAGCCTGCGTGTCTGTTGGACAGCACATATCGGTATGCAAACAAAATAATTTCAGAAGTTATTTAAAGACACGACTGCCTGGGCTCTGATACTCTCTACCAGAAGATTTTAGTGGTCTGTGATAAGGCTCATCTGGATTCCCTAACATGGTGTGTGTTTTTATTTGAATGTAGAAATGCCTTTGGCCTACATGTCTTGATACAATATGACGCACTAATGTTACAAAGTACAAATTACACTATATACTGTATCTATAAGGGCAGTGGTGGCCTTGTGGTATAGGGAACTGGATCACTGATCCTTAGGTTGGGGGTTCAGGTCCGACTCTCCATAAGGTAAGGTCACTGCCTGCCCCCCCCCTCCCCCCCCCCCTCCCCCCAGTGCAGCTAACTGGATTATCAAAGGCCAGCCATGTCTCTCACTGTCTCTGGTGTGAGGTTCATGTAAAAGCACCATTGCTGACTTTCGACAAGAGTAGCTGCAAAGCCGTAAGCGTATTTCTGCCCTGCCTGGCCTGGCGAGGTGTCCAGGGTGTACTCTGCCCTCGCCTGGAATCGGCTGGGATGGGCACCAGTCTCCCTGTGATCCTTATTAGGGGTAAGTGGTTACAGAAAATGAACTTTACCTGTTAATGTTTTCCAAGCCACATTTCTTCGACCCCTAATTTGTGATTTTTTGCATGATCCTGCCCGCCCCCTTTCCAAATTATTTGAATGGCCATGTCATACACCATAAGAAGTCCACTTTTTTGTTTCACAGGAGGAGGATTCTAGGTTTGTCTGGAGGCATCGAAGAAATAGGTGATTTGAGGTGGGATCTGGCTCTGTGCCTTCTGCTGGCCTGGATCATCTGTTACTGCTGTGTGTTCAATGGTGTGAAGTCTACAGGAAAGGTTACTGCTCACAATTCTCTGTATTTAGTCTGTCTTGGCAGCTATCATTGATAGGACTGATAGGAGATGACAGAACCTTTGCTAAGGGGACAATGTTAACAGGTGGTCTACTTCACTGTTACCTTTCCTTACCTGATGTTGCTGGCACTGCTAGTACGTGGCGTGACATTGCCTGGCGCACATATTGGTGTTTCATTCTATCTCTACCCAGATCCTAATCGTCTTTTGGACCCTCAGGTAACAAATATTAATTTGGATATTGGTGAAAGAGTCTAATTGTAAATTAAATTGACATTTAGCATCTTTAGCTTATTGTATGCACATTATTTATGCAACATTTTTCTTTTAGGTGTGGATGGATGCAGGGAGTCAGATTTTTTACTCCTATGGACTTTGCACAGGGACCCTGACAGCTTTAGGAAGCTATAACAAATATCACAATAACTGTTACAGGTAAGTAAATGTGTCTAATACTTGTTTCCTAATTTTTTTTTTTTTTTTAATTAATATCTAATTTGTTGCATTCTATTTTTCAGAGACAGTCTATACTTGTGTCTGATGAACAGTTTGACTAGCTTTGTGGCTGGCTTTGCCATTTTTTCTGTGCTGGGCTTCATGGCAGAGGAACAGAGAATGGACATTTCAATGGTTGCAGATTCAGGTATGGCAATAGTGTTGATGTAGAGACAATTTACTTTTTTTAAAATAAGTACAATTAAAAAAGCTTTTCAAATAAGCATACAATTAAAGTTTTTTCCAATTTAATCTATTGTGCATGTTTTTGGACTGTGAGAGGAAACCCACACAAACAAAGGGAGAACATACAAACTCCACACAGAAATACCTGAGCTGGGAATTGACCCCAGGACCTTCTCACAGTGAGGCAGACATGATAACTACTACACCACTGTGCCACCGTGCCACTGTGCATAGGTTAATTGGCTGTTCCAAATCATTTTTGTGAGTGAGTATGATCCTGCGATGGCCTGGCAAGCTGTCCAGGTTCGCCCTGTGTCAGCTGAGATGGTCGCCAGCCTCCCTGATCCTAATTCGGATTAAGTGGTCCAGAAAACGAATGAATGGGAAATAAATGACTATGCAAAGCTCACTGACCATTAATTATTGAAGTTACAAGTGTGTGATATCTGTGAAAAGTGTCTCAGTGTCATTAATTATTTTTGCATCATTTTCCTTTTGGAATTTCTCTGAGAAACATCACATTTTTAATTTATTTATATTTATATGCTCATTAGTTTGTATTCCTCTAGGTCCTGGGCTGGCATTTATTGCTTACCCACGTGCAGTGGCCTTAATGCCTATCCCTCAGTTATGGGCAGTTTTCTTCTTCATTATGATCCTTTTCCTTGGATTAGATAGTGAAGTAAGTAAGCTTTGACAAAGTCATGAATCCTTTTTTAAAATTTTTATTATACTTTGGATAACCCTGAAATACATGTTGTATCACTCACACACACACACACACACACACACACACACACACACACACGTGTGTGTGTGTATATATATATATATATATATATATATATATATATATATATATATATATATATATATATATACATATATGTGTATGCATACACAGGGATCCCTCACTTTCCGCGGTTAATTGGGTGCGAGATCCCCATGCGACCATCGAAATCCGCAAAGTAGGATCACCCCTTTTTGACTGATGTATACGTACATGTATATGAGTCCAGTAAATAATATCAATACTGTAAATACATATTCAATGTTATAAATGCTGATAATAACAATTAAAGATTAAAAAAATAATGCATACGATGTAAATAAAATATAAATACACACACATGCAGATGCGCGTATACACACACTCAAATGCACTCCTCACAACAATGTAACTAGTTTTGATGGGAGGTTTTGGTGGGTTGTTTTGTGTTGGTTTAGGGTTTTTTTTGCATAATTGGCCTTGTTTTTGTGGAATTTTCCTTAACTTTCCCCCATATTCTTCCTTAATTTCCTTATTTTTTAATCTGATGAATATTAAAAAAAAACGCGATGCATTGAAGCCGCATGAATTGAAGTGCGAAACAGCAGGGGATCCCTGTATATGTGTGTATGTATATGTATATATATATATATACAGGTATACCTCGGCTTAAGTCGTTTCGAGATAAGTCATTTTCGATTGATTATACGTCGGGTTTTCAAAAAATATATGAAAAAATAAAGTACGTCATTATAATCAACTTTATGTCTGTCCGTTCCAAATACATGTATTGGAATCATAATATCACTAGAAAACCATTAAAATCACATGAAATCATGTTACTGTACAATAAATAGGAATAAAAGCATAAAATCTTATTAAAATACATAGTTGTTCCAATATCTACCGTTAGACGTCATCACTCGTCATTCCCGCGAAACCGCTATTGTTTTTGAATTAATTAGTATACACAGTATACGTCTGTTTATCGGCTACTCTCATTCTCATTTAAGCTTAAAATAGATTATTATAAACCGTATATTATTGAAAATTGTATTCATGAATAAAGCACAGAACTCGGAATGGTTATTTTCGGTTTAGCCTAGACAAGTAAATTTGGTGTAGCCTAACCTAGCCTAGCCTAGCCTAGAGACAAGCTAATTCGATTTGTCATTTTTCGACTTAAGTCGTCTTTCCTGGAACCAATTAACGATGTTGGGTGAGGTATACCTCTCTCTCTCTCTATATATATATATATATACATATACAGTGATCCCTCTGTACTTCATGCTTCAGTTTCTGCAGCTTCAGTGCATCGCAGGTTTTTCAAAAGTATTTCTCAAAAAATTAAAAAAGAAAGAAATTATGGAAAAATAGTGGAAAAGTTAAGGAAAATGCTGCAAAACAAGGTCAGTTATGCAAAAAAAAAAAGCACGACTTACATTTTTATATGAGGTGCGCATCTCTGTGTGCGTGAGCATCTGCATGTGTATGTATTTATATTTTATTTACATCTTATGAATTATTTTTGAATGTTTAATTGTTATTATAAGCATTTATAGTGTTGAAAATGTATTTATTGATAAAATATACACATATACATGTACATATACTTCAGTTGGGGCTCGATCCTACTTCGTGGAAATTGGCGGGAAATGGGGGGCCTCGGTCCCCATTAATCATGGAAAGTGAGGGATCCTTGTGTGTGTGTATAATATATATATATATATATATATATATATATATATGTATGTATGTATATATATATATATATATATATATATATATATATATATACATACACATTCAAACTGAATTCCAAAAAAGTTGGCACACTATACAAATTGTGAATAAAAACTGAATGCAATGATGTAGAAGTACCAAATTTCAATATTTTATTCTGAATAGTACATTGATGACAGGGTCAAAAGTTTAAACTGAGAAAATGTATCATTTTAAGAAAAAAATATGTTGATTTTAAATTTCATTGTGTCAACAAATCTAAAAAAAATTTGGCACAGGTAGGCTGAAAAACTCAGTTGCACTTATAACGAACAGTTGGAAGACCAATTACCACTAATGAGGTCCATTGGCAACATGGCTGAGTATAAAAAGAGCTTTTCAGAGTGGCAGTGTCTCTCAGAGGCGAACATAGGTAGAAGATCACCAATTCCCCCAATCTTGCAAAGAAAGCTAGTGGAGCAATATCAGAAAGCTGTTTCACAATGAAAATTGCAAAGAGTTTGAAGTTATCATCTACAGTGCATAACATCATCCAAAGATTGAGAGAGTCTGGAACAATCTCTGTGCGTAAGGGTCAAGGCTGAAAAACCATACTGGATGCTCATGATCTTTGGGCCCTTAAACGGTACTGCACCACAAACAGGAATGCTACTGTAAGGGAAGTCACTGAATGGGCTCAGCAATACTTCCAAAAACCATTGTCAGTGAACACAATCCACCGTGCCATCCGCCGTTGCCAGCTGAAACTCTACAGTACAAAGAAGCCATTTCTAAACAGGACCCAGAAACGCAGGCATTTTCTCTGGGCCAGAGGTCATTTAAAATTGAGTGTGGCAAAGTGGAAAACTGTTCCGTGGTCAAATGAATCATGATTCAAAGCTCTTTATGGAAAACTGGGACGCCATGTCATCTGGACTAAAGAGGACAAGGACAACCCAAGTTGTTTTCAGCACTCAGTCCAGAAGCCTGCATCTGTGATGGAATGGGCTGCATCTGTGATGGAATGGGGTTGCATGAGTGAGTATGGCATGGGCAGCTTGTACATTTGGAAAGGCACCGTCAATGCAGAAAGGTATACAGTATTCAGGTTCTAGAACAACATATGCTCCAATCCAGATGTCTTCTCTTTCAGAGAAGACTGTATTTTTCAACATGATAATGCCATACCACATGCAGCATTAATTACAATATAGCTGCATAGGAAAAGGATCCGGGTATTGAAATGGCCAGCCTGCAGTTCAAATCTTTCATCTATAGAGAACGTTTGGTGCATCATAAAGAGGAAGCTACAACAAAGAAGGCCCAAGACAGTTGAACAGACAAGAATGGGACATCATTCCTATTTCTAAACTTGAGAAATTTGTCTCCTCAGTCCCCAGACGTTTGCAGACTATTGTAAGTAGAAGAGGGGATGTCTCATAGTGGTGAAAATGGCCTTGTCCCAACATTTTTGAGATTTGCTGACACAAAGAAATTTAAAGTGAACATATTTTTCACTTAAAATTATACATTTTCTCAGTTTAGACTTTTGATCCTGCCATCTATGTTCTATTCTGAATAAAATATTGAAATTTGGCCCTTCCACATCATTGCATTCAGTTTTTATGCACATGTATATTGTCCCAACATTTTTGGAATCCGGTTTGTCTGTATATACTGTATGTGTTATATATATATATATATATATATATATATATATATATATATATATATATATATATATATATATATATACACATAAATGCACAGTGGAGCCTCGGTACTTGAACTTAATACGTTCCAGATGACTATGTGGATTCCAATTTGCTCGCATTCCGAATCTGCTTTTCCCATTGCAAATAATGTATATGGTTTTAATCCGTTCTGTCGTCTTTTGAACAGAAGTTAACAGTACCGTAACTCATACCATAGGGTCCGCAAATTAAGTGAAAAAATGATTGAATACAGTACACTATGTTATGGTCTGTGTTGTGAGAGACTCTTTAACTGCACTGTGGTTTTTATTTTAGTGTGTTATGGTCTCTGACAAAAGAGTTGCGCGTTGAAATGCATGTTGAAGAGGGGCGTGGCTGTCACACGCTGGTGGAATGCTAAACACACACACCTAATTCCACTTAATCACGGGCTTATCATCTATGAAAACGAGTTCGCCTTATTGTTCACAGGGAAGGCACTAGATCACGGGAAAATTGTAGTCACTATTAGAGCTGCGGAGAAACACAGAAATCAAACTAAAGCGGGAACTGGTAGAGCACGGAGCTGAGAGCCAGAGAGATCACGGGGATTTCCGTGTTTCTTTGCATCTCTAACAGTGACTACGATTTCCCCATTTCATCTATGAAAACAGGTGCACTTTATTATTCACAGGGAAGGCACTAGATCATGGGGAGCTGAGAGCCAGAGAGATCACAGGGAAGAGGACACCTAACATGGACACCTAATTCCATTTAATCATGGGCTATGGTGTGTTTGTGTTTACCACTCCACCCATGTGTGACAGCCACGGCACTCTCTAATGTGCATTTTAACGCGCAACTCTTTTGTGAGAGACCATAACACACTAAAATAAAAGCCACAGGGCATTTAAAGAATAACAACAATAAAGATAAGAATTTTAACCTTTGCGGTGGTGAGCAGTTGGCATACGTAAATGTTGGAGAGGAAGAGAAGTGTATCCCCTTCCATAACAGAGAGGGAGAGAGGAAAGCGGATTCCCTTCCATAACAGTTTCAGGTAAATCAACCAAAGGTGTTTTTTTTTTCTCTTACTACCGCTTTGCATGGATGACTCTTCTTCAGGATGTTCATTTCTTTTCTTGAAGAACATTTCAAACATGGCTTATTACTGCCTTCTTTTCAAAACCTTACGAAAGTGGCTCATGACCTCATCGTTAAAGGTGTTCACAGTGCTGCCTGCGGTTTAGATTAACTTTAGCACTTTATCTTAGCTTAGCTTTAGTGCTTTAGTGCTAGCTTTAGCTTTATGAGAGTGATACGTACATAGTACTGTATCAACAACAACAACCTGGACTTCTCCAGGACAGCTTTATCAGGGTGATACATAGTATCAACAACTTTCGGACTTCCCCAGAACATACATAGTATTAACAACTTCCGGACCTCTGGAAGTCGCACACTTTTCCTTCATCTCGGTCTCGTTTTTTGTCGCCCGTTTCTCGAGTTCGACTTGCGTTTTTTGTTTTTTTTCCTGGACGGAAAAAAATAACAGATATTTTGTTCAGATTCTGATTTGTTTGAACTCTAGAGCGTTCGAATTCCGAGGCTCCTGTGTGTGTGTGTGTGTGTGTGTGTGTGTGTGTATATATATATATATATATATATATATATATATATATATATATATATATATATATATATATATAAGGAGGACATGAAGGTCGTTGGTGTAAGAGAAGATGCAAAGGATAGGGTGAGATGGAGGCAGGTGATTTGCTGTGGTGACCCCTGAAGGGAAAAGCCGAAGGGAAAAGAAGATATATATATATATATATATATATATATATATATATATATATATATATATATATATACACACGTCCCTTATAACGAATTTTCCATGATACGAACTTCGATCCCACCAAAAATCTGCCTCTTTCAATGAGCATAATTCTGATTTACGAGTCCTGCTGGGGAAATGGATTTTCCGGGCTGATTTGCCTCGCATTCTTCTATGTGTATTCCTTCGCGCTTCGAGAATGCCTTGTTCAGTGCTTCTCAATTATTTTCTTTGATGCCCCTCTAGGAAGAAGAAAAAACATTTCATGCCCCCCAGCACCCCGTGCGTGACTGTAAAGTGTTTACTGCATTTCATATCATTTTCTAGGTGCTTTTATCCCTACACCATAGTGCAACAATGAGAGTGCCATTGTCAACTGTAGTGGATGCACTTACATGTTCCCCAGGGTCATATGTGCCCCCATGGCATAACTATGCCCCCCTATTTGAGAAGCACTGACCTTGTGGGAGCTCACCACTGTCTTTCCTCACTGGTATTTGCAGCATGCACACGCACACAATTCTCCTCCTCCTCCTCCTCCTCTGTTACGCATCACCTTCTGCCTGCCCACATAACATCTTTGCCACAGTCGATGATTGGATGGGTTAGTTGAATTATTGTTAATGTACATGTATTATTATTATTATGAAATATTTCCTGTTTTTACATGTTTATCTTGAATATATTAGGTTAAATATACTAGTCAGGAATCTTTTGCAGGTGTTTAGAGTTAATTGGTTGATTCAGATGATTAGGTTAATAGCTTGTTTAGACTACCTTTTCATGATATTCTAATTTTTTGAGATGGGAATTTTGTGTTTTCATGAGCTGTATGCCAAAATCATCAGTATTAAAACAATAAAAGACCTGAAATATTTCAGTTGGTGTGCAATGAATCTAAAATATATGAAAGTTTAATTTTTATCAGTACATTACAGAAAATAATGAACTTTATCACAATATGCTAATTTTTTTGAGAAGGACTAGTATGTGTTTGTGGCAAGTTATGAGTTTGGAAGAGCGTTTCAATGGATTAAATTCGTAATTCAAGGTACCACTGTGTGTATGTGTATATATATATATATATATATATATATATATATATATATATATATATATATATATATATATATATATATAAAATGAAAGTGGATTCAGAAAGTATTTAGACCCCTTTATTTGCTGGACACCTTACTGTGCTGTGGATTAGATTTTGAAAGTATCATTTACAGGTTTAGCATTATCATGAGCCGAAAGCATTTTAAGAGATTCCAAATAAATAAAATAAAAAATAACATTGTATACAAATCCCTGATTCACAAAAGCATTTAGAATCTTTATCCAGTAAGAAGCTCCTTTGCCAGTTGTTATAATTACTATCACGAAGTCATATTTGATATGTCACCGCAAGCTTTGCATATCTGGATTTTGGCTTTTCACTCCACTGCTTTATTCAGATTCTTGCAAGGTTTATTAGATTGTGTGGTGAATGTTCAGTGAATTGCTATCTTCAGGAATCTTCAGAAATGTTTTAATTGCGCTTGATTCATCGTTGACAACATTGCTGTTTTGAGTTGCGAAAGTCTATACTCACTGGAAAGGTTTAACTGTTGGCCCAAGTTTGTGGTTACTCTGAAGTACTGTAGATTCTATTTAGGGTGTTCCTGTATTTTGGCTCGAGTCTTTCATCCCTCAGTTGCTTCTAGTCTCAGAATTAGTCATCAAGACAGCTGTTGAGAAGCACGCTGACAGCATGGTACTGCCACCACCATATTTTATTTTCAGGATAGTACTGTATTAGCCAAGTGATGTACAGTGCCTTTTGGCCAGTTATAGTGGTTGCTGTTCCGCTCAGAGTGTTCAGTTTGTGTTTGATCAAGGAAAATAATCTTTTTCTATAGTTTACTAGAGGCCTTTAATATTTTTTATATGAAACCTCTTGAGTGGAGACTCAATACAAAGCAATTAAATTTTTGCTTATAACAAAATTAAAAGTGAGACATCATCATTTGGACATTTGAGGGGGGGGGGGGGGGGGGGGGTTGACACACTCAGAGGGAAAGCACTGTCTGGCCCTTGTATGAAAGAGTTCACAAACGCCCACGTCAATTGCAGTGAGTGACAGGGAAGTGAGTGTATCCCTCCCTCTTGTGAGAGCTCGGCCAATTAGCTCCCATGGATTCCCAGTCATAGATGGCTGCGGCATTAACCTGGATTCTAACTTGCTATGTCGGGGTTAATAGTCACGCCCATTGTCAATGTGCCACTCGGGAGCCCTATTTGCATAGAATAAAATACACAAGATAGCTCGAGTGGACAAACAAACTTTCATTGGGCAAAACAACATGAAACATAACCAGAACGTACAAATAAACACAGAAATGAGCCAGTGAAAGGCCCGGAAAAGAAAGGTGAGAGTTATTTATTTATTTTTTTGAAGTTGACACAGCCCTTAATGGAGCTACACTATTATAACCCAGCCTTGTACACCTGTCAATAAAGATATCTTTCAGGTGCTCCACTTTTAGGCAACGCTAAATCTATATGTTATGTTCTACTCAACAGTGGCATCGAGATTGCCACCGTGCTATGGACACCTGATTTATAGACCACTGCAAAGATGGCCTGTGCCACAGGTTCTCAGTGAAATTGAATGCAAACAGGATACACCGAATCACAAGTTAGAGTGTTGCAGCCATTACTTTAAAAACATTTGCGAAAAGAAGTTAAAGTTGTTCATTTTTCAAAATTATTCTACATACATGAATAGTGATGGGTAAAATCCTAATTACAGGCAGTGGTGGTCTAGTGGTATATGGCGCTGGATCGCTGATCCTAAGGTTGGGGGTTCGAGTCCCACTCTCCACAAGGTTGTCACTGCCCCCCCCCCCCCCGCCCGCCCCCCAAGTGCAGCTAACTGGGTTATCAATGGCCGGCCATGTCTCTCACTGTCTATGGTGAGAGATTCATGTAAAAGAACCATTGCTGACTTTCAACAAGAGTAGGCTGTAAAGCCGTCAGTGTTTTTCCGCCCTGCAATGGCCTGGCGAGCTGTCCAGGGTGTACCTTGCCCTTGCCTGGAGTCGGCTGGGATGGGCGCCAGTCTCCCTGCGACCCTAATCAGGATTAAGCCGTTACAGAAAATGAACTGAAAAATGCTAATTAAGCACAATGCATTAAAAATACCAAATACCAATATCAAAAATAATACTCACAGCATAATAAAGTATGCAAATAAGTCTTAATATTTTCTGATTCCACTGTAAAGGTAAGTCTGTTGGGCTTTATACACCCGAGCCGAGCGGATCATCAGGACCCTACATTGAACCCACTGTACTGTTAAAGCAAAGCGCTAACAGGGCAACACTTTGTATTTGTGCAGTTCGTATATCATGAAGCCCTGATAACAATGATCTCAGACATGTATCCCTCGTTCTTCCAAATCGGATATCGACGTAAAGCCGTCCTTCTCGTAATCTGTGTTGTCAGCTTCGGTGTTGGTCTGCTGATGGTAACCGAGGTGAGAGCTCAGATTTCTTGGATGAGAATTTCCTTGTTTGTCATACAGTATATAACATGGGCATTAGTGTTAAATGAAAACTTTTATAAGAATATTTAATAAAATTACTCCCTAATTTTATTTTTCTTTCTTTCTCTGTTTATAGGGTGGATTGTACGTGTTCCAGTTATTTGATTATTATGCTAGCACTGGAATGACTTTGATGATCTTCGCCATTTTTCAATCCGTCTGCATTGGATGTGTTTATGGTAGAGACTTTATCTTATCTTACTTGGTATTTCATTCAGCTTAATAATGGTTAGTCATCTGCTTGTTTTATGGAAACTCTGTGTTCCAGGTGCAGACCGTATGTATGACAACATTGAAGACATGGTTGGTCATCGTCCTTGGCTCTATATGAAGTTCTGCTGGAAATATGTGACGCCTATAATTTGCCTTGTAAGTTGTATGAAGAAAAGCATTTGAGCAACAAGTGTAGGTGCTGTAAAAGTACACTTTTGGCCATTGCATCATTATTTCTGTCGAGGAAATAGTAGTGGTAGTCATATCAGATGAAATACTTTAAAAAAAAAACCCAATGCCATCACTTTAGTAAAATGTAATATATAATAATTCATAGTCATGTTGCAATGTATTGGATCAATCATCTCTTTCTTAACATGTCCATGTCTGTTTGACATCCTGTATGTCACGAGCACCTTTTTCCTGGGAAAGACAGATTAGTTTCTCCTACCCAAGAACCTTTCAATGTGAATAATATAAGACAAAGTTTGCTTTTTTAAATCTATGTTTTTAACCTTGTCGCTGACCCATCTATTTCCCTGCAGGGGACAGCTGTCTTCTCCTTGATTAAGTACACTCCTCTAAAGTTAAAGAACGTTTACGAGTACCCCACTTGGGGTTATGCTATTGGAATCTTCCTCATACTCTCCTCTACAATGTCAGTCCCTTTATGGATGGTGTATGCATTTTGCAAGACCCCTGGCTCAATAAAACAGGTACATCTCTAAAAATATTTTAAAAAGACTTAACCACAGCCACTTTTTCTCAGAACAGGCAATTGTTGAGAATTCATTAGAGCAGTCTTTTCTGGTTAAAATTGCTACGGATAAAAACAAAACAAAACAGACAAACAAACAAAAAAAAGAACATATTATTCATTCATTCATTTTCTGAATCGTTTAATCCTAATTAGGGTCGCGGGGATGCTGGCACTCTTTTCAGCCGACTCTGGCCATGGGCAAAGTATACCCCGGACAGGTAGGTAGCCAGGTCATCGCAGGGCAGAAACACCATTGACAGGCTTGGCCGGCGTGTGATAGCTCAATTAGCTGTACTGGGAGGTTCCGTTATTAAAGTTTGAAATAAATTATATTCCATGAATTTGTTTTTGTTTTTTTTAGGAAAAGGTAATGTCTAAATGTCCCATCACTTACCATGGAATGCGCCTTTAATGGTCAACAGCAAAATAAAAATATATATTCTTGTAGTTGATGGCGGAGTACAACCGCTGGCAAAAACGATGGAATCACCAGTCTCGGAGGATGTTCATTCGGTTTAATTTTTCTGAAAAAAAAAAGCAGATCACAGACAGGACACAAAATTAAAGTCATTTCATATGCCGACTTTCTGGCGTTTGCCTGTTTTCCCCCCATGCTTGTGTGTGTTTCCTCAACAGTTCAAAAACATGTAAACTAATTGGCTGTTCTAAATATTCACCCCGAGGTTGTGAGTGTGAATGGTTGTGTGAGTGTTGGCGCTACTATGGCCTGGCGATCTGTCCAGGATGCACTCCGGCCTCACGCAGAGAAAGCTGAGATGGGCACCAGCCTCACCATAGCCCGATTTAGGATTACGCCTCTTAGAAAATGAATAATTGAAAGAGGTGCATAATCTGTTTTATTCTATACATGATTGATTGATGATTGATTGATTAACTGTTTTGGGATTTTACACCCGAGCCTAGCGGCTCATCAGGCCGGTGCTTATCCCAGGTTTCCGTAGCGTGAAGCAATCAGGAGTTGAACTCCTCCTGGATGGGACGCTAGTCCATCGTAGGTTACCTTCCCAGTATATTTTTACTGGTACCCATTTATACTGCTGGGTGAACAGAGGCACACTTGTGGTTGAGACCTTGCCCAGGGGTCTTAGCACAGTGAGGGTCTCAGTGGGATTCGAACTCACAACCGCCCGATCATGAGCCCAACACTAACCACTACACCACCGGCTCCACATATTCTATACATACCTACTGGATAAGCGGACAACTGTAGAATGGTTAATCAACTTGTGGGAGATCAACGTATATACCAATACTTTATATATCATGACAGAAGAAAAAGCTGTTCTGTTCATTCAGCACTTATTCCATGAAAAGCAACAAACTTTGGAATGAAAGTATTTGATGGTAAATACTCCACACCACACACCAAACACAAACGTGGTGGCCCGTTGTTAGAAACAGGCCTTCAATACTCAGTGTCGTCTCATGCTGGTGACCCAGAAGAGGCCATGATAATTGACGTGCAGCAACCAGACATGTGGATGGAAGGGGAGATGCTGCTTAAGGCTGCCATGCTAATTGCTACCATTAAGTGGCTGGCTCTTCTGTTCATTCTAGACCAGGAGTGTCAAACTCGTGCCAGAAAGGGCCATGTGGCTGCAGGTTTTTGTTTCAACCAAGCAGCAGCACAACTGACTTTGCTCATTTAATCAACTCATCTGAGTCTTCAGGCCGCTGATTGGTCAATCTGTGTGCTCTGTACAAAGACTGACCAATCAACTGCCTGAACACTCAACTCAGTTGATTAAATGAGCAAAGTCAGGTGTGCTGCTGCTTGGTTGAAACAAAAACCTGCAGCCACATGGCCCTTTCTGGCACGAGTTTGACACTCCTGGTCTTGACTTTTCCCACCAAAAAATAAAGTACATTTTGACATTAAACAAAAATAATGATGGTAAGAATTTTTTGTCCTCCCCCCAAATAAATACAACTTAATTAGCACACTGTGCAACAGCGCATCTCAATCAGTTCATATCTGATTTGAATTAATAGAATATCTGCTCAATACATTCAATACAGTCAGTATTGACTAAATAATACACACGAATGGCATGGTCAGGCTAGTTTGATATCTCTGGTGGTGTAGAGGTTAGCACGTCCACCTCACAGCAAAAAGGCCTGGGCTCGACTCTCAACTCGGGTACTGTATTTATGTGTTGATTTTTAATGTTCTTCCTGTGCTTATGTGGGTTTCCTCCCAAAGTCCAAAAACATGCACAGTAGGCTAATTGGCTGTTCCAAATCACCCGTAGGGTGCGAGTGGGTGTGAGTGTGAATAGTTGTGTGAGTGTTGAAAAACTTTTTATTTAGTCTTCCTTATGTTTCGGTGTAGTACATGAGCCTGATCACGAAGTTTAGAACAGATTTAGAAACAAATAGTTTTCCCGATTTTTTGATCTATTAGGCCAATATGCATTCAAGCCTGGTAGGTGCGGGATAATATTCCTTGGAGAAGCAGCATCATCAAATTATCAGTAGGATGACTCAAAGTCGGTATGAAACACGGACAGAACGAATAGCCTTCTATTCACTAATAATAGCTTTAGAAAATGTATAATTAGATACACTATGCCAATGGATAGTGCTTGATATATCCAACTTTTCTTTACTATTAATAGTCAATAAATGCCAATACATCAGTGATGGGTGGGAGCACCAGATACATTATGTAACATGGACAGGAAAAATAAAGTATATCTTCAATTATACTTTAAGTCTGGTGCTTATTTACCAATTTTGCCAGGCACATGCATATTCCATGGTTCACGGTGCATTCACCCGTGCTCTGATTCATGTTTTTATTGAACCTGTGGAGACCGGCTCAGCAGGACCTGAAAATAATGAGGTCTTTCTCTTGTCACAAAATTGAATCTGAAAAATGTGTAAACTAGAAAGTATTTTTAATTGTTTTAAAAACTGTTTTCTCAATGTACCAGTAAATATTTTGATGATTTTATCTCCTTGCCATGCACTCGGGATTTTTTTTGAAGCATTGATTCACAAATAAATCTGGACATGAAAAATTTGTTCAAGTTTGAAGTTGGGAAGATGGTAAATGCGCCAGTTTCATGATCAGATGCATTTATAAAAGAATTTACAGGTTTCAGGATTGGTGAATATTGATAATTAATCCTTTCAATGTTATGTCTCGTGTACTATTCAGCAATATGCACCTTGCCTTCAGTGAATTAGCATTTGAGGCTTATTAAACAAAGAATAAATGAAAAACATACTTTTTCAGAGAATCAAAATCCTGTGTACTCCAGCGGAAGATATGAAGAATCCCCAATCACTCCAAAGCACCTTTGAATATCACAGAGCAACAGGTTTGCCGCAACAGTCACCAACAAATGAATGACCATTCTGCAAGATGATTGGTTATGCTCTCTCTCTCTCTCTCACTCACTCACACAACAAGCTGTCACTCATCTTGCTGTCACTATTATTGTTCTTCATAATGACCATTAATCACTTTGGCCTTCATTTATACACATGTAACTAATTTCTCTTGTATATTGCGAACAAATATATTCATATAAATAATAGAGCAGAGGCAATCTTTTGCCAAATTTTTAGAACTTGATACTTCATATTCATTGAAAAAATATTTGTTTAGTATTTGCGATTGTTAAGCTTTAAATAGAAGCTGTTACCTAAACTACACTTTGACTAATAAGCGATTAAAAAACAAACAAACAAAAAAAAAAAACACATTTATTGAATTACATTGTCTGTATTAAAATCGTGATATGCCTGCGTTGTTGTCCCATTTTCTTGCGTTTTGATATTTTCTGTTTTGCTTGAGTACTAACCAAAAGTAACGTATGCACAAGAACACCATCTGAGAACTGCTGTAAAGATTTGTTGTTGTTTTTTGAGCTAATAATCAGGAATATTTTATCAGAATGCCTATTCATTGTATTGCTGGGTTCACTGAGTGAGAACTCGAGACAACTGGTCACCCTCACAAGCATCTCTGTAGTGTAGTGTAATCACTTTGAGTTTTAGTGTTTTGATCCAGTCCCAGGGATTGAAGGCTTCACTCGGATGTACAGTCCGACACAAAAACAAGTTGTGGTCTGATGCTGTACACAAGATTCTATGGAGATCCTACACTTCTCAGCATCAATAAACACCATGTGTGAGGAAAGCAGTTGAGAGACAAAACTATTTAAAAGAAAGAGCAGAAAGAATTACTTAGAAGAAAAACATTGTTATTCAAGGAGGAAGCAGGGATGCATTACACGATTCAATAGGAAAAGATGTTAGCAAAACCATGTGCTTGTATTACTTCAGTAATATTTACCGTCCTCCGGGCCTGCTCTGCTTTTTGTCTTGTTTTCTTTCATCATGGTGAAGAGGGACCTGAACTATAAGGCAAAGCTCTCAATTTACCAGAAGACTTCCAATCCTACCCACACCTATGGCCACGTGTTTTGATAAGTAACCGAAAGAACAAGATCATGGATCCAAGCGATTGAACTGACTCTTGATAAGCCATAGGATGAGAATCTTGATCATCCGGAAGGACCTTGGAGTAGAATCACACTTCCTCCGTGTTCAGAATAGCCAGTTGAGGCGGCTCAGGCATATCATTAGATTGCTTCCCAAATGCCTCGCTGGTATGGTGTTTTGGGCATGTCCAAATGGGAAGAGACCCAAATAACAGACTGCTACATACTGTAATTGACCAATAAATCATTTAAAAGAGCCATATATCAATCCCAGCTAATAATAGGCATGATAGTCCTGATCATCACCTGATGAAAATAAGTGACTTAATTCTTATAAATACATATTTTATTAATTTAGTTGTAGATTTTGGTGCAGAAAATACATGCCAAAAACATTTATGTTATGCATTAAACTACATATTTATTGAGCACATGTCTCACAGATCGTTCTCAAAACTGCATGAATGCAATTCAGGTAACACTCATCGCTCACATAACTCAATCGAAACGCTAAACTGTACCCCACAACTTTTTAAGGGCAAACAAAAGCTCCATGAATGAATTTACATCACAGATTAACATCAGTTTACAAAAACAAACATGATTTCACAACACAGGTATATAACAAGTCTTGTGATCAATCAGAATATTTACAGTACACAAAATAGCAGTCCCCGTAACCAAGAGGTGATAAAAACACTGCCAGTTGCTGGTTCAGAACTACCAGTTAAATTCTTGTTTAGTGCACAGCTTCATCAGTCATCGATTGTTGGTAGCCAGAATGCCTGTGGAGGTGTGAAGTAGATGTAAATGAAACATTTTTAATGAATAATCAAAAAACTACATAAAACAATAAAAAATTACATCAGCTCTATCAGATATGCAATGTGAGATGCACATCGTCAATTTGGGACGGGTTAGCCTGTGACAAAGGCTTCTTTCTCATTTTGATGATAAAAGGTATTTAGCTTGAATCATAGAGGAAGTGCAATTATTTAGTTTTCACAGTAACTTAAGTGTGGTACTATTAATGTTATATTACAATCAGTATGACAGAAGATTCTCAGCTATGTAGGAAAGGTGAAGTAAAGGTCATTAAAATTTACTTTAGGAACAGCCATTAAGCCCGAAGTGCACAATTGTTGTAGTACATACTGGTCCTTCTCAAAAAATTAGCATATTGTGATAAAGTTCATTATTTTCTGTAATGTACTGATAAAAATTAAACTTTCATATATTTTAGATTCATTGCACACCAACTGAAATATTTCGGGTCTTTTATTGTTTTAATACTGATGATTTTGGCATACAGCTCATGAAAACCCAAAATTCCTATCTCAAAAAATTAGCATATGATGAAAAGGTAGTCTAAACAGCTATTAACCTAATCATCTGAATCAACCAATTAACTCTAAACACCTGCAAAAGATTCCTGAGGCTTTTAAAAACTCCCAGCCTGGTTCATTACTCAAAACCGCAATCATGGGTCAGACTGCTGACCTGACTGCTGTCCAGAAGGCCATCATTGACACCCTCAAGCAAGAGGGTAAGACACAGAAAGAAATCTCTGAGCGAATAGGCTGTTCTCAGAGTGCTGTATCAAGCCACCTCAGTGGGACGTCTGTGGGAAGGAAAAAGTGTGGCAGAAAACGCTGCACAACCAGAAGAGGTGACCGGACCCTGAGGAAGATTGTGGAGAACGGCCGATTCCAGACCTTGGGAGACCTGTAGAAGCAGTGGACTGAGTCTGGAGTAGAACCATCCAGAGCCACCGTGCGCAGGTGTATGCAGGAAATGGGCTACAGGTGCCGCATTCCCCAGGTCAAGCCACTTTTGAACCAGAGAAGCAGCACTGGACTGTTGCTCAGTGGTCCAAAGTACTTTTTTCGGATGAAAGCAAATTTTGCATGTCATTCGGAAATCAAGGTGCCAGAATCTGGAGGAAGACTGGGGAGAAGGAAATGCCAAAATGCCTGAAGTCCAGTGTCCAGTACCCACAGTCAGTGATGGTCTGGGGTGCCATGTCAGGTGCTGGTGTTGATCCACTGTGTTTTATCAAGGGCAGGGTCAATGCAGCTAGCTATCAGGAGATTTTGGAGCACTTCATGCTTCCATCTGCTGAAAAGCTTTATGGAGATGAAGATTTTCATTTTTCAGCACGACCTGGCACCTGCTCACAGTGCCAAAACCACTGGTACATGGTTTACTGACCATGGTATTACTGTGCTCAGTTGGCCTGCCAACTCTCCTGACCTGAACCCCATAGAGAATCTGTGGGAAATTGTGAAGAGAAAGTTGAGAGACACCAGACCCAACACTGTGGATGAGCTTTAGGCCGCTATCGCAGCATCCTGGGCCTCCGTAACACCTCAGCAGTGCCACAGGCTGATTGCCTCCATGCCACGCCGCATTGAAGCAGTCATTTCTGCAAAAGGATTCCCGACCAAATATTGAGTGCATAACTGAACATAATTATTTGAAGGTTGACTTTTATGTATTAAAAGCACTTTTTTATTGGTCGGATGAAATATGCTATTTTTTTGAGATAGGAATTTTGGGTTTTCATGAGCTGCATGCCAAAATCATCAGTATTAAAACAATAAAACACCTGAAATATTTCAGTTGTGTGTAATGAATCTAAAATATATGAAAGTCTAATGTTTATCAGTACATTACAAAAAATAATGAACTTTATCACAATATGCTAATTTTTTTAGAAGGACCTGTAGATTCTAATGAAACATATACTTGACACCCCCTAATTAATTTACGATCTAGTACACAAGAGCAGCATCTCACCATATTGGAACAGGCACTGGCAAACGTCATGAATTTCGGATTAAACTGTAGGCAGGTGATAGGCCCTGTATGTTTCCCATCCAACAAAGCTACCTTCATTCCACTTTCAGCATTCCATACATGGATTTTGCCATCCTCTGAACCTAGACAACAAACCATTTAAACCTTATTATCTTAATGACAGATGTATTTATCAAAATGGGCAAGTACCAATATGTGCTTGACTTCCAGATTATTATAAAACTACAAACTTGATTTAGAGCATACCAATCATGACAAACTGAGAGTCTGGGGTGAAGGACGCTTCTAGAATCACACCTTTACTGTTGTTGTAGCCCTGCAGAGAAGAATTAAAAAGTATTTAAAATGAACAGACCATACAGGAAATAGCCCAAACCTTTTCATTAACAAATAAGACATTTTTGCCAAGAATACCAAATTTAAATCTTGCATATTTTATTTTAATAGTAGAGTTAAAAGCGGCAACAAGCATTATTTATATATTTGATTGTCAAAACTTTGCTTTTTAATTAGAAGTCATGAAATAAATGTATCGATTACATTTAATTGATTAAAAATGGAATGTTTTAACCTGTATAATAGTTCACAGGATGTTAATGGCACCAAGGAAATTGTGGCTGATTTACTTTCAAAAGTCAACGGATTTGCCGAATCGCCAATTTGACAAGTGGGGAAAAAATTTCCCCATTTTTAGAAGTGAAATTTATCATGCAGATAACTGCAAAACAAATTGAGCCAAACTATATACAAATAAATAAGAATATTTTTGCCACTCACATATGAAATATTGGATTGGTTACCTCAATGAATAAATGAGAAATTATAATATTTGTGTCATGTTTGTTTAATTGGGTTCTCCTAATATACAACCCCTTGCAAATAATATGGAATCACCAGTCTTGGAGGATGTTAATTCAGTTGTTTAACTTTGCAGAAAAAAAAAAACCAGATCACGGACATGACACAAAACTAAAGTCATTTTCAAATGGCAACTTTCTGGCTTTAATAAACAACTAAAAGAAACCAACACCTGCTTCAGATTAGATCTGCTGGTTAGTCTGCAGTTAAACAGGAGTGATCACACCTTGGAGAGCTGTTGCAACAAGTGGACTGACAAGAATCATGGCTCCAACACGAGAGATGTGAATTGAAACAAAGGAGAGGTTTATCAAACTTCTTAAAGAAGGTAAATCATCACGCAACGTTGCAAAGGATGTTGGTTGTTCAGTCAGCGGTGTCTAAAATCTGGACCAAGTACAAACGACATCGAAAGGTTTTAAAAGGCAAGCATACTGGTAGACCAAAGAAGACATCAAAGCACCAAGAGAGAAAACTTAAAGAAATGTGTATTACAAACAAAAAATGTACAGAAACACAAATGAGGAACAAATGAGAGGAAACTGGAGTCAATGTTTGTGATCAAACTGTATGAAGCCACCTAAAGGAAATGGGATTTACATACATAAAAGCTAAACAAAAGCCATTATTAACACCTAAATAGGAAAAAAAGGTTACAATGGGCTAATGAAAAGCAATCATGGACTGTGGATGACAGGATGAAAGTCATAGTGATGAATCACGAATCTGCATTGGGCATGGTGATGGAACTTTTGTTTGGTGTGTTCCAATGAGATTTCTGAAAACGACTGCCTGAAGAAAACATGCAAATTTCTACAGTAATTGATATGTGGCTTCACGTCAGGTAAAGGCACTGGGGAGATGGCTGTTATTACATCTTCAATAAATGCAAAAGTTTACATTAATTGTGAGCCACTCCACCGAAAGTAGGCTCTTGGGTCCAAAAATTAGCTTTTTACACAGTCAGAGAGGGTCCAAAGCTGCAAAATGCAGCAAAAAGTTTGACAATACCTTGAAAACTGAGCGAGCTATGCCATTTCTTGTGTCAGCATTCAACTAAAAATTTCAAAAGACGTTTTGGAGAAAAATGAGCACAAAGATTTCACTTCTTCCAAGATCATTAGTACTTAGCAACCAAACATTTTTATGCAGACTGACATGCGAGGTGATTTCATATTTTTTTTCTCAGAATTGAGTGATTCCATAATTTATTATTGAATTTATTATTATTTATTATGCCCTGCTTGGTCTACCAAGTAACTGTTACTGACTACCACATTTTTCCCCCTTGATTTCTTTTGAGTGTTTCTTAAAGCCAGAAAGTTGCCAGTTGAAATGACTAGTTTTGTCTTTGCCGAGACGATTTCATATTTTTTTCCAGGGGTTGTACCTTGAGGGCTTGTATGAAATTCTGAAGTTTTAAATTATATTTATACAGAACATTCTGACAGATTAATACATTTATGTGAATACCACCTCAAATATTCTTCGTTAATTAAACCACAAGTTTACCTATTGAAAAGAACTTCACCATCAGAACATTTCACTTAATAGCATACGTCACCATTCATTTAATTGCATATATCTATAGCTGTATACATAAACAGAATCCACAATTCACAATTAAGTATACAGCTCCAGATATATGCTTCTAAATAACATTGCTACTAAATATTCTATTCTTTGGAAACAGACAATTATTTGGTTTGTTGCAAAGACCAGACAGATTTTCTTAGCTACTCAGCAATGAAATATAGATACTGAAAATTGTGAAACAATCACTGTTCATGTTGCCTTTTTGCATTTCGGGAAAATTATCCTTAGGGAATTCATAACTACATAACCCTTTGAGTCTCACCGCGAATGAATGCAGCACAGCCCCCTTAAAAGCATCGAGCAGCCTGAGTGTTCCACCATTGCTACCAATCAGGATAAGTTTGCCATCATTGCTGAACTTGAGGCCGGTCCACTCACATGAACGCTCATACTGCAGCTTAAATGTAGCAAATGGGCCCTAAAAGAAGACAGACTATGAAATGCCCTGCAACAGCAAAACAGAACAACACAGAATTGCCTGTGACACCAACTACAAAAAGCTTTAATAAAAAGATCTGATAACATGGAGCTTTAGCATTCTTATAAATATAAACAAAAGGGCTTAGTACATACTACAAAAGGACATGGTCTGATTGGTTCACTATCTTGGGATAATGAACAATTATGTTCCAAAAGTGAGATAGCACATTAACTGTTCAGATGAGAGAACCTGAGATGACCTAATGTTAATTATTTCAGTATCCTTGAGCTTCTTCTTTTCCTTTTGGCTATTCCCTTTTTCAGGGGTCACCACAGAAAATCATCTGATTCGCATGTTTGATTTGGAATAGTTTTTTTTTTTTTTTTAAGTCGGATGTCCTTCCTGACACAACACTTTAGCAAGAGACAAACACGCTGACGGCTATGCAGCTACTCTTTACAAAAGTCAGCAATGGTTCTTTTACGTGCCTCTCACCATAGACAGTGAGAGACATGGCCTTTGTTAACCCAGTTAGCGGCACGGGGGGGGGGGGGGGGGGTGGTCCGGGTCGGGGTGACAACCTTGTGGAGAGTGGGACTCGAACCCACAACCTTAGAATCAGCGATCCAGCACCCTTTACCACCAGGCCACCACTGCCCTTTCAGTATCCTTGAGCGACCCAAAGAAATTGTGATTCTCGGTTATTCTAATTCAAGCATGCTACACTTGAAACAATGATGATAATATGAAGGTAGCAGACCAATCAGACACAGATCATGCTCAAAATGTAAGAGGTTCGTTGTTGATCCGAGACCCACATTTCATGAGAATACCAATCTTTTACTAACTCCATTTTTTACTGATAAAAATGTAAACATTTATCTTCTACAAACATCTCATTGCTTATCTAAATTACAGAAGGGGGATTTTTCACTAGTCTCTTACTTTGTCAAATGAGCGCAAGTCATAGAGTTTGACCATCTCTGAATTGACTCCTGCAGCAAATATAAGGCCTTCAGGATCAAATGAACACACTGGCTTCCCCTGCAGATGCATTAGCCCCTGAGAGAGAGAGACGATTCAGATAAAGCTTCAGATTGGCCAAGGGTCGAAAAAAGAAAATTCAGCACATGGCTTACCTGACAGTTGGGAGAGCGAAGATCCCATAGCCGAATTGTTTTATCCATTGAGCCAGAGATGAATGTGTCGTCCACAGGTGACATGGACAAAGCAACAACCCTGGTAAAGTCATAGTCAGCAAAGACAAAAACAAACATGACTCAAAGAAATCTAAGCTGTCCAGGTTTAAAAAATGAGGGGAGGGGATGTTTAACAAAAATATGGCATAAGCGACATAAAAGTCCTTACCTCTTATTGTGCCCAGGAAAGTATCGAATGTACTTATTATCATGAAGAGACAAGTATCGTATAGTATCTGTAAAAACATATAAATTTAAACAATACCCGAAATTAAAAAATTGACCCAGGTACATCTGCTAATCACAGGAAAGCTTGTAAAGATTAACTTTTAAGCTGACATATAATAAACATTTGGACTGCATTTATAATATTGTTACAGATCAGGATCCACCAAACAAAAAATCTAGTTAAGAAACATAAAAAAAAAAAAAAAAAAAAAAGAAGAAGCAGAATAACTACAATAAACATTTCTGATGGTGCAGAGGTCCAGGTAAGCGTTGGAGACGAGCGAGCACCACCCTGGGCAAGGCAGTAGTCTGTACAGTTAGCTCCTTGAAAGGGCGGAATCACAGACCCTCAAACTGTACAAACAACTACCTCAAGCCAGAGTGGGCACAGCCAGGCATTCCAGTATAAAAAATGAGTATCATGAGGAAACCTACTTTCATTGACACAAATGCGGTGGGAGATATATTAGGCCACATTTTCCAGACTTATGGTTAGTAATTCTGTAACACTGAACAATTAGTCTGGATTTTTCTGAGCAATCCAAGAGACAGATCTAGTCAATTCAGCGACAAACACTGAGCCTGAGGTGTATAAAAAGGCATCTGCACAGGAAGTGATGAGCAACAAGTAATCATGCAGTCAATAAAAGTCAGTAAAATGATGGATGAGAGGTGAATTTTTCTTAAGTGACATGAAGTTGTGCAGGTACAGATTTCAACCAAATTGAATTTTCATGTGAAGTAATTTGAAAGGTTGCCAATAAGAACTTAAAGAAACAAGTGACTGACAGATGCCTCCAAACACCAAGCTTCCCAATCATTTTTCAAATGTAAATGAATACCAGTGTAATAATTCTGCCTACACCAACATAGAAGAGCACTTATATTGCAGTGTCTAAATATCCTGTACTTTATGACAGCTCACACAATTTCTATAAGGGTAAAAACTGGAAATGCAATGGATGGGTCTACGTTGATGAAACAGACTTTATTTACATATGTTTACCTGCTCAAAGTTTATGATGCACAAGAGTCTCCATTCTATACTTGTTGTGCAATAATAATAATAATTACACAATCAAGTAAGATATGATTATACACACCAATATAAACTCATAATACGATAAACGCTCTCAACGAGCAACTGTAATGGACCTAACCCGATATTACTCAGAATTTCACAAAAAAATTTAGCAAGGAAAATGCTAGGGGGTTTCCAAGGCAACAAGATCTGAGTGATTTTTTTTTCTTTCCAAGTTATTAGTATCAACTAACCACAAACAAAGAAAAGAAAAATACAATGAGATATTATAGTTTGTTATGACAACTCCTTCTCTTAGTTATTGTGACAAAATGTGTCCATTTTTAATTCAAGTACTATCCAAAAGTGATTTTTTTTTTTGTTCCTCGACCCTCAAATAGCAATCAGATTGTACCATATGCATGTAGTATATACAAACACTAGTTGTAACAACTGGCTGGTTGAACATTTAATTTCTCTACATATTAATACAAGAAAGCAGTGGGTTGATACAATTTCATATCCACAGTGTGAAGACTTGTCTTCCAATTTTAATACAAATTTACAATACACATTTCAACCCAGACCATGCAGCAGAGAAAACCGTCAAATTATAATTGTATAACATTAAAATGATTATTTGTGTTATAATTTCACAGCATCACACAACAAAATATAAGTAAATATATTTGGCTTTAAATAAAGCTTACCGTCAATCTTGTTAGAGCTGTAGACGACTGTATTGGCAGCGTGTGTGTATCTGATGAGGTCCACGCCATACTTTTTACTGTAGAGGGTTCGCTTGGGTCTGTGTTACAACAAAAATTGGGAAAAGTAAAGTAATATGACTGAATATACCTGCCTGGTACATCGTGGCTATTGTGAATATTATGGTTTTATGAGCATTGTACTAAAAACTTTTGAAACTTTGTGTTAGTTACAAGCAGCGGACTATTGGTTAAGAACACAAAAAGCCTCAAAGCAGTTCAAATATATTATTACAGTACTATTATTATTGATATACAGAACTGTACATCCTTTGTGGGGCAGTGGTGGTCTAGTGGTATAGGGCGCTGGATCACTGATCCAAAGGTTGGGGGTTCGAGTCCCACTCTGCACAAGGTTGTCACTGTCCCCCCCCCCCAGTGCAGCGAACTGGGTTATCAAAGGCGGGCCATGTCTCTCACTGTCTATGGTGAGAGGCATGTAAAAGAACCATTGCTGACATTCGTAAAGAGTAGGCTGCAAAGTCGTCAGCATGTTTCTGTCCCTTGCTAAAGGGTTGTGACAGGAAGGGCATCTGACGTAAAAACCTCTGCCAAATCAAATGTGCAAATGTGCTGTGGCGACTCCCCAGTGAAAGGGAAAAAGCCAAAAGGAAGACAGACAGTACTGTACATCCTTTGGAATTCAAACATGCTAATACAAAAATGTATTCATTTTATTCAATATCTGCATTACCTACAACCACTGCATCTGACATTCCCATTTCCATATATATTGGGTAAACTGTGGAGACATCTCAATGTTTAGAGCCAATTGTTGAATTTAGGAGATTTTGTAGGGAAGCAGTTTGAGTTTTTTGTACAACACATATTTTCTGAAATGAAGAATTGTTTCTCTGGGTCGTTAACTTTATAATCAGATCATTCTTAAAATATTTCTTTAGATTGAGGATATGCATATTTATGCACACATTTTATTAGATAAAGCCTCAATGGCTTAAATAACTGTACTAATTTCCAGCAAAAGACGATTTTATCCGTATGATATTCAGTTAAAATACATTTAAATGGCAACAATAATTAATATGAAAAAAAAAACAGATTACTGCATATTCGGCATCAGAAATATGAACATTAAACGCAAGCATAAGGAAGAACAGTTTTCCAAATGAAACGCCCACGAGTTCCATTTTTATTTCCCGCCTGTTTAGATGTCAGCATTACCATTATAATAAACCAGGTCTTGAGGTGACAATCTTTTGCAGAAGATTCTCGATTAAAATGTCACCTCCCACGTTTTGTTGCCCCTCCCCCCACCCCTCGTATATTAACTATGGGTTAGCTATACGTCTGTGGAGATGGTCGGTGTGGATTACTCGAGGCCGAGGCTGTTCATACTGCTAGGCCTCAAAGCTGGATATTATTAACAACAATACACAATTCACTTACTTCCCCTCTTGGCAGTCATATAAGACGATAGAGTCGTCGTCGCTGCTCGATATCACCGTTTCGCCATTTGAACTAAAGTCAAAGCAGTTAATTTTGTCGGAATTTTCACGGAAAACCTTCGCGACTCTGAAACTCCGCAGCACATTGTCTGTTAGCTTCATAATGTCGCGCTTGGTTTATGCCTGACCAGGCACGGACTTCCTCTTACCGTGAACGGAAACACACCAGGGTTTATTGGAATTTGTTTAATACTATAAAATAAAATAAAATAAAATAAGCCAGCACAGCGCTTTAACACATACGATTCGTAGTCCGAGGAAAACCCCGCCGTACAAACCCTTGAAGTCAGCACCGGAAGTGACTCAGACGTGAGGGAAATGGGAACATGTACAACAAATGGAGGCGCACAATGATCCTTTACAAGCATGTACTCCACTGAATCTTTGAGGCCGCCATATTGGCACTCCCTTGTAACTGTCAAATTATGCCTATCAAAGCTAAACCTCCGTTCATTCATTTTCCAAACCACTTAGCGGACTCTGAGTGAAGGCATTTGTACACATTCACACTCACACCTAGGGTGATAGAAATAATTAATTATTATTTAGAAAGAATAAATTATTTTATTTAACAATCTGGAAGAATTTTGGTGTCCGTAAAAGGACCACTCTATGACGTCCATTTAAATTCGACCAAGGGGTCCCAAGACACCGCCTTGCACAATTTTACTTGTCAATGAGCAAATTCGTCGTAAACGGTTGTGAAGTGTGCGTAGACTGTGCCAGGCCGAGTGCCATGTGCAAAGAAAAAAATTGGCGTGTTCAATCGCTCTACTGCGTTAGAGACTCTTTTTAAAGCAAAGGCGTGGGTTTGAATCCTCCTGCCTTTTAATGTAAATGTCAAAGTTATTCATTTTATTCGTTTATTTGTGCTGTTTTATTTATATTTTTGGGAACACGACACAATTGTTTCGCATTATTGTATAGCAAAGTGGAGCACCAGATTTCACTTTGAACTAGAGTGACCGTCTTGACGAATCTGCAGAAGTCAAACAGAAGTACGGTAATGTCGGCGGAATGGGCGCATGAAAACCAGTTATACCGCAACACCGCTTTGCGCGCAATCCCACGCATTTACCCGCTTTTAATCACGGACTGTTGACGACATGGTCGAGCACGGTTCACGCCTTCGAAGTTTTCATGAAGTTGGCAGACAGGGCTTGTGGTCATGGCACGACGCTTGTTTATTGTTTACTTATACATACATACATACATGTAGTTCAAGATGGCTGTCCACAATAAGAAGACAACCCAGGGCCCTTGAAAAGTTGGCGGGATAACTGAAATTTTTAAATGATTTGAAACACTAATCCCATTGCCTGTGATATTCTGATCCTAGCCTTTCATACTTGTATTATTACCAAGGACCAAGGCCCAACAGGGGCGGCATTCTCGTGTGGATGTTCTGTACATTTCCTAGAAGGCAGCCACTATATTCCTATGTGCTTGGTGCATAAGCATTTACTGTACGCAATGTACATGTTGGTAATACTGTGCTTGTACAAACTACACTTTTTTTTTAACATTTTGAGATTTCAGTACACCAGGGGTCGGCAACCTTTGCCATTCAAAGAGCCATTTGGACCCGTTTTCAACAGTGAAGAAAACACTTGGAGCCACAAATCCTTTCTTGACATTTAAAATCTAATTTAAAATCAAATAACACTGCATATAATGTTTTCCCCCTTTTCCTTTATGTTAATATAAAACACAATGTGTTGCATTGATTTAAATGACTGCAGAGACAATTCAATTACAATTCTGTTTGCAAAAACAACATTTAGATTAAAAAAGGTGTTGAATAAAAAGTAACTTTCAATGAAAATTTCCAATGTCTATTTGAGTCCTGAGACAGCGGTAGCCTGGTGGTAAAGGTGCTGGATCACTGATTCTCAGGTTGGGAGAGTTCAAGCCTTCACAGGTTGTCACTGTCCACCCAGTGCAGCTAACTGGGTTATCAAAGGCTGGCCATGTCTCTCACTGTCTATGGTGTGAGGTCCATGTAAAAGAACTATTGCTGACTTTCAACAAGAGTAGCTGCATAGCCGGCAGTGTCTTTCTGCCCTGCGATGGCCTGGCGAGCTGTCCAGGGTGTGCTCTGCCCTCACCCAGAGTCAGCTGGGATGGGTGCAAGCCTCCCCTCCACCCTAATTAGGATTAAGCATCAGAAAATCAATGAATGTGTTCATGTCCTTCTATTTTTATAAAGAAAAAGAATAGCTATCTCAAGAAGCGAGGGACAGGGTGAATCCAGATGTGTTAATGGGTTTGGTAGCCTACCTCTCCATCACTTCCTTCATGGGAGCTTCTTTTTCTTTATTCATTATATTAATGTTGTTTTGTCATAGTTTTAATTTACAAAAATGACTGCAACACAGAAAAGTATACGAAGACATATTTTAAGGAGGAGTCTGCTCAACATTGTTTTAAATAATATTAATGCTTAATACTGCACTGACCGCCCCATTCTCAGAGTGAAGACTGAACCACGCCACAATCTTATAGTGTGTTACTGAGAGAAGAGTTATTTAATTCGAAGATTGCTCTGCATAAACCAAATCTCATCCACCGCCTCTTACTTCAGCTGTGATTTCTGTTCCTGGATTACAAACCCCAGCAACAGAAAAATCTCTCTCGCATCGTACGATGCCGTGGATACCCATGCTGTATGCCGTATGGAGGAGAGTTATGGTGGTGGAGAAAGTGAGGGAGGCTGAAAAGGACAGGAGAAGGGTGAAAATGATGGGACTGATCAAGCAGGGGGCACATATGAGATGGGAGGTACTGGAGAGGAAGTTGAGCCACAGGGATGTGGTCAACATGCCAGAAAACAGATTCAAGTTTCTGGTAAAGGCAGTGTACGACCTGCTACCGACACCACAGAATAAAAAGACCTGGTTCGGCACAGAGGGAACGTGCGACTTATGTGGAGAGAAGGGGACTCTCTCACATACTAAGTGGATGCCGGGTGGCGTTAGCACAAGGGAGATACCAGTGGAGCCACAATCAAGTCTTCAGTGAGATAGCTCAGTGCGTCGAAGAAAAAAGAAGAAACAACAACGCATCCCCAAGATCAAGGAAGAGTGGTGGGATCACCTTTGTAAAGCAAGGAGAAAAACCCAAAGCAAAGGCCCAACAATCAGCAGGTAACTATCTGGATGGGGCAGCAGACTGGCACTTCTTGGTTGACCTGGATAAGAAATTCAAGGTCCCAGAGAAAGTGGCAGAGACAAACCTCAGACCGGATATGCTGCTGTTGTCAAATAGCACCAAGAGGATGAGGGTTATTGAGCTGATAGTGCCAAGTGAGGAGAAGGTGAAGATCTCAGGGGAGCTGAAAAGAAACAAGTATACAATACTGGAGATTGAGGGGAAAAAGAAATGGCTGGACGGTCCAGGTCTGGGCAGTATAGGTTGGCTGCCGGGGTTTCCCGACTGCTTCCATGGCGGCCTTCCTCAAGGCAATTGGAATAGGAAGAGGAGAGAGAAGCAGAGCCCTGAGGAGAATCGGAGAAGCAGCAGAGAAAGCAAGCAAAGCCATATGGACCCGGAGCTGTATACCAGTATGGGGGAAGGAGTGATTATCTGGTCTGGTGGCAATATCTGCTGGCTCCAGGCCGGGGGGTACCACCGGAAGCCGCCGAAACCCATACTATTTGAAGTAACCCAACCTGGTCGGTGGCTGACGAGGACCAGAATCACTATCAGTCCATATCTGCCTTTGAAGAAACTGGGCCACCATGAGAGCATTAGGCTGGCCCAGGTAGATTAGGTCAACTAACTTTATTATTCCTTGCATAGCTACATGCAGCAATACAAGACAGCTGCACAACAGAGGTCTGTTTGGCCTCAAACAAGGGACCAGGCAATAAGCTAAGGAGGGTCAGCAACCCACCGTGGAACCTTGAATTTTTTGCTACAACTAGAGAAGATATACCCCCAGAACCCTGCAAGAGTGGGGGCGAAAGAAGGGTTCACTTGGATGGATCTAGATAGATTTAGGTCAACTAACTTGAATATTCATTTTTATTTATGAAAATACAAGAAGGACTTGAACATATTCATTCATTTTCTGATGCTTAACCCAAATTAGGGTGGCGAGGAGGCTGGCACCCATCCCAGCTGACTCTGGGTAAGGGCAGAGTACACCCTGGACAGCTCGCCAGGCCATCGCAGGACAGGAAGACACTGATGCTATGTCGCTACTCTTGTTGAAAGTCAGCAATGGTTCTTTTACACGCCTTTCACCATACACAGTGAGAGACTTTGATAACTTTGTTAGTTGCACTGGGGAGACAGTGACAACCCATGGAGAGTGGGGCTTGAACCCTCAACCTTAGAATCAGTGATGCAGCATCTTAATGGTAATGGTATTAATGGATGTATAGTACAGTATGAGCGTCATACATCACGTCATACGTCATATGTCACTGTAACAACTTACGTTCACTTTCAACTTACGTTCGTCCATCCAGAACAAATTAAAAATGTAAGTCTGTATCTGACTTTTCAGCCTTGATGTGGGTTTCTGTGTTGACAAGCCAACGTCTGCCTTCCCATGATTGCCATACAACGTTCAGTTACAAGTGTTGCATGTAAATTTGGCTTATCTTCTTGGACGGATGTGATAGAGGGATGTTTTTGACTGCATTCTTCTTTCGTGAACTTGCTTGCATATTTTGCGGCCCAGAGTCTTTAGATTTCTTGACATTTTTTCCTGAATCAAAGCTTGACGTTTCTGAGTCGGACATGTACAAATTTTACGCCACTGATCAGCTGATGTTTTACACAGCCTGGAAATAAAAGAATGCTTACAATTTATATTTTATCATAACATCAATTACATTATCACTGGCACTGCATCAATAAGCAATGCGGATATAGAAATATCTTAAGCACTTTTAATTAAATATGACAGCCTTTCCCATGACACTGTAGTGCCACAGCTCACACTGGTTAAAAAATTTGACAGCGTGAGAAAAATCTGACAGCATGAGAAATGTGTACTCTGGTGTGAGAGTGTGCTGTGAGATCTAAATGTGTGAGTCTCATTTCACACATTCAAAAGCATGAAAATTGACAGGTCTGCCCCAGGCCATCACAGGGACAACAATCACACAACCATTCATACTCACACTCAGGGACGATTTGGAACAGCCAATTAATCTACTGTGCATGTTTTTGGATTCTGGGAGGAGACCAGAGTACCCGGAGGAAACCCACACAAACACGGGAAAGACATGCAAACTCCGCACAAAAGTGCCCAGATTGGGAATCGAACCCAGGAACTTCTTGCTGTGAGGTAGATGTGCTAACCCAGTCAATTATGTTCTGTGCCCCCCCCCCACAAAGAAAAAAAAACATTTCATGGCCCCCCACCACTCCGTGTGCGACTATAAATATACTGACCACATAAAGAAACTGTGCACGCAAAAAAGTTATTTCACCTTGAAAAACAAGACAACAAAGAAAGAATGATTTATATCCTTTAAATCCTGAATTATTGTCCCACAACAAAATGTGAAAAAAATGACTACTGTCTGTGATGACACCGTTAAAAGTTCATAAACGAATGTGGGGTCACACAATGAAGTCACAAAGTCAATAACGGGTATGGCCACCCCTGGCGTTTATCACAGCAGTGCATTGCTGGCGCATAGAGTCCACCAAATGGGCAAGAAAGGGCCTGCCATATCCTTTCCAAATCTCTAGCCATGTCACGTACGTTGTCTGGAGGATGTGGATGACGTCGTAGACTGCGGTTCATCTCATCCCACACAAGCTCTATTGGGGAGAGGTCGGGTAAATTTGCAGACCATGGCAGTAACTTGACATTGTTTTGTTGGAGAAAATCCATAGCAACCCTAGCTGTATGCGGACGTGCGTTGTGCTGTTGAAATGTCAACCCTGGACCATGACGTTTCAAGGGAAGTGCCACAGGTCTCATTGATCCCTGTAACCACCACCAGTGAGATTGTCCTGAACAATCACTAGAGGGGTTCTGTGGCGTGCTGTAATCCCACCTCAAACCATCACCAATCCACCTCCAAAACAATTTCTCTCAACTACACAGTTCTTTGCGTAACGCTCCCCCACACGTCGGTACACACGTTGGCGCCCATCACTATGAGAAGTGATGAATCTCGATTCATCCGTAAAGACATTCCTCCACCAAATTCGTGTATGGCGGACATGATTCCGACACCATCGTTGACGGTTGTCGCGATGACGTTGAGTAAAATGGGTTGTACGGCAGGGTGGTGTGGTTGAATCCTATACTGACGTAATCGATTTCAGACTGTGTTGGGATGGATATGGCGTAGTCCTGGAATGGTCTGAGAGATGGTCACTGACGTCTGGAACCTGTGACAGAGATGAGTAACACATATCCATCTGTCTTGTCTTGGCGTCGTTACTCTGGGACGTCCGGAACGTGGCCGGTCAGCAACGACACCTGCCACCTGCTGCTGGCTCATTCCTGCTCGAACCATACTGATGGCTTCATGATGTTGAGCATTTGTCAATCTTGGCATATGAGAATTTGTGAACGTTTGAATGACTCAAGAACAGGCTTTCCAACGTGACAGCAATTTCTGAATTTCATGTGCTGTTTGAAGCTGCACATGGTGTAACACACTGCATGTCCACAGACCATCATCAATGACGTCACGTCGACTGGTGCGTTCATGAGTGGTTGTTTGACTCCAGTACTTACTGTGTTCGAATCTCAGCTTACTATAAAAACATGTGCTTATATTCCTAATTATTCTATTCAAAGTTTCCTTATGTGGCTAGTAGAGTATTCTTTGTCTATAAAATTATTAGTTTACCACTGCATAACATTGTATCTTTATTAACATTACAAACAAAAAAGAAAGAAATATA
The DNA here is from genome assembly GCA_024760905.1 of Plotosus lineatus. NCBI lineage: Eukaryota > Metazoa > Chordata > Actinopteri > Siluriformes > Plotosidae > Plotosus > Plotosus lineatus. Next base: position 26,238,881 of record CM045741.1, read on the forward strand.
GTTCAATTTACAATAAAGAAAAAGTTCATTAAAGTTGTTTTTTAATCTGTAATAGAAAATATTTAAGGTGCACCAATGTGCCCGAAATAAAAAAATACATCCTTATTTAATCTCATCATCATCATCATCTTCCGCAAAGTCCGGGGTCGGCAGCAACCTAAGCAAAGAGGTCCAGATGTCCTGCTCCCCACCCACTCCTCCAACTCTCTCGGGGGGACACCGAGGCGGTCCCAGACAAGCCAAGACACATAGTCCCTCCAGCGTGTTCTAGGTCGACCCTGGGGTCTCTTCCCGGTTGGACATGCCCGAAACGCCACACCAGGGAGGCGTCCGGGAGGCATTCTGACCAGATTCCCGAGCCACCTCAACTGGCCCCTCTCAATGCGGAGGAGCAGTGGATCTACTTCAAGCTCTCCACAGATGGTAGAGCTTCTCACCTTATCTCTAAGGGAGAACCCCGCCACCTGGCGAAGGAAGCTCATTTCAGCCGCTTGTATCCGTGATCTTGTTCTTTCGGTCACTACCCAAAGCTCGTGACCATAGGTGAGGGTTGGAACGTAGATCGACTGGTAAATTGAGAGCTGAGCCTTGCGGCTCAGCTCCTTCACCACGACGGACCGGTACAGGCACCGCTTAACAGCAGAGGCTGCAGCGATCTCTGTCTGTCGATCTCTCGCTCCATCCTTCCCTCACTCGTGAACAAGACCCCAAGATACTTAAACTCCTCCACTTGGGGCAGGACCTCATTCCCGACCCGGAGGGTGCATTCCACCCTTGTCCGACTGAGAAACATGGCCTCAGACTTGGAGGTACTGATCCTCATCCTGGCTGCTTTGCACTCGGCTGCGAATCGCTCCAATGAGAGCTGGAGGTCCCGACTTGATGAAGCCAAAAGGACAACATCATCCGCAAAAAGAAGAGACGAAGTCCGATGGCCACCAAACCAGAACCCCTCAACGCCTTGACTGCGCCTAGAAATTCTATCCATAAAAATTATGAACAGAATTGGTGACAAAGGACAGCCTTGGCGGACTCCAATTCCCACCGGAAACGAATTCAACCTGTTGTTACCAAAACGGACCAAACTCTGGCTCTGATGATACAGCGGCCGAATGGCTCGTAGCAACAGATCTAGAATGCCATACTCTCGGAGCACGCCCCACAAGATCGTTCGAGGGACACAGTCGAAAACCTTCTCCAAATCCACAAAGCACATGTGGACAGATTGGGCAAACTCCCATGCCCCCTCCAGAATCCTGTGGAGCGTATAGATAGTATTGGTCAAGAGTGCTAGGGCCAGGATGAAAACCACATTGTTCCTCCTGAATCCGAGGTTCGACTATCGGTCGGATCCTCCTCTCTAGTACCCCTGCATAGACTTTCCCAGGTAGGCTGAGGAGTGTAATTCCAGGATAATTGGAACACACCCTCCAGTCCCCCTTCTTAAAAATCGGGACCACCACCCCAGTTTGCCAATCCAGAGGTACAGCCCCGATGACCACGCGATGTTGCAGAGACGTGTCAACCAAGACAGTCCTACAGCATCCAGAACCCTGAGATATTCCGGGCGGATCTCGTCCAACCCTGGAGCTCGACCACCGAGGAGCTTTTTGACAACCTCAGTGACCTCCACTCCAGTGATGGGCGGACTCCCACCAAAACCTCCAGGGTCTTCCTCCTCCACGGAGGGCGTGTTGGTGGGATTGAGGAAGTCCTCAAAGTATTCCCTCCACCTCTCGACGACATTCCCAGTCGAGGTAAGTAGCTCCCCACCTCCACTGTAAACAGTGTTTGTGGAGAACTGATTCCCTCCTCCTGAGGCGTCGAATGGTAGTCCAGAACCTTTTTGAGGCCAACCGATAATCACTCTCTAGGCCCTCACTGAACTCCTCCCACACCCGAGATTTTGCATCTGCGACAGCCTCGGCTGCAGCACGTTTGGCCTGCCGATACCTGTTTGCTGCCTCGGGAGTCCCACAGGCTAATAAAACCCGATAGGCCTCCTTCTTCAGCTGGACGGCCTCCTTCACCGCAGGTGTCCACCACCGGGTTCGGGGATTAAAACCACGGCAAGCACCGACGACCTTATGGCCACAGCTATGGGCTGTCGCCTCAGCAATGGAGGCACGAAACATGGCCCATTCGGATTCCATGTCCCCAGCCTCCTCCGGAATGTGGTTGTAGCTCTGCTGGATGTGGGAGTTAAAGGCCTCTTGGACAGGAGACTCTGCCAAACATTCCCAGCAGACCCTGATTACACGCTTGGGCCTGTCAGGTCTGGAAGGCAGCCTCCCCCTCCACCGAAGCCAACTCACCACCAGGTAGTGATCGGTAGACAGCTCAGCTCCTCTCTTTCACCCGAGTGTCCAGAACATATGGTCGCAAGTCCGATGACACGACTACAAAGTCAGTCATCGAATTACGACCTAGGATGTCCTGGTGCCAAGTGCACTTATGGGCACACTTATGTTCGAACATGGTGTTCGTGATAGACAAACTGTGACAAGCACAGAAGTCTAACAACGAAACACCATTCGGGTTCAGACTGGAGAGACCGTACCTACCGATCACACCCTTCCAGGTCACACTATCATTGCCCACATGGGCGTTGAAGTCTCCCAAGACAATAAGTGAGTCTCCCGAGGGAGTGTTCTCCAACACCCCCCCTAAAGACTCCAAAAAGGGTGGGTACTCTGAACTGTCATTTGGTGCATAAGCACAAATAACAGTCCGGACCCGTCCCCCCACCCGAAGACTGAGGGAAGTTACCCTTTCGTCAACTGGGGAGAACCCCAACATTTGGGCACTGAGACAGGGGGCAACAAGAATACCCACACCGGCTTGCCGCCTCTCCTCATGAGCATCTCCAGAATAGAATAAGGTCCATCCTCTCTCGAGATGGATGGTTCCAGAGCCCAAACTATGCGTTGAGGTGAGCCTGATTATATCTAGTCGGTATCTCTCCACCTCGCGCACCAGATCAGGCTCCTTCCCCGCCAGAGAGGTGACATTCCATGTCCCGAGGGTCAGAGTAAGTAGCCGAGGATCGGTCCGACAGAACCCATGCCTTCGGCTGCCACCCAACTCACACTGCACCCAACCCCTAAAACTCCTCCCACTGGTGGTGGGTCCATGGGAGGGCGACCCATGTCTCCTTTTCGGGCTAAGCCCGGCCAGGCTCCATGGGCAGAAGCCCGACCACCAGGCGCTCGCCTTCGAGCTCCTCCCCCGGGCCTGGCTCCAGGAGGAAACCCCGGTGACCCGCGTCCGGGCAAGGGAGACTGCTTCCTGTGCTCTCTCTCAGATGTCATGTGTCATAGGGGTTTTTTTTTAATCGCACTTCGTCTGGACCTTCACCCCGGACCTGTTTGCCGTGGGTGACCCTACAAGAGGCATTTGCCCCCGACAACATAGCTCCTAGGATCATTAGGTCACGCAAACCCCTCTACCACGATAAGGTGGCGATTCAGGGAGGGGCTTATTTAATCTCATTCAACTTATTTATGTCTTAATATCTCTGTCTGTCTCCAACTTTAGAATTTTTCCCATGTTGTTTCTTGAGGGGGTTGTTTACGGTCTGCACTTCATATGGTTTGCTTGTGCGAAAAACCGCTACATCGTAGCGTGACAATGAGAGCGCCACTGCCAACCAGTGGAGTGGAGGTGCAATTACACTTCTCATACACAATTCCAGAAAAGCATGTTGTTCAGGGCCATACGCGCTCCCCACGGCATCACACCGCACCCCCTGGCATCATATCAAGGCATGCCCCACTATTTGAGAAGAGAAAGCTGCTGACAGAGGTCCAGAGAGGGAGAGGAATATTTCTCCCCGATTTCCCTCCTCAAGTGTGGATTTTCAGCACCTCAAGAAGAACCCCAAATACAAGAGAAAAAAAAGGATCAGAGTCAGCAAGAAAGAAATACTGCACCAGACTACAAATGGCCGGATGAGGGAGCCAGGAAGCTGGCAGAATTTGTTCAGTAACAGCCCCAGCTGTTCGACAAGAAGGAGATGGATTGGAGAATGTCAACCCAAAGACCCAATTATAGACACCAGCTGGGGAGGAACTGGATCTCCCTGCCACCATTATGTATTTTTCCACTATCTTCTTCCAAGGTTTATTTTTTTCTCAATGTATTTCTGAAATTCTGAATGTATTCTGAATCTGAATATTTTGTTCCTCTTTCTATGTTCTAGGTGCCAGTGTAAGAAGCACTGCGAAAACCTGCGCACCAGGGTGAGGAAGAGCCTCAAGAGGGAATCTGAAGGTAGATCTGAAGGTGTGTGGCAGACAGGAGTGTGAGGGACGAAGAAATAATGAGCATACAGTATGGTCTTTCCTCACCCAACACATTGTTCGGGAGGAAACCCACCCCAGTGAGGAGGTTAGCGTGATTATATATACACTTTACCTTAATCAAAATGATATTAACAGAAATTAAAATCTCCATTCATCTTTGTGAATTTTTTTTAATTTGAAATTGTTTAAATTTAATAGCCATTCAATTTATCTAATTTGTAATTACATCTATTTTTCATCATTCTCTTTATTTTCAGCTCTCCATTGCAAGTTTGACAACCTCCAGTGAGAAGGATCAGAATGATGACATGGAGAGAAATGGAACCTATTTCTCGAAGGAAGGGCAAGGCAAAGACATCCTGGCCTTCCTCTGCAGCATCAGCTTTGCCACATTCCTCATACCAGTGAGTGTTGCAGCTTGTAGTACACATCCACCAGTCCTCTGAGAAGAAGGAATCATGAAGGTGAAAATAACATGTATGCTTTTTTTCTGGGTTGGACCCTAATTTATAGCTAAAGGTTAATGAAAACCATGTAAAATTCTTCTAATCACTCCTGTGATATTTTGTGATGAAGTAAAATGACATGACATTACCGTGGATGATTCCACATAATCTTATATATGTGATCGTATTTATCTATTTCAGATAATCTTAAAAGCAGAACCCCCCCCAATCTGAGCAGTAGCATAGTGCATGACTTCGCCTGTCTCCTGGAGGGACACATACAGACAATCCCGGAGAACTCCTGGCACAACTTTTAAATCGATTGTCTGAATTTAGTTAAAAAAATTGAGAGAGTACCAGCCCCCGCAGCAGCAGTCCTGGCAGCACCCACAACGTCAAGCTTGATTGGCCCCTCCCATGTACAAGTGTCAAGGTAGAATAAATCCAAACAGCCTTTTAGAAACTGGACAAGATGAGCCCCATCTGCCAGTGTACTGATCAGTATTTATTTTGCACTTTCTTTTTTTTTTTGAAGAAGAAACTGTTAAACTACTGTTATTTACAACATTTTAAATTACAACATTTGGTATCTGGAAGCAAGTTTGAATTTTGTATTTTATGATGAGGTCACATTGGGCACAATTGTCATACTGGTGCAGGTTTGGGTAATTTATTTCCAGTGACTGGAAATTGTGTAGCGACAGCATACAATGACATCCTGTACAATTATTCTACGAGGTAGTCTGTCTGCCTGTCTGTCTGTCTGTCTATCTATCTATCTATCCATGCTGATGCTTGGAGTTGCATTTGCATTTTATATACGTATACTGTGTATGTATGTATGTATGTATGTGTATATATATATGATATGTGTGTGTTTTGAAAGATTTTGATTGGGTGGTTTTTGCAGTGGTCACTGTTTTTGAATAAAGTATCCCACTGCAAATGAAATAAAAGTGAACTCTAATTCCATAGCAGTAAAAGGTATTTAAAAACAGTTTTTTATTTTTTTGCAGGGTAGAATGTCTGCAGTATCATGTTTGATATGCATATTTCAATACATGTAAATGATAAGTGATACAAAATTTGCTTATTGAAACTAGTGGTTTTAGATTGTTTCATGCCATTCTATATATATATTATGTACATTAGTAATGTACATATATATATATATATATATGTGTGTGTGTGTGTGTGTACACATTAGAATACCTCGTATGCCATTTCCCAAACAACCATGGTGAGACCATACAAAATGGTTGCTACACTCTTCTGATACCTTCAGAATAAAAGCTCTAGCATAACCCACATTAGAAATGACTCACATCTCTCTAGTATACTGTTCATTCCATTCTGTTGATGTAACAGGCCTAAAGTGATGCTTAATTAGAGCTGACTTCATAAATAACACTTGAGAAGACAGTGTTCATATCACATCATATTAAGTGTCTAAATATCACACAGTTGCATTTATACAACTACAAGATATTCTATACCAAGTCCATATCCAAGTTCGGCAAACAGCTTCAATTTAGTAATGTCAATAATGCCCTCCTTGTGAAAAGTGCACTATGTGTGAGAACGATGTCGTCCAATCCGACTACACAAACACAGGGGAGCAGCTGGATATTATTAGTTACTGAAGCTCGATTTTTCTCCAGCATGATAAATATTACACATCGACATGATATGAATCTCAGCCATATAAATCCACAACCAAATCATGAGCCATATCCCATAATATAACTCGCACATGCAGGCAATAAAACAGAGAAAACGCTCCAGTCGCCTAGAATGTGAAGAAATTGGACTGCTTTTTCATATGTTTTTTGCTGTCCATTTGTGAACATCATGTCAACAAAAGAATCAATGGTGAGTTCATGAGATTTTGTGCGACTACTTATTGCAGTCTTTGTGTTTAGAGATCATTTTGGTTTTGCTGATCTTAAAAGTAAATGCTAAATAGCATACCTCTCATGGTAGTAATTTTAAATCGCTAGACTTGTAGCATTGATATTTCCATTCATGCTAAAGCCACTCATCCTACGAGAAAACCCGAAGACAAATAGACGGTCAGTACCAAATCTAGTATTCTGTACAGTCATGTTATTATCAATTATTCACCAAAGGTGAGGTGGATGATGATGAATATTCCATGTGACAGAATGTCAAGAGGACTATTTAATTCAGAGATAATTCAGTGTAGATAAATCAGTCAGTAATTAGTAAAAACATAAATCAGGAACATTAAAGTAATCTCTCTCTCTCTATATATATATATATATGGGGGCAGTGGAGGTCTAGTGGTATAGGGCGCTGGATCACTGATCCAGAGGTTGGGGGTTCAAGTCCCACTCTCCACAAGGTTGTCACTGTCCCCCCAGTACAGCTAACTGGGTTATCAAAGGCGGGCCATGTCTATCACTGTCTATGGTGAGAGGCATGTAAAAGAACCATTGCTGACTTTCGTAAAGAGTAGCTGCAAAAGTCGTCAGCGTGTTTCTGTCCCTTGCTGAAAGGGTTGTGACAGGAAGGGCATCCGACGTAAAAACCTCTGCCAAATCAAACATGCGAATCAGATGATTCGCTGTGGCGACTCCCAAGTAAAAGGGAAAAAGCCGAAAGGAAGACACACACACACACACACACACACACACACATATATATATATATATATATATATATATATATATATATATATACACACACACACACACACACACACACACACTAGTCCTTCTCAAAAATTAGCATATTGTGATAAAGTTCATTATTTTCTGGAATATACTGATAAACATTAGACTTTCATATATTTTAGATTCATTACACACAACTGAAGTAAAGGAGAGCTGTACTGTTGGTTTGTGAGTTTCGAGAGTGCTCATTGCAACTTATTTTTCGTTTTTTAAAGTTGTTTGATTCAGTAAATGTTTAATAAATGTGGCGTGCTCCGCCGAATGTGGGCAAAACGCGGCTCATCCGGACCTCCGATCCCTCAAGCAAACAGGTGAATGTTGAGTACTAAACAAGTGTTCAATGTCCACTTTCCTGCTTGACATATATATATATATATATATTATATATTAACCATCACAAAAGCAGGTCAGGTGATTTCCACACAGGTCAATGTTTTTGTATGTAATACAGTAGGTGGAAATTCAAGTAAAGCAAAAACAAATTTTTATGGTTTATTTTTCCATTTTAAAACATGACAATGCCTGCTCCAAGTGACCACCACAAACCAATATTGTCTATGCTTTTGATGAAAGCATTATTCACACAGGATAATCCCCAGATAGATTAGATCATGCCATTCCACTGTAGTACCTTATACACAAAAATACACAACAGTTATGTAATGTTACATCACAGGACTGCCGAATTTTTCATATAGATTTGCCAAAAGGTGATGAATTATTCATGCCAGAAGCTCAGGCTATAGTCCCAGCTGTAATTCAAATTTAAAGTTTATATTTATGTTCTCACTGCAACACTAATAGTAATCTTGGAACAATCAGTACTAGATAATTCAGAGGTACTTGTATGGTGAGCACATGATATATATATATATATATATATATATATATATATATATATATATATATATATATATATATATATTAATTATATATTTGGTAAGGCCACACAATTTATATTTGTCCATATGAATGTAATAAGAGGAACTAACTTGTTCAATGTATGTTTCCACAACATGATTATGAGTTAGACCACAGGGGTCCAAACTTTCCCACCAGTAAGACCATTCAAATAGTTAAATATATTACATACCATGTGATCTTGAACCTTTTCGGGCTTGAGGGGGACCCATACACCAAATTTGTTCAAACAAATCATGCAATTAGCTGGACAAAATCCATTTCTTTTGCTCCTCCTCCATCTACTTTCAATAAATTGACTTAACAAGGTTTCAGTCACTCATATATAGTTCTAAAGGAACCTATCCACAACATTTGGTGATCCTATGCCATTTCCTTTCAAACTTATCACACTCAATATCTTTGACAAGTGCAACACATAAAAAGTGACCTTCTGACTTTGAGACAAAATGACCTTGAGACCCAACTTCAAGCCCACCCTACTAGCCCCTGAGGAATCCATACAGCAAACTTGGTGAGCCTGTCATTTTCTTTGACGAAAACAGTGATGGCGGGAGCCAAAGCAAGATAAGTCATGAGCATTAAATGTGTTTTATTAACAATTAATATTAATTAAACAAAAATCTTACATAGTTACCAAATGTATGTAGCATCAAAGGACTAACACAAATAATGACATGCTGATATTAAAAACACATTTGATGGATTAGCCACGATGTTCATTATTTTGTCATAACATATCCTGTTACTCTATTAAAAAATACATTGTTATGAATTTATACTTTTATTTATCTTTGTTTGAAGGGCAAAGTATGTGCTGTAGGAGACATGTACACATTTACCATAGATCTCAGTGCGTTCTCACCAGAGCAAGTGATTGTTATCGCCTCAAATAACCTCATCCATGTTTCTGCCGAGAAGGTAACTATCTATAGTACTGTATCTGCATTATAGTGTTTATGAAGCAATTATGGAACTCTATGCAGTGTTTAAGATCAGCGTTTAGGAGACTGAAATAAACAAAAATCTACATCATTTACTGTGTTGTGTTCTGTTTTGTTTTTCTTAAATTGCTTGTCACAATGGACAAGTTGGAATCTGACGGGACAATCATGGACACATTTTCACAGAAATGCCAGTTTCCAGCCGACATAGACCCCATGTCAGTGACTTCGTCCTTGGGGAAAAGTGGTATGCTGATGGTTAGAGCATGGAAACAGAAGGCTACGGTTTAGATAATACTGTACTTAGTTCAAATTCCGAAATGCTGTCTTATACCATTGGTATTTACAGCATTTTCAGATTTTTTTATTCCTATCCTATACTACATTTAATTGTTCTGTTTTGTGAGTGACACACACACACACACAATATATAATATTATGCTCAGAGCATTACAAACCAGCAGTTCTTTAATTTTAAATGTGTGATTGTGTATGCACTTGTATTTTGCTTTAGAACAATCAACAGTTAAATAAATTTGTGAATTGTAACACCTGACTACACTATACAGAACTATACCATTCTGAGGCTGACTACATACATCACTCATATCATGAGTAATAATAGCTGGCTAGAATTATCGAGAGATTAAATTGAGGGGAAAAAATACTACTTCAAGAGAGCACAGTGGTGCAGCTGATCTATTTATTTACAGTACAGTACTGTGTTAGGATCCTCCCTGCATCCAAGTGCACAGCCTGTAGGGGGCCCACTTTCCTTCCATCTTCAAAAACAGAAAAAAAGGAGAGACTACAGTAAATTGAGTCAATTTATGAATATGTGTATATATGGTGCCTTGCGATTAATTGGTGTCCCAACCAGGGTACACACAAAACCCCGGGGTTTCTTGGACAGACTCCAGGTCCACTGTGATCCTGACCAGGTTAAAAGATGTTACTTAGTATAAATGCATGATTTTATCAAACTTTTAATCAAACAGTTTTATATCAAGTTGTACTTATACAATTATTTCTGGACCAATGTTTCCTGAGTAAGATGCCACTGAAGTCAAGGCATGCACACAGTCCTGGTGCCACAGGTTTTCTGCCAAGGCATTTAAAAGTGGTGCAATTTCACTAAAGCCTCCACTCACGTCGCCTCCAACCCGAAAGATTGGCACACCCCAAACCTCCTGAAAGCGGCTGATGTCACTCTCTGTCACATCTGTGTGTATAAACAGATCAAACCTTAAAAGGTTAAGGTCTATACACTATGTATGTTTGCATAACCAATAGCATGTAAGAACATGCAGCGCCACAGTATAAATTAAAGTATACACGTTCATCAGCACTTTTAGCCAGAAGAATAAGTGCTGCCTTAAGTTAAATTAATAGATTTGACTGAATTTTGCCCAATTTCTAGCAGGAACTAAAATAATAATGCTGAACATATTTATTGTAATTGCACTTTAAACCAGTATTAACACTATAACAATTCTGATACACTGTGAAAACAAACAAACAAACAAACAACCCCCCTGACAATTAGGTGTCATATCAGCTTTGAATCAAGGATACTTGGTCCCAACAACCAATCTGATGAGTCTGTCTGATGGCTCTGTGATTCGAGACATTTGACTAGAAAGATCCTCAAAAGAGCCACGGTCAGTGAAGGAGAAGAGGAAGAGAATGGCATCCACATTTTCCTTACAGGACTGTTGGAACATCCCTAAAGGTTACCTCACAAAAGTAAACACACTATAAACTGGATAACAGGGGATGGAAAGAATGAGTACTGTATAGGAATCAAGTATTAAAAAAGATACTCACCGGCAGCATATGATCAAATCTGCGCATGGCATTCTCACCACAGTCCCAGAGTTGAAAGTGGAAAAAAAGTATGCGGCCACCCTCTCTCAGCTTTACCGGCCAAAACACCATGCATGTCTCCATGCCTGAAGAGATCATAAATAATAGATTTACAGTTCAGTGCACTGAGCCACTAACTCCAGATATGAAATATATTTAAGAATTAATGTTGTAAAATAGTGTAGGAATTCAAAAATCGTGCAACTACAAACTAAGTCTGGCGGCACGGTGGCGTAGTGGTTAGCATGTCAACTTCACAGCAAGAAGGTCTGGGTTCGATTCCCGGCCTGTGGGGTTTCTGTGTGGAGTTTGCATGTTCTCCCCGTGTTTGCGTGGGTTTCTCCGGGTACTCTGTTTTCCTCCCACAGTCCAAAAACATGCACTGTAGGTTAATTGGCCGTTCTAAACTGCCCGTAGGTTCAAATCGTACAGAAGGAAACGGCAAACCACTGCACTATCCTTGCCAAGAAAACCTCCATTAAGATGATAATCAAGGCGTTATCGAGGCGTGCAGTCGTGAGGGAGGAGCACAAGCCAGTGTCTCTCCCTCACACCGGTCCCAAGCCCGGATAAATGCAGAGGGTTGCGTCAGGAAGGGCATCCGGTGTAAAACAATGCCAAATAAAATATGCGAGTAACAACAAAAAATTTTATACCGGATCGGTCGAGGCCCGGGTTAACAACAACCGCCATCAGTGCTGTTAACCAACAGGGTGCTGGTGGAAATTGGACTACTGTTGGTCGAAGGAGAGGCGGAAGGTGTGTCCGTAGGCAGAGAGAGAAGAGGAAAGGCATGAGTCTAGGACTGAAAGTAGGGACTTTGAATGTTGGAACTATGACAGGAAAATGTCGAGAGCTGGCTGACATGATGCAGAGGAGGAAGGTGGACATACTGTGTGTTTAGGAGACCAGGTAGAAAGGCTAGAAGCTTAGGAGCAGGGTTGAAGCTGTTTTATCATGGTGTGGATGGGAAGAGAAATGGAGTAGGAGTCATCTTGAAGGAGGAGTTTGTCAGGAATGTTCTAGAAGTGAAAAGAGTGTCAGACAGAGTGATGAGTCTCAAGTTAGAAATTGAAGGCGTGATGTTCAATGTTATCAGTGCTTATGCCCCACAGGCAGGACGTGAGCTAGAAGAGAAGGAGAGATTCTGGAGTGAGTTAGATGAAGTGATGCAGAATATTCCCAGAGGTGAAAGAGTGGTCATTGGGGCAGACTTCAATGGACATATTGGTACAGGAAACAGAGGGGACGAGGAAGTGATGGGCAGGTTTGGTATCCAGGACAAGAACGCAGAAGGACAGATTTTGGTAGATTTTGCAAAAAGGATGGAAATGGCTGTGGTAAATACTTTCTTCCAGAAGAGACAGGAGCGTAGACTACATCTTGTGTAGGCGATGTAATTTGAAGGAAGTCAGTGACTGCAAAGTAGTAGCGGGTGAGTGTTGCCAAACAGCATAGGATGGTGGTGTGCAGGATGACGCTGATGGTGAGGAAGGTGAAGAAGGCAAAGGCAGAGCAGAAGACAAAGTGGTGGAAGCTGAAAAAGGAAGAGTGTCGTGTTGTCTTCAAGGAGGAGTTGAAACAGGCTTTGAGTGGTCAGGAAGTGCTTCCAGATGACTGGACAACTACACCCAATGTGATCAGGGAGACAGGTAGGAGAATACTTGGAGTGTCATCTGGAAGGAGAGGAGATAAGGAGACTTGGTGGTGGAATGAGGAAGTGCAGGAGTGTGTACAAAAGAAGAGGCTAGCTAAGAAGAAGTGGGACATAGAGAGGACTGAAGAGCGTAAACAGGAGTACAGGGAGACAGAGCATAAGGTGAAGGTAGCGGGGTCAAAGGCCAAACAGAGGGCGTATGATGACTTTTATGCTCGGTTGGAAAGTAAAGAGGGAGAAAATGATTTATGTAGGTTGGCACAGCAGAGAAATAGAGATGGGAAGGACGTGCAGCAAGTTAGAGTGATTAAGGACAGAGAGGGAAATGTATTGACTGATGACAGAAGTGTGCTGGGAAGATAGAAAGAATACTTTGAAGAGCTGATGAATGAGGAAAATGAGAGAAAAAAAAGAGTAGAAGAGGTGACTGTTGAGAACCAGGAAGTAGCAAAGATTAGTAAGGGTGAAGTGAGGAGGGCATTGAAGAGGATGAAGAGTGGAAAGGCAGTTGGTCCTGATGACATACCGGTGAAGGTATGGAAGTGTCTAGGAGAGGTAGCAGTAGATTTTCTGACAAGAACATTCAACAAGGTCTTAGAGAGTGAGAGGATGCCAGAGGAATGGAGGAGAAGTGTGATGGTGCCCATTTTTAAGAACAAGGGAGACGTGCAGAATTGTGGCAACTACAGAGGGATAAAGTTGATGAGCCATACGATGAAGTTATGGGAAAGAATAGTGGAAGCTAGACTAAGGGCAGAGGTCAGCATTTGTGAACAACAGTTAGGCTTCATGCCAAGAAAGAGCACCAAAGATGCAGTGTTTCCCTTGAGAATGTTAATAGAAAAGTACAGAGATGGTCAGAAGGAGCTGCATTGTGCCTTTGTGGATCTGGACAAAGCATATGACAGGATGCCGAGAGAGGAACTGTGGTATTGCATGAGGAAGTCTGGAGTGGCAGAAAAGTATGTTAGAGTGGTGCAGGACATGTATGCGAGATGTAAGACAGTGGTGAGGTGTGCTGTCGGTATGACAGAAGAGTTCAAAGTGGAGGTAGGACTGCATCAAGGGTCAGCTCTGAGCCCCTTCTTGTTTGCTATGGTGATGGACAGGCTGACAAATGGGGTTAGACAAGATTCCTCATGGACTATGATTTTTGCAGATGACATTGTGATCTGCAGTGAGAGCAGAGAAGAAGTGGAGGAAAATTTAGAGAGGTGGATTTATGCCCTGGAAAGGAGAGGAATGAAGGTTAGCCTCAGTAAGACAGAATACATGTGTGTGTGAACAACAAGGACCCAACAGGAACGGTGAGGTTACAGGGAGCAGAGATAAAGAAGGTGGAGGATTTTAAGTACTTAGGCTCAACAGTCCAGAGCAATGGAGAGTGTGGAAAAGAGATGAAGAAGCATGTGCAGGCTGGTTGGAATGGTTGGAGAAAAGTGTCCGGTGTGATGTGTGATAGGAAGGTATCGGCAAGAATGAAAGGAAACGTGGACAAGACGGTGTTGAGGCCAACGATGTTGTATGGTTTAGAAACAGTGGCCCGGGGAAAAGACAGGAGGCAGAGCTGGAGGTAGCAGAGATGAAAATGCTGAGGTTCTCTTTGGGAGTAACGAGGATGGATAGGATCTGGAATGAGCACATCCCTCTGAGGTGAGCGACCCCTGAAGGGAACAGCCAAAAGGAAAAGAAGAAGATCCTTCATGGCAGGTCGCCAAGAGTAGTCCTACGACGCGGAAGGTACAAGACCAGACCAGACAAACTGTCTACAAATTCATCTTCTTTCTTCTTTTCCTTTTGGCTGCTTCCTTCAGGGGTCGCCACAGCGAATCATCTGCCTCCATTTCACCCTATCCTGTGCATCTTATTCTCTTACACCAACTACCTTCATGTCTTCCTTCACCACATCCATAAATCTCTTCTTTGGTCTTCCTCTAGGCCTTCTGCCTGGTAGTTCCAACCTCAGCATCCTACTACCAATATACACACTATCCCTCCTCTGTACATGTCCAAACCATCTCAATCTAGCCTCTGGTTTTGTCTCCAAAACGTCTTACATGTGGTGTCCTTCTGATGTACTCTTTCCTGATCGTATCCATCCTCGTTACTCCCAAAGAGAACCTCAACATTTTTATCTCTCCTACCTCCAGCACTGCCTCCTGTCTTTTCCTCAGGGCCACTGTTTCTAAACCATACAACATTGCTGGCCTCAACACCGTCTAGTACACTTTTCCTTTCATTCTCGCCGATACCTCCCTATCACACATCACACCGGACACTTTTTTCCCCCCAACCATTCCAACCTGCCTGCACACGCGTCTTCCTCTTTTCTACACTCTCCATTGCTCTGGACTGTTGAGCCTAAGTATTTAAAATCCTCCACCTTCTTTATCTCTGCTCCCTGTAACCTCACCATTCCTGTTGGGTCCTTGTTGTTCACACACACATGTATTCTGTCTTACTGAGGCTAACCTTCATTCCTCTCCTTTCCAGGGCATAAATCCACCTCTCTAAATTTTCCTCCACTTCTTCTCTGCTCTCACTACAGATCACAATGTCATCTGCAAACATCATAGTCCATGGAGATTCTTGTCTAACCTCATCTGTCAGCCTTTCCACCACAATAGCAAACAAGAAGGGGCTCAGAGCTGACCCATGGAAACTAAGTTTACAATTGAAATTGTAATTTTCTCAATGGGTGCTGTGATATTATTCACTATGTGTGTTTAAACTTATAAAATTTGGTAATCAAGAAATGTACCTGTGGTTTCATAATGTATGATGGGCATGTCTAGACCAGCAAGGCGAGCAGCTAGAGTCGTCTTTCCCACTCCACTTTTGCCTGACAGAAACACTTTGTAGCGAACTATGTCTGCTTTCAAATGTGGAGGCATCACTGGAGCTTCTAACAGACCTAAAATTAAATAATGAACGTTACCAAACACTCTCTGGTGACTGATTCTTTATTTTGTAATTCTGAGTGGACAACATGGTAGAGCGCTATGTAACGTTGCTGCTGCAAAGCTTCAGGTTCTCCATCTCAATCCTAAACTGTGTTGATGTACATGCTCTTCCTGTTTTCATGACTTTGCTCCCATGATTATGGAAGACGAATTAGTGAATACGTAATTCTCATAAATTTCAGTTTGTCTTTACCTACTGTATAAGTCAGCACACATAAGAAGACTAAGGTAATATATTCACTTTCTGAACTGTTTTAGCCCAATTAGGGTTGCAGGGAGACTGGCATCCATCTCAGCAGACTCTGGGCAAGGGCAGAATACCCATGTCCCTGGCCAGAATAAAGTGAATTAAGACTAAAGACCAGTTAGGGTGAATACTTAAAAATTATGAATCTAAATCCACAAGTGTAAAGGAAGAACTGTTGAGTTTTATACAAGTCCTTTTGGGTAAACATAAATGATCTGGTCAGACTGAAGTTGGTTACTGAAGGTGTAGCGGTTAGGGTGCCTGGCTCATAATTGAAATTCATGGGTTCAAACTCCTATTAGACTCTCACAGTACCAATATTCTTGTGCATGGTCTTAACCACAAGTGTGCCTCTGTCAATCTGTAAACGGAATTGGGATGGTAGCCTGCGATGGACTAGTGTCCCATCCAGGAGGAGTGCAACCCCCAAGTCACGATACAGCTCAGCTCAGGTGTAAAACCCAACAGTTAATGAAGCAATGTTTGAAGGTCTATTGGCACAAAAGTGAAAAGTTACCAAAGAATGTTACAGGAATTGCATTTTTATAGTAGGCACTTATTACAAAAATAAGCCTGCATATTGCCTGGGGACATGGCTAACCTATCATCAGTATTCATCTGTAGTAACACTGCTTTTCTGATCAGGGTTATGCAGATGGGGCAAGGTGCTGTAGGGTGTCCAGAGCCTGTCCCACAAACACTGTCTGGGAAAATTCCTTGGGCTGGAGCACAGTCCATTGCAGGGCAGCACACAATCAAACTTGAGTAGCTGAGTCAGCTTGCTTTTAAGAGGGGAGACAAAACTACAGAATGCATAGAAATAGTAGTAGTAATAATAACAATAATAATAATAATAATAATAATAATAATAATAGAACCATTATTAACACACCTACAGGAACCTGTATCCCTGAGATGACAACATGACCCTGTGTTCCTCTGTAACAGCCATATGAAACCTTTGTAAAAACACTTAAATAATTAAATGTCAAAATCACCATTAGCAAGCTATTCTCATTCAGGAGGTAGTGATATGCTATCAAGAAAATAAGGTCAGCATTGTAATTCATTAGACAGACAAACTTACATACTGATTGATTTGTGGAGCATGGATATTACACCCATACGTGACATCACAGAATTTAGAAGTACTGTATATCTCTGTATGTTGTACAGTTTACCATTTACCCTCACTGAAACCAAGGAGGCCAAACACATTCCAGTGTAACCATAGCCCTGTGCACTCAGAACATGGTTTATGAATGTTTGTGTGAAAGAACTTGGATGGTCTGCACAGAGCCCTGACCTCAACCCCACTGAATAATGTCACAATTTCTCTCAAAATTAAGTGGAAAGCATTCAAAAAAAAAAAAAAAAAGAAGAGTAAAGGTTATTATGACAGTTAATTAAAAATAGAATAGGGTGTTTAGAAAACACACGTAGTTGACTTGATCAGGAGGCTGCATACTTTACCAAATAGTGCAGACACATGAAGATAAATAAAATGAAAAGATAAGATTTAAAAAAAAACCTCAGCTAATCTCACCAGTTCTGTTCAGTTAAATTCCCCACTCGGACATGCTCTCCTCTATACTGTATTACTACATCGTGTGGAACTGAATAATCACGTGACAACAATAGCAGTACCGTCCTAGTTTCCATGGAGATAACACAAAAGTTAACGTACCGAATTTTCTCCGCTGTTTTCTGTACAGAATTCTGCTGAAAAATTCACGGCTTTCAAGGCATCGGTGCCAGTCTAACACCACGATCGACCCTGCAGCTACACAGGCCATTTCAGTCCTCAAATTAACACAGTTTACAATTCAATATTCAAACTTACACAACCCTGAACGCGCTCGGCGGAAAAGGAAGCCGCTGTTGATACTCAGATAGAGTTGTACAGTATATCAAAATAAAAGTTCAATGTACTTAACATCTACATTGAACATTTTAGATGTCCAAATAGTCCAAAAAATGAAACATATTTTTATTGTTACAATATGTATTTTTGTTACTAATTATTATAATAATAAAATGAAATCCAGCACAAAAATAAATGCAGCATGCCTCATAAGAGACCAAAGCAACATCTCCAGAAGAACTGCAGCTTGTTCAGCAAGATGCTAACCCCTTCATTTTCACCCCTTCTTTCTTTTTTAAATAAAGGACACCAAACATTTTTTAGTCGTTACTGTTTAGTGCTCTTTCTATTTTTTCCCTTAGTATACAAACACATTTTATTACAGTTACTACTCTTAGGTATAATTTTATTATGATAAAAATGGCTGGGAAGTATTACTCAACATCAGGCAAAACACATCATTGTTATCCTGGAGACCATCTCTGCCCTCTGATTGACCAGTTGTTACCCTGAGTGAGATTTCAATCCACAGGGAGCGAATGTGTTCAGTGCAAATGGAACTATCAACAATGCAGGGAATAACTGAACAACGATCCTGAGTTATCCGGAAGTTGACAAATAGGACTGCCTATGAATAGGATGCTGGACACCTTATAAGTTCATAATTTTTTTTATAATTATGAAGTACACTCAAGCAGTCTCACTCATTGCCAAACCACTTAATCCTATTAGCATTGCAGGAAGGATGTCCATCAGAGAGCCAACACACATGACCATTCACATGCACACCTAGGGTCAATTTGGAAAAAGAAGTTAACCTAATACATATGTTATTTAATTGTGTGAGGAAACAGAAGTACTCAGAGGAACAGTGAGAACATGCAAACTCCACACAGGACTCAAACCCAGAACCTTCTTGCTGTGAGGCGCATGTTAACCACTACACCATTATGTCCTTATTACGTATCATCATCATCATCATCATCATCGTCCTCTGCTTAATCCAATGTTGGATTGCGGGGGCAGCAGCCTAAATTGGCTCTCTGATGGACATCCTCTTGAGGAGGGTGTTTTG
Organism: Plotosus lineatus; assembly: GCA_024760905.1. NCBI lineage: Eukaryota > Metazoa > Chordata > Actinopteri > Siluriformes > Plotosidae > Plotosus > Plotosus lineatus. Next base: position 26,257,864 of record CM045741.1, read on the forward strand.
TTGAAGTGTACTGTACTGTGGGTTTTGATTCTCATGCTTGCTTCTTAGGCTTGTCTACATATGCACTGGTATTTTTAGTGGGGTTTAAAAAAAATCACGAGTACCATTTAAAAAAATCTATCCACTTGAAAATGCAAAAATATGCTCTCACTTAATATAAATATCAATTTATGTGGATAATATCACATACCAAGGTGTGACAAGTCAAAATCTACATTTTGCAATCTGCACATCACTAAATTTTTAAATCTATTTTTCATGCAGGAAGTACCTTTACAAAAAAAGCAGGTTTCAGTCCATGAATATGTAGTTTGAGAGCAAACAACGGAACAGACTGGATAAAAAACATAATTGGACAAGGACTTATATTGCATGAAAAAATCCAACAGCCATACAACCCGACAACAATATACAGTATAGTATACGTATTTTCCTGATCTGATGACTGTCTGGTCACAAAGGTTCTCATACTGTAATTTTTTTTTTTAACATACTTAGATGCAACTATTAGGAAATGAAAGCTGGAATTTTAATCCCATATTCATCTTTCAATCTTCAGCCCAAATGTGCTCACGGTATAGCAAAAACAAAAGAACTGGCCCCACTGTTCTAACCATTTCAGGATTTGACTTTATGTACAGTGCATGGACCAAATCCATAGAACTTCGTGGTGGTGCCTTCAGTGCAGAACTTGACATTACAACAACAACGATGACGATAATAATATTTCCCTTACATGTTCGAGTTCATCGATGTTAAACTGAGAGCAAATTAATTGACAACAAAAAGAAAAACCATTTTAAATCACACCCACAGAGCCACTGAGTCTATTTGTACAGTTATATTTATTGAGAGGCCACAGCTCTTGCATATAACAACTGTTGGCTTTGATAAGGCAAACGCAAGAATGAATCCACCAGGTAACTGACACAGAAGAGAAAGAAAACAGAGCATTTGGAGAAGGTGGAACCCACAGGCATGCAGTGATGGCTCAGAGTGCAATATACAGCTGTGTATATATACAAAACAATAGTGAGACCCCTCCCAGAATGGCACATATCTCTGGCTGTGTAAATATTAACCCAGAAAATTGCTTTGAATATAACAAAGATCAAAACAGAAAGAATCGCTTTACCATGTAAAAGTTAAACTCAACAAAAATATATTATTTGGTAGTCATTTCTGACACTGAAAAAAAAGACGTCTCAAATGAGAAAACAAAAAGTGAGCTAAGAGAATATTGCCTTTCTAGAATATCAATTCATATTAGTTTATTGATGAGGGTGAGACAACATCTTGTTGGTGAAAAGAAACAAAACAGTCTTAAAATTCACAGAGCTGCAGCACAAGTAAATAAATAAAAAAAACTTACTTTTCTTAATGAGAATGTGCAGACACAGGACATTTACAGTTAACAACATTGAACTGAAGTACAGAGGTTCATTTTCAGTTATGAAGCAGTTGGCATCCACTTTAAAAACAGACAAGACAAAAAAGTATCATACACTCATCTTTTACGACAATGTACCATTAATGTATGTAAGAGTACGTCAAAGAAGCGACATATACTGTATGTTATCGCATTGGACAGGGAAACACCTAATAATCTCACTCGACATTGTCAAACAAATGGTAACTCCATATTGCTTAAGAACACATAGAAATAAATCCCCAAGTAAATTAGCCCCTCCCCAAAGTTCTTTTATTCTTTATCATAAGTCCTAACCAATCTAAAATTGTAAGTCATGTTCTTTATAACTGTTTTAACATTTCTTTTTTACCCATTACAATTACTAGCTTTTTCTTGACTTTAGCTCTGTTTCTGGGCATATCGAGCAGATGATGGAAGGTCCTAGTGTGGCTAATTGGAATAATCAGGGTGGGTACATGCATCTTCCCAGGCTATTGGGAAAGGGTAGGGAGGTGTAGGGTTCAGGTTCGGATTAAGAGCATACTACATGGCTTGGTGCTCTAATCATCCTCTTCATCCTCTTCATCGCTGTCCTTCATGGAAATGCCCTGCATACCACCCTCTCGGACTGAGGCAGTGGCCTCTTCCAGAATGAGTCGGTTCCGTACCGTATCATACATCTTGCTGTTCAGCGTCGAGTCAAGAACACCTTGCAGCCTAAAATCTCGATATTTTTTCTACAGAGTACAAAAAAGTGAAATACTACTGACCATGATGAACGAGACATATTTGTAATGATAATATATTTACTGTCATCTCTTTAATGTATAATCATTTTCATATATGCTGTCAATGTTCTTTCAAAGTATTTTTATCTGACCAGCTCTGCCAGATGTAATTTATGTGTTTGGCATCTTTATCAAATTTTCTGAGTTTATTACGTTTATCAATTTGAAAAATGCTCAATTTACCACCTTACATCCTGGCGGAGCAACCAAGTTTGGAGTGACATACAGTGGTACCTCACCTTACAAAAGTCTCACCAAACGAAAAATTCAGGTTACGAAAAAGCATTTTCCTAAAATTTTTGTCTCAGGATATGAAACAAGTTCACGTTACCAAAGCGCCATCTTAAAAATTCAAACGCCTCATCCAAACACTAAAACGCGCCATTCAAACAATGCATGAGCTGTTCTCCCATCAATGACGTTCAAACGCTCCGCTGACCTCCCATTGGCTAACAACTGAGCTGTCGTTCATGTTGCCTTTACTCGAGCGCCATCTTGGACAGGTCCACCTGATGCCATCTTGGACATTGCCTCGGAGGAATGACGCATCTACCTCCCATTACCCATTATAGAGCTGAATCCACCATGATGCTTTTTGTGTAAAGGACAGAGTTACTGTTGTTTTATGCTTTATTTCTTGACTCAGGCTTTTAACCTTCCATAAACATTTGTAAGATTATAACTCTGCTAAGAAGACATGGTCAACACACACACACACACACACACACACACTCACACACTCGTGCACGCGTGTGCTTTCCGGTGCGAGTGAGGAGAAGAAACGGGCTCGAGTGATATCACAAAGGAATATGGCCAAACCCGTCTACCATCGGTACGATATTGAAGCAGAATGAGGTCTTAAAAGGTATGCTTTTATAATTTTTAAAGGGTTTAGGGGGCAGTATTGGGAGCCTTGGAACGAATCACGCGTTTTACATGTAAAATGCGATTCAACTTACGAAAAATGCAGGTTAAGAAAAAAGCTCTGGCACAGATTAATTTTGTAAGGTGAGGTACCACTGTATAGTGATACTATGCATAATTTACAATGTTTCATATATATATATATATATATATATATATATATATATATATATATATATACATACATACATATATATACATTTTATATATATATATATATATATATATATATATATCCATTACCCAGCTTAAAACAAATCTTTATAGTGTTGGGCTCTCCCTATGATAATGAATGAGTATGGCGTTTTACAGATATGCAGTTTCACATTTTCCCCCCAGAAATGATCAGAGGCAGCAAATGAGTTTCTGGTACTCGGTACCAATTTCATTATAAGTTTTCCTTAAAGATGACAATTTCTTTGAATATAATTTTAAATAAATTTCCTAAAAGGTGTCAGTAAATTTTTTATGAGGAAATGTGATTATTACAAACCCTGATGAGATTTATAGTGGAGCAACATGCTTTTGTTTTTATTTGATCAAAACTTTAGAATTAATGTACAATTTTTTACATGGTAACAACCTTTGTTCAACACAGAGATCATTGCATATCACTCTGCATGCTAACTGTTAGCTTGTTGTACTGTGCATATAATCTTTAGCAGCTTTCATGGAAAGAGAAACAAGCTGATAACTACCTGTCATGGATGCACATGGAGGTGGAAAAATACGATAGATGAGGAGTTTATTGTGGAGTGGCAGCCCAAGAAATACGAGAAAGTAAACTCAAGCTGATATAAGGAATGCAGCTGTTTAACCATCTAAATACAAACTAAGCAAAATCAGCACAAGGAAAACCACAAAAACATTGAACTGACAGTAAATTAAAAAAAAGAAAAAAAGCAAACAAAGAAAAAAAAAGGCTGATGCCATGATAGCCTCTAAAAGGCGATGTAACAAGAAAGCTTAAACCCACTTTTAGAATGTGAATACAAATGTCGCCCACTCTGGGAAATACAATTTGTCGGCAAATCAGAAGCGACTGTGCAACACTACCTAAACCCTCTAAGACATGAACGTAGCATCCTTTTTCATAAGCAGAAAATTAACAGCGCCTGACATGAATTTTCGGCTGTGGTTTTAAAATGCCACGATAAACCGCTTATGAAACTCTTCACAGAAAAATCTCAGTCATTGGTCTTTTTTCAACTGACCTTGTAATCACTTGGTTTATACTTAAAGGACAAACAGTATGTTTTCCACTTTGATACCCATATTTTTTTACAGTGTTCAATCAAGACCATGTCAGAAGGTACTGTAGTGTCAAATTACGCGGCATGCTTATTCTGTCCTTCTGAAATGTCTTGACCTGGCTGTAAGCATCAAGGTTTCATTGATTTTTTATTTTTGTCTCACACTAGTGCATTACAGTGATGGGCTTCAGATTAACTACAGGTCCTTCTAAAAAAATTAGCATAATGTGATAACGTTCATTATTTTCTGTAATGTACTGATAAACATGAGACTTTCATATATTTTAGATTCATTACACACAACTGAAGTTGTTCAGGTCTTTTATTGTTTTAATATTGATATTTTTGACAAAAAAGTAAAGAAAAAACAAAAATCCCAATCTCAAAAAATTAGCATATTTCATCCGACCAATAAAAAAAGTGCTTTTATGACAAAAAAGTCAACCTTCAAATATTTATGTTCAGTTATGCTCTCAATACTTGGTCGGGAATAAGTTAGCAGAAATGACTGCTTCAATGCGGCGTGGCATGGAGGCAATCAGCCTGTGGCACTGCTGAGGTGTTATGGAGGCCCAGGATGCTTCGATAGCGGCCTTAAGCTCATCCACAGTGTTGGGTCTGGTGTCTCTCAACTTTCTCTTCACAATATCCCACAGATTCTCTATGGGCTTCAGGTCAGGAGAGTTGGCAGGCCAATTGAGCACAGTAATACCGTGATCAGTAAACCATTTAGCAGTGGTTTTGGCACTGTGAGCAGGTGCCAGGTCGTGCTGAAAAATGAAATCTTCATCTCCATACAGCTTTTCAGCAGATGGAAGCATGAAGTGCTCCAAAATCTCCTGATCACTGGCTGCATTGACCCTGCCCTTGATAAAACACAGTGGACCAACACCAGCAGCTGACGTGGCACCCCAGACCATCACTGACTGTGGCTACTGGACACTGGACTTCAGGCATTTTGGCATTTACTTCTCCCCAGTCTTCCTCCAGACTCTGGCACCTTGATTTCTGAATGACATGCAAAATTTGCTTTCATCCGAAAAAAGTACTTTGGACCACTGAGCAACAGTCCAGTGCTGCTTCTCTGTAGCCCAGGTCAGGCGCTTCTGCCGCTGATTCTGGTTCAAAAGTGGCTTGACCTGGTGAATGCGGCACCTGTAGCCCATTTCCTGCATACACCTGTGCTCTGGATGTTTCAACTTCTCCACAATCTTCCTCAGGGTCCGGTCACCTCTTCTGGTTGTGCAGCGTTTTCTGCCACACTTTTTCCTTCCCACAGACGTCCCACTGAGGTGCCTTGATACAGCACTCTGAGAACAGCCTATTCGCTCAGAGATTTATTTCTGTGTCTTACCCTCTTGCTTGAGGGTGTCAATGATGGACAGCAGTCAGGTCGGCAATCTTACCCATGATTGAGAAATGAGCCAGGCTGGGAGTTTTTAAAAGCCTCAGGAATCTTTTGCAGGTGTTTAGAGTTAATTGGTTGATTCAGATGATTAGGTTAATAGCTTGTTTAGAGTACCTTTTCATGATATGCTAATTTTTTGAGATAGGAATTTTGGGTTTTCATGAGCTGTATGCCAAAATCATCAGTATTAAAACAATAAAAGACCTGAAATATTTCAGTTGGTGTGCAATGAATCTAAAATATATGAAAGTTTAATTTTTATCAGTACACTACAGAAAATAATGAACTTTATCACAATATGCTAATTTTTTGAGAAGGACCTGTATCCTTCTAACATTAATTGCCGCCCAGCTTCCTTGTCCATTCCGGTCTGACTCCCCGTACATTAGGCATGGAGCCTTCATGGTGACCAATCCAACCTGAGTAGGCAGAGATAGTGGAAATCGCATAAATGGGGAAAAAAAGGAAAACAGGCTATCCAGCATGTGAAGTTTTATCTCAGTGTTTCAGGTGGAGGTGGGGAAGCAGACTGATCATGAATTGTACTTCGGACCGCCACTGGTGTCCGAAATGACAACTTAAGGACTGAAATGGGTATAACATCTAGATCTTTAAACACCTTGGGGTGAAATTTCTCTGTACACATCTCATATTCTATTAATAACAACGTTTTACTCTATCTAATTTTCTGCTTAGTATTCATTTCAATATTTTTCTGAATTAATATTTAATAGTGATGGAATGTATATCAGTTTGTAAAGTGAAATGAAAATAAATACTACTGGGTAAAACTCATGTTAAATGAAACATACCAAAATACCATTCTCATGGAAAGAAATAAAAGCTCAGGAAAGGCACCCACTCACTCACTCATTTGCCAAGCTGCTTTATCTTACTAGGATTGCCAGGAGGCTGAAGGCTATCTCAGCCAACACTAAACAAAGGCTCTGAAAAGTGCTATTGGATAGGTTTTATTTAATTCAGTTTCTTCATTCCTATGTACACAGTACCTTTACGATCCTGATGAGAATTTTTAGCTGGTAGACATGGAGCTGTTGGTCCATTCGGTCAGTGAGCCAAGTCCCTAGTAGATTCATGGTGGCTGTATACCATTGCTGTAATACACACAAACACAGCGTTCTCCAGCAACACACACACACACACACACACACACACACACACACACACACACACACACACACTCACACAAACACACACACGTGCGCACCCACACGCACCCACAAACAAACTCATGCAAGATACTAGAGTGTCTAAACATATAAAGATGTATATATCCATTAATATTGAAAACATATGCATACATGGGGTCATGCTACAGTACATGTGATGTACAGTACAGTACTGTATGTGAATTCTCACTGTCAAGTACATATACACATATACAAATAAACATCTCTCTCTCACATACACATACACATATATATATATATATATATATACACATATTATATATATATATATATATATATATATATATATATATATATATATATATATATATATATATATATATATATATATATATATATATATATATATATATATACACATACATACACACACACACACATGCAGAGACCAGTATACAGGCATACACAAGTACCACAGAATGCATACCAACATTGACACAGACACACCCTCACTTAACACTAGGTTAGACAAGCAAGTTACAATTATTTCAGGCAGCCATATGGCCAGCTGTGAAAAATTACATAAATCATGCATTAATTAATTGCTTAATTAATAACAAAAACAAACAAAACAAATGGCTAACTTGTACTCTTGTGAGAGTGTGTGTGTGTGTGTGTATATACATATATATATATATATATATATATATATATATATATATATATATATATATATATATATACACACACACACACACACACACACACACACACACACACACACACACATACACACAGGGATTCCTCATTTTCTGAGGTTAATTGGGACCAAGATCCCCTGTGACCACCGAATTCCGCGAAGTGGGATCACCCCCCAACCCCCTCCTGACTGATGTAGGAGTAGGCCCTCGTTATTCGTGGGAGTTTGGTTCCGGCCCCTCCCGCGAATGAACATAATCTGTGTGTTCTGTACCCGGAAGTAAAACCCCTTGTATCATATTACATGCGCTAAAATATGCTTCTTAAACACATTCTATAGACAGTCTTACTCATTGATACAGTGTTAATGTTGTAAAATGTACTACTGATTAAGAAAAACAATTTTTTACTGTGATATTTATTGCTAATAAAATATAAACATACAGCCTACACACACACATGCATGGGTGCAAGTCTCATACACAGAGATGAATTAACTATCTGCTCGGATCGGCGCAAGCTACCATGCATACTCAGTTAAGCAAAGAGAGTTGTAAAATGAATGAAAATCCGAATCCAGGAAAGAGAACACTCCGCTCTGCTGGTGATTCACATCAGTGCAGGCTGTGTTCTAAACAAGTTCAACGGCACCCTTGCGCACTTGAAAGACCGGAAGTCCATATAACCCACAGCAAGTACACTACTTTTGCAAGTACACTACTTTCGGTATTGAGCACCTCACATATTGTAAGCCTTAATTGGCTGTTTTAAGCTTCATGTAAAGTGACTCGGTATAAATAAGTGACTTATTTGAAATTAATGTTGATATTATTTGATATATTTGATATTATTTTACAATGTTATGTTTATAATAATTGATTTCGGGGTGTTTTATGAGATACAGTAATGGTATTTATGGATGTATAGTACAGTATGAGCCTCATAAGTCACGCGTCATACGTCACTGTAACATCTTACGTTCACTTTCAACTTATGTTCGGCGGTCCGGAACCAATTAAAAACGTAAGTTGGGGAGAGTCTGTATGTGTATACAATATCAATAAATACATATTCAATACTATAATTGATTATAATAACAATTACACATTAAAAAAGAATGCACAAGGTGTATGTAAAATATAAATACACACATACAGATGCGTGTGCATGCACTCAGATGCGCACCTCACAAAAATGTAAGTAGTTTTGATGGGAGGTTTTGGGTTGTTTTTTGTTTTATGTTGGTTTAGGGTTTGTTTGTTTTTTGCATAATCGGCCTTGTTTTTGCAGCATTTCCCTTAACTTTTCCCCTTATTCTTCCTTAATTTACTTATTTTTTAAATTTGATGAATATATTTTTTTAAATGCGATGCACTGAAGCCATTTCAATTCATGCTATTCATCAATGTCTTTTTCGTTTCAACCGTAAGCCATTTCAATTCATGCGGCTTCAGTGTATCGCGTTTTTTTAAAAAATATTAATCTAATTAAAAAATAAGTAAATTAAGCAAGAATAAGGGAAAACGGTAAGGAAAATGTTGCAAAAACAAGGCAAATTATGCAAAAACACCCCCCCTAAACAAACACAACACAAAAAAACAACCCAAAACCTCCCATCAAAACTACTTACATTTTTATGTGAGGTGCTCATATGAGTGTGTGCACACACTAAGATGCGCACCTCACATAAAAATATGTCTACTGTACTGTATGTGTGTGTATTTATATGTTATTTACATCTTATGCATTATTTTTGAATGTTTAATTGCCATCATAAACATTTATAGCATTGACTAATATATTTACTGATATAATATACACATACATGTACGTATATATCAGTCGCGGGGGTCGATCCTTCTTCGTGGGATCTTGGTCCCAATTAACCGTGGAAAGTGAGGGATCCCTGTATGTGTGTGTATATGTGTGTGTATATATATATATATATATGTGTGTGTGTGTGTGTGTGTGTGTGTATATATATATATATATATATATATATATATATATATATATATATATATATATATATTTATATATATATATGCAGCATAGTCTGTGGGAAAAAAAATAAATAGTAAGATAAAACAAAAGGATCAGAATGCTTAAAGAAATTACAATCAGTCCTTGATTCTGATCCAAGGGAATTGTGAGTAAATAGTTACAAAAATTAGTTAAGCAGGTCAGGATTTTTGGATTTTTGGCCTGTATGTACACAACTATGCTGAGTGTTTTAAACAACACCTTGAAATGGAATGGTTGTCCATGCTATCAGTTTTAAACTAAACTATTCTGCAAACATCCCCAAATTCAACAAAAATTGTTAAATTCAAAGCAGCAAACTTACACTTAAAAATTAATATTTAAAATGAGAATGAAAAAAAATCTGCAGGCAATGTGATTTGTACTGTTATCTTAAACCATTTCTAGGCTTTTAAAATATCAAATTTACACAATGCAAACATGACACTCCAAGTGTCTTTCCAAAATGGCATAGCAAAAATCTTAATTACAGTTCAAAGAGAACAGCACAGATCTTTGTAATGGATGAAGTGATCATCGCTTTTTGTGAAAGAAAAATTCAATAGAAGAATCTTGTGGAGTGACTTCGTATATTTGGGAATTGTGAGGTTATTGTTTTTTAATTGTGATCAAGATATTGTTCCTTGTCAACCAACATATAGTACCTCTATTTTTTAGTTTTTTTTTTTTTTTTTACATCATTACTACACATTATCCTGAGCGGAAAATGCTGAATTCAATATGGCGGCCACTCATGGTTGTTCACTGTTAATTAGAGCAGGCAGTGTCATTACTGTCATGCTTTAAAAAAAAATAATAATAATTTTAAAAATGAGAAAAATCTGTATTAGTCTATATGCTCATGTAATACAGAACATGTTAATACTAAAACTTTCAATGAGTCTAAAAAGGCACACAAATCTCTGATGCCCTTCTGCTCTGCTTGTGAAGGTTGCGGAATCCACTATATATATATATATATATATATATATATATATATATATATATATATATATATATATATATATATATATATTTTTTTTATCATATTTGCCTCACGCTTGGGAAATAATGCTAATGTAAATAATCCCCTTAACATCTCATCTTAGGAGGTTTTTTGGTGATTTCCACTTCGCCTCCAGTAGGTAACTGTTAAATAACTGACATCGCTGACTTGGGTAGCTTTTCAAACTAATGTTTTTTTTTTTTTTTTTTTTTTTTTTTACAGCTGCTCTGTTGAAATGATGACTTCAGAATTCATACAATCAGATGGCTAGATTCTATTGCATCCTATATTACACTTTTGGGGAGGCTGGAACCCATTATTCTTGACTTCAAACACCCTGAGCAGCTCACCTGATCAGCACAGGGCAACAGACATACAATCATTAACAACTAAGGGAAATCAAGAATATCCAATTAGTCGAATGTGCATGTGTTTGGACCGTGGGAGGAAACCACAGTACCCAGAAAGCCACACAAGCACAGGAAGAAAATACAAACTCTACACATAAATGTCTTCACTTGGCACAGGGCTTGAACCCAGTACTTTTTTCATTGAAGCTAACCACAAAAGCACCATGCTGCTCTTATTTCTCTTCTCAAACATGATTGTGCTGTTTTTGCTGGTGTCTGATGTAGCAGTTTGTAATGATTACAATTTAACTGTTTTTCAAAAGTAGAGATAACACCAAACTGATATGCAGGACTAATGCAGCCAGTATTTAATAATACAGTCTAAAATGGTGGCCAGTATAAGACAACACATTCAAAGGACATGTAGAAAATATTTTTTACATTAAAAAGACAAAATCTGTGATTTCCTAGTGTGCTGTCTAATTGGTACCCCTCCCTTACACAGAGTGAGCTGAGATGGGGCCAGCCTCTCCGCAACGCTAATTAGTATTACGCAGCTTTTTGATGAATTGAATTTTTATTATTTGACTCTAACTTGCCCTGTGACCCGAACAGAGAAATCTCAGGTTTAGATAATGGATGATTTTTATTATACATTATTTATAATTTATACTTCTTTAACATATATTTATTTGCAACATGGTTGAGTTGTGGTTCTATTTTTTTTAAATTATTTTTATTTATTTAGGGGGGGGGGGGGGGGGGGGGTTAGTATTTTAAAAAAAATTGAAAAGTTAGTTGAAAGCAGTTTTTAAAACACCCGGCTTGCTTTTCGTATCCACCAATGCTTGTAGCTTGTCTGCTTGTAGCAGTAGCTAAAACAAAGGAACGGTACTGTGCCATTCCTATTCACCAGTAAAAGTAAAACTTATGCTAACACTTGCTGATTTGAATAATGATTACCGTAGATACATGATTGGTTAAGTTAATAATTGTTAGGTGGTTTGATTGGTACACTTCAAGCAGTCAGTTGATCATAGCATGCAGGGCATGCAGTAGGAGCAAATGAGTCGGTGGGCCTGTGTGCGCGTGTGTGCATGTGTGTGCGAGTGTGTGCATGTGTGTGCGAGTGTGTGCGAGTGTGTGTGTGTGTGTGTATGTGTGTGTGTGCATGTATGTGTGTGTGTGTGAGAGAGAGAGAGAGAGAGAGAGAGAGAGAGAGAGAGAGAGAGAGAGACATGAGAATTTCAGGAGGTGGTCATGCTAGTAGATGTACACAGGAAGATTATTTGATTAGAAATCATGCCACTCAACAGAATGTGATCAAACAGTAGGACATCTAGAGATAAGTTCCACTTTGTTATAAAAAGAGGTTGGTGATCCTTAGAAAGGAGATTGTAGAACATAAAGCAATGGATTTAAAATGTGAAGGGAAATGGAAAGACAGAGGAGTCCAGATAAGTAAGTCTGGACCTGTCTTGAAGACACTACTTCACCACAAATGCATTCTTGCTTCCTACACTGGTTTGAACACACAGACCTTTAAACTTATATTAAATGTATTTTAACATTTTTACGTGGGTTTAAATGCATTAAAGATTCTTGCCAATAGTGTTGCTTTAAATGTACTTAACAGTGGTGATGACCCTGAATTCAGGCAAAAGCAACACATTTACAGCACTTTTTTTTTTTTTATCCAAATAAATTTATACAAATTATCACAAGGGTTTTCAGATTGGAATCAAAGTGCAACGCAAAATAATCCATCTGTGTTCAGTGGAGCAAGCAATTACACAGATTAATAAACAGTTTGTACATTAAACATCAAACGAGTAAACAAATCTATTGGGACGCTTAACATGGGACATGGAAAGCTGTGTGTCCTTTAGTGTCAAACAGTAAATTACTGATTATTAGTCCATATATACACTTTAAAAAAATATTGTATCACATGCACGCACACACACACACACACACACACACACACACACACACACACACACACACACACACAGTATACACACATGCACACACGGAAGAAATTTAGAAACCATTACAGTACAAATGGTTTTGTTGGTTTCATATTGACAACACAATATTTCTGTGGAATTTTCTAACTGAATCCTCAAACAACACTTTTCTTAAAATAAAACAGTCATGAATTATTTGTCTAAGTTTTGTATCATTTCAGAAAACTGTTTTACTCATTCACTCATTTGCTGAACCACTTAATCCTACTATAATCACACCGGAGCCGTTCCCTATCATTGCCAACACAGCAAAGGTCAGGGACACCCTGAACAGTTCACCAGATCATTGCCGGGCAACACACACACACACACACACACACACACACACACACAAAATCGTTCACACTCACAACTAGGATGAATTGGAAACTGCCAGTTAGCCTCATGTGCATCTCTTTGGACTGTGGGAGCAAACTCATATCTGAGGAAACCCACGCAAACAAAGAGAGGACATGCAAACGCCACAAAAAAATACCCTGGCGTTTCGTTTAGGCCTGGTCGTTTCTTCTTGCTATGTGGCAGGCATGTTATCGACTATGCTACTGTGGCCCTTTTAGAAAACTTATTCATCTTAATTTATTATCTCTTATAAGTTCGACATGTAACTTTAAAACAAAATGATTATTAAAATGTGGGCTTCTTCATTTTTCTAATATAAAATAAAATGGAATAAAATTTACCCATAGCATTCCTGTTTATGTATCACGCATTGTTCAGATTTCTGTGGTTGGAAAATTCACCTAGGACACACAACCTTATGCAAATGTCCCATGCTAATGGTATTATAAAAACAGAAAACAAACACACACGCAAACACACACACAAAAAAAAAAAAAAAAAATCACTGAATTGAAATGTGGGAAATGTGATTTTCATTGATTGCAGACCTAGAAGCCAGTAGTCATGCATTAAAAAAATAATGCAATTTTAAACACAGTAGAAGGAGCATACGAAGCAGCAGCAGCAGAAAAAAACACACTGAAACACTTTAAGCACAGCAAACTCACACACACACACACACAAACACACTTCTCTACCACAGACATGTGCAGTATCTGCATCTTGTCAAAACTGTGATTACAAACTTTGTATGACCCGAGCCACACTTATCCACACTCGCATGTGCACACACTCAGCAGCAATTTCAACACATATAAATACCACCAATCAATTGGACACAGAATAAATCACCTCCCACTACACACACGGAAAATTGTGCAACACTGGAAGACAGGAAATGATTCACAAAGGATTATTTCTAAATATAACAGTGCTCTTCAGTTGGCATAATCATTTACACAAGTTTTATCACCTAATATCTAACACTACACTACATTACCTGTATATATTGCATTACAAATATGATTCATTAGTAACCTAATAATAAATAAGGAAAATTATGCCAACGGGCATATTATATTATTGAAAGATCCTACTGACTGTTTGAGGGCACTGTTGAAAATAATCCACATGGTGGTGGTAGTGACACTTTGTCTTGAGTTCTTAGCACAAAGGTCCAACAGACAGCTAAATACAACACTGGAGCACAAAAGTGCAACTGGTTGTGTTTAATGCAACACCAGAACACAGAAGACTGCAGAACAAGAATTCACAGTAATGAGACACTGCGGGGTTGAGAGATTGAGAGAGCCTTGCAATAAGGGTGACCTTTTTTAAACATGATGAAATAATTCAGAGCTCAGCACTCAAAATGTGACTTATCCCTCATATGCCCCATTGTTTTGCCACATTTTGGATGGAACCTCCCTTGTCAGGCATGGAGGAGACGGCATCTTACTTACATCAAATAACCTCTCTATATACACCTCCTCATTGACCTTATCTCGCAGTATGTCCTGAGAGTGACGAACAAAGGTCACATAGCCATCAGCAACATCCATTCCTGGCTTCTGCACAACAAAGATCACAGAAAGAGTGAGTTAATCACTTCTATAAAAAACAGTAATTAGTAAATAATCATACTAAAACTGTTTAAACCCATCCCGCCTCGATTAATTTTCCTAATTACGAGATGGGTTTACCTGTTTACCTGTAGCCATTTGATTTATAATAAATTGCACCGAATTGAAAGTTTAGTACTTACAGGGACATCCACATATTTGGATGCAGCTTTAACCTGAAAATAGAACATGTTATTAGGGGACCTTTAAGTAAAAAAATAAAATAAAATAATAATAATAATGCAGCTAACTGGGTTATCCAAGGCAGGCCATGTCTCTCACTGTCTATGGTGAGAGTCATGTAAAAGCACCACTGCTGAATTCCATCAAGAGTAGGCTGCATAGCTATCAGCATGTTTCTGTGATGGCCTGTCGAGCTGTCCAGGGTGTACTCTGCCCTCACCCAAAGTCAGCTGAAATGGGCACCAGCCTCCCAGCGACCCTATTTAGGATTAAGCGGTTCAAGAAATGAATGAATGAATGAATGCTAGTGGTTTAGCGTAGTGGTAGCCCATCTGCATCAAAGCATGTCTGGGTTTGATTACTTGGATTTTCTTTCTTGGTTGTTTCTGTTTTAAGTCTGCATGTTATCCTCATGCTTGTGTGGGTTTCCTCTGGGTACTCTTGTTTCCTCCCACAGTAGGCAAACTGGCTATTCCAAGTCATCCCTTGGTGTGAGTGTGAGTACAAATGGTTGTGTGAGTGTTGACCCTGTAATGGTCTTGCAAGATGTTTAGGGTGCATCCTACCCAGGCCCAGAGTTGCCTGAGATGGGCACCAGCCTCCTTGTAGCCCTAATTAGGATTAATCGGTTTAGAAAATGAATGAATGAATGAATAAATGAATAAATAAATTAATAACAATTATTATTATAATAGTAATTATAACAACAACAACAACAATAAATCTCACCGTGAAGGAAAGGAAGGAGGAGAAAAGAGTTCCTTCATCATACCTAGAGATCTTGGCTAAAACACTTTCCAGAATTACTACAAACTGCACATGTGACACAAAAACCACAATAAATCCAAAATAGGTCAGTGAGTACAAACTAGCACAGTGTATGTTGTCAAAAAATGTACCGTTTATGTTGGTGGTTGAAATATTTACCTTAGCCACCAAAAGTGAAATCATATCCTTCACACTCTCTTCAATGAGGTCATCAATTTTAGAGTGATACTGCTTCTGAAAGGAGCAACACATTTACAAACTTAAAATAAGATGTTGCACTGTGACCTTTATAGCTCCATAGGGTAGCACCATCTGGTCAAGTTTTAAGCAAAAAAAAAAAAAAAAAAAAAAAAAAAAATTATATATATATATATATATATATATATATATATATATATATATATATATATGAACTGTAGTGAACTCCCTGTCCATCTTAGAACTTGGTGCATACAGTACTGGTGTATGAAAACTGATACTTAGTGTATGAATGGAATGTTTGTGGCAGTACTTGCCGATTATAATATTCAACACTGTATAAAATCACTGATAAAATCTAAATTGTAGTAATTTATAGAGCTAAGATTAATATGATCAGGACTTTATGTTTCATTTTTGGTTTTATATATATATATATATATATATATATATATATATATACATACACACACACATAAATGCAGCCGTGGGGGGGGGCACATGGGAGTAACGAGGATGGATAGGATTAGGAATGAGTACATCAGAGGGACAGCACATGTAAGATGTTTTGGAGACAAAGTCAGAGAGGCTAGATTGAGATGGTTCGGACATGGACAGAGGAGGGATAGTGAGTATATTGGTAATAGAATGCTGAGGCTGAAACTACCAGGCAGAAGGCCTAGAGGAAGACCAAAGAGACAATTCATGGATGTGGTGAAGGAGGACATGAAGGTGGTTGGTGTAAGAGAAGAAGATGCAAAGGATAGGGTGAGATGGAGGCAGATGATTCACTGTGGCGACCCCTAAAGGGAAAAGCCGAAAGGAAAAGAAGATACACACACACACACACACACACACACACACACACACACACACACACACACACACACACTCATCTTTAAATTACATTAGGTTAGGCTTTTTATTACCTCTTGTCCCAGCTCCATGGCACAAAGTTTAGCTGACTGGTCCTTGGCATCCACCATCACATTGAACATGGTGCATAAGGAGATTGGAATGCGGAAATCTGTAGAACGACTACTCTTAGTCAGCTTTGACTCAAATGCTGCCCTGGTGCTAAAGACATACAAAGAGTTATTCAGAATGATGTTTGTAAGTTTTACACCAAAATATAAAGAAAAATTATCAACCATAATTAGATGGTGGAGTGTGACTATTTTGTAGTCAGTTAAGTGTGTTGCTGGTGTGGAAGGCTTATGTGTTTCACTTGTTTGGATAATGACACATCAGGCTTTTACATGTTTCATTTTCATATTAAGAATTCATGTACCGCTTAACACAGGACTCAATCATGTCGCTGGACATGAGCTTCATCCGGTTTTCCAGGTGCTTTGCAAACTCCTCCTCAGGCCAATGCAGATCTCTGATGAATGTTTGCAAAGCATCCAACTTCCAAAACAGATCCTCTGATGTCCCCGAGCCATTACTGCCAGGCACAGTGACACATCAGAAGCCAAGCGTTAGAGGCTTTGTCATTAAGCAATAATAGTGGCACTATCCATATAACTTCATTCATTACATAACATGGGTCTCAGATTTTATGTATACACTGATTGACAGTACACATCTGGTGAATATCCAGAGACATGCTTCACATGTTCAGTCAGTGTATGTTAAAACAGAGACCTGTCAATAACCTTGCACAGTTGTGTGGTTATTCCACCCTTATGAGGGCCTGAAATCATGCACATGTTAATCAGTCACATTTCTTTTAAAGAGGAAGAGGGCTTGGGAATGCCATGGTGAGAGAAGGCATGGAAGGGTTCTATATAGCTGATTTTAAATATTACTGGGTCACAAATATCTATTACTATTTAAGGAACTCTATCGGGTGCTTTTATATGCACATCATTCAACTGCATAGCTAAACAAGCTGAAAAGGTACTACTCTAAAACCCTACCATTACTTTGTTTGTACTACACATGATAATTGTAAGTAGTATATACCTTTCTGAGAGCCAAAACAATATGATGCATCGACTATAATTCTGGGTGAAGCTATGGGAACTAAAAGACAAGTACAGATGAGAAACAGAAACACAAAGATTAGGCTCTCTCTCACCACCCATGCCCGATGAGGCTGACGGAGTTCCTGAGGTCAACACACACCATGCAGTCAACTCTGAAGAAATTGCCATCCTGAGTGGAGATTGATGGGACAGGAGGAGGAGGAGGAGTGTTGTAAGGGTCAGGGAGGGGGTGGTAGCCTACCATAGAGTTGAAACATAAGAGTGACTGGAGTTTTTGACAGTACCAAACTGCAGCCATCTCGGTAAGGTGAAAGCCTTGAAACAAAATATGTTCTGTTTCATACTATAGTCTTATAATATTTTGATTGAATTTACTACCCTTAGAACTTCAGTGATCTCACTGCCTCAATCACTGTATTTAATATGTTTTTTGGCATCCAGGTATGATGAAGTGAAGCCCACTCTGATGTTTAAACTCCACATGAGGTAATTACTGATTCAGAGTGCTTTTTTTCTAAAGTACAGACCAGGCAGGGAGGTCAGTCCACCAACCCACACCCACTAAAACGTTTCAGGCAGACCTGACATCAGTACTGGCCCATTAGAAAAGACCTCCATTTCAAAGTAATAAACTTCTTACCTTAGATGTCAAAGTCAAGTATTCAACTCTTTAAAAAATTCTTTACAGCCATTAAAGATCATTAAGATTCTTTATCACCACTTCAAATGGCTCACAGAGCTCATGTAACTATAACCATAGTCCTACACCGTAGTCAGAATGTTAAATGGGGAAATTTTCTTTGTTGGGAGACTTAAGACTGACTGTAGGTTTGGGTTGCAATCCAGATCTCACCACCTCAGTCCTACCTCAATGGCATGCACATTGAGGAAAATGAAAAGCTTGTCAGTTCTCATTTCAAGTGAACAAACAAATCGGGATTGACCCAAATCCCTTGCAATCTACTTGGCATGAAAACTACTTAAAAGCCAATAAGTTCTTTGATGGTGTTCGTTTTTACACACTTCAAAACTGCTTAATTAGTGGACATAGCAACATTTTTAATCCTTTGTCAAGAGGCCAAATATATTTTTTATGCATTTGTATACATATAACATACTGGAGCCTAATTATAAAAGCTTGACAAACATTTATAAATCTCTTTATAATACTCTACACAAATCATTTTCACCTTCAAATCAAAGCTTAATGAAACTCAAACACCAAGCTTCAACCAATCTCAAGCGAGGTTACACTTGAGAGAGTTTGATGTTGGATGTGTAAAGCTAGATGAAGCTTTAACATTGTAAGTGAGAAAGCAGTTTACATTACTCTTCTTGTATCTTATTTTGAGCTTTTTTTTTTTTTTTAATATATATAATCATACATACAGTAGGAAATTTATTCATGTATGAGTATGGAATCAAATTGCCATGTCTACCCAAATGACTCCTCTATCGAGTCTCATTAATGTCTATTACATGTGCCGGCTGTTCTTACAGTATGGAATTGTAATGTATTTTTTAAAATAATGTTTGTCAAGGCACTGTTGTGGTCCCCACCCCCCAAACATTCCACTCCATATTCCAGAGATAACAAGATTCAAATTTTCAAGAGTACATCTTCATGCCAAGGATGTGTTTGAATTAATTAGATCTGAGGTAAACTCATTGAATACACACTCAGAGTCATAAATAGCAGTCATCCAGGATGGAGTGGAAAAGCTAGGCATTTGTGGAAGGTTAACAGATAGTCCTGCTACTGGCACAGGAAGATTTGGTACTTTGGGAATTTGGAGGTTCACATTTGGTAGATTCACATTGGGTAGATTACTTGTTAAACTCCTGCAGAAACAGACAAAAAGAAACAAAAAAAAAATCTATAACAGTGGCAATGTGGAATGCTGCAAAAAAGCAATGCAAGACATACAGTAAAAAAGTAAGAAGTAAGAAATGTTGTAAAGGAAATGTCATAAACATTAAAAAATAGCAGACGTAAAGAATCAGTTGTTAAATGTAGGGAAGGTCTCTAAAACACTTAAACACAGGACCTACAGTAAAACTGAAGCATGGCTGATAATAGAGACCAGAGCACACGTATACAGATAAACAAAGGGGCAGAAAAAACATATTCCAGCAGCAGGAATAAACAGCACATTAAAAGGTAACACATAAAGTGGTGAGAAATTGAAAACACAAGACATAAACAACAAATGAATAAAAGAAGATTTTTAATTGTATAGTTGAAGGGGACTCGGTGAAAGCTCCATCAAGAATATCAAAACCTTTTTGAACGAGCTTACAGAGCTCTAAGCTGATAATCTCCATGGTACATCTGTTTAATTGAAGAATATTCATAAAATAAGATTACTAAGGAGAAAGCTTGACAGCCCTTCATCTAAATAAGATTACCCCTATTTGGGAAATGGTAAAATCAAAATGCAAAGAAAAATCAGAGGCAGGAAAGACAGAGCTGATTAGGACATAAAAAGCATCCTTTTCCTTCAGGCGTGCAACATGAGTGTTAGTTTCCAAAACAAAATGATGGAAATATGAACGGCATTGATTGGAGTCTGAAAGAGTGTGTTTTCTTTTTGGCCTGATGCTATGTATTGTAAACCAGTACTTACGACAAACAAACAAATAAAAAAGGGTTAATATTTTTAAAATTCATTCTGTACTTCTACTGTGATACAGTATAGAAAACATATTTTGATCAAATATTTAAAACCTCTAATTATTAGGCACAACCGAAGCAGCTACATTGTTGGGGGTATTTCTTCAATGAAAATCTGAGTGAAGTTGTTTAATACTTAATTACACTTTTTCTAATGCAGCCAGACAGTGGACATTTACCAGCCTGAACCTGTCTTCATGTTTTTTTTGCAGCAATAATGGTTTAAAATTATTATTTCTGACACAAAACATCCTGCGTGACAATTGCTCCCAGCCCTGTGAAAGCAACAGTAAGTAGTGTCTTACTTCACAGGTTCCCAGGACTCACGCTCAAAGCCCCTGTGAATGGACTGAGCAATGGAGGACTCCATTAGGTCGACGTATCGCACCACCAGTGGTGCATACAAGTCCTGCAAATGCTTGTGAAACTTCCCATTGCACAGATGGTCTACATTAGAAAGAGAAAGGGTCATATTAAAGGTTATTTCCATCAAATACCTGGAACAGTTTTTCATACTTGTATACAGTAAGTGCTATGATACTAATAATAGTTTACTGTTACTTATGGTGCTTACAGTCAGTTCGTAAGAAGTCATTGAGTAGCTGAAAGAGAGGGAAACTATCCCAGCTTTCAGGAGACTGGATCTCAAGAGCTGCATCCATATCAACACCATAAAGAGACAGGAAGTGCTCGGCATGCTCCACCATCAGGTCTGACCACCAGGCGAAGGCCTTAAAAACAGTAAAGGAGATGGTGAAAAGGAAAAAATGAAAAACTGAAATAATTTTGGGAAAATTGAGATGATCTGGCTGAAGGAGAGGAAGAAAACTTCCTGTCATGTTTCAGCTTCACAAACTATTATGATAAATGTTAAATTCATTTTTTCACCTAAAGATACTAAAGCATTTGATACACTTCTATACTGATATTGCAGCAGTTCCAATTTTTGTGGTAGCTATTTATTATTTAGAAAATACTGTACCTTTTTACCAAGTGAAGTGTTTTTTCAGCAGCGAAAGCCCTGATTTATTAAAGAAATAAACTTGATAAGACCTGCAGCAAAGCTGGTTTACCTCAGGTTTTTTTTTTTTGTTTTTTTTTTTTTACATTGTTTGCATAATAATGAAAAATTCAGTCTGTGCAAAAAGAATAATTTAGTACTTGCAGTGTGGTTTCACTAAGCCTTAGCATTGGAGTTGTTCCATATTCAGTACTTAACGCCAAAGCTCATGGCTATTTTAAATGAACCTCTGAAAAATTTTAAATAGAGTATACTGCATCACGCATGACATGTTTTTTTAACTGTTTTATTGCTGTATTTGGACTCTGCTGCAT
>CM045741.1:26285015-26305015 GCA_024760905.1 Plotosus lineatus
TCAAGTTTATTAAGAACCATTAGAATGCAGCATGAAGGTCTATTATTAAGGTCTGCTGAGCTGGACTAGGATTCCTACATTCCATAATAACTGGAGTCAAATTAAAATAGACTGTAATAATTGTGGCAAAGTTATTGGCAAAGATGAATTATGATCTGATCCCACAACCCCGTACACTCATCACGATATTCTTAAATAGTTGAGACTGTGCACACCGTGGCCCCAGTATAAAGCCAGGGTTACATGAGCTATAGTTAGGGTTGAATATTAGGGTAATATTTAGCACACTTTAACACACTGAAAATGTAGTCACTCATATTTTTGTGATAGATAGTATTGCACAACTGACAAGTCACAAAGAATCATTAGGATCCTTTGTTTGCAGATTTAAAAGAACAGTACAAGGACACAAAAAATGTTGTGCAAACTTTTAAAAGTATACTATCTTCACATATAGATTTCAGCATTCAGTATGGTGCAAGGAGAGAGACAGACCATGCCGTAATAGAACAAGGGGAATACTTGTGTTGCAGGAAATGTTTGGGGATATAAATAGTATGCTTGTGTCTAAGTGGTAAAGGGAAAAGGTCATAGGGCAACGTCAAATATAGCTTCACCTGGATCCCTTTGATCCTTTAGGCTTTTCTCAACTTGAAAGAATGAAAGGGAAAGAAAGAGAATTAAAGGGAATGAAAATAAAAAAAGAAAGGTGGGTCATTAAGAATTACGTCGTATGGTGCTGTATTTGAGGCGGCGATAGGCATCTTTTGTAAGCCGTATCTTCTGTTCACTGCTAAGGACTTTCACGCATATTATGTAGACAAGTCTCTTTAAAATAATTAAAAAATACAGTGACAAACAAGGACACAGACTTCAAACAGTGAAAAAAGCACCAAAGATCAGTTGATCCTGACAAAACAAATATAAAAACATAGATAAATGTAAATTAATTAAAACATTTAGTGACACACATTTACTTGGCAGAAACAACAACAACAACAACAAAAAAATCACAGTGAAAGAAACACACTTGACAAATAGAGCACAGAATTGTTGATCCTCGCAAAACATTGACGGCAGCTTGTCTAGTTTTGAACAGAACAAACGTATGACACCAGTTTAAACAGACATGACGCATTGCTCCATTGCTTTAGTCCAGTTCTCCTGGAATCTGAGTCAGCTGCAGAAGTGATCTGGAATCCTCAGTGAAACCAGCTCGTACACTACAGCATAGACAGACGAGCAGACGACTGAGGGGGATAACCAGTGAGAAAAGCAAAAATGCATTCAAGTCATGAGCATGAGCTTCAAACCAAAGAAAAGGAAAAGAAGAAGCTGAACAGATGTGTAATCGTGTTACTGTATGTCACAAACAGATGTGGTCATAACCAGCACAGCTTCCTGTCCACTCCACAGAATTACAACGAATAAGTTAATAAACCGTTGATGGTAATGATAAAATTGTACAGGTTAATGCTCGTGTATTAACTTACTGATGTACCAGTGGGGGATTTCTGATTTAAGCATTTGTGCAACGAGCTGATCATTTATATAACAAAATGTTCCAAATAAAAACCCAGCATTTTAATCCATTTTGTTATCGATGCGTTTCTCCACAAAAAGGAATGACACTGTTTCAGCATTGACAATACAAAAAGAATGAGAAAAAAACAACAACGAATCAATCTGAAATTATAGTTATAATGAGTTTTGTTGTCTTTCTAGTTCTCTATTAACTTTCTAAGTAAATATAATAATGCCTACTCCAATTATGTGCACTCTGAAAATACTCTATAAACCCGTGATTATACAGACTGCATTTCAGCGTACCACAACATCAACACACTGATGAAAATTAATTGTGATACAACAAGAAATTACATGCAGTTTTGACACTGCGTTTCATTTTTTATTCAACGGAGAGAAGAGCAACCCAAGCTTCAGGTTACAAAAGTCTAACTTTTTATATTAGTATATTTTTCAGCAGCGTGGTTACTTCTGCACTGATACATATCATCTTACATGAATAATTGCTGTCACATAGTTAATTTATAGATCATCTTGATCATTTAATTGGAGTATCTACATGCTCATCACTGTTGATCTGGATTGCAAATGATTTATCCTTTGATATTGCTTCTGACACCACTATATAATGTACATGATAATATGATACTTATTTAAAATATTTATTTTTATTAATATTTTATAAACTCTCCTCTTTTATCTTAAAAAGACCTGAAAATATCATGAGAGACAAGATGTATATGAGTGAAGAAAGAGTGATGAATAGGATGATAAGAAATTACTCACGGATGGTTAAATCCATCACTTGTGTAGC
The DNA here is from genome assembly GCA_024760905.1 of Plotosus lineatus. Classification (NCBI taxonomy): domain Eukaryota; kingdom Metazoa; phylum Chordata; class Actinopteri; order Siluriformes; family Plotosidae; genus Plotosus; species Plotosus lineatus. The sequence goes on from CM045741.1 coordinate 26,287,357, forward strand.
CAAGGAGTAGACAGGGTGATCATACATTTCCCTCTTTTTTCCTGAAGAAAAAGAGGATTTGGGCATGCAAGAGTTTGGGGTCAGAAATCAGGGGAGAAGGGTTAAAGATGGTGAAGGACATGTCTTGTGGTCTTTCTGCAAACCCATTTGTAATATAATGGAACCAAACTCATTTTGAAAATAGAAAGAGCAGACAATGCTCCTGTTTGCATACTCTTTCACCATTTGTAACCCTAAAATATCACAAATTATAAGGGGTAAAAGTATTAATAGGAAAGAGCCAATGACATGGTAGAAGACAACCAGTAGCAGGATAGGGGGTGAGGTGTAGGGTGTGAAATCAAAAGACAGGGGTGTACACAATTGAAAAGGACCCCATGTCTTTTTGAAGAAGAAGAAGAAGAAGAAGAAAAAAAAAGCCCAATTCCAAATAGACCATCATCAATTCCCTGTCATTGTCTTACAGCTGGTTCACCTGGAAAAAAAATCCTTCATCCCTGTCCTTTCTGTCCCAGTAGATTTAAATAAATGCTATTCCTTGCTATTTCTTTTAGCTTGTCCCATTCTCTGCTTTGTATTTATGTATTTCTTTTGGTAAGTGTAACACCATCATCCCTTCCAAGTTCTGTATTGTTTTTCTCTTTCAACACTTTCCCTGGCCTAGACCTTTTTTGCATCTTCCTTGCTTACCTTAAGCCCCTTCCTCAAGTCTCTTCCCAATTCCCTAGTCTCTGACATGGCCTGAAGAGTTGAATGGAAGGAAACTCCATAAGGCCATTCAGAGATCTCGGAAGATTTACTTTAATCCAGCCATTGCAAGAATAGTCGAAAGGATAGATCTTGGCTTTAGAATTGGGCAGAACTGTACACAGAGAAACAGAAAGGTACAGGGTAATGGAGGATATTTTGCGTCTTAGTATCAAGTCCCTATGCTTCAATTTCCATGTCACCACAGGTGAATGGAAGGGATCAGAAGCTCTTTACTCTACAAATTTGAATGCATTTTTACTCACAAGGTAATGAGCACAAAACCATTTCAGCTATGATTAAATAGCTTGTTAACTGTTCTGAGGTCAACCATGATAGTCTCTGAAAATACAAAAAAAAAAAATGCAGTAGGTAATAAAGTCTGATTAAAGGGATGTTCCATCATTTCGGGAGAAACTTTTCTCACAGCATCTCGAGATGGACTGGTATTTATAGAAATCGTCTGAAAAGTTATTTTAAGTAGAAAAAAAATTATTTCCCACAAGAACATTTCTCCAGCAGGCACAGACCTACAGACATTTTAAATAAAATTTTCTATAGTTAGTGCCCCCGTAATTTGGTAACAAAATATTTATTTATTATATGTATAAATGAAAACTTATATTTAATTCTAACATGCACATCTTAGGAACACAGCATTTACATCTAAATATCAGAAAGAAAAAAAAACTACTGGAAGATGAACCTTCATAAAGATTCCTCCACAATTCATTTGATTACATTGACATAAAAATGCACTAGAAAAAATATACTTTATTATGCATACAGACTGCCCTCCCCCAACCAACCAACCAACCAACCAACCAACCAACCAACCACCCAACCAACCAACCAACCAACCACCCAACCAACCAACCAACCAACCAACCAACCAACCAACCAACCACCCAACCAACCAACCAATCAATCAATCAATAAATAGAAATAAAACCTCTCATACTTTGTTGGATCCCCTTTAGTCTGGATTACAGTGCATATTTACCATTTATTCACTGGTGTATAATTTACAATGTGGTTATTTTGAAAAGAGAATGCACCCTTAGTAGAAAGAAATACATAATTATATACTAAGTGTACACAGCATGTAGTTATAAATTATATGTAAACAGATCATCAACTGTGAATGTCTCACTGAGCTCTAGAGTGATTTGGGGTGGGTGGATGATTGGGTCACAGTATAGGTCAATCAGCTGCTCTTTCTACTGCCTAGATTATTCTGTAGGATAGAAAAAGGTTAAAAGACATGACAGTGGAAACATAAGGCTACTGTAGTCACCTTCCACTCTGGCATAGTCAGTAATGCGCTGGTAGTTTATTTGAGCTGCCTGCTCCAGGCATTTACGGATGACAGCCTTCACTTCTTCCTGCGGCACTGGGGTCACAATGTCCTTCATCAGAACCTGAGGATAAGTAGTACACAGAAAAACTAGTAATATACTGACTACTGTTGTGTCTTATAATGAGAAATGCTTACTTAAGAAACCACTCCCATTTCTCTTTCTCTGCTCATATATACAGAGAGAGAAAGAGAGAAAGGACAAAAGTGAGAGAAAGATGTGACAGTTGTATACGATGGTATAATTACCCTCTCCAACAGAGACAGAGTGGCTTTCAGTGCTCCTTCAGGACGACCAAATGGAAAACAATACCTATGGCAGGATCAAAACAGGAATGAACAATTGTGTGGCTCATATATTTATGTTATACAAAACTAATCAAACATGAAAAAGAGTTAAATCAACTGCACACCAAGCAAACTTAAAGCATCTACTCACCTAAAGTTCGTGATCTGGTTCTCCAGCAGAACACGTAAGCGTTCTTTGATGTCTTCAAAGCGCTCTTTTTCTTCCACTATCACAGTTCCCAGACCGTCAGGTCTAATTCAGACAAAAATATAAGTCAGTCAACTTTCTTATCTGAATATATGTGGTTTTGGTAAACCCTTTGAATGTGTCTGTGGGTGAATTTTGTGACAAAAGCATATAACCTACTTTGATCCTTCAATAGTAGTATTAATAATAATAATAATAACAATAATAATAATAATAATAATGGGCAGCACTGGTGTAGTGGTTAGCATATGACACACAGCAAGAAGGTCCTGGGTTCGAGTCCTGGGATCAGTGAGAGTGCTTCTGGGAGTTTGAATGTTCTCCCCGTGTCTGTGTGGGTTTCTTACAGGAAATTGGGTTACTTCCCACCGTCTAAAGACATGCATGTTAGGCTAAATGACTGTTTCAAATCGCCCCTAGGAGTGTGAATGCATGTGTGAGTTCTATGTATGGATGCTGGTCTAGAAATCTGCTGAGGGTTTACCCCACCATTGCCCACAGTTGGCAATAAATTAACTACAGTACTGAATAATAATAATAACCATTATAATAATCATCTCTGCTGCCCTGTACCATCATATGAAAACAAGTTTTTTACAACCAATGTAAGGGAGACCGGTGAACAGTTATTTTATTTTTTTTTGGTGAATAGTAGCAGTAAATTGCATTTGACACGAAGAAGTGTATCATATTTAGCCTACAGACTAAAACTTTTGTAAAACTTTCAATTAATGCCTTTTACCTGTTACCTGAGCTAAATTATGACCAAACATATGCTCAACCTTCTAATCACTATTACAATACAGTAATCACTATTACAATTGATACAGAGACAGGCCAAAAATAATATTCTGAATATAATAATATAAAATTTTTAGCCAAAATAAATATGTATTTTATATTAGTTCCAATGAATTAATTTTAATCAAAATAGTTTTTGAAAATCAAGGGGAGCTTTAAACCTACATAATTTTATTGCAAGGGCTTAAAATGATATTTTTAAAAGGCGACAGAAGTTATCATTGTTTTAAATGTATAATTCCATGTATACTGAATTTGTTCTTTACATGAATTTACTTTAACCTAATTTCTGCGATTCTTTACTGATAACGTGTTCTGGATTGACTACCTTTTTTTTCTGGAGCTGTTCTGTATATTTATTGATTAAATAATAATTTAAATGTAATATTTCCTTGCATTTATAACCTTCTTACCTTTGAAACAGTGGGACCTGCTGAGATTTAAAGCTCCTCTTTTTTTTAGACTCCACTTTCCCTTCCGGCTTAGAGCCAGCCCCTTGTAACTCAGACCCCCTCTGACTATCAGGAACATATGATGTAGATGAGCAGCAGTGAAGCAAACAGATTCAGAAATAAACAGAATGAACAAAACATATGGTGTCTTAATGGTTTAACGAAAATTACAATAATATGATACAGAAATAATGGATTAATGTGGAAAAACAATGCAGAAATAATAATTAAAAAAATATGAGTATGAAAGGAAAAAAGGTAATTAGAATGAAAAAACTGGAAAAAAAAACATTGATGACCCTCTGGTATGTCATTCTTTTCCTGATCTTTTTTTTTTAATCACCATCATCATGGTCATGATACCTGTTGCCATGGACATGGGAGGCACAGAAAGCAAAGCTGTAGTGCAACAGTGTTGGGTCAGTCATGTGTCCCGTGTCTGCTCGCTCCAGCAGGTCCCTAAGGTAGCACAAGTGCCTGTGGCATCCTCTCACACCATTTCGAGCACAGTATTCATCCAGAACAAAGACCTGACCTGGGCTGAACCAACCCTGGAAACAAAAAACAGAAAAGAGGCTAAGCTAATTCTGCAAAAGCTAAAGGGTGCTACATGCAATGTGGTGGAATAATTGTCGTGTAGTATTTGTAGACTGTAAGTCAGTCAGAGACACTGCAATCTGAAAGGACACATCTTCAGTGAATGGAGTCTTCTTTCATGTTGATTGTTTTATTTAAAATTTTTTCTGATTATAATAAATTATAAAAATACTGTATCCTGCTTGCAAAATGTATGCTTGGACATAATATTAAGTATCACTGTTCTTAGTTGGAAGTGATAATACTCTTCAAAGATGATATCATTTGAACAAATATAGTTATTCATCTGTCTAGCTGGTGAGGATGATGAAAGGGCAGTGGTGGCTTGGGTGGTTAAAGCCTCTGGCTTACTGATACAAAGGTCAGGGGCTCAAGTCCCAGGATCACTAAGCTTTGACTGTTGGGTCCTTGAGCAAGGCCCGTTACCCTCAAGTGCTCAGTTGTTTAAAAAAATGTAAGCCACTCTGATTAGGCCATCTGCTATAAATTTAAAATGAAAGCCACCACATTCTTTCCATTCAGTTGAAAGCACTATATGCCCTTTACTATATACATGACGTAACAGACACTCAGGGGAGAGCAAGTATGCCACGTCCAGAGCTCATGGCCAATTTCGCTCCTTAAATGGATGGAGAATAGAAACAATTATTGGTAGTGGCCTCACATGTTTGGACCCTTCTGTATGTCTTTCTTACTTACCAAGCATGCAAAGTTGTCATTGAGCCTGTGGTCCAATGTAAGCCTCTGCACCATCTCGAACAGTGAGGCGTGGTCAAAATTACACGGGTTAGCCGAGATAAACTCATCCATGCCGTGTTTCTGTGCTCTATCAGCATCTGGCCACCCAATCATGCAAGCCGCAAGGAAGGAGGTTGGGATAGTGTAAGGAAGAAGAAGTTAGCAAAAGAGTCTGTGCAAATGCCTATATTTCTTCAACATAACAGTTACATCTTATTCAACTATTCTACAGCAAACCAAAGATTTTAGCTTTCACATTGTCAACTTGCAGCAAAAATCAAGGAGAGTTCAATCAGACCTAGCAATGGGAAATTAGACAATGCTCAAGTTCAACTCATCAACCCACATTCAGACTGGATGGGCATGCATGAACAGATTTGGGTGCAGTTTCTCCAAACTCTTACTAGGTTTTTGCTTGCAAAGACCCCTGATTATAACTCGAGGGAAGTGGGAAGTGGAAGAATTCTGATGAATTGTAATGCTTTTTCATTCACATGAATAGATTCTGCCATTCGCAACTGGTTAATGCCATTCATTTAGAGAGAAATGATGGATTGTGTGCTTGTAAAAATGGAGATGTAAAAAAGCAGGGGGATTCTGATAAGCTTGTTCAACAGTTTTGTATTTTTCCTATTGTGGATGCACACTTTATAGTATTAAAAATTCCAATGTTTTAAATGCAAAAAAAAATCTTACATCATATGACAGAGTCCTTCTTAACATTGTTCCCATAAAAAGTTATGTCTGTCCCATATTTTAGCATGATATTATTGTCTGAAAGAAATGATGGGATCCATACTAAAGCCGTGATGGTTATGTGAACCATGTGTGCTGTGTCTTAGAGCTGTCTAAGTATGTAAGTGACAGCTCATTGTGTCTTTTCTTAAAACACATAAACAGGTGAAAATGGTTATGAATTTGTTGACAGGACAGAATAATGACTTGTAACATAGAGAAAGGACAGATCTAGAAAAAGTTATGTTCCTTTTTAAGTTAATCCTGCTGGGTTTATTGGATTTTGAGGGGTTACATGCAGCCTGTCAATCATTTCTGTGTACAACAAACCATTATTACAATCAACTGATTGATAATTATTAAAAAGTGGCAGGAGAGGAGCACTGCTTAATAAGAATAATATACAAAAAGAGGAAAAGAAAATATTGTGTAGAAAAGGAATGAGGAAGGGAGACTCACAGCAGAAAACAAAGTGTGAAAATACAGGGGGTATGGAAAGTGGTCAGACCCCTATTAAATTTTTCATTCTTTGTTACATTGGAGACATTTGTTGAAATCATTTATCTTCATTATTTCCTCATTAAAGCACACACAGCATCCCATATTGACAGAAAAACACTGACTTGTTGTTTTTGCAAATTTATGGAAAAAAAAAGAAAAACTGAACTATCACATTGTCACAAGTTTTCAAAACCTTTACTGAGTATTGAGTAAAAGCAGCCATTTGAGCTAATACAGTTGCGAGTCTTAGGAATTATGCAACAAATTTTCCACACCAGAATTTGGGGACTCTCTGCCAGATTTCTCAGGTTAGATGGTGAATGTTGAAGGGCAGCCATTTTCAGGTCTGTCCGGAGATGCTCAATTGGATTTAAGTCAGCACTCTGGTTGAGCCATTCAAGAACAGTCATGGAATTGTTCCTTCATCTCTCCTTTGTTATTTTAGCTGTGTGCTAAGGGTCATAGTCTTGTTGGAAGGTGATCCTTCAGCCCAATCTGAGGCCCTGAGCACTCTGGAAAAGGTTTTCTTCCATGCTGTCAACACCATGCTTCAATGTTGGGATTGGATTGGGAAGGTGATGAGCATCAGAGGGACAAATGAGTACATCGGAGGGACAGCACATGTAAGAGGTTTTGGAGACAAAGTTAGAGAGGCTAGATTGAGATGGTTTGGACATGTACAGAGGAGGGATAGTGAGTATATTGGTAGTGGGATGCTGAGGTTGGAACTAGCAGGCAGAAGGCCTAGAGGAAGACCAAAAGAGAAGATTCATGGGTGTGGTGAAGGAGGACATGAAGTTAGTTGGTGTAAGAGAAGAAGATGCAGAGGATAGGGTGAGATGGAGGCAGATGATTCGCTGTGGCGACCTTCTTCTTTTCCTTTCGGCTGTTCCCTTCGGGGGTCGCCACAGCAAATGATCTGCCTCCATCTCTCCCTATCCTCTGCATCTTCTACTCTTACTCCAGCGACCTTCATGTCCGCCTTCACCGCATCCATAAATCTTCTCTTTGGTCTTCCTCTGGGCCTTTTGCCTGGTAGTTCCAACCTCAGCATCCTACGACCAATATACTCACTGTCCAAACCATCTCAATCTAGATTCGCTGTGGCGACCCCTGAAGGGAAAAGCTGAAAGGAAAAGAAGAAGATGATGAACAGTACCTGGTTTTCTCCATACCATTTAGAATTAAGGCCAAAAAAAGTACAATCTTGATCTAATTAAACAAGAAAATCTTATTTATCAATCTGGGAGTCCTTCATGTGTCTTCTGGTAAACTCTCTGCGGGCTTTCATGTGTCTTGCGCTGAGAAGAAGCTTCTGTCAGGTTACTCTGCCATAAAGCCCTGATTGGTGGAGGGTTGCACTGATGGTATACTTTCTAGAACTTTCATCCATCTCCACACTGCATCTCTTGGAGCTCAGCCACATTGATCTTTGGTCTCTTCTTTACCTGTCTCACAAAGGCTCTTCTCACCTGATTGCTCAGTTTGGAGAGACGGTCAGCTCTAGGAAGAGTTAGAATCATCCCAAACATTTTCAATATAAGGATTATGGAGGTCAGTGTCTCTTAGGAACAGTAAGCACAGCAGGAACTCTTTTATATACTTGGCCAGGTCTGTTCCTTGCCACAAATCTGACTCTGATTTCTTCAGGCATTGAAGGCAACAAATCTGACTCTGATTTCTACAACATCACAATTCTCATGTGCTCTGACATGCACTGTGAGCTGTATAAACAGGGGTGTGCCTGTGCCTTTTCTAACCAAGTCTAATCAATTTCATTAAACACATCTGGACTCCAGTGAAGGTGTAGACCATCTCAAGAATGGTCAGAAGAAATGGACAGCACTTGAGTTAAGTATACAAGTGTCAAAGTATAGGGTCTGAATGTTTATGGCCATGTGATATTTCAGGTTTTCTTTTTTTTTTTTAATTTGCAAAAATGTCCACAATTCTGTGTTTTTCTGTCAATATGGGGTGTTGTGTGTACATTAATGAAGGAAAAAATGAACTTACATGATTTTAACCAATGTCTAATGTAAAAAAGCGTGAAAAATTTAAGGGGGTCTGAATACTTTCTGTAACCACGGTAATTAACTATTATACACTGAAGGCGAGGGGGATATTGATGAATATTAAATTTGTGACATTTCCCAAGCCTGAGGTGCATAATGTTTTTAGTATATACTGCATGAGCACCTTAGAAAAAAGTGCAATTCATTTTATTTACTTTTACATTTTTAAGCATTACAAAGGAAGATGTGATTGGCTCAGATCGGATTTAAGAGAGATCATATTTACCATTGGCAAGATGTGGAGAGTAACTCACTGGTGTTCTAGAACTGACAAATAACTTTAGAGCTAATAAATAACATTAGTATAATTTAGATTCACCCATTCATTTGCCAAGCCATTTATTTTGTGACGCTAATTAGGTTCGCAGGGAGACTGGTGCCTCTCTCCGTTGGCTCTGAGTGGAGGCTTAGTACACCCTGAACAGCTTACCAGGCCATTGCAGGGCTAACACACATACAACCATTCACACTCACTCTCACACTTGGGGGTGATTTGGAACTCCAAATCATTGTATATGTGCATGTTTTTGGACTGTAGAAAGAAACTGGAGTACCTGGAGGAAACTGATGCAGCACAGGGAGAACATGTAGACTCCACACAAAAATGCCCCAAGCCTAGGAATCAAACCCAGAGCCTTCTTGCTATGGAGAAAACATGTTAACCACTGCATCACCATGCCATCCCACAACTTATATGTATAAGTTTGGGAAAAAATAATTCAAAACCTGAATAGACTTTCATAACCAAAGGGCATCAAGGCGAGCTTGAGTACTAACATCCAATGAAGCATATGTGCCATGTAGCCCTTTGAATTTTTCTCCATCAGGCTTAAAATGGTAAAAAGGCTCAAAAACTGGTTAGAGATTTTACTTGGTTTAATCCAGGCCATGGTGAACGCCACTGGTTTTCCTGATGGCTCTGGTCCTACGGTGAATGCACACAATGAAAAAGAAAAAATCCAAGCTGTTTGTGCTTGTTTGTGTGGATCTTAAGACTTTACCCCAACCAACTCACTGGTTCACTTCATACAAGCTTTCAGTGACTCCATGGCTCCGGAGATCTTTATGCTCTATTGGCAGAATTTCATCAAACTTGCTTAATGCTTTTTAAAATGAGTTTAATGATTTATTGGCTTAAGTGAATCGTGGACTGCCTGTAACAGAAAATGGGTGTTGTTTGGTTCATCTCAAAGCTAAATTTAAGCTCATTTATGACTTTTCACAACAGTAAAAATTTCTTAGATCATTTTAAAATATTGTAAATTATATTTAAAATAATTATCAATACATAAAATAAAGTCTTTTTTTAACATTAAAACATGAAGGTCATTTATCCCATGTATTTTCTGAGGCATGTTTTGAATTTATAGGATTTCAGCCTCATTGACCGCAAATCTTAAATATTTTCGGTAATTTCCAGTGAAGCATTATCCACCAAAAGCAATGATGTATGATCCTGAAATAGCAGAATAATCAGATCACTCCATTCCCATGTAGTATATACTATCATATATCAAACATAAAAAAAAAATAATGACAGGACTTTCAATATAGTATGAATCAACTGCACAATATGCAATAAAGTTACAAAAAGTTAAACAGAATAAAAATGAAAAATAAACAGATCAAGGGCTTCAGAGAGGGGCATGATATCGGGCAAAGATGTATCGCCACTTTAACAATGCTATTTTGTTATGAATGTTTGTCTACTAACAGCTGCACTGTACAGTGAAGTCCTAATCTAAATGTCTCAAATACACACATATATATTTTAATATCTTTTAATATCACTGTTAAAGCTTACTTGGGGAGCAATATGTCATTACATTAATTAATATTAATTTCCTTTCAACATGAGTGTATGTAAATGCTCCATGATGATCTAGAATCGCATGCGGGAAAACAATGAGTCAAACCACTATGCTTGTCAGTGACATGCAAGAAAATAACTATTGATAAATTTTCCACTAAAGGATGACTATTTGCAGTCCATCTTTTTTTGGTTTTACATCAGCATTTGCAAGTTGACAATACTTAAGGATTTTTCATGGTGTTCTCAGCAATTGCTGAGCACACTGGCTAGCAAGCCACCATGGTGGCAAGCTAACAGGCTAGCATTGCAGTTCTGTTGCAAATACATAGGTTTAGTATGAAGCCAAAAGAGGCTAAAAGTATTTTTCTATGGACAAATGGGTAATAGCAAAACAAAAAGGAACAGAAAAAAAAAAATCTCACTCTTTTGCCACCATCTAACTATGTTCATAATATAAAATGGAATCTTTCCATGCCTAAGGGGTTGCTGGGCCTGGCAGTTATTCATAACAGACCCAGACAAATCTGATAAATATTACAAATCTGGGAGTATCTCATAAGGGGAAATGATGGCAATATCTTTGCATTGACATTAAGAATACTCCACTTACATATTTGCCAACTCTTCTGCACCAAAACCAAAATGAAATAAATCAAATAAAGGTAAATGAACCCTCAAGAGTAAAGAGCTACAGATTCTGCTGGCATGAGTACATTTATTCAATTAGTCAAAGGGTAATTTGAAATTGAGCTAAATATGTTTATTAATAGATAAGTGAGGGTCTAAAGTTCCCTGTATATAAACAACATTGTTTGAATTTTACAATTCACTTCACTGACATGATTAGTATGAAAACCTCCAGTCAGGCTTCTTTCCCCTAGTAAAATTGTAAGATAGCATATCGAATGATAAGCACTTGATGTTATTTTTTAGCCATCTTTCACCTTTACTCTGAGGGATCTTCACAGACCAGCAATACTACATATGACAGAGAAGGCAATTATGCAGACAAATCAGTCATAATATGTGCTTTTCAATAACAAGAGACGAAGTATAAATTCATGCATCCTAATCTGGCAAAAAATAAAATAAAATAATAATAATAATAATAATAATAATAATAATAATATAAAGTGTATACTAATAGACCTACATTCATTAAATTAAGTTAGCAACTTTGGTCTACGGCAGGAAAAGATTTTGGGGGATAAATATGAAAGAAAAAACTGGAAGGGGAAAAAAGAGTAAAAAAGGAACATTGTATTTGCCAGATAATGGTGTTATGATTATCTGACTAGTGCTAGCTAACAGGGAAGCACTTACCCTTAAGTCCAGCTAGAAGACAGCAGGGTAAGAAGGGACAAATCAGAATAACATAAAGACTAGCAACAAGGCTGAAGAAAAAATGCAGACACGAAAACCCTGACTCCACTACAGCTGCACGACTAAAGAAGGGTACAAGCAAAGCATGAAGGAAGAAAAACACAATGTAAAAAACGACGACCTGTACCAACATGATAGTGCAGTCTGATCTGGTGTAGGACAATGTCAGAGAGAGACAGATAGACAAGGAGAGGGAGAGGGAGATGGGAAGAAAGATCAGTGCATGTCTGTGTTTTTTTCATTGCTATGATGCAGTTGGTTTTAACAGGATTCTTTAATGTATAATCTGTATATGTCTGCTGTAATACTGTACTGGCAAATAATCTTACCTTTGCAGGTCCATATCAAAGTACTGTAGTAAAATGTTATGCCAGTAGCAACAACTATAAGGATTCTATGAAGGAACTGCATTAGTTAAAAAGGACTTCCCTGGCCCTTCCTTGATTGTCTTGTACAACAAATAACAGAAGTTATATTTAATATTGAGAAAACTGCAATTCAAAAATCAGTTAAAAAAATGATCTTAATGTGTTTAGGTTTACATTCAAATTTAGCTGTCTTAAAACAAAAATACCACCCTAAAGCGTTTTAGATATGCTCATATCAAAATAAATTTGTAATAAGTTTAGAAATTCTGGTGGAAATGTCGTGGTGGGTGCTGTATTTTTATTATTCTAACAATAAGTTTAACAATCTCAAAAATAATACAGAACAGTCAGGTTTAGCTTTTAGCTCTGAGAAACAAATGAGCAACAGGTACTTTTCAATTTTCATTATGATTTATATATCTCATCATGATTTTCTTCATTATTTAGCAGCATACAATGCTATAATGATGAGAAATCCAAACACTGGACTTGAAGTTTGGAGATGAAAATCATCTGTAGACATTCATGCAGAGTTATGGCATAGATTGAGTTTGACTACAAGATGATGAGCGCAATTGCATTGATAGCATTATTATTTTACCATTTTTACAGGAGAATGAAAGTTGAAGCTCTAATATCTTTGAACACAGTGTACAGACGAGAAGATGAGAGTGCTAGACAGATTAAGTCGTGAAATCTCTGCTGTATTGCTCTCTTTATGTACACATCAAGTAAGAGTTTATTCCCACTATTGTCATATTGGCTGGTAGTTAAATAAACTTTAATAATTAGACAAATTATTCATTCATTGATTCATTTGCCAAACCTCCTAATCCAATTAGAATCATGGGAGCTATCTCAGCTGTCTCTGGATGAAAACAGAGTATACAGTCGGCCCCCAACTTACGAAGACCCCTGTGTATGAAATCCCCGGGTTACGAAAACCATTTTCCTGGGTTTCCGTCCCCGAGATACGAAACAACCCCCTCTTACGAAAAGAAATTCAAAACGCACGAGTTGCTCTCTCATTGGCTGTCTCTCAACATCCTACCCGCTGGCCTCCCAGATAGTGACAGAAGGAAGCTTCACTCTTTAGTTTATTTTTTTAAGTTGTTTTAATTCAGTAAATGTTTAATAAATGTGGGTGCATTTGAGCTCATCTGGAATTCCGATCCCTCAAGGAATCAAATTAAAGTTGAGTTTGCCAAACAAGGAATGCGTTTTAAATTCACGTCTTGTGGGCGTGGCGCGCGTGTGCGGAAGAGAGAGAGAGAGAGAGAGAGAGAGAGAGAGAGAGAGACTGTAATTGTAAGCTTGCAAATCTATCGCAGGAATCAAAGTAAACAGTGACTAACTTTTTCGTTTTGAAAATCTAATTTAAAAAGGCAACTCCAAGCCTTGTTACAAAATACACCACTGAAGACATGCAGGTGGTTTAGAGTGGGAATGTTTCTATAATTTGACAAAATATTTTATTTTGATCAGATAAAAGTCAGAACCTTCATAGAATTCTAGAATCTGCTCAAATCAACTGCAATGAGGGTTTTTTCCTGTGTGAGAGCTGTGTGGTAAGTGGTGCATGTTACTTCTCTACATTCAGAAGGTAAGAGTGTGAAAAGTCTACAGAATCTGACTGCATTTCAGAATGAAGAACTACGATCTGTTTTACAGTGAAGAATCTGAATGACATCCACTAAATGTTATAAGAATATAGACCACCCAAAAAAAAAAAAAACATTTAGCCATTGAGTAATAATAACTGATAGAGAAACCGCAGAATCTAGCTGGACTGTTTTTGGTCTGTTTCCTGTTTATAAGAAAAGTGCAAAGATGGTAACATCTCAGTAGTTTCCAAAAGAAATTTTAAGACTTAAAAACCTCAAGAGTCTGAGGTTTTAAAATGCACACCAAAAATATTGATTTGGTTCTGAATAGCAGGATCTATTTTGTTTTCTGTCATTAAATTATTTGAAAATGTTTCATTTGTATATCATATCAGGGTTAGCTGATGCTTTCTTGATACTTTATTTTATGTCAGACTAGTTAACCTGTAATTTTGATGTATTATTTAAAGAACAATTGTCAGATGCATATATAGTTTCATGATCAAATTAAAAAAAAAAAAAAACAAAGAGATCTTTCAGATTATTGTAGTCAGGCAAATTTTAGACTTTGTGAATCTAGAGAGTGGGCTTTTTATTCAGCTACTTTTAACTCAATAGAAAGGCCAATTCCAACCAAAGTTTGTCAACAAAATGAGTTGCAACTACATGATGGCAGCAACGTCTTGCACTCTAAACAAGGGGAGTTACACTGTTGAGACTTTTTGAAACAGCGCCAATATTTCTAGAAAAAATGTGTGCAGTCGGCCCATTGTTGTTAGTGTTGTTTAATTACTTACATCATGTGAGATGCAACTATAGCAGGAGCCAATTCATTGACAATGATAGAAATTAGTCAGGAACACTTTGAGACAGAAATAACAAATACGTGAAAAGAACAAAAACAAAAAAAACATTACTGAAGTTCTTCAAATTACTCCTTCTCGTCTTCATTTCATTTTTTGTGACAATGTACCACAACCGCTACTAAAACCGAATGATCATTAAGGTAAACAACTGCATTTTTTTATGAAAGCATGAATGTAAGAATAAGTTCTAGACCCATACAGCTGAGATTTTACACGGGGAAACATTTTACAACTGCATCATATGGCTTGTAATGAATTGCTGCGATCAATTCATTTTTTCAAGTCAGTTGTTTCTTCAGCATTTCGCAACAGTTTCATCTTGCAGCAAATCTTTGTTTTTAATTGGCCTTTAAGTCATGTGAAAATAATTTTTTTTTAAAACTGAACAAATGCAAAGACCAAGAACAAATATTTGGCTGAATCTTGGTTGTCACATTCATGACTAAGTCAGATTGCTTTCAGAATATCAAAATGTTAATTTTTTGCTGTTGGAAACTAAGGAATTTCTTTTTAATCATTCAAAGCATACTGTATATTGTATGCATTCTGTAGGTGACACTATCCTAGTTTGGCATGAAAGCTAGAACCCAACACTGAAAAGAATACCTTAGGCTCTATACACACGCCACTCTTTACACCCTTTCTTGCCCCTGGGACTGCTGTTAAGAATGCATACTATTATACAGGCGAAATATTAGATTCTGTGTGTCGATCAGAGTTTTTCTATAAAATGCACTTATAACAATATCACTGGGTTGAATATAGATTAGAATGCCAAAGTGTGTGTGTGTGTGTGTGTGTTTACATTGTTTCACAGTATCACTGATTTTGCTTTTAAATCTAACAGTAAATTCGCTGAATTTTGATGAAAATTAAATTTAAGTTAGTTTACATTAAACTAATGACTACACGACATTTACACTAACGAATATTTACCATTCCTCCTCAAAAATCTTTAACTGAAATATGGTTTATACTTTCACAGACTGAGTGCAAGAGAGAATTTAAGAGGGTCCCACAGAACTTACAGAACTGAGAAATCGGTGCGTCCATCTGAGCTGATGCCCCGCTCTTGGAGTTAAGTTTTTGGACCTGGGTGGGCGGGACTGGCTTGTGTGATTGGCCTGTTGCCCGATACATTGCCTGCACCCATAGGATGCGGTCCTGTTCATCATCGCTGGCAAAGATCACAGTGTCGCCCTCTTTGACGGCATTAAAAAAAGCACGACCTCCATCCAAACCTAAAAACAACAAAAGATATTATTCCATTCTATGGCTCAGATCCTCAGAAAAAAGTGGTGAACAAAAATGAATAGTCTGTTTGTTTTGTAAGAAATTATTACCTCATAAAAGAATATATGTATATTGGGCATCTTTAGTCCAAAAGTCATCCCTATATTTACTTGAGAAAAAGTAGTTACACAGCTGCTTAAGTCAGTTTTCTGAGTGTCCCACCCAGATTATGCAATGCAACTGGATGTCCTTTATACCTTTAATATTGTCAGATCGTGTCAGTAAGGCGTCATAAATGAAAATCTGGGTACAGCTTGAAGCACAAAATGAATACAAACTCACGTGCTACAATGCAGTCAACTTAAACAAAATGTATTCATACATTTATCTATAAAAATTGAATCTATTATGTAGATAACATAATATAAATTTTATCAATAAAATGGAATCTACCACGATGTCCTTCTGGAACCATTTGCTTTCTCCTGTATGCAAGTATCACTGATCCCTGCACCAGACACGATAATGTTTTTAAACATTGTCATCTTGAGGCAAGTGAAAAACCAGGACACTTGATCTCTGACTTTTCCACTTTCTACAAAATGGTGTTGCACTGCTAACCTATCATGCATGTGCAAGATTGTTCCTTCAGTCATATTGTAAACAAACAGAATCAAAACAGATACAAACCAGGTAAATAAAAGAAACTAAGCCTTGAGCTCTGGTGGTTGTCCTAGGGAAACATTTGTATTCAGCCAAAATAAACTTGATAATGGAAAATAAAACACATATAGTAACACTATTGTCAATGGGCACATTTAAAAAAACTAATTTCACTGAAGGACAAGATGAATAGCTTTAACAAGTCCTTGCTCAAGCTCATATTCCACAAGAAAAATGGGAATCAATTCAAATAGGGCTGGGCAATATGTAAATAAATAGTTGTATCACCGTATGACCATTCATGACATAACATAACATAACATAACATAACATAACATGAGTGGTGAGAACAGGCCATTCAGCCCAACTAAGCTCACCATTGTCCTATTCTAAAGTGACTCTAACCTTAAAGACGCACCATGACTAGATGGTATCCAGCACTAGATCAAGTCTGCTTTTGAAGACTTGTAAGGTTTCTGCTTCGACAACGTGGTTAGGCAATCTATTCCACACTGAAATTACCCTCTGCGAGAAAAAATATTTCCTAATATTTGTGCTAAATTTACCCTTGAATAACTTCCATTTATGACCCCTAGTTCTACTTACAGAACTTTTACTTAGTGCGGACAAGCTCCTGGCCAGAGCGGGGAGGGATCCAGTGGTCGTGGTCCACGTAGGGACCAATGACATAGGTAAGGGTAGGTTTGAGGTTCTGCAAGACAAATTCGTTGAATTAGCTGAAAAACTTAGGGGCAGATCCTCCACGGTAGTTTTTTCTGAAATTCTACCAGTACCACGTGCGAGCACAGGGAAGCAGAATCTTATCTGGAGGTTTAACACGTGGCTACGAACCTGGTGTAGGAAAGAGGGGTACAGGTTTATGGGGCACTGGAACTTCTTCTGGGGCAGGCGTGACCTGTTCAAGTTTGACGGCTTACACCTGAACCGAAGGGGCACCTTTGCATTGGGTCAGCGTATGTTGAGGGTAGCTCAGCCGTATTTAAACTAGTTTCTCGGGGGGCAGGGAGGTCAGAAGGTGTTGTGGATAGGGATATGCAAACTGCCCTGATGGAAGCTGACAAGGCCACATGTAATGGTGATGTAACTTTTTTAGAGAATAAAAGAATAGTGGGAGGCTCGGAGCAGCAGGCAGATGTAATCCAAATTGGTAAGTGTAGTCTAAATAGGCTGAAATGTTTTTATTTAAATGCTAGAAGCATAAAAAATAAATTT
>CM045741.1:26310015-26402515 GCA_024760905.1 Plotosus lineatus
ACACACACACACACACACACAGTCGGGCCTCTACTTACGAAAAGCTCTGAATACGAAAAATCCAGGTTACGAAAAACATTTTCCTAAATTTTTGCCTTCTGTATACGAAACAACCTCTTCTAACGAAAAGTGCCAAATGCGCCATTCAAAAATTCAAATGCGCCATTCAAAGATTCAAACAATGCATGAGTTGTTCTCTCATTGGCTGTCTCCCAACAACCCGCCTGCTGGCCTCCCATTGGCCAGGAGGGAGCTGAATCTCCATAATACTGTACCCATAAGCTTGTTTGTCACACGCGTAAAGGAGAGATGCACTGTTGGTTCGTGAGTTTCGTGAGTTTTGAGGGTTTTGAGAGTACAGTACTCATTGCAGCTTATTTGAGGAGGTCCGGATAAGCTGCGCCCCGTCTCAAAAGCTTCGCATTCGGCCACGAAGCATTTTTGTGCACGGAAGTGGGTGGCGCCACAAGACCTCCGGTCTCATAAGGAAGCAAGCTAGTATTGAATCCGGACCTCAGATCATTCAAACAGGTAATTCCGCTTTAAATACATTTCATCTCAAAAGCTCCGTCAGCTGGGCACTGCGTGTGGGCGGAGCCCGCTTCGGCAGAGCGCGCACTCAAAGAGAGAGCAAGAGAGATGGGGGGGGGGGGTGGAGAAAGAGAGAGAGTTTTGTGTGTATGTGAGAGAGACAGAGAGAGACAGAGAGAGACAGTGTTGTGCATGTGTGAAGAGAAATTTTATAGATAATGTGAAACATGATACAATACTCCAATGCTTTTAGGTTATATGGCTGTTAGAACTATGCATATACCGAAGGCCTGAATGCGAATATGTACAACTGACTCTGTGTGTGTCTGTGTGTGTGTGTGTGTGTGTGTGTGTGTGTGTGTGTGAGAAAGAGAGCATGAGTTGTGTATGTGTTTACCTGGCTGTGGGTCAGTATAATCCACAGTATACCCATCCAGCTGTAACAGTTCCTGTGGCTCTGACTTCTTCTCCCTATAGCTGCACATGGCAAAAGTGTACTGGCTCACCTACAACAAAAATCACACACACATTCTTAATCCAGGGATTTAACACTATGGGACAGATTGACACCAACATTTGTAATGTCTGTAAAGTCACAGCCTATTCTGAGCCATGCCATATTTTCATTTATCATCAATGTCTGTAGGCTTTCCCTTTGCATGACTCACACAGCACAAAACTCAAATCACTGACCTGAACCAGAACAAAGAATCGTTTCTTCCAGCGCTTCCAAACGTTCTTCCCAAAAGCCCATAAGTATCTATGCAGTAGAAGAGATGAAATGTGAATGAACTTTACCTATAATTCATATTATTGCAAAGGAGAGCTTACACAACACAGAAAGCACAATCTGCCAGGTGCTACACTACAATAAAATGCAGAGCTGTAGTTAAGGTCTATACTGTGATAATTTGTTGTTAGGTCAGTTATTTAGAGGAAAAACAAAGCAACAACAAAGCAATACAGTACTCTGGTTTGGATCATCAGTTTCATCCATACCCACAAGCCTTCATGTTCTGGGGCTTGTCCATGCGAATAGCTAGTTTGATCTTCAGGTCTGGGTCTGGGCAGGCCTTCGTCACAGTCATCTTATGGAGCTCAGATTGCTTTGGACTGTTAGGGGTTGGGTGAAGGACAACCTAATCAACAATCAGTGAGAATGATACTATTGGTTATTATTGCATGAGATTTTGATCACTTAAAAAAAAAAAAAGGAACATCATGTTGCCAGCATTTTCAGTTCACTATTTGCAGCATATACCGTAGTATATATACTGTGAAATACACAGAATCAGGTCTCTGTGAGCATGTATGAGCTCAGCTAATGTATACATGTCTCAGTCATCACCTTTTCTTGAGAAACTCTTCAAAAACATTCAATTAATTAATTTTACTTATCTTCTCGAACAGGGATGGGCTGGTGGTGTGGGGTGGTGTTGAATGTTCCTATGGCACCTTATCAGTATAAAGCAAGCTTCTTTCTTATCATATCTTATGTCGTCTTTCTCAATCTACCTATTCTGTCTGAGTTCTCAGTCAGCCCAATGCCTGCCTCTCTTTGATGAATCTGCATCATCTTTGACTTTGCGAAGTTAAAAGAGCCGGCTTGCTCCGCAGAGGAAACACATCACACATGCCTGTCAACAGGCAAGGTCAAGCTGTACAACCTAATATCAAAACAGACTTTAACTAACACAAAGTGCTGATATTAATGTAAGCTCAGAATGAATATTTTATAACTACACTTTTATAAAAGCAGACAAAATTTCCATTTAATACCAGCTTCATCATTATAATAATAATTACAGTATCAGGTTGTTTATGTATCCAGATTTATTTTTTACATTAGAAATGATCACTGGTAAATGTTGATATCTAGTATAAACAAACAGCCAAAATAAATGTTGTTTCATAAAAGGTTTGTGATTTTATCATATAGGTGACTGAACAGTGAAAGTTACAGGGTTTGTGTATACAGTAAAGGGTGAACTGGACAAGGATGTTACGGAGTCTGAGATAGACCTGTCTACTGTGTTAGTGTTTGTATGTTTGTCAGCAGGGAGCATAAAAAAACCCCAAAATGAAGTTAGTAAACGGACAGGATGGCTAGACTTTTTGTTTGACCTAAACAATTTAGCTTTCCCTACAGATGCTTTGAAAATCACATTCATCCACCAGTACATTCACCTTCATAACAAAAGTAATCTATTACAGTCAGAATAATCTTTGAATCTAAAATAGCTAAAGATTTACTGACCTTAATAATCATCACATTTCAGGTTTCTGCACATCTTTTTCCATATGTACTTTTATACACTAAAAATTGCTCATATTTATATCAATCAGATATTTTACTTTATCAGTATATACCTTTAACATAACTTGTATGAACTTGAACAACTTCATTTTCCTAACTAAAGTAGAAAAGCATCTCCGCTTGCTATGCTGTTGTCCATCACATCGAGACCCTCTACACTCATTGCATGTTTCATATGGAGTTGATCCCACCTCTCACAGCTTGCCTATAAAGCACGTGTGCCAGCATGAAATCACTGAAAGTTTGATGCCCACCTGAGTCACGGTTAGTGCGTGTTAATCCATAATCGCGAACAGTGAGTTGTATGGGTTACTGCACTTAGTCCACTTACTTTTGTATAGTTTCTGTGGCTCTCCTTATATATTATACACACTGCTGTTTCTCTGGCTGTTGTCTGTTGTGTTTCTTTTGTGCTTGCTGATGGCTGTGATTCTCTTCACCAGCATATTACTCATGGTGTTGTGAGCTAATGCACTTTGTGGCACCCTGTTGCAGCGCTGATGCCAAGAGAAACCAAGCAGGTAAGAAGGTTCTTCTCCAGCCCTTGAAAGAGCAGTATGCTGTTTATGGAATCAAGAGTTCACTTTGCAGTTGACAAATGCAACTAACACATACGTTGCGACGGATGAGGACAAAGGGCTTCATTCACTAATCATTCTTAGGAAGAGATTCATTCTTACCTCAAAATTATGGACTTTTCTGTCATTCACCAATATTTTCTTATCTAGGAATTGTTCTTAGCTACAAACAGATTCTACAAGAGGTGCTCTTATGCATACATCGAAGCCAAAGAGATATGCTACTGTTTCCTTGTATTTCCCTGCGTTTGTGTTGTGGAGACTCCGCCTCTACCTGGCAGTAGTTTATCATAGTTTGCACCGCTATATATCCACTGCTTCCACAGGGGTCTCGTTCAGCCAAGGTTTTTGGTTCCCAAGGGCTCCATTGTACCTGTCATTGGTGGAGGGACCTGACCAGAGTGAAACAGGTGAACGCTGTAAAACCAGTGACTTAGTTGCATTTGGTCTTCTCAGATTCATCCCCCAGTTGGCTGGGGTGTTGTCCATGTTGACTGTGAAATGAATGGAAATTGGAATAGCCCTTGAGCAGGCAGCTTAGCATATAGATGGGAGTGAACACAATCTTGCTCAACAATACACCTCGAGGTGGAATGCTCTAGTATATCCATGGCCTCAGACCTACCTATGTGCCTTACTTTCTTTTAGTTTTCTCTACTCTCTTCTTCACTGAATTTAGAAATAAGTAGTAAGGCTGATCTTGGTGCCTCCATTTTGTCCTCACATGCCATATTTTTTTTTTTACAAGATCACTCTTGGACAGAATGCAGTGTGAGTTCCACTTTGGCAAAACTTGCTGCCTGAGGTAAGAAAGACTCTGTTCCACTCTTGAGAATATGAGAAAGACTCTTTTCCACTCTATCACCCCATTGCTGGTACCTTGCATAGCTTAGTATCAGTGATCAAGGTAGACTGTATGTGTTATTCTTGGGAAATGAGTGCTGGATGTGTCTCACTGGAAGACAATTGGGCCAGCCCCTCTCAGTTAGCATATCATCTTGATATGGGTCAATCAAGTGGCCACTCCTGTGTAGGGTTTATTGCGAAATTAATTCCTTACTAAATTTGTTTTCACTACATAAATCTGGTTTTGACGATGTCAACTGTAAAAAGTGTTACACAAATAAAACTAAATTTAATTAAATTTAACTACTGCACTAGTTTCGGCCATAAATAGTTTGTTTACTTGCACCAGGGTGTCTTCAAAAGTTACCCCATATGGAATATGCAATGAGTCGAAAAATAGTCTTGATATTATATAAAATATATGGCTACTTTCTTCACTTCAGATGCTATGCATTTCACTTTCATTCCTTACAACCTGAAACTGCAGTCTTGGCTTCAGACTAACATTTGGTATGCCTTCTGTTATTCACTCAATGTTGATTGTAAACATGTTGAAAATTAACTAAGATGAACACCAAAATTAACTAAGATGAACAGAAGAAGCAAGAATGTGTGTTTACTGGGACGGTGGTCAATAAAGAAAAAGAAAAAACAAAACAAAACAAAAAACAGAAACAAAAAAGCATTCAGGGCAAAGTTGATTGATTTTTTCCCCCCTATGCAATAATGAGACTATCAAAAAAACAGTGGAAAAGGAAAGTAAGCTATACATTTGCATTACATCTACTCAGTGGTGGCTAGTGTTCTCTTAGCTAACTGAAATTATTTGTCAGTGCTAGCTGTGATTGTTTATGCTATCTTGCTAGCCCTGATTGACATTCCAACATTCTCTGGACGTGTGTCCCTAAGATGTTTTGACAATAGAAGAGTTTATACATACAGGTATACCTCAGCTTACGTCGTTAATCGGTTACAGGAGAGACAACTTAAGTCGAAAAGCGACTTTAATCGAATTAGCTTGTCTCTAGGCTAGCCGAGCATAGACTATGCCAAATTTACTTGTATAAAATTATATTATATATAATATACTAAATATATTTAATATAATATATAATGTGTAAACTTTATTTTAATTTTTCCATATATTTTTTGAAAACCGACGAATAATCGAGAACAACTTAACTCGAAACACCTTATGTCGAGGTATACCTGTATGTATATATGTGTGTGTGTGTGTGTGTGTGTATATATATATATATATATATATACATACACACACACATACACACACACACATAGTGGTACCTCACTTTACGATAGTCCCAGCAACCGAAAAATCCACGTTACGAAAAACATTTTCCAAACTTTTTTGTCTCTGTATACGAAACGTGCCAAACACGCCATTCAAACATTCAAACGCATCATTCAAACATTAAAACGCGCCATTCAAAGATTCAAACTATGCACGAGTTGCTCTCCATTGACTATAGAAATAGAAAGTCTTTGTCCTGTCCTTTTATTTTTATTATATATATATATATATATATATATATATATATATATATATATATATATATATATATATATATATATATATATATATATAGATATATAGATACATATAGATAGATAGATAGATAGATAGATACACACACACACACACACACACACACACACACACACACACACACACACACACACACACAAATCAATATGTATTGTTTAAGTTTGGGGATAGATGCAAATTTCTACACCTCCCCTTTAGGTTTCTTTAAAAATTAGCTTGAGCACCTTAGCTCTATTGAAACTGGCAATAATAAAGTGAATATTATAGCAAAGATTACTAACTCCCAAGCTTCTTTTTTTATTAGGTGGTGTCAGGAATAAGCTAGAAATGTTTGCACATCTAATGTTGCAAGGTTTTGAAATTGTTCAGAAGCAGGCTTTTCTCACAGGAATACCTTGATTGCATAATTTCCCATATATGCAACAATGTCAGATTGTATTCTTACACATGTAATCAAAATACACAATCTTCTGCAGCATTTAACAGTTCGTTGCTTAAATGAAATAAATCTGATATTTCTGCCTGTTATCATAGGCCAGGAGAATGATCTGACTAGGCCATTTCTAGTAAGCAAGAGCGAGTAGAATCAGCAGCAGAAGCTAAAAATGCAAGACATGAAGTACACTCATACCCTTCCCAACTCCTTGTCCTCCAGTGCCAACACCCCTGTGCTCTCAGTGAACAGTTTGACCTTCACTGCTGGCAGAGGGTGTGTAGTGGTGAAGTCTCCTTGAGTGCCCCATCTAAAACACACATACACACGCAACAATTATAACTACCTACTAGAAATACTAACACCTTTCCATATTGGGATTGCCTTATTTAAATTATATTTTGCAACAAGATCATTAAACTTGGAACCAGTATGCAACATAATGTATTGTTTAGTACAGCATAGTATAGAAAATATACATAAATATAGGAAGATAAGCAAAAACAGGTTAGCATGGTGCAAATCACCCCTCAGTGCAGCTAACTTGGTGATCAAAGGCCGGCCATGTCTCGCACCGTCTATGGTGTGAGGCATGTAAAAGAACCATTGCTGACTTTTGACAAGAGTATCTGCAAAGCTGTCAGTGTGTTTCCGACCTGTGATGGCCTGGCGAGCTGTCCAGGGCGTACTCTGCCCTCACCTGGAGTCGGCTGGGATGGGCGCCAGCCTCTCCGGGACCCTAATTTAGATTAAGCGGTTACAGAACATCATACTGATAGTCATCTGGCAGCAATTTAGACTTGAATTAGATATCTTGGTTTGGATAATCTTGGATCCAGATTTCAGGACAAAGAAATAGCCTCACTGGCTGTCCAGGACCTTTTTTTCCACTACTGTCACCCTGGGTGCAAAAAGCATTTGCCCTAATATACATTTGTAATTTGAAGTACTGTACTGGTATATTTTACACCTTTATTTAAAATTTCTTACTGCATGTTATATAGTGAAATTAATCTACAGACACAATAATCCCGCCCCTCCTTTTGACATCTAACCCTTGCTGTAGTTCTATCTTTCTTTAGGTTCTTTTCTGAACCCCCTTAGCAGATTCAATCTCAATCTGAACAAAGTCATCACAAGACAAGAAGCACAATAAAAGACAGACAGGCACTACGTCTTTCCTCTGCTGCAAGCTCGACTTGCATCATTTCTAACACTTATATGAATGTGAGATACTGCAGTGGCACAGCCAGTGTGAAAAGAGAGGAGGTGAGAGTTGAGATGAAGAAAATATGCAAATGCAAGCGTGCATTTCAAATGCTTCTGTGATAAATGCAATAAAAATCAAGCTAAATGTAGACAGAAAAATCACTTAACTACCACATGCTAGTAAATATACATCTACACAGCATGGAGTGAGCCAGTGAAAATTTCAGTGCTGCACTCGTCTGAATGAATTTCAGTTAGAACATTGAGAAAAACATTTAGTATAAAGCATAAATCACATGCTTAATATGTTCTCCTGAAACAAGCATTCATATCTCAGTGCATACAGCACCACAGCTTCGATGAGAAGCTGAACTGGCCCAGTAAAGAAATGAACACGTGACATCATCTGCTGCCGTGGAAACGGGCTACACGTGTCAGAAACTGCAGTGAAATAATACTAAGTGTGTGAGAGACAGAAAATATGAAGAAACCCCATAGGGAGGATAAAGAGACAAATCTTTAGTCTGTGTGAAAAAAGGATAGTGAATAAAGACAAAATCCCGAGTCCTCCTTCAAACTACAAAGAGCTCAGTTGGAAAGAGGTCAAAAACACAATTAGCACATAGCTATGGAAAGTTTAAATGGGCAAATGACCATTACAACAACATATGCATAACTGTGTGTAAATAATAAAAATAAGAAGAAATCTATGTTAATTCACTGAAGCATATCTAAATGAATAGAGAGAGGGAGAGAGATTTTGTGAGGGTGGTTGTGGTGGGTCAGGGAATTAATTCGAAGGTAAATCTCTATGGAACAGTTTTGACCCTGAGTGGATGTATACAAAACCTGTTGCATCATTATAAAATAAACAAAAAGAGCTCAAAGGCTTTCTTTTGTTTATTGTAATGAGGTTGAAGGTGCCCATTTTGTAGTGAGTGGCCTATGTGTTTTATTATCCATCACTTAATTTTGGCTGAACACAAATGTTTTTCAGTGAAATCACCCCAGCTCATGGGCTTATACCTCTTAATCATCTTTTCTCCCCCCCATCTTAGTTTAGTTCTGAGTCTGTTTACAATAACAAGATTGAACAAATGATGAATAAAATGTAACCTGCAATAATGCCTTTCTGAAACTATATGCTTACGGGTACGCCTGTACCCAAGTGCTGTAATGGCCTGGCAAGCTGTCCAGGGTGTACCCAGCGCTTGCCCAGAGTTGGGTGAAAATGGCGATAGCCTCCCCACCACCCATAATTTGGATTAAGTGGCTTAGAAAATGAATGAATGTGCCCAAGTGTAAATAACCTCTAGGGAGTATGTTATGAAGCAATTTAAATACGGAATACCAAAGGAAAGCTAACGACCTAACTTCTTACACCAATGTTCGTCTGTGTTATGCAGGTAATTCAGAAGTCTGTAAGTTAAATCAGTGTCAACTCACCAGAGGCTGTATGTGTTCAAATAAAAAGGGTGTGGCTGAAGTTATAGACACCACAGACAGCATAAATAGCGTCTATGGTGAAAGGCATGTAAAAGAACCATTGCTGATTTTTGTCAAGAGTAGGATGCATAGCTGTCATGGTGGTTCTTCCTGGCGAGCTGTCCATTGTGTGCTCTGCCCTCGCCCAGAGTCAGTCTCCCAGCGACCCTAACTAGGATTAAGCGGTTCAGAAAATTAATGAATATTTTTTATGAGGAATGTGCAGTAGGATATTATGAAGTTAAACATCTCTTGAAGCAAAATACAACACCATGGCATCAAATAAACAGAGACGGCGTGTTATCAGTGTATTACCAATTCATAGTACCGAGTACAGTGTGAGCATGTGTTCACTGATCTTCCACACTGTACATACATAATACAACTGACATACGTATAATAATGTCCGATCCTTGTTGTTGTATAACAGGGTCTAAGGTTAAGTTCTGTTAATTTACCTAAATTATGTTTTCATGCTAATAACTACTACTAATACTAATACTAATAACATTACAACTGTCATGACAGTATTTACTATGTCATTAGTGGAGAAATTTAAATTTAAAAAAAATTTACCTCTTCCAAGTCTTCAGACACACTGCACAAATTCTCTAAATAGATCCGGTGTTAGACTTATTGAAAAGTTCCTGTCCTGAGTGAATGTAATGACTAATTTAATATTAATTTACTTGATTACAATTTCCATAAGTTCTCAAATGTCCCGTAATAATAAAATAATCAATATATAGCTCACACAAAAGGTCATAACTTACTAGGACCGAGTGCACACTTGTGGACCTAGCATGCACTCATATACTGCGGACAGAAAAACACACAAATTCCTGTGAAAAAAAAAAAAACATCACAGTACCTTCAACACTGTTCACAGGAAAAGTATTAAAAATAGTCTTGTTCTATATTCTTTATTTTAAATGATGGATCTGTACTTTAAAAATAATAAAATAGATTAATGGATACATAAAATATTCTAATAGGTGAAAACATTCAGGAACATTTAATAACAGCTGACACAGCTGAAATTCATTCATTAGATGCTGTACACAATAAAAATTAGTGCAGAAATAAAATTTGAATTTAGTTTATAATTCATATAGAATTTGATGTATTTTAATACCTAGTCTATCACCACTGTTAAGCCATTGAGCAAGGCTCTTAATCCTCAATTGCTCAGTTATATAAAAAGTTAGTCGCTCTAGATAATTCTGTAAGTGTAAATGTCTATATACTGTACTAGGTGTGATGGTTAAATATAAACTGCTTCAATATAGTAGAGACTAAGTAGAACATTAAGCAAACTTTATATACTTGGAAAGAGAATTTAACCTGCTTCAAAATGGCATATGATACATGATTATAGCATGAAAATTCAGTTACATCACTTTGTACTAGTCCTTCTCAAAAAATTAGCATATTGTGATAAAGTTCATTATTTTATGTAATATACTGATAGACACTAGACTTTCATATATTTTAGATTCATTACACACAACTGAAGTAGTTCAAGCCTTTTATTGTTTTAATATTGATAATTTTGGCAAAAAAAGTAAAGAAAAACCAAAAATCCCTATCTCAAAAGATTAGCATATTTCATCTGATCAATAACAAAAAAAGTGTTTTTAATACAAAAAAAGTCCACCTTCAAATAATTATGTTCAGTTATGCACTCAATACTTGGTCAGGAATCCTTTTGCAGAAATGACTGCTTCAATGCAGCATGGCATGGAGGCAATCAGCCTTGGCACTGCTGAGGTGTTACGGAGGCCCAGGATGCTTCGATAGTGGCCTTAAGCTCATCCACAGTGTTGGGTCTGGTGTCTCTCAACTTTCTCTTCACAATATCCCACAGATTCTCTATGGGGTTCAGGTCAGGAGAGTTGGCAGGTCAATTGAGCACAGTAATACCATGGTCAGTAAACCATTTAGCAGTGGTTTTGGCACTGTGAGCAGGTGCCAGGTCGTGCTGAAAAATGAAATCTTCATCTCCATAAAGCTTTTCAGCTGATGGAAGCATGAAGTGCTCCAAAATCTCCTGATCACTGGCTGCATTGACCCTGCCCTTGATAAAACACGGTGGACCAACACCAGCAGCTGACATGGCACCCCAGACCATCACTGACTGTGGGTACTGGACACTGGACTTCAGGCATTTTGGCATTTCCTTCTCCCCAGTCTTCCTCCAGACTCTGGCACCTTGATTTCCGAATGACATGCAAAATTTGCTTTCATCTGAAAAAAGTACTTTGGACCACTGAGCAACAGTCCAGTGCTGCTTCTCTGTAGCCCAGGTCAGCCGCTTCTGCCGCTGTTTCTGGTTCAAAAGTGGCTTGACCTGGGAAATGCGGCACCTGTAGTCCAGTCCACTGCTTCCACAGGTCCCCCAAGGTCTGGAATCGGCCGTTCTCCACAATCTTCCTCAAGGTCCGGTCACCTCTTCTGGTTGTGCAGCGTTTTTCCTTCCCACAGACGTCCCACTGAGGTGTCTGGATACAGCACTCTGGGAACAGCCTATTCACTCAGAGATTTCTTTCTGTGTCTTACCCTCTTGCTTGAGGGTGTCAATGATGGCCTTCTGGACAGCAGTCAGGTCGGCAGTCTTACCCATGATTGCGGTTTTGAGTAATGAACCAGGCTGGGAGTTTTTAAAAGCCTCAGGAATCTTTGGCAGGTGTTTAGAGTTAATTGGTTGATTCAGATGATTAGGTTAATATCTCGTTTAGACTACCTGAACATGATACGCTAATTTTTTGAGACAGGAATTTTGGGTTTTCATGAGCTGTCTGCCAAAATCATCAGTATTAAAACAATAAAAGACCTGAAATATTTCAGTTGGTGTGCAATGAATCTAAAATATATGAAAGTTTAATTTTTATCAGTACATTACAGAAAATAATGAACTTTATCACAATATGCTAATTTTTTGAGAAGGACTAGTATGTCGCTAATCAGGAAGTGCTACTTATGAGAAAATAGCAATTAAAGTTACAGAACCAGTTTGTGAAGATGCTCATTTGAAACTCGTTAATATCCATAAACTAAATGAATCTGGCTCTCAAAAAAAAATCACTGCGATTCTACTTGCATCTTTCTCGAAACAAATGAGTTTTATTTACAGCAACTATTTTGAGGCTTCTCATTGGTTTACCACTGCATGATTCCATGAATCCTCTGGGCTTCCATAAGTAGGTAGAATAGTCTGATACTTCTTTTCCTTTCGACTGCCTCCTTTTTTTCTCTCAGGGGTCACCACAGCGAATCTGTGATTCGCATGTTTAATTTGGGATAGGTTTTTACATCGGATGCCCTTCCTGACACAACCCTTAGCAAGGGGCAGAAACATGCTGACGGCTATGCAGCTACTCTTGTCAACAGTAAGCAATGGTTCTTTTACGTGTCTCTCAACATAGACAGTGAGAGACATGGCCGACCTTTGATAACCCAGTTAGCTGCACTGGAGAGACAGTGACAACCTTGTGGAGAGTGGGACTTGAACCCCAACCTTAAGATTAGTGATCAAGCATATTTTAACACCAGGCCACCACTTCCCCTTTTCTTCTACTATATATTGAGAATGGAGAACTATCCTGAGAAATCACAAAAGCAGTTTGAAAGCCTGCAAAATAACTGGATTTTCAACATTTTGAACATGGAACATTTCTTAAACAATGATTTTAGCATGGATAGATTGTGTATATAGATTTTTGAACTTGGTGGTGTTGAAGATTATGCTGTATTTTTGGGTGATCTTGCATTTTTTCCCTATGTAAGCTATTTCAACTTTCTTTGGCTCATACTCCGAACATTACCTTGAGACTTAATTCGTATTATGCTCGAGCGGGTCACAAATGTTTAATTAAATATCACCTATTTTCGTCAATTAATTTGTTGTGAGGATTATTATAATGTTATGTGGATTTTTGCCTGCATGGTCTCCGTCATGTATCTAATACAAAAATAATTTGATCTTTATGATTTTAGTGCTACTTCTTACTGGTATCTGTTAGGCTGCATGTACACTATAAAAATATGTTGTTTTTACAGTAAAACAGTGGCAGATGTGTTTCCAGACCATCACCATTAAAATTACAATAAGACATTTTTTACAGTTATGGTAACTGAGTACTGGTGTGACTCTTTCTGCAGTTAAGAATGGTATTTGAGTTCACATTTTATAAACATTCATAAAAGTTTTTACTTTGGTAAAATTCCACATTTAGTCTTAATACTAACATCAAAATACTATGTTAAATAAAGATTGTAACATATTACGATAAAATGGCCCACCAGTATGCACATTTAACGGTTAGAGACTGTAGTCTTTTCAAGAAAGTAGTACAAGTTTTGCAAGATTGGCCACTCAGAATCTTAAGGTATATTTTCGTTATCCCACAAACTCTGGCGAAGACAATGAATTTCATCAAATAAGAGTCTATGTCTTTCATAAACAACATCAACAGGGTAAAATAACAGATTTATATTTTCTCAAAATTTCCTCTCACTATCCGCTCAATGTGTTCCCAAAGGTGCCAATATTCGACATTTTTCTATAGGACAATATCTACTGGGACAATGTAAATAAACAGGCAATGTTTATAAAGATAACACGGACTTAACCAAGATTATAACATACTCGGAACAGGGTTGGGATGTCACATAAATTTCCATGGCAACACACCTCGCAGAAATCCTACTTAGCTTTGGTATATTCATCTGGAAGTTACTCCAACATTAAAAAGTTACTCCTGAACTTACCTATAGAACTCAGCTTCATAGCACAGGACTCTGCAACAGGCACAATGATATTTGAAAACATTGCTTTCTTTTTTTATCTTGAAATCATAATCCTTCTTCTGACTTATATCACTTCGTCATGGAGTTTTACATTTTCTCCAAGCTAGTGTTACACTGCAAAGTGAATAAGTACCTTTAAGGAATGCATTACGTTCATGTGTAGGCACATAGGAGTGTAACATTTGTTTGTTTGTTTGTGTGTGTGTCAGCCTGTTTTGATTTTGGTTTTTTTGGCTTTCTCCCTGCTGCTACTCAGGTGGTGTTTATTGCTGGTCCAATATGTTTGGTTTCTTTTGTAACAGGGTGGTTAAAATTCTGGCACTAAAAGTGCTGACAACTGTAATACACCATGCACCACACTATTGTGTGTGTGTGTGTGTGTGTGTGTGTGTGTGTGCGCGCGTGTGTGTGTTCACCTCATTGAATCACACTGTATGTTTCGTTCCTTCTTTCCTTTTCTATCTTATTTGGATGGGTTAGGTTTAAATATAATCTGGAGAAATATATAGCTGCATACAAAGTCAATGTGCCTGAACTCTCTCTCCAGCCTTCTCGCTTTCTCTCCTTATGCACAGAGAGCAAGAAAATGGAATGAATAGAGGAGAGTGTGTCCTTGGTGCTACTTCATGCTGAGTTTTGCATTAATGCTGCAGACCATGAAGGTGACCTTGCACGTCAAAGAAAAAAGTGTCGGATACATACATATACATACATACATATATATATATATATATATATATATATATATATATATATATATATATATATATATATATATATATATATAATAATAATTGCCATTTACATAAGAAATACCATTTATGAAGCAGGAAGTTATGTATATTTGAAACAGTGCATTGCGATGACGGATCAAGATATTCCTATGTGATGTCATTGCACTTCAGTCCCAGAGATTTGGTTAGAGTCACTCTCAATCTATTTTTGTCTCTCTCTCTCTCTCTCCTTGTTTTTAATCAGTTTCTCCACAGCTGACTAGACTTGTGAGTGGTAAAAGGCTGTGCTCTCTTTCCTCCATTTTTTTCTTTCAGTTATTTCCTTTCTCCCATTATTCCCGTTCAGTTCGTTATAAATTGGCACCTGATCCAAGTGACAGAATAGGGAGCCCCAAAATAGCTCAAGAATCACGTGCCCCTCCTCAGAGCCTCAGAGTGTCCAAATGAGTACAGGCTGGAACAAACAGCATCTAAAGCAGCATCACTGTGACGTGCACAGACCTCCAGCCAGGGATAAGCAGCACTCAGGAGAATTTGATTACACCTTTTATCTGGTACACGAGTTGACATACTGAGATCAAAAACTTCATAAGTCACATTTCATTTCATGAAATGTGACTTATGGGGTTTTTCTCTCTGTGACTCAATTGCAGTTTAGAAAGACAAATTCTGATATTGTTTTTTAATATGTTGCAATAATGTAATGTTTATGAGTATCTGCACCCCATCCATAGAAAAATACACAGAAAATGGTTGTATAATATCACAATTTGAAGGTGAAGAAACATCCAATATTTTATATTCAACATATTTTTTTAAAGTGGTATAAAGATTACTATCAGAAAATCATAGCAGTAAGAAATAAAAAAATAAATAAATAACTGATTCCTGATAACATTGTCAAACTGTTCAAACCCACTAAGCAGATTATATTTCTCAAAGATAATGCGCCCATAATTTATAGATAAAGAGTTGTCCGTGTTAGACATTAGGTTTCTTTTTTCAACAATAACACAAAGGACACCAGGACATTATCTTTTATATTTTCAGCAAAACACTGATCAAAACAAAACCAAATCCCTCAGTAACAAAAGTTTTTTACCTAATTTACTGATTGGGAAAGGATGTAGGACTTTATAATCTGGGACCTGGGTGTTCATGAATTTCTATCCAGTGTGTCAACCAAAAACTAAAAAATTACTATTAGTTCATTGGTCTGTAAAAATATACAAACAAATAAATAAATAAATAAATATATATTTTAATAATAAGTGGTTACATCAGATTTTGGATGCAAAGTAGAGGTCATAAATGTATGATGCTGTATCTGGTTGCTGTAGACATTAACTGAACACCACTTCTTAACCACAGGATATGACTGAATTCTTTGTTCAATATTTTTGTCAAAAAGTCAAATTTAAGCAAAATAATCTGAACTACAACAATGGATGGTGTAAACAGCAGTATCTTACGTTGGTTTTGAAGCCTCAGCTTGGTCGGTCTGTAGTTTCTCTCCTCCCTCCACCTCCATGGTACAGTATACAATGCGATTTGGGGCCAGAGATTTCAGCCCCTGCACCTCCATGATCACGACCTACACAGGATAGCCAGATTTAAGAATTAATTAGTAATGGATGAATAGTTAAATGAGCGAGTTGCGTGCCTCAGTTCTCCACTAATACATCATGCTGAAATGTGTCCACAAACTAACTGTGAATTCTTCAGAATAATCATCATTTGTAAATGTGCTAAAACCATTTCAATCCACTGTCTGTGGTGAAATTTTAATCCAAGAATACCTCATTTATTTATTGAGGAAAAGTCACTGCGGTCATCATTATTCTCTTGCACTGAACCAGTTTGGATGGCAGAAACTAATAGCTTCACTCTCCAGCCATATTTATTGAAAAAAATTTGTTCTGAAATCTCACTTGCACGTTTCCTTTGAAGAATTAACTGATATTTTATTATCTTGCATTTGTTCTCATCTATAAACAGAGTCTTTGAACACAAAAAAGAACTCTTACACATGTACCAGTACAAAAGTGATGTGAATAAATAACTATTCTTTCTTTTATGTAAAACAAATCTTAACCTTTTCATATCCTTAAAAAGATGTTAGAGACGAAAATATTTTGTTTTATCATAAATATATTTGTCAGTTTTTCAAGGTTTAAGGAAACACCATGAACAAATATACAAAAAAATCTTAAGATATTAATGAATGAGGCCCACATGATTAAATTTGGTTGCTTAAATTTAATAAAAAAAATATATATATACTGTATATATTTATTCATCTCAAGTCAAAAAGAGTTAAAAGATTCAATTGCAAAAATAAAGGTTTATTTCTGGCTTAACTGACAGATGGACACAGTGAGTATTAGGATGCTTCAATCCTCAATATTTTAAAAAAGGTTCAAAAGAACAAGGTCAAGTATCAGACATGGTTGACAACAAAGCTACAAACTGGTAGAGAGTGAAAACAACTTTCCACTGACCACGATAATCATAAGCTTCTTTGAATGTTACTCAACAATTGAAGGATGACATCAATTTGCCTACAAAAAGAATCGTAAATGGGGGCTGGGGATAAATCCACTATAAGTACAATTCGCAATAGATTCCTCGAGGTATGCACAGATAGAAAAAAATCGTCATTGATGTGAAGCTTAGAAGAGACTGAAGTTTGCTATAAACTATGAGAATTTGACCATAGAGGACTGGAGTAAGGCAATCCTTTCTGATGAGTTCAAATTCGAGCTTTTACCATTACCTGCTTATCTACTGCGGTGGTCACCAACCCTACTCAGAGAGGCCTATCCTTCTCAAGACGTTCTATCTAATCCTGATTATGCCCACCTGACCATCTACTCATTGACCTAAGATGCTTCTAATTACCTAAAAGAGGTGTATTAGATGTGCCATGGTGGCATAGTGCTTAGCATGTCTGCCTCACAGCAAGAAGGTCCTGGGTTTGATTCCCTGAGCGGCCATTTCTGTGTGCAGTTTGCATGTTCTCCTCGTTTTTTGTGTGGGTCTCCTCTGGGTACTCCGGTTTCCTTCTACAGCTCAAAAACATGCACTCTTCTGAATCTCCTCTGTGTGAGAATAGTAGGGGTGTAAGTATGAATGGTTGTGTGAGTGTGGACCCTGCGATGGCCTGGTGAGCTGTCCAGGGTGTACCTCGCCCTCGTTCAGAGTTGGCTGAGACAGGCACAAGAAAATGAATGAATGAAAAGGTGTATTACATTTCATTTAGAGATACAAACTGTTGGAGCGAGACAAAAGCCCTTCATCAATGAGAAGCAAAGTAATTGACCATAGAGGAATGGAGTAAGGTAATCTTCCCTGATAAGTCCAATTTTTAGCTTTTTTCTCAGGTGGGTATGATTATGATTGGAGCCAAAGTCTTCAGAAGATAGATCTCCAGTAGCAGGGTTGGACACCTTGAGTGGCCTACAACCCAGTGTCACACCCATGTGAAACACTGTTGTAGAGAAAGACAAGACACATGAAAACTTCAATTGAAATACAGTAACAGGGTTTTTCCAATAAATATTAATTTTAGAACTCATCTGAAGTTCATACACTGGTACTGTGTTGTTTGAAATTAAATATGATGTAGGTTTCTATGGATAACTTAAGTAAAAACTACAAATTTTGCAGTGGTCTGTTTTTCTGCAAACATACATACATACCTGTGTGCGAGTGTGTGTGTGCTGAGTGAGAAAAAGAGAGCGCGAGAGAGCGAGAGAGAGATGCGTTTTAATTGTTTCTCAAGCAATAGTGCATTATAGTAGTATATTTCCACGTCACTATGCATAGCTTGTGCTTCATTGTTCCACTGAGACAAAAAAAACAATGTGATAAGATAAGCATACTGCGCAGGGAATGCAATTTATACAAGCACAATAAATAACATTGAAATGCCTTACTAAAACATTTTGTAATTTTTACATTAAATGTTAAAATTAAAGTCACATTAGATGTTGCTAAATGTGTAAAAACAAGAAATTCATATAATTTCCTTCAGTTTCAAAATGAATGCATACTTTAAAAATTTAACAACTACCTTTTCCTCGTTTATGATTCACACACACTCACATTTCATATATATATATATATATATATATATATATATATATATATATACACACACACACACATATATACATACGCACACTGTATATACCATATTCGATTTAATAAGTGTCCTGCTCCAATAAGGACCCCCACCCCCCAAATGTTTTTGATCTCACATATAATAACCGCCCATGTGTACTGGTAGAAAAATCATAGATCAAACTTCCCAATTTTATTTGATCAGTCTCTGAAAAAGGTAAAATGAGGCATTCACTGCCTTTAAAAGTGAGTTTATACGGTATTTGAAGACCCCCCTGCCACTGGAGAATGTCTATAATGTTCATCAGTAACAACACATTTGATCGTTCCGCCGTGCTTTAAAAAACAGGAAAATATTTTACTGTTCTCTTGGTAAATGTCCACCAAGATGAACCATTACAAACTGCTACAACAAAACTATGGGATGCTCTGAATGAATGGAGCGATGCGCCAGATATAGACTTATCAGAAAGTGATGACAAGTATTTTTCACCTGATTCTCCTGCTCACTAACTTCATACATTTAAAGACATTCCTGGCCATGTGCTTTTGAAAGTGCCATGTGCTAAAGTTGACCTTTGTGTTGATTGGCTCAACAAAGGTGACATTCATGCTGATTGGTTCGATTTTACATCAGGGGAAAATATTTAATGGAACAGCACTGGGAGGAAAATTAAAGGGTCTTTCTTTCTTTCTTTTTTTTTAAATTATGCTGTTTTCTGTTTATTTTCAGCTCTGATGTAAGTAATTTGGTTGATATCACAAAATGAATAATACAAGTACCAGTAAAACTCATTTATTGTTCTGTTATTATTCATGTTTTTCACCCCAATGATAATAAGCACTTACCATTCCACTCCACTGCTATCATTTTAATAAGCCCCCCCTCTCCAATTTTTTAAGCACCCTGAGCACTTATTACGTTGAATACAGTGTGTGTATGTGTACACACACACACACACACACACACACACACACACACACACACACACACACACACACACACACACACACAACCTGTTATCATACATTTTTTTTACAAGCAACTTTCCCTGTCAGAAATAAATTTAAAGTAGTAAGGCCTTGCTCTTGAAATCCGACGTATCTTTTTTTATATCAGAGTAACATTCAAAGGTAGCTGAAGTAGGAATAATCGTTCCAGACAATCTTTTGTTTGATCAAGTTGACAGTTTATGACGAATGATTCTGATTGCAAAATAATGCGGCAGCAGCACAAAAGGTAAAATCAAACCACCAAATCACTTGCATACCTTCATATTTAACACACAATAACTTTGTCTGATGGTTTTCTGCATTGCCCACAATGCTATTCATCTACCTTATGATACTGGCACCAATGGAATACAGCCCTTCACCTCTTTAACAAATGTGAAAAATTCATTAGTGCTTGAGTCAATTAGTCTTTCGAGCTTGCTCACTTCATCTGCACTTAGCTCAATCCGATCAGTTTCCAATATCTAAATGTATTGATAATACTGCTGTCTCTGCCATTTTATCCATCATCTTGTCGATTGCTATACAAATCATTGTTGTAAATCAGCATAACTGCCTCACTGTGAAATTTCCATCTTTGCAAAATTGTGAATTTGAAAAGAAGTTCTTGTTTTGTTTTAGGGGCTAACAGCAAATGTTACAGAAAATCTGTATGTTATTTTTCATATCATTGATTTTTTTTTTCATAATAAACACCAGAGCTATTTGTGGCCCATCACCACAAATTGGGCATTAAGTGGGAAATTATTAATTGAGTTATTGGGACTATTTCATACAACTATGAAAAATGAAAATACAAAATAGCAAACAAATAACACAACATTTCTAAACATACTTATTACTAAACACATCAGAGTATTTAAAAATAAATATATTTAATGTGTTTCCTACTGCAGTTTTCCCTCAACAATGAGCAGATTTAAATTTAGTTTTAGAGCATTTAGCAGATAATAAAAATTTTAAATTCCCCAAGGAGTAAGAGGTTATGAGAGGTGGTGAAGCTTATTTCTTTTTACCAAGAAAATTGATCATCTTGCATATGATAATTTTCTATTCAGTGTCTTTGTTTTTAATCAGATCCTCTTGCTACTTCAGCATAGCCCTGAATACACGCTGTTCACTTCACTGCTGAAATAAGCTTAAAGGGAAGATATGCTTTTCACAATTCTTTGACCCATAAATGTTAGTGTTGAATAGCCATGTCCGACGATGCCAGAATGTTAAATAATGAGGTTATTACATGTTTGAATTTGGCCTTGTTTAAGTTTTGGTCCTACGGGGTATTTAAGCTGGCAGTGAACACAAGATTTTGGCCACCTCCTTTTTGCCCACTAGGAGGGCATCACTGTATACTGGGTCTTCTGATTAGCTGACCTTCCTACATGCACAGCAGTATTTCTGCCTTTTCCTGACTGCCTCCCAGTCCACTCATCACTCAATCACCCAATCAGAGCAGAGTAGGCACAGAGTGCGAAAAACTATAAATTGTACCAAGAAGCCAAACAGGCCGTCCATTAGCATCTGGCCTCCATCAGAGACAGTTGTCCATGGTTAGTGCATCCTAGGTGTCTCTGATGTGTGTTCGGCTGGAGCAGCATCACTTGTGACCATAGAAACCAATGCAGGAGTTCCAGTCTTTCTTGCAGAGGTCACATCTGTATATGGTTTCTGGTCTGTTGGTGTCATCATGCTTCTTTCAGTGTAGTTGCTTCTCCGCTGTGGCTTTCACCAGCTTCTTCTCTCCTGACTTGAGATGCTTGGTCAGGCTACCTCTCCACATAGTTTGATTAGCTGACAGAACTAATCAGGACACTGTGTCAATGTCGATGACCTTCATGCCCCACTTTACAACATCATGGTATCACAGCTGCAGGCGTACAGTGATTTTGTGCAGGATCATGAAGAGTCTCTCTCTGCTGATGAGGACAAACACCTTGGTAAGATCGATGAAGCCAATGTACAGGGGCATGTACGCCAGAGCTATTTGTGGCCCAACACCGCAAATTGGGCATAAGTGGGAAATTATTAATTTTGAGTTATTGGGACTATTTAAAAGTTCTCTACACTTCTTCTGAAGCTGGCAAAGAGAAATGACCATGTCTACCATTGATCTTTCTGCTTGGAAGCTGCACTGCGACTCTCTGTATACACATTTGGCAAGTTTCTGCAGGCATACTAGAAAGAGCTAAGCACAGGGACTTTGCCCACTATACTGAGAAGTGAGATGCCTCTGTGGTTATTACAGTTGCTTCCTCCTACTTTGTTCTTGTACGTGAAAACAATCTTAGCGTCATGTCCTGTGGAACTGCCCCTTCTTTCCAGCACTGGCAGAGGACTTTTGAAAGGGGAAGAGGAGGGTTGTCTTGCAGTGCTTGATCAGGTCTGGTGGAATCCCATCACTGCCTGGGGCTTTCCCTGAAGCCAAGCTGCCAGTGACCTTGCTCAGCTTCTCTACAGTTGGTTCAGCGTAGAGTTTCAGATTTTTGATGGAGTCAAGGGCTGCAGGAGTCACAATGTTCTGCTTGGAATAAAGACTGGAGTAATGTTCCATCCATTTCCTTATCCATGATGACTTCCCCAGTGGTGGATTTGAGAGGAGCTGTCTTGTTCTGCACTGGTTCCAGTGCTGTCTTAATGCCATCGTACATTGCTCTAATGTTCCTCCTAGTGGCCGCTGTCTGAATGGTTTTGCTTAGCCCTATCCAGTACTCATTTGGGCAGGATCTAGCAGTCCACTGATCTTTACTCCTTGCAAGTTTCTCTCGCTGGGTGACCACTTTTATACCCCCATTTCACTGGAGCACGGCAGACTCACGAAAACAAAACCGTAATCATCCTCCAACGTTCCTCAGTCATTCCGTCATCTTCTGTGTCCTTCCGTACGATTCCAAAAGGTATTCCTCCTCTTCCGTCAGGCCAAAATCTTTTATGAACGGGCTGCACATTCAGCAAAAGCACATTCACGGAAAAATTTTCCGACAGTGTTCCCTCACGTTCCGCAGTCCTTCCGCAAACGTTCCGTCCTTTCCGTAAACGTTCTGTGATCGTTCCTTTAACAGTGGTACCTCACCTTACGCAATTAATCCATTCCAGAGCCTTTTTCGGAACCTGGATTTTTCGTAAATTCAACCGCATTTTACATGTAAAACGTGTGATTCGTTCCAAGGCCTCCAATTCTACCCCCTAAACGCTTTAAAAATTATAAAAGCATACCTTTTAAGACCTCTTTCTGCTTCAATATCGTACCAATGGTAGACGGGTTTGGCCATATTCCTTTGCGATATCACTCAACCGCATGCCACAAGCTCGTTTCTTCTTCTCACTTGCACCGGAAAGCACACGCGTGTGTGCGTGTGTTGACCATGTCTTCTTAGCAGAGTTATAATCTTACAAATGTTTCGGAAGGTTAAAAGCCTGAGTCAAGTAATAAAACATGAAACAACATTAACTCTCTCCTTTACACAAAAAACATTATGGGAGATGCAGCTCCATAATAGCCAACGGGAGGGAGCTGCGTCATCCCTCCTAGCCAATGGGAGGCCAGCGGGGTGGGATGTTTGAACGTCATTGATGGGAGAGTAGCTGAATCAGCTAATTTTTGTGGTAAAATGCAAGGTAAACCTTCCTCCCACTCCGTGTTGTCTTGGTTCAGCAGAGTTCTTACTCTGCCAAAAGAATGTGTAGTCCTTCTCCTTCAGAGAGCCAGATTCTGCCATTCGATTATTTCTGAAGTTAGGCAATGTCCACATTTAGCCTTTTCAATTCATCATTGATGATAGCCATTTTTATGCAGTCACTGATATCGTGAAGGTCTTCAGAGAGGCCAGTCATCATAGCCCAGACATTCATACATCCCAGTTTTCATCCCTGGTTTCTTTTGATTTTTGTTGTTGTTGTCTGGTGAGAGGGTTGCAATCTGCTTGTCAAATTTCTCCTAATCTCCATACACCCAATGAGGAAGGCAGGCCATGGCGGGACAACCTCAAAACTTCACTAATTGGGGGCTGCCCAACTTGAGATGGGCGGTAGCTGTCCATACGAGGGTCCCTCCCACCGACAAAAACGACACCTGGCACTGCATTCTGCACAAATTGAGCGGTACAGTGTATCTTATAACCGGGGGCAGTGGTGGTCTAGTGGTATAGGGCGCTGGATCGCTGATCCAAAGGTTGGGGGTTCAAGTCCCACTCTCCACAAGGTTGTCACTGTCCCCCCCCCAGTGCGGCTAACTGGGTTATCAAAGGCGGGCCATGTCTCTCACTGTCTATGGTGAGAGGCATGTAAAAGAACCATTGCTGACTTTCGTAAAGAGTAGGCTGCAAAGTCGTCAGCGTGTTTCTGTCCCTTGCTAAAGGGTTGTGACAGGAAGGGCATCCGACGTAAAAACCTCTGCCAAATCAAACGTGCGAATCAGATGATT
Organism: Plotosus lineatus; assembly: GCA_024760905.1. Taxonomy (NCBI): domain Eukaryota; kingdom Metazoa; phylum Chordata; class Actinopteri; order Siluriformes; family Plotosidae; genus Plotosus; species Plotosus lineatus. Next base: position 26,334,084 of record CM045741.1, read on the forward strand.
CGCTGTGGCGACTCCTGAGTAAAAGGGAAAATGCCGAAAGGAAGACAGACAGACAGTGTATCTTATAACCGATATCTATTGTTGTCCGTGTTGTTTTGACACCATGAGTGAAGCTGGAGTGTCCTCACCAGGTGTGGTGCAAAGTGTGTTCGGACCAGCTTTCAGGAGAACTGTGAAGGTTTTTTGGATGAGAAATAGTTGTTTGGTGTTCCACTGGTGCCCAAGATAAAAAAAAAAAAGATATAAAAATGGATATAATATCTGAGCTTTAAAAATAATTAATCCCCCTACTTTTAAAAGCCAAAGAATTAGCCGCAAATGTATAGGGACAATATGTAAACTTCACAAAGATAATGCCAAAGCCTGAGACTTGATTCCAAGACCGACTTGAGGTGGACATGCTAACCACTGCATCATCTACAACAAAATCTTGTATCCAAACCCACTGCTTTGCAAAGTACTTTGTACTATAATGAGTACAATCTTGTTGTGTTTAAATAAGCACTCTGGAAAATTTTCCAAATTTTACCACAAACTTTAGGGGTGGGGTTGTTGTTGATCTTGGGTATTCAATGTTTTCCTAAAATAATAATAATTTGAAAAAAAATTAAAAAGTCACATTCGGGCTCTACTGGAGAGGCATCGACTCCATCGAGCACTTCTCAACAATCCTTCCTCACCTAAAAGAAAGAAGCCTTCAACATAGCCAAATGCCATACAGGCTTACACAGACAAAAAGGACTTGAGAAATTATACAACCCCCTCAAGGCTGTCTACAGTCCCACCACGTCTGAATCCGCCCCTCTCTTCAGTGCAGTAGAGAACATATTGATCTTGGACGAGAAGGTCCTCGAGCCTTGGATCGAGTATTTCAACTCTTCAACCAGCAGTCCACCAACAACGATGAAGCCATTGCAAGACTGCTGCAAGTCCCAGTCAACAACACACTGGCAGAGCCCCCTACTGAAGAAGTCGTTAAAGCCAAGCACCTGTCCAGTGGTCAAGCACCCTGTGCTGACACGAACCCTGTTGAAATCTTTGCCTGTGGTGGGCCAATACTGACTGTCACAGAAGCATGCTTTGATCATCCTCCTCTACAAGGGTAAAGGGAACGGGAACTCATGTAACAACCATTGCTGCACCTCACTGCTCTCCATCACCAGGAAGATCCTGGCCCACATCCTCAACTGCCTCAATGTACACTTGGAACGTGATCTGCTCCCTAAGAGCCAGTGTGGATTTCATGCAGGATGCAAAACCGCAGATATTATCTTTGCAACTCATCAACTCCAAGAGAAGTGTCAGGAGCAGTACTGTACATCAGACTGTATACAACCTTCATGGACCTGACGAAAGGAAGGAACACTCTGAGGGCGGTACTCAAGCACTGCATCAACCCACATTCTACCTGGGAAAAGATCACTTAGGACCACCCTGTCTGGCAAGCTGCTGTAAACACAGGTGTGGCTGACTTTGAGGAGAGACACATCAAAAACAAAAGAGTAGAAATGGCAGGAAAAGTCAATGTGAACTCAGCCCAGTTCAGCTCCTCACATTCTCAGCTGCAATAGATGTTTCCTGCCAAGATTAGCCTTATCAGCCATCTTCACACACCCTACTTCACCTTTGATGTGAAGAACTCATGGTCATCATCGCCGGTGAAGGACAAACTTCAACACACACATATATATATATATATATATATATATATGTGTGTGTGTATGTGTACATGTGTATATTTTATATATATACACATATATTGTAATAGGCGTCCTGCTCCATTAAAGGTCCTCCCAGTGTTTTTTTTATTTTATGTCTAAAAACCACCCATGTGTAATAGGAGCAAAATGGTTGATCAAACTTACCAATTTTATTCGATCAGTCTCTGTAACGGTAAAATGAGACGTTCACTGCCTGTAAAGGTGAGTTCACATGGTATTTCAAGAGTCCCTGCTACTGGGGAACGTCTATAATATTCATCAGTAACAACACATTTGATCGTTCTGCTGTGCTTTAAAAAACAGGAAAATGAGAGAGATTTCCTTTTGGATTTTTTCCCTTTATCAGGGGTCGCCACAGCAAATGATTCGCACGTTTGATTTCACATAGGTTTTTACGTCGGATGCCCTTCCTGACACAACCAAGCAAGGGACAGAAACGCGCTGACGGCTTTGCAGCTTTTATGAAATTCAGCAATGGTTCTTTTAACATGCCTTTCACCATAGACAGTGAGAGACATGACCCGCCTTTGATAACCCAGTTAGCTGCACGGGGGAGGGGAGACAGTGACAACCTTGTGGAGAGTGGGACTTGAACCCCCAACCTTAGGATCAGCGATCCAGCGCCCTATACCACTAGACCACCACTGCCCTTAAAAATATTTTGCTGTAAATGGCCAACAAGTCTTAGTAAATGTCTGACAAGATGACCCATTAGAAACTGCTACAACAAAACTATGGGATGCTATGAATGAATGGAGCGATGAGCCAGATATGCACTTATCAGAAAGTGATGACGAATATTTTTCACCTGATTCTCCTGCTCGCTAATTTCATACATTTAAAGATGTTACTGGCCATGTGCTTTTGTGCCATGTGCTAAAGTTGACCTTTGTGTTGATTGGTTCAACGTGCCATGTGCTAAAGTTGACATTCATGTTGATTGACTTGAGTTTACATTGGGGTAAAATATTTAAAGGAACAGCACCGGGAGGGAAAATTAAAGGGTCTTTTTTTAATATATGATAAAGGTAAGGTAAAGTTTATGTAGGGTGAAGCAACTAGAGGTTCAACTCCTCCTGGATGGGACACGAGGCCGTCGCAGGTTACCTTCCCAGTATATTTTTACTGGTACCCATTTATACTGCTGGGTGAACAGAGGCACACTTGTGGTTAAGACCTTGCCCAGGGGTCTTAGCACAGTGAGGGTCTCAGTGGGATTTGAACTCACGACCTCCCAATCATGAGCGCAGCACCTGAAGCACTACACCACCGGTGTAACTCTTTAAAATATACTGGAGTCCTGTCTCTAGTGTGTTTACAGTGAGCCTGTAATTCTAGAACACTCAAGAGTGGAAATTTTGAAAATTGAAGCCTGATAAAGGTGTCAAACTAACGCCATAGCTGCCAATGCTGTCTAATCTATAACTTTCTCAGATATTCTATCACAGCTTTGCTCCTCATGAATTCCTAATGAGCAGCATCCAACCTTAAAAGATTATAGAGGACATTTTATGTAAATGAAGCAAATGAAGGTCAATATTGAAAAATAGAATACTATGTAGTATGGCAAGAAAATCAGATATACCCATCACAGAAAATATTGATTTGCATTCCACTTATAAATCAGATTTAGGAGCTAATCACTAAATCTTATTTAGCTGAATTGCACAGTGTATGATAGAAACAACATTTTAAGGCACTTTTATCTGATCTTTCCCAGTGACATTAAAAGCACATTTCTGTTTGCCAGAAGAGCAGTGTAAGTAATGGAATATTCTAATAAAACAGTCACTAACAGTGACACAGAGTGACTGAGTGACAAAGAGTGCTCTATGAGGTAACTACAGTATTACATTTTGTGTCATCCTTTTTTATAGCTACAATATGTCTTTGTTAATTTTCTTTTGCTTTTTTTTTTTTTTTTTTTTTACATCTCACGTTACAATTAATCATTGAACTTCTGCTGATTCATATATATTAACCCATGACCATCATTGGTGAAAATAATTTTCCCACTTTACAAGTAACTCCATTTACACCTAATCCACAAGAAAATAACCTTCCAAATTGAACCTGCTGCCCTGTGATGACCTGGTAAGCTGTGCAGGATGTACCCAGCCCTCGCCTGGAGATGGCTGAGATGGGCACCAGACTCCCTGCAACCCTAATTAGGATTAACCGGTTCACAAAATGAATACAGACGCTCCCCAGCTTACGAACAAGTTAGATTCCAGACAGCCATTCGTTAGATGAATTTGTTCATAAGTTGTTACAGGGCATTCTTTAGAGGGGAACGTATGTTTCAACCTTGTATAAGTAACCTATATGAGTTTGTACTGTATGCAATCTCTCTCTCTCTCTCTCTCTCTCTCTCTCTCTCTCTCCATAATAATCACATTATCAATATCATTATGCCCTGTGTTTAAACTCCTGGTAGAAATGTATCTTCTGCTTCTCTTCCGGGACCTCCAGTGTAAGCTACGCCCCTCTGCCGGAGCCTGCTATTAAGTGTACCTCAGGATAATGTTTAATCATATTTAATACTTCATATTTATGAGATATCTTTCAATAAATTTTATTCAATTTCTATTACTACTTGTTCTTCAATTTTGTTTCACTTTTTTCACTCTCAAACTCGGACCTGATGTTCGTATCTCCGGATGTTCGTAAAATGTAAAGTGGGGAAGCGTCTGTAAATTAATTAATTAAACCTTCGATCTTAACGAAAAAAGGTATGTGTAAATTTAAATGATTATAGCATACGTTTATTTGGCCTGAAAACTCATATTTCTAAGATGCTCTGCAGTGGAATATTTGACTAAATGAAGACGTGGAAAGATTATTCATTGGCAAAGATGGATTATATATGTATATATAATTTTTATATATAATTTATAGTATAGAAAATTCATTAATTTTCTGAACTGCTTAATCTCCATTCAGGTCAAAGGAGGCTCGTGCTCATCTCAGCCGACTCTAGGTGAAGGCAGAGTGCTCCCTGGTCAGCTCGCCAGGGCCAGGCCATCACAGGACAAATTAGAAAATGCATTAATGCAATATAATATAATATATATATATATATATATATATATATACACACACACATACACACACACACAGTGGTACCTCACCTTACAAAATTAATCCATTCCAGAGCCTTTTTCGGAACCTGAATTTTTTGTAAGTTGAACTGCATTTTACATGCAAAACGTGTCATTCGTTCCAAAGCCCCCAAAACTACCCCCTAAGCCCTTTAAAAATTATAAAAGCATACCTTTTAAGACCTCCTTCTGCTTCAATATCCTACCGATGGTAGACGGGTTTGGCCATAATCCTTTGTCCTTTGCGATATCACTCAACCGCATGCCACAAGCCCGCTTCTTCTTTTCACTGGCACTGGGAACCACACGCGCGAGTGTGTGTGTGAGTGCGCGCGCGTGTGTTCACCATGTCTTCTTAGCGGAGTTATAATTTTTATACAACATTTATGCAAGGTTAAAAGCTTGAGCCAAATCAAAGTTGCAATGAGCACACTCAAAAAACTCATGAAACATCAGTAGCTATGTCCTTTACACAAAAAGCATTATGGGTGCTCCCTAATAGCCAATGGGAGGGAGCTGTGTCATCCTCCTAGCCAATGGGAGGCCAGCGGGGCGGGATGTTGGGAAATGTAGTCAATGGGAGAGCAACTTGTGCACTGTTTGAATTTTTTAGATGATGCTTTCGGAACGTGAACTTGTTTCGTATCCAGAGACAAACATGTTAGGAAAATGTTTTTCGTAACCTGGATTTTTCGTTTGCTGAGACTATCAGCAGGTGAGGTACCACTGTGTATGTATATACTAGTCCTTGGCAAAAAATTAGCATATTGTGATAAAGTTCATTATTAGTCAACCTTCAAATAATTATGTTCAGTTATGCACTCAATACTTGGTTGGGAATCCTTTTGCAGAAATGACTGCTTCAATGCGGCGTGGCATGGAGGCAATCAGCCTGTGGCACTGCTGAGGTGTTATGGAGGCCCAGGATGCTTCGATAGTGGCCTTAAGCTCATCCACAGTGTTGGGTCTGGTGTCTCTCAACTTTTTCTTCACAATATCCCACAGATTTTCTATGGGGTTCAGGTCAGGAGAGGTGCCAGGTCGTGCTGAAAAATTTAAATCTTCATCTCCATAAAGCTTTTCAGCAGATGGAAGCATGAAGTGCTCCAAAATCTCCTGATCGCTAGCTGCATTGACCCTGCCCTTGAGAAAACACAGTGGACCAACACCAGCAGCTGGCATGGCACCCCAGACCATCACTGACTGTGGGTACTTGACACTGGACTTTAAGGCATTTTGGCATTTCCTTCTCCCTAGTCTTCCTCCAGACTCTGGCACCTTGATTTCCAAATGCCATGCAAAATTTGCTTTCATGCGAAAAAAGTACTTTGGACCACTGAGCAACAGTCCAGTGCTCCTTCTCTGTAGCCCAAGTCAGGCGCTTCTGCTGCTGTTTCTGGTTCAAAAATGGCTTGACCTGGGGAATGCGGAACCTGTTGCCCAGTCCACTGCTTCCACAGGTCCCCCAAGGTCTGGAATCGGCCCTTCTCCACAAGCTTCCTCAGGGTCCGGTCACTTATTCTGGTTGTGCAGCGTTTTCTGCCACACTTTTTCCTTCCCACAGATGCCCCACTGAGGTGCCTTGATACTGCACTCTGGGAACAGCCTATTCTCTCAGAGATTTCTTTCTGTGTCTTACCCTCTTGCTTGAGGGTGTCAATGATGGTCTTTTGGACAGCAGTCAGGAATCTTTTGCAGGTGTTTAGAGTTAATTGGTTGATTCAGATGATTAGGTCAATAACTTGTTTAGAGTACCTTTTCATGATATGCTAATTTTTTGAGATAGGAATTTTGGGTTTTCATGAGCTGTATGCCAAAATCATCAGTATTAAAACAAAAAAATACCTGAAATATTTCAGTTGGTGTACAATGAATCTAAAATATATGAAAGTTTAATTTTTATCAGTACATTACAGAAAATAATGAACTTTATCACAATATGCTAATTTTTTGAGAAGGACTATATATATATATATATATATATATATATATATATATATATACACATATACATACACATACACAGTTGGCCCTGAATACAAAAAAAACAGGTTACGAAAAACATTTTCCGAAATTTTCGTCCTCTTTTTACGAAAACAACCTCTTTTTACGAAAAGCGCCAAACGCGTCATTCAAAAATTCAAACACGCCATTCACAAATTCAAACAATGCGCGAGTTGCTCTCTCATTGGTTGTCTCCCAACATCCTGCCCCGCTGGCCTCCTATTGGCCAGGAGGCAGCTGAACTGTACCCATACTTCCTGTACTCATACTTCCTGTTTGTCACAAGCGCGAGAGAGGAGAGTTGAACAGGAATGTTGGCTCGTGAGTTTATTTTGAGATAAATCATTGCAGTGTTATATTTTGTTATCCATCATGGATCCAGAAAATACAGAAAAGCGGAAATACAGTGATGGAGGCGATTGTTTCGGAACGATATTGAAGCAGAAGGAAAACAGAGTGCTCCATGGGACAAGACCTCCGATCTCGCAAGGAAGCAAGTTAATATTGAATCAGGACCTCTGATCTTTCAAACAGGTACTGTAATTCCGCTTTAAATACAACATCCCGTCCATTTAAACAGTTAAGTACAATTGTTTCGTCAGCTGCGTGCTGCGTGTGCGCGGAGCCCGCATTCGGCAAAACACACCAGAGAAAGTAAGAGTTTTGTGTGTGTGTGTGTGAGAGAGATAGAAAGAGAGACAGAGAGAGAGAGAGAGAGAGACAGAGAGAGACAATGTCGTGTGTGTGTGTGTGTGTGTGTTAATAAAGACCTCCGATCTCACAAGTAAGCAAGTTAATATTGATTCAGTAACTCTGATCTTTCAAACAGGTCCTGTAATTCCACTTTAAATACAACATCCCTTCCATTTAAACATTTAAATAGAATTGTTCCGTCAGCTGTGCGCTGCGTGTGGGCGGAGCCCGCATTCGGCAAAACACACCAGAGAGAGGGAGAGTTGTGTGTGTGTGTGTGTGTGAGAGAGAGAGAGAGACAGAGAGATAGAGAGAGAGAGACAATAGTGTGTCGGTGTGTGTGTGTGTGTATGTGCTATCTGTCTTCCTTTCGGCTTTTTCCCTTTTACTCAGGAGTCGCCACAGCGAATCATCTGATTCGCACATTTGATTTGGCAGAGGTTTTTATGTCGGATGCCCTTCCTGTCACAACCCTTTTAGCAAGGGACAGAAACACGCTGACGACTTTGCAGCCTACTCTTTACGAAAGTCAGCAATGGTTCTTTTACATGCCTCTCACCATAGACAGTGAGAGACATGGCCCGCCTTTGATAACCCTGTTAGCTGCACTGGGGGGGACAGTGACAACCTTGTGGAGAGTGGGACTCGAACCCCCAACCTTTGGATCAGCGATCCAGTGCCCTATACCACTAGACCACCACTGCACGCGTTAATAAAAAATGTTTAATCATGGTTTAATTAATAAATATGTTAATAAAATGGTTTAATGTGTTATTAAAATGTTTAATAAATAATTTTCTTTTACTTTGAACACATATTTCATACAAAATTGGTGCACTTTTATAATTTTTTAAAGGGTTTATTTACATGTAAAATGCACCTCTACTCTACGAAAAAGGCTCTGGAACGAAATAATTTCGTAAGTCAGAGGCCGACTGTGTGTGTGTGTGTGTGTGTGTGTGTGTGTGTGTGTATGTGTGTATATGTATATATATATATATATATATATATATATATATACACACACACTGCCTGGCCAAGAAACAGGAAACAGTATTTTTGAGGAGTTTATTTAACCTTAATCACGGCACGTAATCACTGTGGTATTGTTGCTTCAGGTGGTCAGGCTGAGGTTCAGCAATATTAATATGGCAATAAAATGAAGTGAGCTGATTACCTAAATGTAGTGAATAAGCAGGTTATCACATCAATAGACCTTTTCTTCCCTGATGGCACAGTTATAAAACAGGGACTCAAATAATAAATGAAGAATCATTTTCATATATGTATTGGCACCTCAGAGTCCTAACCTTAACTTGACCTTTACTAAAAGTTTTCGGAATGTGCTGGAGAAGACTTTATGGAGTGGTTCAATTTTTCCCCTCATAAATTTATCATAATAGATATTGGTGAAAAATTAACCCAACACTAGATGTATATCAATGTTATGCTGCTTAAGTTTGTTGAAACAATAGCAAGCAGATTATATGCAGTAAGCAAGGCTGAATGCAGTCCATGAAAATATTAGTGTGTGAGACTTTTTGGCTGGGCAGTGTATTTATTTATTTATTTTTTTTACAGTCTCATTTCAACCGACAGGGAGCTTCCACTACATTGGACTCATTCTTTGAGAATATGCACCACATAATATACAATTTCTTATAAAGAAAAATAGAAGACTTTATTTTGAAGGTATTTCCAAATGCCTTGATCTGGAGAACCTTTCATTATTCTTATATTTATATAGTGCCCCAACAGTGAAAACTTGGATTTGTGCCTCTAATCTTCATGGTACTGGGGCTTGAACTCCTGGGGCTGGTTGTTCAAAACATGGTTATTTTTTAACCACTGGTTAAAAATAGAGTTAACCGACCGTTAAGTTTAAAGCTGCCGTTATCTTGTTGTTCAAAACTTGGTTAACTTTAACCGCGTGCTAAAGGGAACCTGTACCCAAAATTTACGGCATTCAAAAAATATCCACTATACTTTATTATTAACTTTTAAACATCGCGTGATGTTGGTAGTTTATTTGTAAGTCCATATTTCCTTTTCTTCTATATGATATTCCTTGCTCACCAAGGTTGAGCGCGAGGGCATGTTGGCTACTTTTCACCGGGGTCAAAGGTCATTGTGACGTAACATCGTTGACAGTCATATAGCCAATTGCAGAATGTCAGTATATTTTCCTCAAGCAATTCTTGTTCTTTACAACAATAGCACTCCTGATCATTTTTTTTGACGCATTCATTTTCCACAAGAGCACCAAATATTTGCTGGTTGTTTGCTTTTCCCGTGTAAGAACTTCTGCCGACTCGCCATTATCGTCCTCCGAGTCGTCACTTTACTGGTCCGATTTCGCTAAATGTGGATAGTCTTCCTCCTCGGGCTCATATAACTAACCTTCTAATCCTTCTACGAAACTGTCTTCATCCATGGTTTAAAAAAACTACTATAATGTCTGTTTTTTCCAAGTTTTCATGAGCTTGTGTTGTATATGTCAGATATATAGCCTTATGTTTACATTGCAATCTCGCAGTTCTGGTCGAGGCTTTGTCAACGATATGACGTCATTCAAATGCGCCGTTTTAAAACTCCTGTACTCAGAAGCTTGACGTTAGTGAAGCCCTTAAATCGCTTAAAGCTGGTTTGTGAGAGAATATAATAAACGCCTTATAGGTGTATTGTCACCAGCTATACACAATACATCAAATTAGGTATATGAGTGTTTTCACTACAGGTACCCTTTAACTTGACGTTAAAGTTAACACACCTAAGGACCGCCGTTAAATTTTTAACAGTGTGGTTAACTTGCAAGATGGCGTTCATGGCTGACGCTGCATTCATGATGCCGCATCAGTGGGGGTGGATTCTTATAAATATTATTAATGTTATTGTTCAACCAAAAACATTCTCAAATATATTTCAAACTACATCTGCAAGCACATGTGCTAAATACATTTACAAATTGAGCTAAAGTCATTTATCTATTCAAAGGCACAAACAAATCTTCAGACATATTTACAGCACAAAGACATACTATTTTTTAAATATATTTTATTATTTTTATTTATTATATTTTTTATATCTATTAAAATATATTTTATAAACGTAATGAGCATTAGGCTGCAGATACAGGCTGGATGGCTTATGATTATTTGAGCCATTCATTCTCTGTGCGTCAATATTTGTATTCTAACACATGTGCAGGAGCCAGAGGCAGTACTAACAAACTGTGCTTTATTCTCACACTCGCACTTTGTTTGATTGACAGTGTTCAGCTATTATTGCTTACTGATAATATTATGTTTGTTGATTGGTCAGCTCGAACGTGCACATGCGCAGTGCCCGTTACACGTTAACTTCCGGTTTACTCCCTTGATCAGCTCTCTTCTGATGTTTCAGCTGCTGATACCGGGTTGGGTAGTATTGTATTCATTGCAGACTTTGCAAATATGGAACACCGCAGGTGGTTGGCGAATCGCGCATTGAGAGTTTCAAACGTACCCGCACTCTAATGAGTTCATGACGAAGATGTACAGCTTCAACATTTATTTCTCTTATAACGATCCTGATACATTCACATGCTCGTGGTTGCCAAGTTGGGACCAACTCCTTTTTCCGGTGCTTTTCCAAATGTAATTACACTGGACACAATACAGTATACAGTGGTATGAAAAAGTATTTGAACCTTTTGGAATTTCTCACATTTCTGCATAAAATCACCATCAAATGTGATCTGATCTTTGTCAAAATCACACAGATGAAAAAAACAGTGTCTGCTTTAACTAAAACCACCCAAACATTTATAGGTTTTCATATTTTAATGAGGATAGCATGCAAACAATGACAGAAGGTGGAGGAATAAGTAACTGAACCCTCTGCCTAAGGAGACTTAACGAGCAATTGAAACCAATTTTTACCAAACCATTTAAGTCAGCTGTGTGCCCAATCACTGATGAGTGGCTTAAAGCTGCCCTTCCCACTATAAAACACACACCTGGTAAGAATTGTCTTGATGAGAAGCATTGTCTGATGTGCACCATGGCTCGCTCAAAAGAGCTGTCTGAAGACCTGCGTTCAAGAATTGTTGATTTGTATAAAGCTGGGAAAGGATACAAAACCATCTCTAAAAATCTGGATGTTCATCAATCGACAGTCAGAAAAGTTGTCTACAAATGGAGAGAGTTTGGCACTGTTGCTTCTCTCCCAAGGAGTGGCTGTCCACCAAAGATGACGCCAAGAGTTCAGCGCAGAATACTCAGAGAGGTAAAAAAAAAACAAAAAAAAAAAAAACAAGAGTGTCTGTTAAAGACTTACAGAAATCAGTGGCACAGTCTAATATCTCTGTGCACACATCAACTATATGTAAAACAATGGCCAAGAATGGTGTTCATGGGAGGACTCCAAGGACGAAGCCACTGCTGTCTAAAAAATTGTTATTCGTTTAATGTTTGCAAAAAGGCACTTGAACACTCCACAGAAGTTTTGGCAAAATATTTTGTGGACTGATAAAACCAAAATTCAATTGTTTGGGAGGAACACACAACGTCATGTGTGGAGGAAAAATTGAACAGCTCATCAACACCTCATCCCCACCGTGACGCATGGTGGAGGGTGCATTATGGTTTGGGGCTGTTTTGCTGCCTCAGGGCCTGGACAACTTGCAATCATTAATGGAAAAATGAATTCAAAAGTTTATCGGGATGTTTTGCAGGAAAACCTGAGGCCGTCTGTCAGACAGTTGAAGCTAAAAAGAGGATGGATGCTGCAACAAGACAATAATCCAAAACACAGAAGTAAATCAACTTCAGAATAGTTTCAGAAGAACAAAATACACGTTCTGGAGTGGCCAAGTCAAAGTCCAGACTTGAACCCCATTGAGATGCTGTGGCATGACCTCAAGACAGTGATTCATGCCAGACATCCCAGGAATCTGACTGAACTACAGCAGTTTTGTAAAGAAGAATGGGCCAAGATTAGTCCTGATCGATGTGCCAGACTGATCTGCAGCGACAGGAAGCGTCTGGTTGAAGTTATTGCTGCCAAAGGGGTCCAAAAAATATGAAATGTGATGGTTCAGTTACTTATTCCTCCCCCTTCTGTCATTGTTTGCATGCTATCTTCATTAAAATATGAAAACCTATAAATGTTTGGGTGGTTTTAGTTAAAGCAGACACTGTTTTTTCATCTGTGTGATTTTGACAAAGATCAGATCACATTTGATGGTGATTTTATGCAGAAATGTAAGCAATTCCAAAAGGTTCAGATACTTTTTCATACCACTGTAGTCCCTGGGAGGAGTGTTAACCGGGAGAAACCGTTACACGCGCACAAAAAAAAAAAAAAATTCACGAGCGCATGTTTTATCGACATTTTTATATTAAAAAGCGTACACAGACATCTTACTCCTCTCCCCCAGCGTACATTTTGTACGCTTAGGAAAATGTTGAAAGACCCCTAAGCCAACACTGAAATATCTCCCTTTAAAGTAAGCTGATGATTGAATAATGAAACAATACACTTATTGCCCGAGTGTAAACAGATATCTTAAATGATCTAAGAAATGTATACTCTATTTTGTTCTCGGAGTATTTGATCCCTCTGAAACCTAAATTTAGAGATTGTCAGTATTGGGTTAAGTGATACCAAGTGAAGGTTTAAATTTTTTTTTTTTTTACAAAATTGGGAACTTACTGAAGGTTTTCAAAATATCAACATCTCATACCTCTAGTGTAAATGAGAGAACCACATCTGATTTGGAAAGCTGGTTCTCGTCCTCCTGGCCCATGTCAATGATGGATGTATTGTGTCCTCTTTTCAGTTTCTGAAGTTTGAACTCTCCTCCCTTGGACACAGGCATGCTCTCAAGATTAGCCATCAGTTGGTTGACAGATGACTTCAGCTCCTCAATGTACATGGCCTCCATCTCCTTTGACATAAACTTTGGAAACTTGCCTGCCTGTTGTTAAAAAAATGCAGGAAAATGAACAGTCAATTTAGGGATGCCAAAGCCTTGTACACTTAAAAAAAGTAGCATATTTGAAATTATAATTGTGTATTCATTATAACTCGAAACAAATATAAATATTATTTCACATGAATATTTACATTGCATGGGGTTTCTGTAATATACAAACGTAACAAAGTCAGTATTTACATTTATGCATAAGCAACTATAAGTGATAATCTATCAGATAATGTGATACAATAAAGAATTATGCACAGTAATACCCTCCAAACTATAAGCATTAGTGATGTTCCTATTTAAAGTGTAGGCAGAGAAATGTGAATGCTTATTGATTGATCCATAAATGAAACTTACCCTGGCAATTTGATCAGCCATCTGCAAACGCCCATCCAACTCCCTCCTGATCTGAGCAGCCTGTTCATCCAGATTATCTAACTATAAATCACACACACATACACACACACACACACACACACACACACACACACACACACACACACACACATACTGAATAATTCTTTCTTCATCAGCAAGAAGCAATCTGCTCTAATTCCAAGTTTCCAAATTCATTTCGAACAAATTTGGGGTCATCAAAGGTAGCCATTCATTCTTAAACAAGAGCTAGCAAGTCTGCTGCTTTTGGAAAGGGATAAAAGGGTCAAAGGGCAATTACAGAGTTTAATTTCTAATCAGGCCAGCTGATTATACAGGAGTGTTATGAATTAATAGGTGGCAGCAGGGCTGATGAAGATTCATTGAGAGCACATGCAACCTCAATTTCCCCTATTTTTGGGTTTCTTGAACAAACACCACTATCAGAAAACACTTTTCAAAAGTCAAAACATAATTGCTGTGCCCTAACCAAAAAACATATTCAATTAAGTAATATCTAACATCATATCATAACATCTAACAGCCAATGGTGAGCTGTCAAAGCCTTCTCTGCTGGCATAAACAAAATCAGAAGCACTAACATACATTTACAACTTAAATTATACTATTTGTTCCATTAAGTTATATTAATTTATTCCCAACACTTATTCTCTTAATTTTTAATTTTTAGTGTGTCCCTTGGCTATATTCCTTCGAGTACATCTTCAATTTTTTTTGTCCAATCAGATTTCAGCTTCTTCGTGCTGCCATGTCAATCTAATCTGCCTCAGAATCAGCAGTGCTGGCCAATGTCACTTAAACTATATCAGCAATGGGGCTGTTTCTCTAACAAATACAATTTTAGATTCGCCTCACAGGGCAAGCTAGGGGGCTTGCAATAACATCAACAGTTTACTGTCCTCTGATTAGTTGGTCAGAGTAAAACTACCTGAATAGCCTGTGGTGATCTGCACATAATACATTTAAGTTAGAATTTTTTTTTTTACATCTACAATAGCTGACAGAGGAGGATAAAGTTGCTTGTTGTCAGGCATCCTTAAAAATCTATCTTTAAGGTAGACTTTCCAGAAAAGCTAGACATCATAAGGAGGGGTGAAGGAAGTAGAGGTAAGTTCCCCATTTGTTTAGTTTTGTCTGAATGCCAATTTTCCCAGGAAATGCTGGTGAAAGTAATGTAATGCTCAGTTACTATCAGTGTACAAAAAATCTCTTTCTCTCTCTCTCCAACGTCGTGTTTTTGTTTAATATTGATGGTTTGTATAATTGCAATGTGATAGTAGTGGTACTAAGAGGTGGATTAAATCCATTAAGTACCACTAAAGGCCCAGGTATCAAATGCATAGCCCACCACTGCTAAAAACAGTATTGAATCCACTGCATACAAGCTACTAGAAAGACTGGAGGAAAGATGCCCAAAAATGCTGCTGGAACCAAACAAGTGTCTTCTTATTATAATGAGTCTGATCATTTAACCTCAATCATTTTGTGTAAAACATTCCATGATAGAAATGAACACCATCTGTGCTTAGTGCACATGTTCCAGCACTCCATGGTTTGAAATTTAAATCCTGTTAACATTTCTGAAGTTAATCAATCTTGCTTATTTCTGCTTAGCCCCTTTGTTTTCTTTTGAACTAAATTCTGTATTGTTAATAGAGCCCTGCGTGGGGTGGGTTTCAGCCCGCAGGGCCCCCGAGGGCCTAAATTTAAAGTCAGACTTTTTAGTTTGCGGGGCAGGGTGGGTCAATTTGAAACTTATGTGGAGCGGGGAGGGTTGAGAATGATCCAAGTTTTGCAGGGCGGGCTGCGGGCTATGTCACGGATTCATGCGGGCTGTCCAGAAAATAAAGAACTCTCCGCTCTGCTGGTGATTCACATAAAGGAGTTCAACGGTGCCCTTGCTCACTTGAAAGACCGTAAGTCCGTATACACAGCAAGTACACTACTTTCGGTTTTGAGCGCCTCACATATTGAGGTTTTGCAAGTGACGTCACAGGGTCACGTGACTTTTGTTTATCTGCCATATTGGACGGTATGATCCGGATGGCATCCGGTCATTCAACATTGCTAAACATTTTAAAATAAGTAATAGTGGTTCAACATTAACCAACTGGTTGTTGTTTGTCAGTTACTGACTTCCCCGGAGGGATACAAAATAACCAGTGAGTATGATTATATCGTGCTGCGCTGTTGGCTGTGCAAATAGACATAGGAGTAAGCCTGCATTGTCATTTTATCGTTTTCCATCTGACCCGGAGAAAAAAGCCAAGTGGATCGCAGCGGTAAATAGGAAAGACTGGAATCCGACAGAATACAGTAGAATATGCAGCGAACACTTTGTATCAGGTAAATATATATTATTAGACTGTTGCGAAAATTTGTTGCTTTTAATGTAACTTTTTATGGTTCGAGTGTATTAAAGGTTGAATGTTAATATGTAGTTGTGCTGTGTGGGCTGTGGGGTGGGTGCAGGCTCAGAATTAGAAACTCACTGCGGGATGGGGCAGGCTGAAGTATTTGGTGTTGGGCGGGCCAGGTTAGAATTTCACTTGCGGGGCGGGGCGGGGCGGGGCGGGGCAGGCTGACCTACAAGGGTAAATGTGTGGGGTGGGCTTGTGATCTTGGCACGCCCAGGGCTCTAATTGTTACCTGACTAGTTCATTTGTGCCGATAAGATGAATAATAGTTCTAATTATAATGGTAGTGCCACTCTCCCTTTAGGTGTGGTACCATAAGTACATAACACAGTTATAAGCAAGGAAAACAGAAATCTCTCTCTCGCTCTGTGTGTGTTTGGGTGCAGCATCATGTACCTACTTTCAAAGTGACTTCATGTGCACATTGTATTGTCTAGTACAGCCCTCCTACCCAGTCAGCTGTCACTTATTGTGGATGTCACTGCCTTGCGCTCACCCACACAGTATCTAAGGGCTAGAGCACCACAGCAACCCGTGCTTTGGCAACTGCCACTGTGGATTGGGATACCCCATCACCAGCGGCAGAACACAGTCATGTCCCTTGAGCCCGCCCTCTGAAGCCCGCTCTCCTGGGGCTCTGCTCTAATTAAACATGGCACGACATCTATGGGAACCCTACAATGTTTGTGTGTGTGTGTGTGTGTGCTCCACTGAAGGAAAGGACAGTGCTGTCAGTAAGTGGGTGGCTGAGCTCTGTTGAACAGGAACATCACTTGTGGCAAACCCTTCTGATGTCTGTGTCTTAATGTGAAATCTGTTTCTGGAATCTTGTAACTATAGTGAAGGAATGCTGTGAAATAAACACTGGCAGTAACCTAGAATGCTCTTGCACTTTTAGGCCAAATAATGCATATTAAGCTGGGCCTGTTGATGGAGCTTTTAAATGTACAGTACAGTTTAAATGACAATACAACAAGACTATTTTTGAAAGTATTCAATATACTGTATACGTTTACGTCTGCCTACAAGTGATGCTACGGCGAGATAGGTATCCGAGTCTGAGTTTGCTTTTTTAAATTTTGAATTAATTTATCATCTGTTTTATAAGCTTATGTTCTATCAAGCTTCTGATCTATGAACATTTATTTATCTGTCTGCCTACCTGGCTTATAGTATGTGTGTATTCTATTCTGTCAATTATTGATATATGACTCCATGCAAGTCAGCAATACATAACAGTCAGTCAGCTTCTGCTCAGCAGTGCAGCAGCCTTATCAAGTGTCATGTGGCAGGCATGTGTGGGCACTGGAGAGGACAGAAAAACCATCTAAGACATGTTTCATGACTATGGTGCTGTGCTCAGGAGGTTCACAATAAACCACTTCAATCGTCTTCCGAGCAAAAAACATGTGACATCTCAACTTTCAAAAGTAAGTGCCCAATGATGATGTAAATCTCTTATTGCAAAAACATACATTTTATCATAAAACAAATAAACTCATAGCAAATTTAAAACTGCACTTTAAATGTTTCATCATCTTTCTGCTGTATGACTCCATTTCATTTTTGCTGCATGACTGACATGAGTCTTCCTTTGTTCATGGTTTTGGTGGGTGGTCGCAGTGCAGCGGTATAAGGTGAAGTTTTACAGCGCTACACCTGTAATGTACCTGAAAGAGTTATCACTTGTCTCGCTGAAGTCATAGACCCAGCATAAAAGAACAAAAACAAAAATTATTTTTATTTTTTTCTGGCTTGTTATTCTCTGTGTAATGGTTTATAAAACAGTTTATAAAAGTTTGTCTTGCATTACTTACTTCATGCTACTCACTGCATCCCTGAAGCTTCAAGCTTGATGTTTGAGCTTGCAGTCCAGGAACTATTTATATAATCATGGACTATGTGAAGGGCCTCAAGGTACCTAGGTTGCAGTGAGCATCAGTACAGTGGCATCCCTATACTTGCATTAGGCAAAGTGAACTGTAGTACAGTAGCTGAGTATCGCCAGAGGGAGCTGCTGGCAGCTGTTAGCTGGGTTTCATTCGCATGGTAATGGAGAGCAGCAAGGCTCCTATGCATTAATAATGGATGCACAGATTTAGATTTGCTGACAGGACTCTGTAAACGTGAGATAAGAGAGAACAGATGACAAAAATGTATGTCTCTCTCTATCCCTGTGACTCACTCGAGAAAATATTTTTTCCCAACTACTTGTCTGACTCTGTAGCAAAAATCTCTAGGCTTTTGAGAAAAACAGAGGTAAGCTGTCACTGGTGGTTGTATCTGCTGTCATATGGCAATTCCTATAGCTTAATAGGGTATCAAACTGGAAACATACAGTATGTGCCAAATTATATCTGATCAGGCATCAAGTACCCTCGCAAACAATGATTTGTAGCTTAAAAGTGTAGAATTTCATAAATACAGGAGCACATTACTTACAAACTAGATACATGACATCTCAGTGGCTAGAAGCAGTAGGTTAAATGTTCTTCATTTCTTTTTTAAGATTCGGTTCTCTCTGGGAGTAACGAGGATGGATAGGATCAGAAATGAGTATATCAGAGGGACAGCCCATGTAAGATGTTTTGGAGACAAAGTCAGAGAGGCTAGATTGAGATGGTTTGGACATGTACAGAGGAGGGATAGTGAGTAATATTGGCAGTAGGATGCTGAGGTTGGAACTACCAGGCAGAAGGCCTCGAGGAAGACCAAAGAAGAGATTTATGGATGTGGTGAAGGAAGACATGAAGGTCGTTGGAGTCAGAAAAGAAGATGCAGAGGATGGGGTGAGATGGAGGTGGATGATTTGCTGTGGCGACCCCTGAAGGGAGCAGCCGAAAGTAAAAGAAGAAGAAGAAGGTCACCAGTGACAGTTTAGAGAAAATCAGTGTCTTGCTAATAAGACGTAAAACATCATTTCTCACTTAAATATTCCAGATTGATTGAATTTTTTTAAATTAGTAAGTTAGCTACTGATTTTTCAATATGGTATTTCCACTGGTATAAAGTGAGCAACAATAAATTGCTCCCTAGCTCACTGAACACCAATCTATTTCTGTACTAGAAAGCCTACATTTGCATAGAATTGTCATTTTAAATAAGTATGTGGTTCTTGACCTGCCACCTACAATTTCTGGCTGTCACTGTGTGTTGTGGTGTTAGACTGGACATCAGCTTGAAATCTCTTCTGTGAATATTGTTCGAAATATTTCTGAACTGAGGTGGGAGAGGTATACAGAGAGATTGAAGTAAGGGGGTAAAACAGAAAGGAAGTGAAAAGGACTAAGAGAAAAGTAGACAGAGGGCAAGGGACAGAGACGGACGGCTCCGGGAAGTTACTAATGGCTTCCACATTAAACATTAGTAGTGGCTACAATAATACCCAATGTAAAATGAATCACTGACAGATTCACAGAACTGCTACACTATAAGGAATAATGCTAACAATGTTTGTATGTGTGTGTGTGTGTATGTGTGGTAACCCTGTGGCCCTCTTTGAGCTGTTGGTTAGTGGAGCACGTAATTAGCTCCAGCCACAAGCTGCAAAAAGCCACTCTATTTTTCCTTTTCTTCTATCAAGCCTACATCATTTTCCCCTCAAAATTCATCAGTAGCACAAATATACACGCCAACATTTCTTCTGTCCCTCATGTTGAGCCTCATTCTGTGGATTCAGAAGCTCTTTCACACCTCAATTAAACCATTTCAACTTCAATAAGGTATAAATCCTCAGCAGCATTAGTGTATGAACACTATTCTTAAGCAGCTCAGCAGCTCCCTCATACTCCAAAAGGAATAGTGAGTGTTTTAATAACATGGGATGTGGCCCAGCAACCTGAAAGATTTATTG
Source organism: Plotosus lineatus (assembly GCA_024760905.1). NCBI lineage: Eukaryota > Metazoa > Chordata > Actinopteri > Siluriformes > Plotosidae > Plotosus > Plotosus lineatus. The sequence goes on from CM045741.1 coordinate 26,354,234, forward strand.
ACCTGTACTGAAGGACTGAATAGGAGAAGGAGAGAGAGAGAGAGAGAGAGAGAGAGAGAGAGAGAGAGAGAGAGAGAGATTTGTGCATCCTAAAGACGGCTCTGGTACACACTATCCTAATGCCTCTTCACATTCAGTGAAAGATTGACATGTTCAGTGCTCTCATACGCCATTGATGGTCATTAACTAATTCAATCAGCACAAGAGAGCTGCAGAAGGAAGTGAATTGCAAAGCAGATCTTGAGGGGCAATATTAATGACAGCAGGGAGATGAGTGTAAATCGACTATTTACACACTATTTCACCAAGATTTATTTATTTTTTTTTTTTTTCCCCAGTCAGGCCCTTTTGGAAAATGGCATTACATCACATATGTTTTCTGAAGGTATTTGGGAGTTTCCTTTACTAAAACAAAATCTGTGTACACTTACCTGCATAAATATGCATCCAATATGAGCCTCCATTTTAAAATTTATTATGCATTTTTTCCAGAATGTTTTTAACAAATGTTCAATCAAAAGAAAAACAAATAAAAAAGAAGTACTGATATATCATCATTTTATGATACCTGACAGAGTTTTAATAGATACACTAACTGTCAAACTTCTTTCAGATTTTTTTTGTTTAAGCCTTTTAAGCAGGTTCAGATGAGTGAATAACCTGAAAAGGAAGACCGAAAGTAATATGTCAGAACTACTAAGATGAAAAGAGCAAGATGGTAAGCTTCAAATCATGGAATGTCTCACACGGTCTCCAGACTTAATCAAGCTAGTTTGGAATGAAGAAAATCATTAATTTTTTTTTTTTTTTTTTTAAATTTTCCTCCACTTTCTCCCTAATTTATTCATATCCGATTCCCATCCATCAAGTATCGCCTTCTCTACCAGACTACCAACCTGGGAGGGGCGAAAGCATAGGCACCAACCTCTTTTTGAACCGCTGCACCATGCGTATTTGGTTGCGGTCAAACATACTCAGAGGGAAAGCGCTATTTGCCCCCTCGTACGAATGAGCTCACAGAGGCCTATGAATGGCTGGTAATCGCTATGAGCAAAGGGGAGGTAAGCGTATGCTATGGCTGTGGTATTAATCTATACTGGAACTTGCAATCTCCGGGTTAATAGTCACGCACCTTGTCAACGCGACACTTGGGAGCAGTGATGAAGTTGACAGAAAGATGAAAGCAAAGCAACAGTGTTGGGATGAATTTCCATGATAATATTTGATTTCTTTGGTTGAAAGAGGTGGGTTCAGCAAAAATGTGAAAAAAGTGGCTGCTTTGATGAGTCAAATTTCAGATTAAAATTTTTCCGTCTATTATATTTTTATACATAACATGTATCTATTTATAGCTGTCTATCTACCTATCTATCTATGTGTGTGTATATATACACTCCTGGTGAAAAGTTTTGGAAACCCATCATTTTTTAGTTTTAAGAAATTTCAGAAGTTCAAGTCCAGTGAATGACCTAAAAAGGAATAAAGCTGAGTATTGTATCAGAAATATCTGAGAAGAAAATAAGACGACATTAGGATTCAAATGTTTGAAACTGCCTCAGCAAGGTCTCCACTCTAACCCCATCGAGCTGATTGAGAATGGAGTGAACAGTAGGGACAAACGCAACCAACAAACGCCACATGTTTATAGAAACGTCTGCAACAGTGTTGGGAAGAAACTTCCACAAAAAATGTTTGATGTTCATCAGGGAAAGAAAACCTTGTGTTCAGCTGGAGGATCTGCAAAAGGAGGCAATGCCTATGAGTCAAAATTTGCGATAAAAGTTTTAAACAGAACAAATCTTACGTACTTATGAACATTTTTAGTTACGGTATATGCTTCAATTTCATATTACACTGAGACACAAAACCGAATAGCTTTTTCTAAAAAACCTGAAAAAGTGAAGGTGTGCCAAAGGTTTTGACTGGTAGTTTATATCAAAAGAAAGTTAGTTGAACAGGAAAAACACTTTTATATTCAAAGTTTTAATATATATTAAAAATATATACTAACTGTCAAAATTTTTAGAACACTGCCACTTTTTGGGGTTTTTAATAAAATGTAATGTACATTTTAGGCAGTTTTAAATAAACTTGCCGTCTTGACATAAAATGCCAGCCATTTCAGAAACGGGCATCATGTATCAGGTTATTATACTCATAAAATTTCTGTGGCCAGTCAGAAAGAACAGGATATTTACACATGGCTAATAAGCTGCTCTTCCATGTTGATGTAAGAGGAACATTTAAATTATGGTTTCCACATGGAAACATTACGACATACTCCATGTCTGGAAACACTTGTCATTCAACAGTATCTTTAAGCTACGATTGATAATTGCCTGACTATTGATGCATGAAAGTTCAGCTCCGTTGAACTCCACCCACTTTTTGTCACGTGAGATAAATTCACCTCTCGTCACGAAGATTGCACACAATCATTGATTTTGCATGGTCACTTGCCAGTTATCATTTCCTATGTATATGAGACTTAAATTGTGAGTGAGAATAGTTGTGTGTTTGTGTTGCCCTGCAATGGCAGGGCAAACTGTTCAGGATGTACCCATCCCTCCCCCTGAGTCACCTGAGCTAGGCTCTAGTCTCCCTGTGGCCCTCGTAGGACTAAGTGGTTTGTAAAATTAATAAATGAATGAATGGATGGCAATATTTCTAGAAACAAAGAGAAAATGATTGAGGAACTAGAAATAAAGTAAAGCACAGGCTGGGCAGCACGGTGGTGAACTGGTTAGCACATCTGCCTAACAGTGGGAAGGTACTGGGTGGTTCAGAGAATGAATGAAGCCCAGGCTTTTACTTAGACTTACTCCAAGGTGTGACCTCCAAGCTATAAAAATTGCTTTAATAGATTCCTGAAATGTCAATAGCCTCAATCAGAGTGAATATTGGTAGCTCTGCTAATATTTCTTTCACAAGGCAATTTGACTCTGAAACATTATGAGATGGGCGGCACGGTGGCATATTGGTTAACATGTCTGCTTTACAGCAAGAAGGTCCAGGGTTCGATTCCCAGTTCGGGCATTTCTGTGTGGAGTTTGCATGACTCCTCGTGTTTGTGTTGGTTCCCTCTGGGTACTTCGGCTTCATCTTACAGTCCAAAAACATGCACAGTAGGTTAACTGATTGTTCCAAATTGCCCCTAGGTGTGAGTAGTTTTATGAATGGTTATGTTAGTGTTTGTCATACAATGGCCTTGAAAGCTGTCCACGGTGCCCTTACTCAGAGTCGGCTGAGATGGGCACCAGCCTCCCTGCCACCCTAATTAGGATTAAGCGGTTCAGAAAATGAATGAATGAAAGAAAATTATGGTGCCAAGTTGCTGAATTAGTGTAGATGGCTGTAATTATTCCATAAGTATTTGAAAAGTTTAACAAAGGAACTTCAGAACATCAATGAAGCATCTTCAGTTTCCAATTCATTGTAAACATTATTAATTATCTAAGTTACATAAAGGGTCGCATGCTTAGTTAGTAGAAGTGTATTATTTAGTAATAAATGCTATACAGATCTGCAGAGTTAGCAAGAGCTGTTTTAGTCTTGTAAGTCTCATTAACTGCACAAGTAGGTCATCATCTCCATTGTTTCCCCACTGTGGTGCTTCATCAAAGGTGCTTCTTGCAATATTCACCAAACAATAAGTCAACAGTAATGCAAGTCTCTCTCTCTCTCTCTCTCTCTCTCTCTCTCTCTCTTGGTCTGTAAACATCAGAAACTGACATTCCTGTTGGATGAAGAGCTTGTTAAAGTAAGATGATACACCACTTGTTTTATTTGTGAGGATTTGAACATGTGTGCTAGTGAGTGAGGGGCAGGCACAGTTGCTCTGGCTGTGTGTGCATAGTGCCAGACAATTTCTGCCAATTACATGTGATTGTGCTTTCATTATATACACTCCAGGTGGTGTATGAGTCGCCTATTGGCTGGTGAGAAAGAAAAATCCTCCTACACATGGCCTTGAGACCAACATGGGGGGGGGCTCTTTTCCACTCACAAAAAGTAAACAAGCTTAATTTGATATATTACAACACAGTTTGTTGTATACAGTTCCCAGACATATTTGATTAAAAGAAGTGGTGAAAGAAGTTTGATTAATAATGCTTTAATTGATTTTTAAATTATGTAACTATAGTGGAGGACAGAGGCAAGATATGTAGAAATTAAACAAAGGTACTTAGGATAAACTGTGCTTCAATTCACATGGGATTATGTAAATGGATTAGTTTTTAGCCACTATTCCAGTGAGAAGCTGGTATTTTAGATATGTCAAAGTATAGGACCACCAACTTCATTCATTCAAAGTATAGGACCACCAACTTCATTCATTCATTCATTCATATAGTGGAACATTTAATCTTACCTCAAGAGAGGTGGAGCCTAGTTGGAGCAGGGTACAACTGAACTGTTCCTCAGACTGTTCCAGGGTCAGCACACACTCACATAACCATTCACACTCACATTTAATGAAAACTTAGTGATAAATTAACTTTCTTTTCTGTTGCTTGTATTTGCACTTATGTGGACACTTCTAGACTTCTCCGAACACTAAGGAGTTCTTGCTGTAGTGCAGTTATTACAGTTTCATGATGCACAATGCTTTTGCTGTCACTAACTGGCAGTGTGATGGTGACAGCTAAACCTCTGACTCATCCTTGATGTCTGCCTGCCTTCCCCGTGGAAGACAAAAATAGACATCTGGATTGTTTCAGACTTGAAGGATCTAAGGATGAAGATTTAGTCAATGTGTATACCTTTGGGCAACTGCAAATGATTCTAACTGAAATGTACATTTTATCTTGGCCTCTTCTTTCCACTGTCACCATTTGAAAAGCTTCTAGTCAAGGTCGTAAAAAATATTAACACAGTTTATTACCACACCTCATTTACAAACACTGTAAAAATATGACATATGTAGATTCAATAAAATATGAATTTTGACACTAAAACTACGTTAAGTTACTGACATACATCACTATATTTTAACCAAGAATTCCTATTCAAATGCAGGACTGGACAATTCGCAAACAGCAGTCAAGACAAGCAGCTCGTTTTGTATTCACTGTTGCCCTGCAGACAAGCAGGTTCAGCAGACTGATGATACATCAGCAAAGAGTAGTTTTGTAATCATTCAACAACCAAAAAAATTCTACTGAATCCAGGAAAAAAAAATCATCTGATATGCTTGAACTTAACACATTCTAAAATTAAAAATCCAATGACAGCCATTAAACATGTCTAAATTCCTTACTGCATTGGCAGATGTTCCTATCCAAAGTGACTTGCCATTACCTTTTTGTTTATTGTTTTTTCATACAACTGAGCAATTCAATGGCCCAACAGTGCTGATGGTGGGACTTGAACTGCTGACCTATGGATCAGTAGCCCATTGCCTTATACACTAGGCTACCACTGCCCTTCACTGCCCGCATGTGAACTGACAAAAAAGGTCTGGGTGTTGTTGGTAAGGATTTTTTTTGTTATGCATATTACTATTTTTTATCAACTTTTGAAGCAAATTATCATAGTTATCACATTTTGAATTAAGAAAATGACAATTGGTGACCTCTTGGGCTAGTAAGTAATTCATCAGAAACTCGTACAGAGAGGAACTAGCAGCTGTATGCTCATGAAGTTCCACTCACACTTTGAGCTCATTTTCAGTAACGGGACAGCACTTTATATTGAAGCGCAGGAAATATACACTAAATTTATGCTGGGATTTCAGAATACATCACGATACACACACACACACACACACACACACACACACACACACACACACACACACACACACACACACAGACACACACACGAATGCCTAGACCAGTAGATTTATGTTGTAAGATGGGTTTAATTGTGTTATGCTAAAAACCCTCCAAGATTACCATAACATTTGGCATTCAAACAGGGACGCTAACACAGCAGTTGTGATGTGGTTTAGCATTTTGAGCAAGAAAGCCTTAAGTACACTCGCCTCGAGAAGGCCAAGTACTATGTACTTATTCAGTATACACCAAAACACACAACTAAGATTTATATATTATATTATTGACTTGGGTAAAGTGCTGTTTGCCATTTTGACTCATGTGCAGTTAGTGGAATTGTAATATAACTTTTTTGTCTTGTACTAAAGCTAATTTATGAACTGAATTTTTCAGCGCAATAGCTGCTATGTGTAATCTTAAAGCTTTGTTGCAGTGTATACAGTCATACCTTGCCACTTCGAGATTTGAGTATTGTGGTCTTGGTGCATCACGGCATTAAAAAAAAAAAAAAAAATCAAAAAATTTGTGCCGAAATTCGCAGGGACCTCCCATTCGTCGACCGTGTGGTACATCAAAAAAGACGAAGTGAACATTCGGAAAACGGCATCAATATCCTTTTCCAAAGACACTAAGCAAGTGGTAAGCACTATAAATAAAACATTGTTAAGATGGAGAACGCGCTATCGGTTTGGATCTCGGACTGTCGGGAGAATAAGATCAGTCTGAATAGCAACATGATTCGAATCAAAGCGAAAGCTTTGTATGATAGCTTAGCGCCGGACGATGAAGATGAATCTCAGCCTAGTACCAGTACCGCTGAGCCACAAGAAAAACGTGGTTTTGCTGCCAGCAAGGGCTGGTTTGAAAACTTTAAGAAGCCTGCAGAGTGTTTCGCTATATGGGGAGGCCTCCTCGGCAGACCACGTGGCAGCCAAACGGGACGTCGAGGTAGAGTTCCCAAAAGTAATTAAAGATAATGGTTATCTTCCAGAACAAGTGTTCAATAAGGATGAGACTGGTCTCTTTTGGAAGATGATGCCTTCTCAGACATTTTTGTACAAAAACATATTTGTACTAAAAAGAAACAGCAGTCACAACTCCCCATTACCATGTTCCTTGTGCTCTGAAAACCTCCCGCAGAAGCTTCTCCTGCTGCCTCTACACCTCCTCCTGCTCCTACCGCGCCTCCTGCCCCTTCGACTTCCGTCAATGATCCAATGCCTCTCGAATCTGACAAAGAGGCATGATCGGACTTGCAATAACCATCATCTTCATCATTTTCACTTCATCTTTACTTCACCTCCATCGTACTGCACAGGTCTCTCGTCATCTCGCGTCGTCACATATCAAGCGGAGAAAAGCTTCTCAGAGGTGAGTACAGTACTTAAAGTATTTATACTGTACTTATAAATATATACAGTAAAACCTCCGCTGACGAACGCTTAAGCTCACGAACTTTTCGCCTCAAGAACATTAAATTTGCGAGCATATAGTCTCTGCTGACGAACTAGTTTTCGGCGGACGAACCAAACCACGCGGTCGAACAGCGGCCACGAGAAGCTGACGCACGCTCATGGTGTCACAGTTCGTCACCCCCTTTCTTTGAATGCGGATGTGGTTTGTGTTTGATAGACATTTTGGACCATATTGAGTGTACTTTTGCTATTATGGGACCGAAAAAGACCCCACCACAGGCGGAGATCATTGAAAAACACGAACGAGGTGTGTATAATACAATATACTCACTATCCCTCCTCTGTACATGTCCAAACCATCTCAATCTAGCCTCTCTGACTTTGTCTCCAAAACGTCTTACATGTGCTGTCCCTCTGATGTGCTCATTCCTAATCCTATCCATCCTCGTTACTCCCAAAGAGAACCTCAACATTTTCATCTCTGCTACCTCCAGCTCTGCCTCCTGTCTTTTCCCCAGGGCCACTGTTTCTAACCCATACAGCATCGTTGGCCTCAACACCGTCTTGTACACTTTTCCTTTCATTCTTGCCGATACCCTCCTATCACACATCACACCGGACACTTTTCTCCAACCATTCCAACCTGCCTGCACACGCTTCTTGACCTCTTTTCCACACTCTCCATTGCTCTGGATTGTTGAGCCTAAGTACTTAAAATCCTCCACCTTTCTTTTCTCTGCTCCCTGTAATCTCACCGTTCCTCTTGGGTCCTTGTCATTCATGCACATGTATTCTGTCTTACTGAGGCTAATGTTCATTCCCCTCCTTTCCAGGGCATACCTCCACCTCTCTAGATTTTCCTGCACTTGTTCTCTGCTCTCACTACAGATCTCAATGTCATCTACAAACATCGTAGTCCATGGGGAATCTTGTCTAACATCATCTGTCAGCCTGTCCATCACCATAGCAAACAAGAAGCGGCTGAGAGCTGACCCTTGATTCAGTCCCACCTCCACCTTGAACTCTTCTGTCACACCGACAGCACACCTCACCACTGTCTTACATCTCTCATACATGTCCTGCACCACTCTAACATACTTCTCTGCCACTCCAGACTTCCTCATACAATACCACAGTTCTTCTCTCGGCACCCTGTCATATGCTTTCTCCAAATCCACAAAGGCACAATGCAGCTCCCTCTGACCTTCTCTGTACTTCTCCATTACTCAAGGCAAACACTGCATCTGTGGTGCTCTTTCTTGGCATGAAACCAAACTGTTGTTCACAAATGCTGACCTCTGCCCTTAGTCTTGCTTCCACTATTCTTTCCCATAACTTCATCATATGGCTCATCACCTTTATCCCTCTGTAGTTGCCACAACTCTGCACGTCTCCCTTGTTCTTAAAAATGGGCACAGCACACTTCTCCTCCATTCCTCTGGCATCCTCTCACTCTCTACGACCTTGTTAAATGTTTTTGTCAGAAAATCTACTGCTACCTCTCCTAGACACTTCCATACCTCCACCAGTATGTCATCAGGACCAACTGCCTTTCCATTCTTCATCCTCTTCAATGCCCTCCTCACTTCACCCTTACTAATCTTTGCTACTTTCTGGTCCTCAACAGTCACCTCTTCTACTCTTTTTTCTCTCTCATTTTCCTCATTCATCAGCTCTTCAAAGTACTCTTTCCATCTTCCCAGCACACTTCTGTCATCAGTCAATACATTTCCCTCTCTGTCCTTTATCAATCTAACTTGCTGCACGTCCTTCCCATCTCTATTTCTCTGCTGTGCTAACCTGTATAAATCATTTTCTCCCTCCTTACTTTCCAACCGAGCATACAAGTCATCAAATGCGCTCTGTTTGGCCTTTGACACTGCTACCTTTGCCTTACGCTGTGTCTCCCTGTACTCCTGTTTACTCTCTTCGGTTTTCTCAATGTCCCACTTCTTCTTAGCTAACCTCTTCCTTTGTACACACTCCTGCACTTCCTCATTTCACCACCAAGTCTCCTTATCTACTTTCCTTCCAGATGACACACCAAGTATTCTCCTACCTGTCTCCCTGATCACATTAGCTGTAGTTGTCCAGTCATCTGGAAGCACTTCTTGACCACCCAAAGCCTGTTTCAACTCCTCCTTGAAGACAACCCGACACTCTTCCTTTTATGTCTTGATATTGTATAGACGCTAAAACATATGCATGTGGTAGAAATGAGAGGGGTGTCCCTACTTCGCAATTTTTTTGAATATCGCGGCCAGGTTTGGTCTACATTGTCCGCGATATTCAAGGGATGACTGTATTGTGAATGCATTTAAAAAAAAAAAAAAATGAAGCTGTGTACTAGTAAACATACAGTGGTAGTTTCTGGACATTAAAAAGCACTCTTCTCATCATCACAATGTAATGAAACTCAGGCAGGATTTTAGAATAAATGTTCATAAATGAGTTGGATTATTTCCAGCATTTACCTGTCCAAATGAGCCTATTCATTTATTGTGTCCCAGATTGTCACATGAGCTAAACTGATTGCAAGAGAGCACGAGAAATGCTGTCACAAAAATAACGCAGTTACTAATCCCACTATATACTGGTACTAGGATTTCTCCACCTTGACCTTCCAAGTACAAAAGTATCCCAGTCCAACTTTATACATTCATCAGCTGTCGGTCTCTTAAGAATACCCAAGTTTTCCTTGCATGTATGGAGGACTTTCTTTTTATTTTCTATACAGTACAAAAGGAGTCAAATGTCAATGACAAAAGTCTAAAATTACTCTATGTATATTTCCTTAATTTATAGTATAACTTATCACTTTCCTGTCCCTGTAATGTGGCTGTAATAATGCACTCACCTGACAGGCCTGGTACAGAAGCTGGTGCTCAAATTTTTTAATGCCAAGGATCTGCTGGAACATTTCATAAAGCTGGTCTTTGCTGAGGATGAGTTCAGATGCGGCACTAGCGGTCATGCGCTGTTGAGCCTTACGAGGGTCCTCATCGCCACGATAAATGGTATCAAACTTTGCCATCCAGGAACTCAGGACCGTCTCCTTACTCAAGCCATCAATCTCAGGCAGGCTGCGGACGCGCTTCTCAATATGGCGCTTGAAGACTTCACGGCAGTCTACAGCTGAAAATCCGCCAGTCTGGACCATCTTTGCCACACGATCACTTTTCAGAAACACCTACAAGTCACATGTCCAAAAAGAACTTTTTTTAATGCATTCTTTATTAAACAAATTTATCTTTAATGTAATCCTTATATGTGATTCCTTACTCTTTTTTTTTTTTTTTTTTACACTTTTTCCCCAATGTGTATATAGGGTCAGTATGGTTATGTTGAGCCAGTATGGATGCACTCAGCGGCAGCTTGGCATCACTGGGCCTTAAACCCCTAACCCTTCTCCAATCATTAATTCAGATCATTTAACCCATTCAGCCACTACTGTACCCAAACTAATGCAGTGTCACTTGTACTTCTGATAGACTGCAGAGCAGGTGCAATAGCAAAAATACAGCAAAATACTACAGTATATTTTGTTTGTTTGTTTGTTTGGATGTCTGGGGGTTTTTTTTTGTTTGTTTTGGGGGATTTTTGCTTAAACTTTTGAATACATGAAGAGAACAACGGTACTTTCAGTTGTTTATGCTCATCAGAGAGATTTAAAGGTCTGAAGAGGCTGAGTGAAACAGTAAAAAGTAATTTCCAAATCTTTTAGGTCGAATGGAAATATCCCATATGAACAACCCAAATAATGTAACACGGCTCTCTGTTGGTTACAGTATACTGCTTATAGCATATGGAAGCAGTTCTACTATTACATATTCTGCATTATTTAACAGACCCAACGTAATTTTACTGGTAATGCTAACAGTAGCACCATCAGTAGATTGTGACCATAGATTTTTGAGAGGAGAGACAACATAAACAATGAAATCAAATAAAATGAAGTTAAAAATTAATTACACTTATAATATAGGGTACTATCTACTTATTTTTTTTACTCTGGAGTTTTCTGTGTTTTTTGAAGTACCTTTGCTGCACTGTGTTTGATACAGCAGGTTACTCTCACTGTGCTGGTAAAGTCTGTTGTGCTTTTTACATCCGAGCCATAGTGGCTCATCAGGCCAATACTTATCCCCAGTTTCTGTAGAGTGAAGCAACTAGGAGGACAACTGCTCCTGAATGTGACGCTAGTCCATCGCAGGTTACCTTCCCAGTATGTTTTCACTGGTACCCATTTGCTGGGTGAACAGAGGCACACTTGTGGTTGAGATCTTGCCCAGGGGTCTTAGTACAGTGGGAGTTCTAACTGGGATTTGAACACACAACCTCCCGATCATGAGCACAGCACCCTAACCATTACACCACTGGCCCCACACTCTCACTGTGCTGCCTTAACATTAATTAAGGTTGCTAGGTCTCAGCAAAATTTCCACCCCTAACAAATGCTCTTGTTCAGAGCAACTTCCAATAAACTTTTTTATACAACTGAGTGTTAAGGCCTTGCTCAAGGACTGAACCTCGTACTTACTTGGTACCTCGACTTACGAGTGTCCCTAATAACGAATTTTCCATAATACAAGCTTCAATCCCACCAAAAATCTGCCCCAACCAACGAACAAATTTTCTACTTGTGAGCTCTGCTTGGAAAATGGCTTTTTTGGGTTAATTAGCCTTGTATTACTTCCGCGTGTACAGTAGGCCCTCGTTATTCACGGGGTTTCGGTTCTGGCCCCTCCCGCGAATCAAGATATTCTGCAAGTTCTGTACCTGGAAGTAAAACCCTATGTATCATATTACATGCGTGAATGATCAGCCGGAAGTAAAATACTATGTACAGTTACATGCGCTAAAATATGCTTCTTAAACACATTCTATAGACAGTCTTACTCATTAATACAGTATTAACATAGTAAAATGTAGCAATGATTAAGAAAAAACTTTTTAATTTTGTACTGTGATATTAATAAAATATATAAACATATATATATATATATATATATATATATATATATATATATATATATAAACATATATATGTGTATATGTTTTTATATGTATATATATATATAAACATATACATATATATATATATATTTTATATATATACATATATATATATATATATATATATATATATATATATATATATATATATATATATATATATATATATACACATACACACACACACACACACACACACATATTATATATATTATATATGTACTCAATACGCAGGCCTTGTAGACTCTTATCTTGGTGTTGGTGGTTAGCATGGAGTTGTCCCAAACTTGCTTCGCCAGACGGGCCATCACTGTCAATGCCGTGCCGATACGAGCATTCAGTTCGACGTCTAGAGAGAAGTTGCTGGAGATGATCGATCCGAGGTAGGTGAACTTTTCCACAACCTCAAGGGTGTGGTCGCCGATGTTGACACTAGGAGCACTGCTGACATCCTGGCCCATGACCTCGGTCTTATTAAGGCTGATGGTGAGGCCAAACTCAGAGCAGGCACCAGCAAAGCAGTTGATGAGATGCTGGAGCACTTCCTCGGTGTGGGCAACAAGACCAGCATCATCAGCAAAGAGCAGCTACCAGATGAGAACGCTCCGCACCTTGGTCTTTGCTCTGAGGCGTGCCAGGTTAAAAGAGGCCTTCGTCACTCCTGGCATGGGGGAAGATGCCATCTTCAACGTTCCGGAAGGCGTAGCACAGGAGCAGGGAGAAAAAGATGCTATAAAGGGTTGAAGTGAGGACACAACCCTGCTTCACACCGTTCTTGATTGGAAAAGGGTCTAAGGGTGATCCATCAAACTGGACAATGCCATTCATGTCCTGGTGGAATGATTTGATAATGCTCAAAATCCAGGGGGGGACATCCAATTCGCTGGAAAAGGGCAAGCAGTACATCCCTGCTGAACAAGTCAAAAGCCTTGGTCAGGTCGATGAAGGCCAAATAGAGGGGTGGTCTCTGCTCCCGGCACTTCTCTTGCAGCTGCCTCACAGAGAAGACCATATCTATGGTTGACCTGGCTGCCCTGATTCCACACTGTGCCTCTGGATACACACATTCGGCAAGTAGTTGGAGCCTGTTGAGGACTACATGGGCAAAAGCTTTGGCAACTATGCTTAGGAGTGAGATGCCACGATAGTTGTTGCAATCACTTCGCTCCCTCTTGTTCTTGTAGAGGGTGATGATTTTGGCATCACGCATGTCTTGGGGAACAGCCCCTTCCTCCCAGCACTGCAGTAGGAACTCATGGAGGTGTTTCAAGAGCGAGCTCTCCTTTATGGCTTTGACGATTTCAGGCGGGATGTGGTCACTGCCTGGAGCCTTGTCGCTTGAGATGGAGTCTATCGCCTTGATGAGCTCCTCGATGGTGGGTGGAGCATCAAGCTCATCCATAACAGACAGTGGAGGGATGTTCTCAAGGGCTGTGTTCGAGACGGTGGTTTCTCTCGAGTAGAGGTCTTGGTAGTGCTCAGCCCATCTCTCCATTTGTTTGCCACGATCTTTGATGATGTTGCCTGCAGCTGATTTGAGTGGGCACTTTCGATGGCACTGGGACCGAAAGCCTTCTTCATGCCTTCGTACATTCTGCCCTTGTTTCCAAGATCTGAGGAAACCTGTACATCCTGGCAGTTAAGCCAGTAGTTGTTAGTACAACGCCTTGCAATCTTTTGTGCATTATTTCTTGCAGTGCGCAGTGCAGCAAGCGTTTGCACAGAGGGCTCCTTCTTGTGAGCGATTAGGGCTGCACGTTTGGTGGCGATGGCAGGTTCCATCTCAGCCGCTCCTGCTTCAAACCAATCCGCACTCCTCCCCACCTTCTTCCCAAAGGTGCCTATAGTGGTCTCAAACATAGCCTCTCGAATGTGGTTCCACCTTGTAGTAGAACAGTCAGTGGGGCAGTCCACCAGGGCTACATTTATGGCTTCAGCATAGCGTTCCTGCAGTTCAGGCACTGCAGTCATAGCTGTGTTGACGCGGGGCCAGAGTTTCTGCTTGGAGCGGTTGACACGTTTGAGGCAGAGACGTACTTTGGTGACAACGAGGGAATGGTTGGTGTCACAGTCAGCGCTGTGAAAACTGCGTATGACCAGCACTTGGTTCAGCAGGGATGTCCTGGTGATGACAAAGTCCAGCTGATGCCAGTTGCGAGACCCTGGGTGTCTCCAAGACACTCGATGGCAGGACTTGGTGGAGAAGAATGTGTTGGTCAGACAGAGGTCATGAAAGGAGCAGAGTTCAAGAAGGCGTTGGCCATTCTCATCGAGCTTGCCAATGCAGCGGAGCCAGGAGTCGTGATCTTCCCCTATCCGTGTGTTAAAGTGCCGAGCAGAAACATTCTCGATTATTATTATGACAATTTTTCAGCCTTGTATCCAGCTTAGAGCTGCTCACTGGCTGTACATTATTACCCTGCACTGAAATGTACTTCAAGGCTGCTAAGCGCCAAGCGCGACCATATAGGTCCATACATCCTGTTATTCAGGTACCCATTTAACAGCTGGGTGGACTGAGTGCAATGTGGATTAAGTGCCTTAACACAACACAGCTTCAGACCCAGGTCACACATTTTTTGTTGTCTCCACCTGGATTCGAACCCGGGTCCTTGCGATGATAGGCCAAGAAGCTAACCATTACACCACACCATACGCCGTGCTCATCTTCATGGTGTTTTTCTTGGCAAGGATAGTGCAGTGGTTTTGCCACTGCCTTCTGCACGATGCGAACCTACGGACAATTTAGAACGGCCAATTAACCTACTGTGCGTGTTTTTGGACTGTTTGAGGAAACCGGAGTACCCACAGAGGAAACCCATGCAAGCATGGGGAGAACATGCAAAATCCACACAGAATTGCCCAGGCCAGGAATCGAACCCAGGCCTTCTTGCTGTGAGGCAGACGTGCTAACCACTACGCCACCAATCTGCTGGATCCTGGCTTCGAGCGCATCGTAGAATGCATTCTTCACGTCAACTGGAGAGCAAAGCGTCGGAGCGTAGGCACTAATGATGGTAGTTGGCCCAGAGGAGGTTTGGAGATGGAGAGAGAGGATTCGCAGAGTGCCTGAGGACAGCAGTTCAACAAAGGACAGAAAGGAGTTTCGCAAAACAAATCCAACACCATATGGGTGAGGCTCGTCAGGCTTCTGCTCCTGCCAGAAGTACGTAGAATCCTTCTCCTTCAGGCTGCCACTGCCCAGGAGTCACATCTTTTGCAGTGCAGCAATGTCAATGTTGAGCCTACTCAGCTTGCGGTTGATGATGGCAGTTTTCCTGGTGTTGCTGATTTGCTGGAGATCATCAGAGAGGCCAGGACACATTGTTCTGACGTTCCAGGTTGCCAGACTCAGCACTGGCTGCTTTCATTTCTTGTTATTGCCTGATGCAGTGTTTACAGTCCATGCTTTGGCTTTTGACCTACACTTCAAGCACTCATTGAAGTAAGCAGACTGTGGCGGGCCAGCACCTTACTGGCTGGGGGCTGCCCAGCTAAAGACAGGCGGGAGCTGGTCAGTGGGACTCAATGATCCCTCCCACCATCGGGAGATAGCCCTAGGCACCAGAGCTTACGCCAATTAGCCCTGGGCTTTAAATCAGTAACTGCATCTCCCCATGTTGAGCTGCCTCAGAAGGCGGCACTGGAGTGACCTCTCCAGGACACAGGCCACAGCAAAGTTGTGGAGGAACTGAGATGCCCAGTCGACAGATTCCCCTTCTCGGCCTAGCTGGTAGTGTCCAACAGAAGAGGCTAGCTGATACAGTTGGTACCAACTTGGCTACAGGAGTTGCTGGGAGGTGTTGCTACACGTGGATCAACCGCCTTCGGGGCTCCACTCTGGATTTTCTGTAGGGGGTGTCTCCCTTAGCCATTGTCACTCCCGTGATGACCACAAGGCAGTGGTGCTATTTGCCCAGAGCTGGGGGTTGTAAGTCAGAGTTGTCCTTCTCTTAGCCTTTACCTCAAGGGCTTTATCTGCAAGGCAGCAGATGGTTGATGAGTGAGTACTAGGGCATGTCCACACGCCGATGGCTGTAAGGTGCCCAGTTACCAGAGTGTGCCGCGAAGAGGCAATGTGAGAGTCTTGACTTAGCAGAAGCGTTGTACCATCAGAAAGGACTTATGCACTTGGCCTTCTTTTCAATCAATGAGCTACATGGAGACTGCAGATGAAGCTGGAAGCGAGAAGTCTAAGCAACTACACTACAGCTGCTCTACAGCACTAGGTGCTATACTAAGTCCTGTGCAATACACCCCAACCCATAGAAAGCATATTATATATATGTTATAAAAAGCCATACAGGTACAAAAAATGTCTAAAAATGCTTAGCAGATGCCCACTAGAGGGAGGCATTGCACTGTACTGTACATAAAGAACAGAAAAGTGTGACGTAATGACATAATGAGCTTTCAGCCTGACCCAGAATGCAGGAGGCAGCGTGAGATGGCAGAATGGATTTATTATTGAAAAGGAAAGCACTTAAGCAGCGGTTTAACCGAGGTGAGCGTGTGGTTTGTGTTTATAGGGAGTAGATGAGAAGAGTGAATTCAGGTGCGAGCCACCGAGCAGCTCAGCCACGCCCCTCAGCCCGAGCAGGCGAGAAAACAAAGTTAGATGAGCACAGCCGTCAAAATCAAAGTCCATAACAAAAGAACATGAAGTGTAATAAATTGGATAAACAAAACAAAAGGATAAACATACTCTAGCACAGTACATAAAATTACACAAACATTCTAAACATTAACTTAGGTACTGTACTGGAATAATAATTGAAAAAGGCTTTAATACTACAGTGCTTTACAACAGTTCAGATGATTATTCCTCTTTAGGCACTTCAAGAGGAAACTGTCATTCCTTCAGGAGAAAGTCTTATTTATTCAGAAGAGACATCCAACATCATTACCTTTTTCTGGCGCTTAGCTGGCATTTGAGTGGCATCATAGAGCTTAACTGATAATTAAAACACACTAAAAAAGGCTCATTGACAATTTGTGTGTGAATGAGGGAAAAAAGGGGCGTATACATCATCTTAACCAATCAGCAAGAAAGAGGACAGCCATTGGCTGAATTTGAATCACGTGACAGTTGCTCCGCGAATATGCGCAGGCGCGAGTGCAAAACCGCAAACAGTCAAGGGCCTACTGTATTCCTCTGTGCTCCGAGAACGTCTTGTGCAGTGCTTCTCAATTATTTTCCATGATGCCCCCTATAGGATTGACCCCCCCCCCCAGCACGTGACTGTAAATAGTGTTTACTGCACTTCATATGGTTGCTTGGTGTTTTTCCCCTACACCACAGAAAACACACCACTGCCAGTTTTATAAGTGTGATTGTGCATCCTCTACACTAGATGGCAGTGGCGCTATCACTATTGTGAGATCTTACTAGCTATTGTAGAGCCACTGCAATCTAGTGTAGAGGATGCGTAATAACACTTATAAAGCTGGTACACCAGTTTATTGATTTATTGTTTATTCTTATTTTATTATTATTTATTGTTAATTACAGTATTAATGTTACTGTACATGTGTTATTATTGTTACATGTTTGTCTTAAATACATTACGTTAAAAATACATGTTTGTGCCAGGTTATATGAGTTTGGGAGGGGGTGGAACGGATTAATTGGTTTTCTATTGTTTCCTATGGGAATTTTTGTTTCATATACTAGTACAGTGGTACCTCACCTTACAAAATTAATCCTTTCCAGTGCCTTTTTCGTAACCTGTATTTTTCGTAAGTTGAACCGCATTTTACATGTAAAACGCGTGATTCCTTCCAAGGCTCCCAATACTACCCCATAAACCGTTTAAGAATTATAAAAGTACACCAATTTTCTATGAATTTTGTATGAAATGTGTGTTAAAAGTAAAAGAAAATGATTTACCTTTTTTTAAATCTCTCAAACCACCCATGCAATGCGTTATTATGGAGATTCAGCTGCCTAGTAGCCAATGGGAGGCCAGCGGGGCAGGGTGTTGGGAGACAACCAATGGGAAAGCAACTCGCGCATTGTTTGAATAGTGCGTTTTAATTCTTAAGATGGTGCTTACAGAACATGAACTTGTTTTGCATCCAGAGACAAAAATTTGAGGAAAATGTGTTTCGTAACCTGAATTTTTCTTTTGGTGAGACTTTCATAAAGTGACGTACCACTGTGTATATATATATATATATATATATATATATATATATATATATATATATATATATATATATATATATATATATAGTGTCGCGGTGAGGCTGGCGCACATCTCAGCTACACCCTGGACAGCTCACCAGGCCATCGCTCGGTAAAAACACGTTGACAGCTATGTAGCTTACTCTTTACGAAAGTCAGCAATAGTTCTTTTACATGCCTCACACCATAGACAGTGACAGACATGGCCAGCCTTTGATAACCCAGTAAGCTAGATGGAGGGACAGCAGTGACAACTTGTTGATAGTGGGGCTTGAACCCCTAACCTTGTGATCAGTAATCCAGCACCTTTACCACCAGGTGACTGCTGCCACCACATCCAGCTCATTTTGCTTTTTTATTTATTTATTTTTTTACTTATTTATTTATTTTATTGTAATTACTTGTGTGCATTTGGACCACATTTAAATCTTTTCAGTCTGGCAATGGAAAATCCATACCATGGCAAACTTTTCATTAATTCTGTTTTTGTCTGCTCCTTCTCAACTGAAAATATTCATCACATGATATCTGCTCCACTGGGCCCTTAGTAGTGCTTATTGTAGCTCTCATTTTGATCACCAGGAGCAATAATAACTCTGGATATAAATGTGGCAGTGAGCAGGTGACCCCACAATAAAAGATATTCAGTAAAGCTGTGGCAAGTTAGAGCTATCTGGTGTTAGTATTTTCACATGCATCAATGACACCTCTGACAGAATACAAAAGGGCTACAGATTGAAGAAATGAAACAGTATACAGTTGGCCCCCTTCTTACAAAATCCCCTGAATACAAAAAATCCAGTATACGAAAAACATTGTCCTAAATTTTCCCGATGAAAGTGATTCCCGGTGCCATGGTCATTGTAAGATTATAATTCTGCTAAGAAGACATGGTCAACACACACACACACACACACACACATACACACACATACACACACACATACGTACACACATATGTACACACACACACACACACACACACACACACACACGTGATTCCCGGTGAAAGTGATTCCCGGTGCCATGGTCATTGTAAGATTATAACTCCGCTAAGAACACATGGTCAACACAAAGTAAGTACCTTAAAAGGTATGCTTTTATAATTTTTAAAGGGTAGTCTTGGGAGCCTTGGAATGAATCATGTGTTTTACATGTAAAATGCGCCTCTACTTACGAAAACTCCAGGTTCCGAAAAGGGTGCTGGGATGGGATAATTTTGTAAGAAGGGGGCCGACTGTATAGTGTTTATAAACTGTCACTTATACACACCAATCTGATTACTTGGGGTATAATATAAAAAATAATTTAAAAGAAAATGTTGTTCAATAGTTGTAAGCTTACAGTAAAACATAACACTGAGTGCTATATAATTATTATCACCATCGTCATCATTGTTGTTGTTGTTCTTCTTCTTCTTTTTGTTGCTCTTGAATGAACCTTCGAGTGCAGCTTCTCTGCAAAATGTACTTGAGTTACTGTGTAATCTTCATAGCAATTAAAATCATGATTCCAACTGAGAACTGCTTGGGAGAATTGTGTCTCTGGGTTTTGGGTTAATATCCTACAATATAACGGATTTGCCTCCATGTGTAGCAAGATTGAAATAATATAACATGACTGTTAACATGACCTATAATAAGTAATTGAAACTTTAACATTTTACAGCTTTAAAAAGCTAGGACTTCGTGAGAGCAGACGTTTTGCATTCAGAAAGTCACAAACTTTCCACCTTTCTCCATGGTTCTTGTTTCCTGAATTATTTAGTCTCCCTTTTCCTTCTGATAACGGAAAAAGCAAAAAAAAAAAATCTGATTTGTTTGCTACTCTTGCTGCAGTGGCAGACGAGTGAGATTTAAAGGGTCTGACTAATATCCGGATCTCCCCTCCACTCCACCAAAACCACACGCACAACACGCGCACACACACACACACACACACACACACACACACACACAGTCTGTCTCCTGTCCATGTCTCAAATTGAGTTATATGGACCTTCGAGTGAAATGTGATTTATGTTCGGTTTTTTCCACATTGGGAAGGTTTGGTACAGCTGGCAGCTGCTTTTCTCCACTTTTAAACTCCTCTCCATTGCTGCATTCAGGAAGCTGCATTAGGCTCTAAATTGATTTCTGGTACCAATCCAAATGCTTATTTGCCACATGCCTCTTTCTGCCTGTGCATACAGCAACAAACTACTATGAAAATTAGCAGCTCATCAATGAATCGACTGAAATGTTCTCTCAATACACATGTGATATAGATTATGGATTGTTTAATTATGATCATTTGTCTGAGATGCAATACTGTACATCAATAGCATCAAAATTTCTATTATAAAAAGGTCATTTGTATCATTTCTGTTGCTGATTTCTGACACTGAACTCAAACCCCAAATGTTCTGCCACCAGTGACACACACACACACACACACACACACACACACACACAGACACACACACACAGTGTACAATGATGTTGTGAACTGATGGCCGATCTGTCATAATCTCAGTTTGTTGTGTGTGTCTGTCTCAACTCACACTACAGTGAATCAATCACCAACAGAATGCAGAGTGCTGAAAAGACTTCAGTCCTACATCCTACACCTACTGTTTAACAAAAAGACCAGAGTTTTTTGTTTTTAATTATTTTTTATTAATGTAACTACTAAATTATATTATCTTAGTTAACCAATTAAAGCTGTACAGTACCTTTCACTTCAGATGCTTGTTGGTCAGTTTAAGTGCACATACTCACTCACTATTCAGTCAAATTTTTGTGAGAGTTTTCTTGGTGAAGATAGCACATAGATATTGTACAAAAGTAGGTTTTGCAAATTCGCAAAAATAAAAGCAGTCTCAATTTCCTATACTTCTCACACACAGACACACACACGCGCACACACATACATACAATGTATGTATGCATGTAAATATATATATATTTACATTTACAATTTATATTTATAGATTCTGTAATCACCTGAAGAGAGGGGATGGTTTCACCACCCCTCGAAACAGATCTGTAGTGATAAATGGAGTTTCAATAGAAAGCCTTTGTCCTGTCCTTTTGTTTATTTGCTCTACCAAAAAGTATTGAGCACTCTCCTACGGAAGGATCTACTCAGAAAATCCTCTATATATATATATATATATATGTGTGTGTGTGTATGTGTGTGTCTGCGGATTTGTTATTTATAAGGATTGTGATACAGTATTTATATATACAGTAAAACCTCCGCTGACGAACGCTTAAGCTCACGAACTTTTCGCCTCAAGAACATTAAATTTGCGAGCATATAGTCTCTGCTGACAAACTAGTTTTCGGCGGACGAATCAAACCACGCGGTTGAACAGCGCCACGGTGGCGGCCACGAGAAGCTGACGCACGCTCATGGCGTCACAGTTCATCACCCCCTTTCTTTGAGTGCGGAAGTGGTTTGTGTTTGATAGACATTTTGGACCATATTGAGTGTACTTTTGCTATTATGGGACCGAAAAAGACCCCACCACAGGCGGAGATCATTTAAAAACATGAACGAGGTGTGCGTTTGTGTGACTTAGCGTCCCAGTACCAGTACGCTAAGTCTACCATTGCTACCATCCTTAAGAACAAGGAAGCTATTAAGGGTGCATGTGTGGCTAAGGGTGTTTCCAAACAGTAGGCGTTTCCAAACTCTCCTTCCAAACAGTAAGTCCCTCCCTCCCTCCCTCCCTCCTCCTCCCACTCCATTCCATCAAGCCATCAACTACCATCACAAAGGTAAATAAAACCACTTTATTATACAGTACAGTTTATTTCTTTAATTACAATACAATAGCACATTTATTATACATAAAATAAGGTATATTTTTGTGTAGTTTTAAGGCTTATTTAGTAGAAAATTATGTTTTATGGGGACCTGGGAACGGATTATTCTCATTTTAATGGTTTCTTATGGGAAATAAATGTTCGGAAGACGAACTTTTCGCCTTACACACACTTTCTGGGAACCAATTATGTTCGTGAGCAGAGGTATCACTGTATTTGTCATTATAAGGTGTATCATTTATTTATATATTACTACATGTTGCCTGTATGACATTAACATGGATAGAACGCTTTAAAATTAACTTCTGCATAAATTTTATATAATATATAGATGGGTGGGTGTCCTTAAGAAGCGGCAGAAGTCATTTTGCGATTTTTCGCATTTCGCGAGGGGGGTGGTGGACCCAATTAACCACGAAATAAGGGGGATTACTGTAAATGTGTGTATACATCTGTCAATCCTATCAGTGGTTGCGGGGGTCTCGGTCCCCATTAACCGCAGAAAGTGAGGGATCCCTGTATATACATACATATATACAGATATATACATATAAATACACACACACACACACACACACACACACACACACACACACACACACACACACATATAGTAAAGAGGGAGAAAATGATCTATACAGGTTGGCACAGCAGAGAAATAGAGATGGGAAGGACGTGCAGCAAGTTAGATTGATAAAGGACAGAGAGGGAACTCTATTGACTAATGACAGAAGTGTGCTGGGAAGATGGAAAGAGTACTTTGAAGAGCTGATGAATGAGGAAAATGAGAGAGAAAAAAGAGTAGAAGAGGTAACCATTGAGGAGCAGGATGTAGCAAAGATCAGTAAGGGTGAAGTGAGAAGGGCATTGAAGAGGATGAAGAATGGAAAGGCAGTTGGTCCTGATGATATACCTGTGGAGGTATGGAAGTGTCTAGGAGAGGTAGCAGTAGATTTTCTGACAAGAACATTCAACACGGTACTAGAGAGTGAGCAGATGCCAGAGGAGTGGAGGAGAAGTGTGCTGGTGCCCATTTTTAAGAACAAGGGAGACGTGCAGAGTTGCAGCAACTACAGAGGGATAAAGTTGATGAGCCATACGATGAAGTTATGGGAAAGAATAGTGGAAGCTAGACTAAGGGCAGAGGTCAGCATTTGTGAACAACAGTTTGGTTTCATGCCAAGAAAGAGCACCACAGATGCAATGTTTGCCTTGAGGATGTTAATAGAGAAGTACAGAGAAGGTCAGAGGGAGCTACATTGTGCCTTTGTAGATCTGGAAAAAGCATATGACAGGGTGCCAAGAGAAGAACTGTGGTATTGCATGAGGAAGTCTGGAGTGGCAGAGAAGTATGTTAGAGTGGTGCAGGACATGTATGAGAGATGTAAGACAGTGGTGAGGTGTGCTGTCGGTGTGACCGACGAATTCAAGGTTGAGGTGGGACTGCATCAAGGGTCAGCTCTGAGCCCCTTCTTGTTTGCTATGGTAATGGACAGGCTGACAGGACGAGGTGAGACAAGAATCTCCATGGACTATGATGTTTGCAGATGACATCGTGATCTGTAGTGAGAGCAGAGAACAAGTGCAGGAAAATCTAGAGAGGTGGAGGTATGCCCTGGAAAGGAGAGGAATGAAGGTTAGCCTCAGAAAATCAGAATACATGTGTGTGAATGAGAAGGACCCAGGAGGAACGGTGATGTTACAGGGAGCAGAGATAACGAAGGTGGAGGATTTTAAGTACTTAGGCTCAACAATCCAGAGCAATGGAGAGTGTGGAAAAGAGGTGAAGAAGCGTGTGCAGGCAGGCTGGAATGGTTGGAGAAAAGTATCCGGTGTGATGTGCGATAGGAGAGTGTCAGCAAGAATGAAGGGAAAAGTGTACAAGATGGTGGTGAGGCCAGCGATGTTGTATGGCTTAGAAACAGTGGCGCTGAGGAAAAGGCAGGAGGCAGAGCTGGAGGTAGCGGAGATGAAAATGTTGAGGTTCTCCCTGGGAGTAACGAGGATGGATAGGATCAGAAATGAGTATATCAGAGGGACAGCCCACGTAAGATGTTTTGGAGACAAAGTCAGAGAGGCGAGATTGAGATGGTTTGGACATGTACAGAGGAGGGATAGTGAGTATATTGGCAGTAGGATGCTGAGGTTGGAACTACCAGGCAGAAGGCCTCGAGGAAGACCGAAGAAGAGATTTATGGATGTGGTGAAGGAAGACATGAAGGTCGTTGGAGTCAGAAAAGAAGATGCGGAGGACAGGGTGAGGTGGAGGCGGATGATTTGCTGTGGCGACCCCTGAAGGGAGCAGCCGAAAGTAAAAGAAGAAGAAGAAGATATATATGTGTGTGTGTGTGTGTGTGAGGTGCTCCATCGAAGGTACGCGCTTGTCGCAAGTGACACAGAGCTTGTAAGACGAAGCGCAGCTTATCTGGACTTCCAATCTTTCAAGTGATGGTTGAGTACTAAACAAGTATTCAACACACACTTGCTCACTTGAAAGATCAGGAGTCCGGATAAGCCGCGCTTAGTCTCACATGCTCCGTGTGTCACTTGCGACAAGCGCCTATGTTCGGTGGAGCGTGTCACATATATGTGTGTGTGTGTGTGTGTGTATTTTATATATATATATATATATATATATATATATATATATACACATATACACACACACACAGTATATGTATTCCTCAGTTTGCCCCATAGTAAGAATTATCACAAAAATGATGATGTATATTCTTTGTCGTTTAGTAAAAACTGGTCAGAGATACCTGTACTTAGATTGTAACTTGACATTCCATTTACAAGCTAATTAGCTGCTGATGCCTAAACTGTAGCAAGCAGAGAATATAATGACACCATGACCTTAGAAAAGCAATACTCTTAGTGAAACAATTCTCATGCAAATTTCCTCATTTTGTTTGCATGTCTATAAGAGCTTGTGCACAGAAGACATGAGTCATGTGTGCCCTGCAAAGACTGTCTAGAGCTATCACCGCAATGCAAACAGTGATATGTTATTACACAACCATTTGCTGCTGTGAGATAACAAAAAAATGAATTACATTTCCAACATACAAAATGTCTTATACAATAATAAAATGTCCAATGGCTCTTTTTTTATTTAGTTATTTTTATTATTATTCACATAAGGCCTATGCTAATATTTTGCATTGCATCAGTATGAAAGTTTTTCAAAGTTGATAGTAAAGGGCTATATTAATATCACAGGGCATATACAAATTGGAATGTTTACTGATCAGTTACACAGTAAAATGAAATAAAATGGTGGATTCTGTCTGTACCTCATAGTAGCTCTGAACTGCGTTGATGAAAGCCTCATCGGCCACAATCTGAGTGTCTCCTTTGAGGAAGGACTCAAAGCGATCCTTGGTGGTCTGAAGCTGCTGCTTGCTGATCTAGAGTGGGGATGAAAACAAAACTTCAGTGGCCATGCCATGATAATACAAGCAAAAAAAAAAAAAAAAAAACAAACAAACAGATATTTCGCAGTCTTTTCACTGAGTTATTACAAATACAGTATTGTATATTAAATTCATATTTCATTTGAAATTAAAGATTATTTTAATGACTTGCTCAAAAGACTTTTAAACTGACAACGTCCACATAGCCAAGAAAATTTAAAGAGAACTCATGAGCAATGAAAAGGAACAGCGGTGATTCAGTGATGAATCAAGGCGCTATTTAGTCCAGATGCTCTTTATCAGTTCAGTCTCTTTGCAATAATAAATGTCACATTTCTACACTCTACTGACATGCTTAAGGAATAGAAAGGCATCTTATGAAACCATATACTTTAGCTCATAACTCAAGAATCTTTTCCTCCGTCCACAGAATCCTGCCTTTTCTCTAAGGAGTTCTTCTGTGCTGGTGAGGAAACTAAGACAAGCAGATCCCAGCGTAGTTCTCAAAAGCCTTTAGTCAGTTTCTTCTTTGTGATCCTGACATACCTGAGCCAGCTAATCCCAGTTCCCTTTGTATACCTGGGGGTGTAATGAGTTGGAATATTAATGCTTGTGTATTTTCAATGACAGGGCTGAAGAAAAAATAAATACCTCACCCTTGCCAATTAGTTGCAGTAAATGCTACATCCGCAAAATAATGCAGTTATAGTGTATGTAATAGGGTGTTCTATAAATGAAAGCTTGACAGCAAGACGATGTACCATCAACATCTAATCTTTGCTCAAAAAAATTACATCCACCAGAAAATAGCATAGTACATGATATTACCTCAAAAGAGGTGAAGAAGCGTGTGCAGGCTGGTTGGAATGGTTGGAGAAAAGTGTCCGGTGTGATGTGTGATAGGAGGGTATCGGCAAGAATGAAAGGAAAAGTGTACAAGACGGTGATGAGGCCAACAATGTTGCATGGTTTAGAAACAGTGGCACTGGGGAAAAGACAGGAGGCAGAGTTGGAGGTAGCAGAGATGAAAATGTTGAGGTTCTCTTTGGGAGTAACGAGGATGGATAGGATCAGGAATGAGCACATCAGAGGGACAGCACATGTAAGATGTTTTGGAGATAAAGTCAGAGAGGCTAGATTGAAATGGTTTGGACATGTACAGAGGAGGGATAGTGAGTATATTGGTAGTAGGATGCTGAAGTTGGAACTACCAGGCAGAAGGCCTAGAGGAAGACCGAAAGGATGATTCATGGATGTGGTAAAGGAGGACATGAAGGCAGTTGGTGTAAGAGAAAAAGATGCAGAGGATAGGGTGAGATGGAGGCAGATGATTCGCTGTGGCGACCCCTGAAGGGAAAAGCCGAAAGGACAAGAAGAAGAAGAAGAAGACATGATATTACCCCAAGACAGGTAGGTAAGGTAAAGTCTGTTGGGTTTTTACACCCAAGCCTTGTGGTTCATCAGGCCGGTGCTTATCCCCGGTTTCCATAGCTTGAAGCGACCAGGAGTTCAACTCCCCCTGGATGGGACGCTAGTCCATCGCAGGTTACCTTCCCAGTATATTTTTACTGGTACCCATTTATACTGCTGGGTGAACAGAGGCACACTTGTGGTTGAGACCTTGCCCAGGGGTCTTAGTACAGTGAGGGTCTCAGTGGGATTTGAACTCACAACCTCCCGATAATGAGCGCAGCACCCTAACCACTACGCCACCGGCCCAAATATTGACAAGATTATAATTAAATTGTCCTGTCTGTGCTAGAAGTTTTATGTAAACTAAGTAACCAGATTGCCTCAAAAAATTTCAAATTACAGGAAGTTCTTCTGTAATATCTAACTGTCCGACAAACAAATACACAAACGAGACACCTAATGAGGCAACTATTAACCAAAGCTGTTACTCTGGTTTTTGTTGTTGCAATTGCCTACATGTAAGAAAATGATAGATTCTTGGAAGAATTGGATTTATGCATGCACGATGAAAACAAATTAATTGTTAAATAAAATAAAGAACTGCAATGGCCTGGCGAGCTGTCCAGGATGTACCCTGCTCTCTCTCAGGTGGGCGCCAACCTACCCACAACCCTAATTCGGATTAAGCCATTTAGAAAATGAATGAATGATTAAAATAAAGAAAATGACAAGTACCTTCCAGGATTGATTTTACGGTGCCATTAAAGCAACTGTTTTTTTTTTCATTATGTAATCATCCATTAAATTATAATTCATTCATTCATTCATTCATTCACTTTCTGAACCTACTACAGATCTACTACAACCACTTTAACAGTAATGCATTGTCAAAAATATTCCTCACAAAACTCAATCATATATATCTACTACCCTGACAATCAGAAAGCAAAATGCTACTGAAGGAAAGTGATAACTTTTGACACCACTGAAATAGAAGCTTATCATGAATCTCATGAGGTGACTCGTAACAATACTTATTATAAAAAGAAAAAATAAATATGAAAACTAAATTACTGAAAAAAATGAAAGTCGTAGTTATTAAGAGAAATTAAAAGAAAATGCATAATGAGCCATGTAATGCAAACACTGAATCAAGTGATAACAATAGGCCTTTCATAAGTGAGATTAGGTGTGTGGGGGGAAAATATGAAAAAATAAAAACAATTATACATAACCTTCCCCTCAGTGCAGCTAACTGGGTTATCGAAGGCGGCCATGTCTCTCGCTGTCTATAGTTTGAGGTGTAAAAGAACCATTGAGACTTTCAACAATAGTAGGCAAAGCTGTCAGTGTATTTCAGCCCTGCAATGGCCTGGTGAGCTGTCCAGTGTGTACTCTGCCCTCACCCGGAGTCGGCTGGGATGGGCGCCAGACTCCCCGCGACCTTAATTATGAATAAGCGGTTACAGAAAACAAACTGAACATAATCTTGAAAATAAAAACATACTAGTAACTATGTGGGGCGGAGCATTGGTGGTCTAGTGGATAGGGTGCAGGATCGCTGATCCTAAGGTTGGGGGTTCGAGTCCCCACAAGGTTGTCACTGCCCGAACCCTCCCCCGGTGCAGCTAACTGGGTTATCAAAGGCGGGCCATGTCTCTCACTGTCTATGGAGAGAGGTTCATGTAAAAGAACCATTGCTGACTTTCGTAAAGAGTAGCTGCAAAGCCGTCAGCGTGTATCTGTCCCTTGCGAAAGGGTTGTGACAGGAAGGGCATCCGGCGTAAAAACCTCTGCCAAATCAAATGTGCGAATCAAGTGATTCGCTGTGGTGACTCTCAAGAACGGGAAAAAGCCGAAAAGAGAAGAAGATACTGTATCTAAATATATTTGTTCTAATATTTTCTACTTTATTTACTTAGCCACTTCCTATGAGTACCTGTATATTTAACTAGTATTTGAATATTAAGATAAACAGAATATTTAGCTTTTTTGGTAAGTCATTTATGTAGGTCAACAACAAAGTAGCATAGAGTTAGTACAACGGCTGTTCCAAATCACCCAGGGGGCCAAATGGCCCTGCAATGGACTGGCGACCTATTCAGAATGTATCCAGGTTTGCCCAGAGTCATCTGAAATATGTTAAACATTTTTGACAAATGAATGAATGAATGGATGAATGATATTCTTGGCTGACATTTGCGTTTACTAGTGACTAAAGAGAATCATCCCTGTCCAGTTTTATATTCACCAGAACGTAATGTTGAACACTTCTGCTCTCTCAGATTGGTGGATCTGCTGCAGAAGGAACCTGAAAGCATTTGGGATTGTCAATACGAATAAACCTGATTAATTTTACTTCTTGTTTGTATGATACTATATGAATGATTTTAATGTGTAAATTTACTGCCTCTTGGCAAGGTCTTTTTTAAAAAAAGAGATTTTTTTTTTTAAATCTCAATGAGCTAATAAAATAACATGAGCCAATTTTAAAATATTTATGGATAAAAATTTTTTTAAAAATTCTAATATTCTAATAATCATAAGGTTGGAAAGTTCACGCCCCAATTCCACCAGTCTGGCACAGTTGGGCCCTTTGTGTGCAAGTGGTGGCTTAGTGTATAAGTCATTGGGTTGCTAATCCAAAAGTAAGTGGTTCAGTCCTCACTATCACCACTGTTGGGCCCTAGAGTAAGGCCCTTAACCCTCAGTTGTATAAAAAAAAAAGACAATTTAATTCGCTCTGGGTAAGAGAGTCTGCCAAATGCTGTAAATGTAATGTAATGAGCAACGCTCAACTGCTTAGTTGTATAAAAAAGATAAAATTGAAGTTGCTTTGGATAAGGGAATCTGTCCAATGCCATAAATTTAAATGTAAAAAGAAAACCGTATTGTGTCAGAGCCAGAAGAATAAGAATCATTCATTATGTTGCCTGTAGCAACTGGATATTTAATTGGTTGTAGTCTAATGTTCTCTCGAGAAATAAACATGCTGCAGTATGTATTCCTGTGTAGGAGAACAGGAAATAATGTGAGTGTGTGTGAGAGATTGCATGCATGTGAGATAGATTCTGG
Organism: Plotosus lineatus; assembly: GCA_024760905.1. NCBI lineage: Eukaryota > Metazoa > Chordata > Actinopteri > Siluriformes > Plotosidae > Plotosus > Plotosus lineatus. Next base: position 26,384,348 of record CM045741.1, read on the forward strand.
TGTGGGAGGAAGGTGGAAAAGTACCATGTAGAGTGTGCCTGTGAGGCATTACAGCACCATCTGTGTGTTCATCTCTTTGCTAATGTCCTCACTTTCCCTCACACAGAAATGGACACCCATGCATTTTTTTGTTATTATTTTTATTTCGGTGTGCCTGAGATTGTCATTATTGATGTGAATGGTGGAAACATGAAAAAGCAAAAAGTAATCACTGTTTTCAACTATGGAAAAATGACATAGGAATCAGTCATTCAAGTTTTTGAATGCCTTCTAAGTAACGGGACCTGAAAGATCTTTCACTGCTCATCCACTCTTACGTAGTGAAGTTGATAAAGCTTTCAGGATTCAGAATAACATCACAAATTAAGTCACTTTGGATCACTCTTTTACACCAATCATCTAGGTTGCCTCAGTGACAAAACCTTTCCTGACTTTTAAAGTAAAGACTATGTACAATAAATCGTAGCATGATAATGCAGAAGCCCTATCCCAATCACCTGAAAAGGGTTAATTTTTCAGTGACCAGCAGCAATACATTATTTTGCATATTGCATGGCTAGTGACTATATAAATCAATAAAATAATTTGACACAAAATATTGATCTGAAAATGATTATTATAACAAAAAAAAATATGGTATTGCTCCCTTTAATAGTTTGGTCTATAGCAATGGACTGTTACACAGAAAAATGCACTTTGTTAAATACAAATATTTACACTATGGTCAACAGTCCCCCAGTGCAGCTAATTGGGTTATCAAAGGCCGGCCATGTCTCTCACCGTCTATGGTGAGAGGTTCATGTAAAAGAACCATTGCTGACTTTCGTAAAGGTTCGTAAACTTTTTGCAAAACCGTCAGCGTGTTTCTACCCCTTGCTAAAGGGTTGTGTCAGGAAGGGCATCCGACGTAAAAACCTATGCCAAATGTGTGAATCAGACGATTCGCTGTAGCGACCCCTGAAAAAGGGAAAAGCCGAAAGGAAATTTTACACTATGGTCAACAGTATGTGGACACATGACCAATATGTCAATATGTGGATTTTCCCCAAACTGTTCTTAAGTTCTGTCGTCAACCATACTGAACACCCGTTGAAATTTAACTGAAGGCTGAACCCCAGCCGTGTGTGATATCAGCTCATGACCTATCGGCACCTGCTCATGTGACTGAAGGAGCGCTGTTGTGTGGGTTTCACTGGGAAGCAAAGCATATATGGATGCAGTTATTCAGAATGGAAGTGTAGGTCGCATAGGTTGCTCTCTTAATTGTATTAAAGCACTTGAGTTCTATTCAGTTAATGGTTTCACTCATTTCTTATGTCTGGAATTGCATCATTGCTCTCGTTGCATCTCTGCCTACATCAAACCTACTCCTCATCAATTGTTTTTTTTTTCAAAGCACCCATATTAAGGATTGCTTGATGGTAGCCGTACTCACTATATAGAGAGGTGTAGAAAGGACTAATACATAACTCTGCCTTGAAATGTTAGTGCAAGGGCAGAGAACACATGCACACCCATGCAAATGAATACAGATGGCCAGTCTTGGTTAGTGTGAAGTACACTGAGAAAGTGTGATTTATCATCACCTTTTTTTTTTTTATGGGGGGAGGGGGGGGGTAAAAGTATGAACTAATAAGATGGTCCTTTAGTCAAGTCAGAAATCCTATTTTGGTCCAACATACACCAGGCAACCCATATTTCTTTATGCGACCCAGCATAAGTTTTCACTCACACATATTTATTTCCTTTTATTACTTTTGTTTTTCTTGGACGGCAAACAGGACTAGTCAAGCCAAGCTTTTGCAAGAGCACAGTCTGTCTTAAAATGTATCTGAGGGATGCTAATTTTTCCCTAGCCATACTTCAACAAATGTCTTTTGCTGGAAATGTATCTTTATTTTTACACAATCTGGCTTTTCAATTATTTTACCAGACCATCACTTGTAGGAAAAATAAATTCCTTTATTAAATCACAACAACGAATATTTTACACAATTGCATTGGAGTGTCAGAAATAATGAGAAAATTTCTCAAAATTAGAGTACAGTTTCAAAAATTGGTTCACATTGATAATCACTGCACAATGGCACCTGCAATGTTAACAGAATTTAAAGCGCACCAGAAAACAGACTCATAACTACTACATTATCTTTAGACGTTCTTTATGTATTTTGAAGCGTATTTCAGAAAGTATACTTTTTGAACTCATTTAAATTAGTGTTAAAGGATTCTAACCACAATCTAGTGTGTTTAGTGTTGTTTTTTGCAAACGGATTTTGCAATGATTTATACAGACGCTCCCTTACGTACGTTTTAGTTCGGTTCCGAACGTAAGATGAAAAAAAAAAAAAAAACGCAAGTTGTTACTGTATGTTCCAGTGACATATGACGTTCATACTGTACTATACATCCATAAATACCATTACCGTATCTCATAAAACACCCCTAAATCCATTATTATAAACATAACATTGTAAAATAATATCAAATATATCAAATATCAACATTCATTTCAAATTAATTAAATTCAAGTAAAATAATTTCAAATAGATACATTTCAGTCAAATTCACTCATCAAATATCAAATACAGTATCAACTATAACCTTTAACATTCTCTGTGATATGATCTTTCTGCTTGTAAATGGTTCCAGTGGTCGACGAAGCCATTTGGAAGAAACATGCAACATTCACGTTTTTCACCAGCATCGATTTTCTTGATAATAGCCATCTTCGTTTCTAACGCGATGGCTTGCCGCATTTTCTGATTACCACTATCACTCATAGGCTTACGCTTCTGACCAACCATATTTGCTTAGGGTTACAAAAGTCTGCAAAACAGTGTTAACACAAAGATCACAAAGACAACGTCTTAACACAAGGGTAACACGCAGTGAACTGGGAAGAAGGAGGGCACGTTCAGTCTGTCGTTTGTAAACAATGGACGCAGCGTCATGCGTAAATAGCGTACTATGTCAGCGTACTATGTAGGTACATCTCGTACTACAGAGAGCATGCTAAACTCAAAATTTTACTTTTTTTTTTTTTAAACGTAAAATCGAAAAATACGTAAACTCAATAAATGTAAAGCGGGGAGTGTCTGTATATGAATAAAAATACAATGTGAAATGTTCTTGCAAAATGTGTTTTTCTGGGTCACATTTTGTCATATCCCACCAATCAATATTTCAGGCTTCGAGCATATACTTCAAGAGTGTGGATCAGTCAGGCAAATGTTCAAATTAAAGGTTTGTGGTCTGGCAACAAAATGTTTTCTCCCCATTAAGCTGATCCTGTATACATATTTAATTCACAATATTTCTGACACACATGCATTCTTTTGTCATCTTCTGAGCATACAGAGAGTGAAGAGAGAACTTCACCTATTGCAAACCTGTGAGTAGCATAGGAAAAAGGCTTAAATAATTTTCCCAATGAAAATTTTGTGAAAAGATGCTCTGCCAGGAAAAAAGGATTTGTTTGACTCAAGCTTGGTATTTAAGAGCTGTTTCTGTTGGATGTTGCTGTCATTTTGATTGTGTTTTTATACTGGAGACATGTAGCCTTTAAAGCAGTTTTTTCTTGCGATATAACTTAATAGCCATTGTAAAGGCTTTGCAGTATTTGGCATGCTTTACTTTCCTTTATTTCAAACCACTTAGGTGTGTGTGTGTGTGTGTGTGTGTGTGTGTGTGTGTGTGTGTGTGTGTGTGTGTGTGTGTGTGTGTGTGTGTGTGTGTGTCTGTGCAGATGCTCTGCAGAAAAATAAGCATTTGTATGTATGACAATTGCACAGGTATTTCCATTAATGGATAAAATATGGTGTATACATGTAATAGCCAACTTTTCAAGAATGCATGTTTAAGGTTGTTGTTTTATATTTAAATAAAATCCACATATAGCTTGAGCAAAGAAAACTGCAGCTGAATTACAGAGAGTATAGGTGGGTCTAAGATTAGACTTCCACACTGGCAAGTCAATACAGAGACAGAATGAGAGAAAGGAAGAAAAAGGGCCTTTGCTCGATATTATGTAAGTACTCAATGGGTAATGAAAAATGAAGGTGCTTTGCCAAATTTAGAGCTAAAGAAGATGAAAAGGATATAAGGGAGAGTTTTTCTGAGTATGATTCACTTCATCGGAGAGGAAGTCTACTCTTCTGTGGACAAATATACATTGATCAGCCATAACAGTAACACCCCAGACTGATCTTACACACTGTCTGCTTTGCTGCTTTCTATCAACGCCAGCATGGACAGTTTCAGCAGTTTGTGGTAAAGTAGCTCTACTGTGGAAACAGACCAGATTTAATATCCTTCAGTGTCCACACAGAACAATGAGCCTTGAGTATACATGATATTTTTTGCCAATTCATTATTTGTCCTTGGTTGGACCACCTTTGTTAGGCACTTCCCACTGCATACTCGTAACATCTGACAATACCTGTTGTTTTAAGATAAATAGACCCAGGCGTTTACCCATCAAGATGCAGTCTTTGTTAAAGTTACTCAGATCCTTATGCTTGCTCATTTTTCCTACATCCAATTCAACAGCTTTGAGAACAGAGTGTTCCCCTTCTGCCTAATACATCCCCCTCCATGGCAGGAGTCACTGTAATGAGATAATTAACAAATGTGCAGCAATGTGAGGTGTACACCACGAAACAGTCCCTGAGATGGATGGTCGAGGGGACTTTTCACTTCAGCACCATCCGCCGAGCTTGGCACGCATAATTATGAATCATTATCTCATTTCAGAACCTTTAATCAAAATAACTGAGGGGACCAATTAGTTCAATATAACAGCCTTCCAGCTTCACGGGGCGACAAAACTTGAAATCCTTATAACAGTTGAGGTTTATGGATGTTCTGTTTTTAAAGGTTGTTGAAACACTTTAAGAGGTTTGGTTTATGTTAAGTGGAAAGCATGAAGAGAATAACAAAAAGAAAATTTCTAAATGTATATTTACATACGGTGGCACAGTTGTGCACTGGCTAGCACATTCGCCTAACTGCAAATGGTCCTGGGTTTGATTCTCAGGCCCGAGGCATTTCTATGTGGAATTTCCATGCTCTCCTCATCTTGTGTGGTTTTCCTCCAGGAACTCCAGTTTCCTCCCAAAATCCATAAATATACACTTTCGGCTATTTTGTGGTTCCAATTTGCCCTAACGTGTGTGTGTGTGTGTGTGTGTGTGTGTGTGTGTGTGTTTGAGTAAATAGTTGGATGTGTGTTGGTCCTGCAATGGTCTGGAAAGCTGTACAGGATCTACTCCTCCTTTTCCCCAGAGTCAGCTGAGATGGGCGCCAGCCTCCCTGCAACGCTATTTAGGATTAAGCGGCTTTGAAAATGAATGAATGAATGAATGAATGAATGAATATTCACATATTTTAACCAAGACACTGAAGTAGGGTGGCTGATCTCTGCATGTCATTCCAAGTAGTGAAAGGTTTATTTTCCTTGTCTGTGCAGCGTACTCATTGAAAGGTTAAAGTAAACTAATGAAACTAAAGTAAGCTGGACACACATAATAGTGTTTTAGTATGTACTACAGGAGACACAAGAAATAAATTATACCTTCTTTCTCAATTTTAAATCTTAAAATGATGACACGACGTGTTCCAAGTGAAAGTAACACATTGTGAGTGTCTGTCATTTTCAATCAAGCATTATCCACTCAGAATAATTTTTGATCCCAAGGTAGTGAACCAATCACATTTTCGAATGTACTATATACTAATCAGTGTTATTCATGTCACCTGTCAGGAGTCAATACTTTACTATTACAGATGGTTGGTCTATCTGTCCATCTATCTACTATCTGCATGCATTCACAGATGCTCACATACATACATGAAAGCATACATACAGAGCTCATCATGAAGTTTGCTTCATTTCATCCTCCCCTTCTCCTTCTAAATTTGAATACTTTCTGTACTTACAGTTTTAAATGTACATTCAAATAGACATTAAGGAGGACACAGTGGAAGAATGGATAGAATCATTTATGTCATTTGGACTTTCTGTTTAAATAACAAGTTATTGGAGTGTCTATAAACATCTGCACACTTGTTATTTACTGGTATAGATAAGCATGTATAACATGATCATGTGTATATTTAAAGAAAAACCCATAGTAAATTAAATCTATGCATTACTTTTTCATTAATTTGCTAAACATCATACTACTTGAGTCTTGGTCTTGAACAGCCTGGGACTTGAACCCCAGGCCTTTTCCCTTGAAGAGTTTTCACCACTATGCCGCCTGAATTTCATATTCATATTTTACCTGCTGAACCATAATTAGGGTCTTAAGGAGGCTGGCGCCTATTTCAGCAAACTCTAGGAAAAGGAGTGGTACACCCTGACCAGCTCAATAGACCACTGCAGAACCAATCCATATACAACCATTTACACGCCTACCTTGGATCAATTTGGAACAGCCAACTAGTCTGCTGTGCATGTTTTTGGACTGTAGGAGGAAACCAGTGCACAGACAAAAACCACACAAACACAGGAAGAACAGGCTAACTAGTGGCTTAGTAGATAAGGCACTGGGCTGCTAATCCAAAGGTCAGCGGTTCAGTCCCCACTATTGGGCCCTTGAGCAAGAGCCTTAACCCTTAATTGCTTAGTTGTGTATATAATGTGTGTGTGTGTGTATATAATGTGTGTGTGTGTGTGTGTGTATGTGTGTGTGTGTGTGTGTGTGTGTGTGTGTGTGTGTGTGTGTGTGTGAGTGATAATTGTAAGTTGCTCTGGATAAGAACATCTGCCAAATGCCAAAAATGTAAAAGTAAATGCCTGTGGCCAGGAATCGAACACAAGGCCATCCTGTTATGAGGCAGACATACTAGCTACTGCACCACCATACTGCCTGAATTGCATATATTAATCTATAAATCCATTCATCTATTATCTACACCACTTATCTGTCACAAGGAAAGCTGGAAACAATCAAAGTTAATAATTGTCAGGTTAGTGGCGGCGTGCACCCTGAACAGATCGCATGGCTAACTAACAGACAAGCAACCGATCATTTTCTCAAAGGAGAGGAGGCAGTTGAGAGTAAGCTGTGATTTGCATGAACATGTTAAAGAATATATATGAGCACCATGCAGAAAGGCCCCCAATTGGACAAGAATTAGAAACTTCTTGTTATGGAGTGACAGTGATAACCACTGCACCAGCATGATATCCACGAATTGCACATTTATCTTGAATGTTTTTGTGATCTTCCTCAACATCATCTGTTACATTAATGGCACTCTCAGTGACTATGTGCTTATCATAATGACTCAATAGCCATTCCCAGATGTATCATTGCATTGTTGAATTATGTATCTGTACCAATAGTATAGTGTGTGTGTGTGTGTGTGGGGGGGGGGGGGGATTGGAATGGCTGTTGTGCTTTTGCTTTTTCAGATTTCATATAAACCTTATTTATATTTGTTTAAGATGTTTAGGATTGAATTATTTTTCTCAAATTAAATATCTTGGCTATGCAATGGTCTGGTGAGCTGTTCAGGATGCAACCCACTTTCACCCAGAGTCATCCAAGAAGGGCACCAGCCTTCCCGTGAACCTGATTAAGTGGCTTAGATAATGAAAGTACGATAAACATCTTTGGAACTGTACTGGAGATGTTCTTGTGACATCACAGCAAAACAATCCTCGTATGAACAAAGAAAATGCACCTTATATCAACAAAATGATGTTAGATACTGTTATATGCACATCACATATATCACTAAATAAATAACTTTGCTTTTCTCCCTGTAAAATAAGGAGCAACAGTCAAAAGCAAAATGTACTTGGAACTCAAAAGAAACCTACACAGTGCCATCCTTCAATAAATAATACAAAAAAAAAAAAAAAAAAAAACAACATTACCTGCGTGCAGGTTCTGCAGGTTTTTGCAATATTTACTTAGGGATATTTCTGCAACACAAACAAGCTGCACACACAGCTCCACACACAGTGACCAGAGCAAACAGACAACCCCTTTGTGTGTACACACAGCATTAAGTGGAGCATCAGCAGCATCTAATGTAAATGCATCAAAATAATCAAGATAGAGCAAATAGCAACTAGATACCCAATACACTGAAAAAACAAAAATGGGCTAATTCTGGATCTCTGTCAGAGAACTGTTGTAATAAAGAAAGACTACATTTTACTGACTCTTCAGCTTAATGCACATTAACTTTCCCTCCCTGTATCTTTCATCAGTTAACTCTCTATATGATGAAAGCGTTCTGAAAGATCGCAAACCAACTGCTAAAGTGTTTCAGTACACCGTCTTCCTGGTACCGTATTCTCAAACAGCCGTCACATCGCATGTTTTACCGTTCAGCTTTCACAAGACAGACAAGACAAGAATGTGTTGTGTTTTTTCAAAGTCCATCAGCTATACTGTACGTTTTGAGTACTGCATTTGTAACAGAGCTCTTGAGCAGAACTCCATAGGCGTAGAACATGACTTCAAGTTGTCCCCTCTCTGTGCATAAAAGAAACACACCGGGTAGGCAGACAAACTTTAGATAGATAAAGATAGATAGAAAGATAAATTATATTAATCCTGGAAATAAATTCTTTAGTTGAACAATGCCACCCATGAACAGGTCCACAAAATGTAAAATTTTTTAAATAAATCATTAAATGAACAAACATGTGATACAAATTGACATGGAAATATTTCAGTGTAAGGCACTGAAAGGAAAACTTATTTTCTGATTATCTTCCACACCATAGCTGGGAAACACAAAGGACACTTGTTTATTTACTTTCTCCAGGTCTGAAGTTGATACGGCGCATGAACGAGCTGTGCTACTCTTATAATACCAGCCTAGGTCACCTAACATTGGAGATATCTTTCAGGATACCACTTTTAGGCAGTGCTTATGTCTATATAATATTGTATTGTACACTACTAACAGAACCGTACCGCTGAAGGGTCTATTTAAACCAAAGTCAAATTCCTTGTTCCAGAGATGAAAATGTTGAGGTTCTCTTTGGGAGTAACGAGGATGGATAGGATCAGGAATGAGTACATCAGAGGGACAGCACATATTAGAGGTTTTGGAGACAAAGTCAGAGAGGCTAGATTGAGATGGTTTGGACATGTACAGAGGAGGAATAGTGAGTATATTGGTAGTAGGATGCTGAGGTTGGAACTACCAGGCAGAAGGCCTTGAGGAAGACCAAAGAGAAGATTCATGGATGTGTTGAAGGAGGACATGAAGGTAGTTGGTGTAATAAAAGAAGATGTAGAGGATAGGGCGAGATGGAGGCAGATGATTTGCTGTGGCGACCCCTGAAGGGAACAGCCAAAAGGAAAAGAAGATGAAATTCCCTGTTTATGTTCACTTACTTGGCAAATAAAAGCTTATTCTGATCCTGATTCTGATCTATGAGAAGATTATTTGCATGTTCTCTGCTGTGGGTTTCCTATGGGTTTGTTGGGTTTTTCCCGAGTTCTAGAAACATATAAAGAGATGAATTGGGTTCACTATGTGTGTTGATCAGGGGTTAGGAAGGCAAAATGACTTAATGGGACAATGTCGCAAATGCATCAGATAATAATGGGCCGTTTTGCTATCAATGGGCCATATGAAAAAAGTCCGTTAGCTTTTTTACACCCGAGCCACGGTGGTTCATCAGGCCGGTGCTTATCCCCGGTTTCTGTAGCGTGACGCAACCAGGAGTACAACTCCTCCTGGATGGGACGCTAGTCCATCGCAGGTTACCTTCCCAGTATGTTTTACTGGTACCCATTTCTACTGCTGCTTGAACATAGACACACTTGTGGTTGAGACCTTGCCCAGGAGTCTTAGCACAGTGGGGGTCTAGCTGGGATTTGCACCCTAACCACAACATCACCGGCCCCATATGAAAAAACGAATGGGACATTTTTCATGTAGCTGAAACATTGCTCAGAATATCATTCATGAGGGCCCTGCGATGGCCTAGCGAACTGCCCATGGCGTACCCCACCGTCGCCCCAAGTTGGCTGAGATAGGCATCAGCCTCTCCGTGACCGTAATTAGGATTAAGCGCTTCAGAAGGTGAATGATTGAATGGAACATTCATGAGTGTTAATCTATCAATAATTGTAACATAGTCTATGGTATGAATGATTTTCAGAAATTTTATTTATTCACCTGCTTTTATTTTCAATTCACGCCAATAGAAGACTGAAAAAAAAACCACGTCTTTTGTCCCTTTTCGTTGTTTCTTTGGAGGCATAGTAACTGTCAGAATCAAAACTTACTTAAAAATGGTGGTTAACAGGAAGTGGGTGGCTCGCATCTGAGTGATCTGTGAAACGATCACTGTGATTGGATGAAGGTCTTTCCGTTATCCAATAGAATTTACTGTATGAAGCAGGTATTCTCCGTGCAGTTGATTGGGGGTTTTTACTATTCAGTGGCACTTCCGCTGCCCTCTCGCGAAGTGGTGTTGTGTTTAAATAAACTCGGCGAGATTTATGGACATAACATACCTTAGGTGTCTTTGATAGCTAGTTACTACAGAAAAAAGCTAATGCACACTTGTCATTTTTAAGGCGCAGAGGTTCGTGTGTTTAATGGGACATTTTCAGCTTTGATGCACATACGGTGCTTGATGTATGGTTCTTAATCCCTGATTGATTTGTGTGCATAGGCGTTCAATTCCATCAGGATCTTTATTTCATTATGAGTGTTTCCACCATGGATCCACTGTAACCCTGGACAGAATAAAGTGCTCACTGACCATCATACCGATATGTTCTTGTTGAACATCCTGTTCCAAAGGAAGTCCTGTGTTGGCACCATACATCCTGCACTCTTCTGGGAAGTGAACCTTTCAACTAGATTTTGGAGCATGGTTGTGGGACTTTCTGCCCATTCAGCCACAAAGAAAATTACTGGAGTCAGGCACTGATTCCATTTCATCCAAAAGCTGTTCTGTGGGGTTGAAGTTTGGGCTCTGTGCTGGACACTTGAGTACCCCAGTAGCATTAAGTGTTTCAGCAAGTGAATAAATGCATAACTGAATGAATGAATCAATGGATGAAATGTTGATTTTCATAAAAACCTTTTGTGATTTTTGCATCACATTTTTGGGGCAGTGGTGGTCTAGTGGTATAGGGCGCTGGATCACTAATCCAAAGGTTGGGGGTTCGAATCCCACTCTCCACAAGGTTGTCACTGCCCCCCCCCCCCCCCCCCCATGCGGCTAACTGGGTTATCAAAGGCGGGCCATGTCTCTAACTGTCTATGGTGAGAGGTATGTAAAAGAACCATTGCTGACTTTCATAAAGAGTAGATGCAAAGCCGTCAGCGTGTTTCTGTCCCTTGCTAAAAAGGGTTGTGACAGGAAGGGCATCCGACGTAAAAACCTCTGCCAAATCAAACGTGCGAATCAGATGATTCGCTGTGGTGACTCCCGAGTGAAAGGGAAAAAGCCGAAAGGAAGACAATTTTTCTATTTGAATTACATTATTCTTACTTATTCCGATACAGGACACTCTTCTTGGGTCGCCACAATCTAGAGATTTCTCTTGGCTGTCTTCAAATGAAGACTAAAACACCCGCCTCTTTATAATTAAAAAATGGGAAAAATGAATATCATATCCTCTCTACCAGGGTTTGAGGTTAATAACATTCTTAGATACTGATCCATTTGTATGAGCATTTTTCTGGATGTTTTAATGGATAGGTTCGATAAGTTGATCTGAATAAGGGTGTCTACTATTTCACCATTCACACATTTTTATTTTAAACAGTGGCATTAATAAAAGCCTGACATTATACACTGCAGTTTTAAATGGTAAAAATGTAGTAGATATTGTGTACAATTCATGCAGCTTCATAATATACATACCAAAGCACATATGTTTTATATTATAAAATATTTGCACTCACTCACACCGACAGGCACTTAGGAAACACCCAAAGTCATTGTACTGAGGGAGAACATGCAAACACCACACAAAAACACACATGCTGAGCCTGGGACTTAAATCCACGAACTTCTTGCTCCAAGGCGGATGTACTTACCAGAAATCAATTGTCTACAATCAAAAGTTATGAGTTTTCGAGAAAAAGGTGTTCTCTACTGAGAAAAAATCTATCAAATTTACTGTGTGCCTTTTGAGTATGCAATGAGTGTGCAGCATATCAAACCATTTTCTCATGCTTTCGCTGTACTGACCTCGATGGTCCAGTATAATGTTTAATAATGATTTCCTGTGGATTTTAATTGAATTAATTAAATTAATTGGATAGATATAAAACTTTTTGTGCAAAAAGACACTTGATTATTGTCCTTTTTGTGAAACTGGATGATTAAAATGTCTTGATATACAGAAGGTTATACAGTATAAACCCATATTGTGGTGGTGGTGGTGGTGGTGGTGGGGGGTCTTATGAATTATTTTCATGTTTAGACAGCCTTTTCCACAAAATGATAAAAAGCTTCAGTAGATGGTTGTGTCTGAAACAAGCTTTGCATTTCCCATGAACATAACACTTAATGAATCACTTATTCACCTAACGCAGTTCTTCTCAATTATTTTCTGTGGCGCCCCCTCCAGGAAGAACCCCACCACACACCGCCTCGAGAGTGACTACAAATAGTATTATTTGTCGATACAATTGTTATTAGTTCACCTCTGCATAACATTGTAGCTTTATTAACATTAAAAACCAAAATATGGTAGAAAGAAATATAGTTCAACTTACAAGGGAGAAAACTTCATTAATGTTGTTTTTTAATCTGTAACAGAAAAGATTTAAAGTGCACCAATGTGCCTGAAAAGTAAAAAAAAAAAAAAAGTACATCCTTATTTAAATTCATTTAACTTACTTATGTCTTAATATCTCTGTCTCCACCTTTCTCTTCGTTCCTGTTAGAAATTTTCCCGTGTTGTTTCTTGAGGGGTTGTTTACTGCACTTCATATAGTTTGCTCGTGCGAAAAACCGCTACACCATAGCGCGCCAATGACAGCGCCACTGCCAACTACTGGAGTGGAGGTGCAATTACACACAATTCTCGTACACTATTCCAGAAAAGCATGTTCCCCAGGGTCATACGCGCTCCACCGGCATTGTGCCCAAGGGGGGGCGTCCCTCACTTCCCCACTATTTGAGAAGCACTGACCTCATGTGAAACCTGAAAGCTCATATAGTGTGTGTATGTGATGTATGTAGGTCATATGTGCTCGTGAATGTCCCTGGACAAATACATGATTCGAAGATTTTTTGATTTGTTTTTTTGTGGGTTTTTTTTTTTTTTTTTTTTTTTTTTTTTGCGCTAATGAGTATTTAAAAATCTTTCAACATGTAGAAGCAAGAGATTGCTACCTGCTACTAAAATCACTGTAAATAAACTATATAAGACAGCTTTAATACACTTACTTCCCCCCTAGGAAGAGCGGTGTGCTTGTGTGTATGTATGATAAAGGGAGTGAGAAACAACCACATTTTATTAGAAACAAAAATCAAACAGAGTCCTATGTGTGCTCTATACATTCTCAGTTATATGCTATTATTAGATCGGTTTAATTGTGTGTGTGTGTGTGTGTGTGTGTGTGCATGTGTGTGTGTGTGTGTGTGCGAGTGTGTATTTGTGTGTGTGTGTGTAAACACCTACACACGATATAATGTGTGTATCTGCAAGAGAGAGCTAATGTGCATGTGTGGGTGAAAGCATTTTCCTTGAATTCTCCAATTTCCAGCTATAAATAAAGTGTTGAGACATATGACATGCGACGCTCAGCAAAATGGCTTCCTGTAACTGAAGAGATGGCAGACAAAGAAAAGACATGTTGTCTGAGAATCAGTACCTTCTCTCTCACCATATGTCTCAGAGTTGATCTTTATTGTAAACATGTGTAACCATCGTCTAATGCCCTTCATTTTCCCCAGTGTGATCAAGAGATACCTTGAGCAAAGCACTACATGTGATTCAACCTTGAGGAAGAGCGAAGGTCATACAAGCCTGTGCCAATTGGGGGTGAGTGGAAGAGGGGGAGGTGTTGCTTAATGGGTAATGAGATGTGGGAAAGGGAGATGGAATGTAGTGGTTGTGCTAATGCATGAGTCTGTGCATGAGAGGGTGTGGATGGGACGATGCAGTGAAAGCCACTGCTCTTTAGAATAAGGCAGTGTACTATTATTTTTGCATGTGTGTTTGTATACATCCTAAAACAGTTGGTGTGCAGATGCGTTCAATTATGAGAGGGAACAATCCACCTCCTCTTTCTTGTGAAGAAATTCCACATTATTTCCTTAATGTTTTCTTTTGTTGTTGTCGTTGGTGTGTGTGTGTGTGTGTGTGTGTGTGTGTGTGTGTGTGTGTGTGTGTGTGTGTGTGTGTGTGAAATATATGAAGTACTATTGTCCTGAATGGTTCAGTGGAAATGACAAAACTTACTAAGCATTTTATATTCATTCATGACAATACAAACAGGCAAATGCTTCATAATTCCTATTTCAAATATATTGATTAATTTAATACAAATTAATTATTTCATGTTAACATAAGTGCTTTCATTGTAATGTTAGACTTTAAAGCTTAGTCAACGTGTTTCTGTTCATAGGACCTGAGCAGCAGATAACAATCTAAAGCTATGTGTATTGTATACTTAAGTAATAATAATGAAAGGAAGAATAAAAATAATAGAACCTAAATTTTCAGAAAAAATAAAATATTTTAATGATTCCTACCTATAAAGTAAAGTTGAAAAAATATTTATTAGATCCCCAACTGATTTTGTAAGTTTGTCCACTTAAAAAGAAATAATCTGTCTATAATTTTATAGGAGTTTAATTTAAACAATGACAGGCAGAATATGAACAGCAAGTACTACAAATAAAAAACAAACAGTATATTAAGGTTATGAATTGATTTGACAACTAAAGCTAAAAAATAAATCTATCATAAAAATAACTAATAGACTGATCATTTTATGGTATGTGGGCAAACGCAATAAAATTAGCAGAGTATCAAATACAGTAATTCTTTATCATCTACAGTACATACATTACATCTTGTACCACATATATCTTAGAACTCTAGAGAATTTGATCCACAAGTTGAATTATAGTGTAGGTTTTCTGAAATTAACACAATCTCAGAATTATAGAATAGCACTACAGCATTAATTTATTGTGTTAATATTAACACAATATTAGCGAAGCTGAAAGTTCCAAAACTTTTAGATTTTACTAATTTGCCAAACCCAAAAATCTATCACCTTTCTGTGACTGCTTATGACTGACTACAACTTTAAACACTTATATATACATGTGTGTGTGTGTGTGTGTGTGTGTGTGTATATATATATATATATATATATATATACACACACACACACACAAATGTATGATTCCTATTTTTTTTTGCAAAAAACATGGACTGACTAACACGCAGTACAACTCTATGGAGCTCTGTGCAGATATAACACAGAGGATCATAGACTTATTTACATCAGGCATGTGTTCTTTGATCTCTTTTGGTTTAAAGCCTAACAGGTCAGGTTAGAAGGAAGCATTGCATGCTATTATATGCATACACACGAACGCACACACACACACACACACACACACACACACACACACACACACACACACACACACATATATATATATATATATATATATATATATATATATATATATATATATATATATATATATATATATATATATAGAGAGAGAGAGAGAGAGAGAGAGAGAGAGAGAGAATTGTGATCACTTGGAGAAAAAAAAATAAAACCTAATCTAAAATCCCTTTTTAATGTTCTTTTGTGCTGATGTCGACATGTAGTACACAGTAGGCCCTTGACTATTTGCGGTTTTTCACTTGAGCTCCAGCATATTCGCGGATTGGTGAGTAACTCTCACATGATTCAAATTCAGCGAATGGCTGTTCTCCCTCCTGCTGATTGGTTGAGTGATGTATATGCCTCTTTTTCTCTTTCGCACACAAGTTGTCAATGTGCATTTTTTAGAGTGTTTTAATTACCAGTTAAGCTGTATGATGCCACTCAAATGCCGACTAAGCGCCAGAAAAAGGTAATGACGTAATGGTGTTGGATGTCTCTTCTGAAGAAAGAAGACTTTCTCCTGAAGAAATGACAATTTTCTCTGAAGTGTCTGAAGAGGAATAATCATCTGAACTGTTGTAAAGCACTGTAGTATTAAAGTCTTTTTCAATTATCATTCCAGTACAGTACCTAAGTTAATGTTTAGAATGTTTGTGTGTGTGATTTTATGTACTGTGCTGTAGCATGTTTATCGTTTTTTTTTTTAATCCAATTTATTACACTTCATGTTCTTTTATGTTCTTTTGTTATGGTCTGTGTTTTGGGGGGACTTTGATTTTGGTGGCTGTGTTCTCTAACTATTTACTCCCCGCTCCTGCTGAGGGGCATGGCTGACCTACTTGGGCTGGTTGGAGTAGCTCACACCTGAAGTCACTCATCTCATCTCCTCCCAATAAACACAAGCTTGCTCTCCACTGCGCCAGAGAATTATCTCATCACATCCCTGCTTCTTTGTGTTCTCTAACTCTGTTTTCGCTCTGGCTGAGGGGCGTGGCTGAGCTGCTCGGGCTGAATGCAGTTCACACCTGAATTCACTCCTCTCATCTACTCCTTATGAACACAAACCGCACGCTCACCTCTGCACCAAAAGATTGTCTCACACCTTGTCCCTGCTTCCTTGTGTTCTCTTTGGCTCCTGGTTCCAGTGTTCAATTTTGTTTGTATTTTTCTTCGTCATCAGTGCTGTATGTAAAGTGTGTGCGGTCTGCTTAAGTGCTTCCCCTTTGAATAATAAATCCACTCTGTGCCGTCTCACAATGCCTACTGCATTCTGGGTCCGGCTGAAAGTTCATTACGTCATTGCATCACACTTTTATGTTCTTTATATATTATTCATGGAGTCCTCGGTTTACGCTGGTCCCAACTTACACCATTTCGTGGTTACGAATGTGCCCCCATAAAAAAATGTAAAATAATATTACGCATCATTACGTCTTACGAGGTTAAGTAAACAAATGCGAACTAGTTTCGGGCGTGCGAGGTGGAAGAATATGCTGTGTTGTGGTTGTGGGCCGAGGAAGACGGCGTCGTTTCCCTTCGCTCAGTCTCGGTACTGTAATATTACGCGTCATTACATCTTACGCAGTTACGTAAAGAAACGCAAACTAGTTTCGGGCATGCGAGGTGAAAGAATACGTTGTGTTGTGGTTGTGGGCTGAGGAAGATGGCGTCGCTTCCCTTCGCTCAGTCTTGGTACTGTAATATTACGTAATATTATGGCGCGCGAGATGCAGCAAGCATTGGCAACTTTTGAGGCTCAGGATCCCAAGGAAAGGTTCACTAGGGTTTCCAGAGGCATCATGGATTTGATGCTGCGATGCTACAAGGAGATCTTAGATGAGAAGAGGTTGCTCTCTGTCCAGTCGAACCTGGAGCAGTATTTGAAGAAGGTAGAGAGGCCTGCAACAGATCCTGTACCCTCTACCTCAGCTGCATCTACTACTCCAGGCTCACCTGCCCCAGCTTCTCCAGCACAATAAGCCCATCTCTCCCTCCCTTACTATATTTCAATCTTGTGGTAAAGAATTGTTTTCTCTTTTTTTAATACTTTTTTATGTCATTAACTGTTACATTTTATTATAGCACTGAACGTACAGTACTTTTCAGTATATTTTATGTTATGTTCCAACTTACACTGAAAATCGGGTTACATCGCATCTTAAAAATGGATCAGCGTCGTAAACCGAGAACTCCCTGTATACTGTATATATAATGTAGTAATGATTAAGTAAAAACTTTAATTTTGTACTGTGATAGTTATTGATTTTATATATATACATCTACATACATCTATATACATATATATATATATATATATATATACATATATATATATATATATATATATATATATATATATATATATATATAAATCTTATCAATAAATATCACAGTACAAAATTAAAAAGTTGTTACTTAATTACTATATTTTACTACATTTATCATCATCATATCTTATCCCCGTAGGGTAGTGTAGCAATTGGTCTCTTCTGGAGAAGATTAACCAGGACACAGGAACGCTTGCTACTTGTCCCCGGAAACATGCTGACGGCTTTGCAGCCTACTCTATATGAA
>CM045741.1:26407515-26417515 GCA_024760905.1 Plotosus lineatus
CGGCCCCCCGGCTGCAGCCGCTCCGAGCTCTCGTTCCCCCTGCTCGGCGACACACGAGAACCTCCGGACTGCGGCGCCAACGTCTCTTTGCTTTCCTCCTCTACTATCCCGTCCGATTCCTCCTCGCTGGATGAAGGATCCAACATTTTTGCTTCGATGCAAGCACTCGGCTGAAAAGAAAAAACGACACCCTGCAAAAAAAAAAAAAAAAAAAAAAAAAAAAAGTCAGATCAGAAGAACCGAGCTCGGATTATTTGTGGAGTAGTCAAATTGAACTGCGGAACGTCCCAGCGAAGGGGTAGCGGATGCTGGATGAGACAGACACCGCAATCTCTCCGCACGGGCAGAGAGACGATGCTGACGCGCCTCACCGTGGATTCGGTTGGCCAATCACGACTCGCAGAAGAGGAGGGGGTGCGCCGGAATGATGAGCGAGAGAGCGAGAAAGAGAGAGAGAGAGAGAGAGAGAGAGAGAGAGAGAGAGGCAGAAGCGGGGGCGCGCAGGCGGTGTCGAGCACAGCAGATCTCTCTCTCAATGAAATGAACGGGCGCTGACGGCCACTTCCTGCGGGGCAGCTGTCCGTGGTACTGAACACGGTCGCCGCTGTCAGAAAGCACGCTGCCTGCCTGAGGGACGGTGTATTTAAACCCTTATAAAGGCATTGTGTGCTGGATATCATCAAGCTGAAATAAAACCAAACACCCAAAGCCTTGACTTTTATTTCTAAAAGACGAATTGTTGCCTGCAAGCAACTGGCATTAATCCACTAATTAAAAAAGTCGACAAGTTTTAAAAGACGTATTGTATTGTTTATCCTAAAAGCAGACGAAATGTTATGCTTTCGAATCGAAGTGCATTATTACACTTGTTCATGCACCACAATCTACTCAAAAAAGAACCGAACATCCACATACAATGCATTTCATACAATGCAAATAAGATACACTACAACACAATGCCTGCTTCTCTGGCTAAAGTGACATTTATAATGGTCACTCTGAGGTCAGGCCATGAGACAGCCAGCTACAGTAGACTATTGACCAAAATATTTAGCTTTAATGGGAGGATGGGCACACTGACTCACAGGCCTAGCACACAGAATGGGGTTTATTGATGGTGCTTCATCAGTTTGAAGGTTATCACAATTTGAAAAACTAATTCCATTTGTGGAATATAACATTTCTTTCTCAAAGACTCAGGCCAAGATTTATCTCAGGATGCTTTTTGCTTTCCTTTCTTTGCATACTGTGTCTCTTCCTCCAATTCTTTCTCTCTCTCTCTCTCTCTCTCTCTCTCTCTCTCTCTCTTTCTTACACATGCACACACACGTACAATAATATATCATGTTATTAATAGTGACCCAAGTTAATCCAACTTAAACTTTAAGCAGCACAATTTAACAGATGTTTGATGCCACTCATTGATTCATTTTTGTATATCTGTCTGTCTTCCTTTCGGCTTTTTTCCTTTTACTCGGGAGTCGCCACAGCAAATCATCTGATTCGCACGTTTGATTTGGCAGAGGTTTTTACGTCGGATGCCCTTCCTGTCACAACCCTTTTTAGCAAGGGACAGAAACACGCTGACGACTTTGCAGCTACTCTTTACGAAAGTCAGCAATGGTTCTTTTACATGCCTCTCACCATAGACAGTGAGAGACATGGCCCGCCTTTGATAACCCAGTTAGCTGCACTGGGGGGGGACAGTGACAACCTTGTGGAGAGTGGGACTCGAACCCCCAACCTTTGGATCAGCGATCCAACACCCTATACCACTAGACCACCACTGCCCCAATTTTGTATATCTGCATTTAAAAAATCACTATACAGTATATTTTATTTCAGTAATAACTACTATTTGGAAAAATAATTTACGTAATTTAAATAATTTAATTTAAAATAAACGGTCATCGTCGACTTCGTGGACTGGTATGAGCGCAACCACATGTGCTTGAACACTAGGAAGATGAAGGAGATGGTGGTCGACTTCAGGAGAAGCACTCAAACACACACACACACACATTTACTAGTGAACATCCAGGGACAGGACATTGAGACAGTGGACAGTTTCAAGTACCTGGGTGTTCACCTTAACAATAAACTGGACTGGTCCCACAACACCAACGCCCTGTACAAGAAGGGCCAGAGTCGCCTCCACCTTCTGAGGAGACTCAGGTCCTTCGGCATATGCAGCACCTCTGCTCAGGACATTTTATGACTCTGTGGTAGCCTCTGCAATCCTCTACGCTGCCATCTGCTGGGCCCCGGGCAGCACAGAGCGGGACAGAAAGAGACTGAACAAGCTGGTCAGGAGGGCCAGCTCTGTCCTCGGCTGCCCACTGGACTCTGTGGAGGAGGTGAGTGAGAGGAGGATGGTAGCAAAGCTCACATCCATCCTGTCCAACAGCTCTCACCCACTGCACCAGACTGTAGAGGAGCTAAGCAGCTCCTTCAGTGTACGACTGAGGCATCCTCAGTGCAGGAAGGAGCGCTACCGCAGGTCGTTCATTCCCACCGCTATCAGACTGTACAACGCCACTTTGTAACTGTCTGTGAAAATACCGGTTATGTGCAATAAAAACCCCGTGCACTTTAATCAACCACATCTACCCCACTGACTGTGAACCATATCAACCCATCTACTCCGCACTCAGATACATTACACTTTAATATAGGCCAATCTATAAAGTTGCTCCATTCTTTTCTTTTATTGTTTAGTAATTTATACTATTTATGTATCTATTTATTTATTTGCTTATATAATATATATGTCTGTGTGTATGTTTGTATATGTATCTCTTTTTGCACCCCCTACTGATAGTACCTCAAGAGCCTGTAACAGTGAATTTCTCCATTGTGAGATTAATAAAGCTGTATCTTATCTTATCTTATCTTATCTTATCTTAATTACAGATTTAGCAAACACTTCCAGATCAATGTTAGAACTCACATATTCATGTTTTATAAAAAAAATATTGGTGCATAGTACTATATATATATCTTTAAATTGTTGAGGAAGCTCCTGAAATTCAGTTGATTTGACATGGGTTGATCTGAATGCAGTCATTTAAATGTGAAATGTCACAGTGGTAACAAACTTTCTCATAAATGCACACTCATGCTCAGGTCCAATTTCCTATCCTCCTTTTTGTTTCCCACTGATTGGGGTAGAGTGTCCTTTTTTTAGAGAGAGAGAGAGAGACTGAGAAGTCGTGGCCATCTAGTTCTCCAAATGGCCCTGCAAATTGATTGTTTTGAGATGTAAACTCCAAGAGATGTGAAGGAAACACCCAATCACTGAGTTTAATTCCTTAATTCCTTTGTGTACTTTCTTTCCTGATTAAACTCTATTCTCAGGTCTTGGCATGCAAATCAGAAAGACTTCTTTAATATGCAAATTCATATGTAATTCATATGGTGAAATTCAAAGCACTGATTTACCAGTTTCCTTTCAAAATAATTGGAAGCACTGCTGAGTATTTGTTAAGCCCCGATTGAATTTCTTTGGGATGTGTGTGTGTGTGTGTGTGTGTGTGTGTTTTATTTTGTGTGTGTCGGCGGGATGGTTGTTTTGTTTTTCCCTCAGCTGTAGGCCCAGCTCATTGCACTGAATCCTATTTCTGCATCATAGGACAAATTTGAACTTGGCCCTGCCTCTTGGGTTGTGATTGGTGGAATACTCATCCCACAGTGTTTTCAAACAACAGCAAATCCCAGCTCCCAGTATACCAATTGGCTTTTCTGTGCCTTGCATGGCATGTGCCACTTTTCAATTTTGTGATTTTTATTGCTTTTTTTAATGTATGGCCTTGTGCCTGCAGCTGACTCTGCTTGTGTTGTTTCCTCCTTATTTGCTTATTGATTTGTATATATTCTATAAATATATTTGTATATAAATAATATGTCTGTACAGTATTCACTTTTAAATAGCATTGTGATTAGTAGGAAGCCAGTGCCATTTATTTTCCCCCACATCTTCTTCTGGTTTTGGGCTTGCTATGGAATGAGATGTGTTTTTGTATGCTTTTCTTTATGGCATTAGGTAAATTAGCTTATAAGTCTAAAGTTAGATGTGTTTTGTTTATTATTTTGTTCTGGCCAACTTCTTAAGAAGTGATCACTGAAAATGAAAGAGCCCAATGTAAAAGCAGTTGTGATGTCCTTTAATAACCCATATGTTACTGTGAGACTAAAACCAGATCATAACAGTAATCAACATACTGCATTAGCATTTCCCTGACTGTGCAAGTCTGAGCGGTGGTCTATGAGCTTTTTGTATTTTAATTTTGTTCCAAATAAACCTCAGTTCTGCTTCATTGTTATGTGTATATGAGATCAGAAAGAGACTATGTAATCAAAAAACCTATTTATTTTAATTTATTTGTAATCATTTACATGGAGATTACAATGTAAACTCTCATAGTTTATCACACAAGCATTGTACTTGTTAGGAGTCAGTAGATGCAGTATCACTTTAAATCCACTTTCACTGAAGTTCAACTGGTAATAATCCAAACAGGAGATGTGAAAACAGGCAGAGGTCAAAATACTGATTAAACAATTCATTAAAGGCACAAGCAGAGACAAGGTAAACACACAGGGTACGGTCAGATATGAGACAAACAGAATCAACAGAGTCACAGGCAGAAATCTGTAAACTTAACATAGTCAAAATAAACAGCGGGGGCCACAGAAATGCTGCAAAGTATTGCATAACACCATGGCAGCAAAAATGCGAGTCCTTTGAAAGTTTCTACATGGGTATTCAGTGACCCAGACTGTGGCCGTGTATTCTGGGAAGTGTATGTATGTGTGGAATCCATGTTGCAAAGGTCAAAGCCACTGCTTACAATGGAAACTGAGTTCACTGAAGTAACCCAATTTTAGCTTTGCCAGAAGATCATCAGTTACTCATAGTTCTGCTGACAATCATTTTATGAATATCAGGTTGTCGGGCATAGTTATTGTCCAGCAAAGACATAACCTTATTAGAATTTTTAAAAGAAAGAAAGAAAATTGAGCTTGCATAACTAGTACATTTTGGCACAGTTAGAGTTGCGGGTTTCTTGCCTCCATGAGCTTGGCATATCAAACAACTAGGAGTTGTGCCTATTTTTCAAAAATGCTTCAGTGACTTTATCATTTGTTCTTTTTCAGTCAATATTTAGCATCATTTATCACTCCCTGGCCACTTTCCTAGTCCCTGCTGATGAAAAACATATCCACAGCGTGGTCCTGTCACCACAACGCTTCATCATCTCGATGGAGTTTTTGGTGTGATGAGAGGTTTTGGGTTTTCCTTGATGCTCAAAAACTTTAATTCTCACCTGACCGGACCTCATTCTCAAGGGTGACCCAAAAATTTTTTTTGCTTGGTGGTGCCTCTGGATTAGCAGTGTTACAGACTTTGAAGTCTTTCAGAACAGGTGAGGTCATGTGCAATTTAGACTTCATACAGAAGTCTACTTAATTACTACTACTGTAATTATGGACCTTCTGGGGGTGATTACTAGCAGCACCAGATCTTATTTGGGGGCTTCACTACAAAGAGGGTAAGTATGGAGTCAACATTTGTTTTTCTTAGAATTTATTTTGAATTGGGTTTTTTAACATTTCATTTAAAAAATGTGGAGTATTTTTTGTAGTTATGTTTCATAAAATATAAGAAATAAATATAGTTATATTACAGCTGATAAGGTAAAATATGAAAAATAGCAACAGAGTAAATACTTTTACAAGGCACCTTATGAGAGGCAAATAAAAAAATTCAAATTTGGGGATTTTCAGCATTTCTCTATAAATCCATCTTTTATGAATAAGCCTGTTTCAATTGTTGGAAAAACAAAAACTTCCCCTGTGCACATGAGAAAAAAAGAAAATAATGGGAACCAGACCCAAAATATATCCACATTACCACCTGCATGACACCAGATAAAAAAAAAAAAAAAAAAAAAACCAACCAACCAACCAACCAACCAAACAAACAAACAAACATATAGCAGGACATTCACTAAACTAAGAAATCGTGATAGCTATTTTATGACTGTGATGGCAGAGAGGGGAGGGGGGTGTTGGGTATGCACATTGTAATATAAATATTAGGAAGAGAGTTTATCAGGTGCTGAGCACAAACAGCGATTTGGGCAAAACTGACAATGACAGTATAATTAAAAACAGAAAACCCCAAGAAAGACATTAGGGCTGTAACATATGGAAATTAGCCACAGCCAACCACAGTAAACAACCCTGAGTGAGTGTGTGAGAGTGGTGGATTTGCAACATTCACACATCCATTTATCAGAACTCTTTATGCCTGAGAACCCCAGATCTGTTCATTTACTTAATAAAAAAATGTTGCTTGACTAAATAAATAAGATTTCAGATGAGGCTTACACACGAACACTGTTTCTTAGTCCTGAGCATTAATTGAAAGGAATTACTGTGGGGCCTCAGAGAAGACTTCAGGCCCTACTAAAGTCTTCATTATTTGAGGCATCAATAAGTAGCCTGCAGTTTATAAAATATGCTGAGATAATTAGAAGTGAGATGATTCAAAGCTTTATAAGTCAATAGTAGTACAGTACACTTGATGTAATATTTAGGAACAAATACACCGTGGAGGGATGGGGTAACATGCTTGGTTCTGCGGGTTCTAGTTAGGGCTTTTGCTGCTGCATTTTGGACAAACCGAAACTCATTTGTGCAGTTATAAGAACAGCCAGAGAATAACACATTGCAATAATCTAATCTGGAGTTACCAAAAGCATGAACAAGTTTTTCCACATAATGCAGTAAAACTATGTTTCTTATCACAGCAATATTTCCAAGATGCAAGAATATGAGTATTATTATCTTGATGAACTTCAAATGAAAGACTGGGGACAATAATCTCATCAAGGTCTTTTACTGCTGCATATGATAAAACTGAAGGACCATCCAGAGTTGGTACAGAATCAAAAGGCTTATTTCTAGCTGCCTACGGCTTCGACACAAGAACTTCTGTATTGTCAAAATTTAATAAGAGGAAGTTAGCAAGAACATTAGACAATCCGATGTCTGATGGCTTTTGCACGTTCTACGACTTTATTAAGCCGATGTGTCTCATCTGGCTTTGCTGAAAGATGATTCCAGGACATTTGCTCACAGGACAAATGCTCATAACCTTAATGAAAAAACCAGACATTTGTTCACAACATAAAAAAATTGGTTCAATTTTAACCCTAACCCTTAAACTTAACCCAACACCCAAACCCTAAACGTAACCTAACCCTAACCCTAAACGTATAATGAGTTAATTTAGCATTATGTATTTATAACAATAAATAATTTTTAATACATTATGATATTTTTGTATTATGCATTTATTAGAACAAAGAAAAAAGATGTTGTGAGCAAATGTATGTTTTTTTCATTAAGATTGTGAGCATTCGTCCTGTGAGCAAATGTCCGCGCACTGTGAAAGATATAACTCTGCATGTTAAGTGTATACTGTAAGTGGAAGCTAATACTGTACTGTCTGAGAGAGTCTGGTGAACTAATGAAATACACCTACATAAGCCTCGTGTGCTTCATATTCACTCAACATTTTAACCATGGACAAAAAAATAAATCTGAATTTGTAAGTGCTGCAAGCTAATATATGCTAAGCATTACCAGGTATTTGCTTGTTGATTTATTTTTGTTTTTTTATTATTTATTTATTTATTTTGTTTGTGGGCAATGGTGGTCTAGTGGTATAGGGCACTGGATCGCTAATGCTAAGGTTGGGGGTTCAAGTCCCACTCTCCTCAAGGTTGTCTCATATATACTGTTATATTACTACATAATATACTGTTTGTTTTTTATTTGTAGTACTTGCTGTTCATATTCTGCCTGTCATTGTTTAAATTAAACTCCTATAAAATTATAGACAGATTATTTCTTTTTAAGTGGACAAACTTACGAAATCAGTTGGGGATCTAATAAATATTTTTTCAACTTTACTTTATAGGTAGGAATCATTAAAATATTTTATTTTTTCTGAAAATTTAGGTTCTATTATTTTTATTCTTCCTTTCATTATTATTACTTAAGTATACAATACACATAGCTTTAGATTGTTATCTGCTGCTCAGGTCCTATGAACAGAAACACGTTGACTAAGCTTTAAAGTCTAACATTACAATGAAAGCACTTATGTTAACATGAAATAATTAATTTGTATTAAATTAATCAATATATTTGAAATAGGAATTATGAAGCCTGTTTGTATTGTCATGAATGAATATAAAATGCTTAGTAAGTTTTGTCATTTCCACTGAACCATTCAGCACAATAGTACTTCATATATTTCACACACACACACACACACACACACACACACACACACACATCAGGACTTCATGTCCTCCTTCACCACATCCATGAATCTTCTCTTTGGTCTTCCTCTGGGCCTTCTGCCTGGTAGTTCCAACCTCAGCATCCTACTACCAATATACTCACTATCCCTCCTCTGTACATGTCCAAACCATCTCAATCTAGCCTCTCTGACTTTCTCTCCAAAAATTCTTACATGTGCTGTCCCTCTGATGTGCTCATTCCTGATCCTATCCATCCTCGTTACTCCCAAAGAGAACCTCAACATTTTCATCTCTGCTACCTCCAGCTCCGCCTCCTGTCTTTTCCCCAGGGCCACTGTTTCTAAACCACATCGCTGGCCTCATCACTGTCTTGTACACTTTTCCTTTCATTGTTATATATATATATATATATATATATATATATATATATATATATATATATATATATATATATATATATATATATATATATATATATATATATATAAGAAAAATAAAAGGACAGGACAAAGACTTTCTATTGAAACTCCATTTATCACTACAGATTTGTTTCGAGGGGTGGTGAAACCATCCTCGCTCTTCAGGTGATTATAGATCCTTCTCCTACGGAAGGATCTACTCAGAAAATCCCCTATATATATATATATATATATATATATATATATATATATATATATATATATATATATATATATATACGTATGGCGGGGCATGGTGGTAAGGTGCTGGATTACTGATCCCAAGGTCGGGGGTACAAGACCCACTATCAATAGGTTCATATTACTGTCCCCCAAGTGAAGATAACTGGATTATCAAAGGCCAGCCATGTCTTTTAATGTCTGTGGTGAGGGGCATGTAAACGAACCATTGCTGACTCTTGTCAAGATGGTCTGGTGAGCTGTCCAGAGTGTATTCTGCCCTCACCCAGAGTCGACTGAAATGGGTGCTAGCCTCCCCGTGATGCTAATTAAGATTAAGCAGCTTATAAAATAGATGAATGAATGAATGAATGGTAAAAGAGAGAGATAGGAGTTTAACGAGGAATTCTTATGAGAAAGCTAATACGGTCAATGATATTTATGCATTATGTAGTGAGGAACTGGGCGGCACGGTGGCATAGTGGTTAGCACGTCTGCCTCACAGCAAGAAGGCCTGGGTTCGATTCCCGGTCTGTGCAGTACTGTTTGCATGTTCTCCCCGTGCTCGTATGGGTTTCCTCTGGGTACTCCAGTTTCCTCCCACGGTCCAAAAACATGCACAGTAGGCTAATTGGCTGTTCTAAATTGCCTGTAGATTCGCATCGTGCAGAAGGCAATGGCAAACCACTGCACTATTCTTGCCAAGAAAACTTCCATGAAGATGATAACCAAGGCATTATCCTTCATGGCAGGTCGACCAGAGTCGTCCTACAACTCGGAAGGTACCAGACCAGACCAGTGAGGAACTACAGGAAGGTATTGCACTTAAGACTGTAAATGTTAACATCGAATGGCACAAAACACCTGCAACAGATAAGCGTGTTTCATAAATGATCCTAAGATTATAATCCTATAAATAATCTAAGATTATTCCTATCTTTATTTTTGAGACAAAAAAAAAAAAAATCATATCACCTTACAGACCCTGAGCAGTGCTGTGGCAATCCAACCAACTACAACTCT
>CM045741.1:26422515-26780015 GCA_024760905.1 Plotosus lineatus
TACTCTTACTCCAACTACCTTCATGTCCTCCTTGACCACATCCATAAATCTTCTCTTTGGTCTTCCTCTAGGCCTTCTGCCTGGTAGTTCCAACCTCAGCATCCTACTACCAATATACTCACTATCCCTCCTCTGTACATGTCCAAACCATCTCAATCTAGCCTCTCTGACTTTGTCTCCAAAACATCTTACATGGGCTGTCCCCTTGATGTACTCATTCCTGATCCTATCCATCCTTGTTGCTCCCAAAAAGAACCTCAACATTTTCATCTCTTCTGTCTCCAGATCTGCCTCCTGTCTTTTCCTCAGCGCAACTGTTTCTAAACCATACAACATCGCTGGCCTCATCACCGTCTTGTACACTTTTCCTTTCATTCTTGCCGATACCCTCTTATCACACATCACAGCAGACACTTTTCTCCAACCATTCTAACCTGCCCACACACACTTCTTCACCTCTTTTCCACACTCTCCATTGCGCTAGACTGTTGAGCATAAGTACTTGAAATCCTCCACCTTCTTTATCTGTGCTCCCTGGAACCTCACCGTTCCTCTTGCGTCCTTGTCATTCACACACATGTATTCTGTTTTACTGAGGCTAACCTTCATTCCTCTCCTTTCCAGGGCATACCTCCACCTCTCTAGATTTTCCTGCACTTGTTCTCTGCTCTCACTACAGATTACAATGTCACCTGCAAACATCATAGTCCATGGAGATTCTTATCTAACCTCGTCTATCAGCCTGTCCATCACCATAGCAAACAAGAAGGGGCTCAGAGCTGACCCTTGATGCAGTCACACCGACAGCACACCTCACCACTGTCTTACATCTCTCAGACATGTCCTGCACCACTCTAACATACATCTCTGCCACTCCAGATTTCCTCATGCAATACCACAGTTCCTCTCTCAGCACTCTGTCATATGCTTTCTCCAGAAAGGCACAATGCAGCTCCTTCTGACCTTCTCTGTACTTCTCTTAACAACCTCAAAGCAAACACTGCATCTGTGGTGCTCTTTCTTGGCATGAAACCAAACTGTTGTTCACAAATGCTGACCTCTGCCCTTAGTCTAGCTTCCACTATTCTTTCCCATAACTTCATCGTATGCCTCATCAACTTTATCCCTCTGTAGTTGCTACAACTCTGCACATCTCCCTTGTTCTTAAAAATGGGCACAAGCACACTTCTCCTCCATTTCGCCGGCATCCTCTCACTCTCTAAGACCTTGTTGAATGTTCTTGTCCGAAAATCTACTGTCCTTCCAGATGACATGTCAAGTACTCTCCTACCTGTCTCCCTGATCACATTAGCTGTAGTTGTCCAGTCATCTGGAAGCCCTTCCTGACCAGCCAAAGCCAAACCCTCTGCATTTCTCCGGGCTTGGGACCGGCGTGAGGGTGGGCACTTCTTTGTGCCCCCCCTCACAGCTGCATTGGTTTGTGCTATATTGTATAGGGAATAGTACACACTGTTGTGTGAGATCTTTACTTTCATGGCAGTTCCCCATATGGAATAGCTTTTATTTCTCAGAACAAAATAGACTTATGAATTTCAGATGAAAGTTATTTGTTTCTTCCTATCTTGAGTCTATAATCAAGCCCACAAATGCTGATTCTCCAGATTTTCACCTAACGTAAGCCTTCTTTAATCAGCAAAACAATTTCATCTGTGCTGACATAGTTGCATAATTGGGTTTTATAATGATCAATTAGACTTTTTAACATGACTAACTTTTTTATTAGTTAACACAATGCCATTGGAACACATGTATGATGGTTGATGAAAAAAGGGACTCTTACACATGAATATATTCCATTAAAAATCCAGCTGTTTCCAACAAAAATGATCATTTATAAACTGTCATGTCCTTTTGATAAATTTGATCTTTTTAAAAACAAAAAAAACAGCTTTTCTTCCCCCAGTGCAGCCAACTGGGTAATCAAAGGCCGGCCGTGTCTCTCACTGTTTATGGTGTGAGGCATGTAAAAAAAAAAACAAAAAAAAAAACAAACAAACAAAAAAACATTGCTGACTTTCAACAGTATTAGGGTACATAGCCGTCAGCGTGTTTCTGTTCTGTGATGGTCTGGCGAGCCGTCAGGGGTGTACTCTGCCCTCGCCCGGAGTCGGCTGGGATGGGCGCCAGCCTCCCTGTGACTACTAAGTAGGATTAAGCGGTTACAGAAAATGAATGGATGAATGAATAAAGCTTTTCTTTCAAAAACAAGTACATATAAGTAAAACATTTATAAATGATCCTTAATTTTGAACAGTGGTGTATAGGTAGTCATTCTGTAGAAGTTATTTTACTTATGCATATTCCACATTTTACAGATTATATGGGTGCCTTGGAGAGACGCTACCTCCCCCCTCCCCTCCCCTCCCTTAGTGAGAAACAGTGCTAGTTTTCAAGAGTGCCATCATTTCTATATATAGATTTCTACCAGGCAGAACAGCACTGGCTGTGAAGTGCATTTTTGCTCCATTTTGAGACAGTTCTTTGGCTTTATAAATCTGATATCTGAGAACTTCTTTTCTCCATCTTCTTTAAAGCATAAAAAGAAAATGAATATAAACTCCAGAAATTACTGAAGACTGGACCTTGATACGAAAGTCTCATATGCATTCAAACTAATCACGGCATCATGGCTGCTCCTGTATTGTCAATCCATTTTAACGTCCTGCTTGTCAATGTTGAGAGAGATGGAAGAGCAAGAAGGATCTCAGGAAAAAAAGCTATCATAAATTATGCAGTGTAGAACAGCAGCCTTCCTAACTTCAGCCTCATGAAAACCTCGTTGTGTCAGTGTGTAAGCCACGCTCTCTCTCTCTCTCTCTCTCTCTCTCTCTCTCTCTCTCCATGGGGACACACCAACCTATATTGCTTCCTCACACATAAGCACAAAGCAGTGTACTCAAATAAACACTAAAAATGGATAAACAGTACTAATTTTATGTATATTTTTACTCATTCTTTCATTTTCTGAACCACTTAATCCTAATTAGGGTTGTGAGGAGGCTGGTGCCCATCTCTGGGTGAGAGGAGAGTGCACCCTGGATAGCTTGCCAGGCCATTGCAGGGCAAAAACATGTTGATGGCTATGCAGCTTAATATTGTCAAAAGTCTGCAATGGTTCTTTTATACCGCTCACCGTAGACAGTGGGAGATATGGCCGGCCTTTGAAAACCCAGTTAGCTGCACTGGGGGGCAGTGACAACCCATTGACAGTGGGGCTTGAACCCACTGAATCAGTGATCCAGCGCCTTTACCTCCAGACCACCACTGCCCCACTATGTTTTTATGTATATTATAATACTACAAAGGAATGTCTTCATCACATTATTTGGCTATCTCGAAGCCAGAATGTTGAAGGGACTATTCAGTGATATCCACTCATCCTTCGATGAATAATTGTTTTGGTCCACAGGGAGACTTTTTATTCACCTTTTTAAGCCATTCATGGGCGGAGTGATGGCGAGTGGTTTCCTACTGCAGTCCAAAGACATGTACAGTTGGCTAATTTGCTGTTCCAAATTGGCCCTAGGTGTGGATGTGAATGGCTGTGTCTATGTTGGCCCTGCAATGGTCTGGAATGTTGTTCAGGGTGTTCTCGACCTTCTCACAGATAAGACAGGCTCCAGCCTCCAGATCATCACAGCAGGAGTGAAAAACTAGACGAGTGAGTGAATGAGAGAGAGATTTTTTTTAAAGGTTGCAAAGTAGATAATGTCTGTCGGTATTTACTACTCACGAACATAGCAATCTGCTTGTTCCATTATCTTGAGATTAAAAAATATTGATTACTGTGGATAATACTTAAATCAAGACTCCTCACAGTTTCATATGGTCACTTCGAGTGTCATCATTAACACACTTTAAAATTAAAATGAAAAGCATAAAAATCTTGTTTAATCTTGTGTTTTTACATAATATATAATTAAATACCTAAAGGAGTTTATGTATTCGTCTGGTTTTATGTACAAAATTATAAATGAGCGGGCCAATCACTCACCTGATCTGCCGCTGTCATTGCAAACATATGTATTTTCTGTGAGTGGTACAATGGTGAAGTGATTAGTACCTCCACCGCACAGAAATAAGGCCTGGGTTCAATTCCCAGCTCGGGCATTTCTGTGTGGAATTTGCACGTGCTGCCCGTGTATGTATGGATTTTCTCTGCGTACTCCAGTTTCCATTCCAGGGTCAGGCTAATTGGCTATTTGCACCAAGGTGAGATTGAATGATTGTATGTGTGTTCTGATGACCTGATGAGCAGTCCATAGTCCAGAGTTGGCTGAGTTGGGCGCTAGCCTCCCTGCAATCCTAATTAAGAAGAAAATGAATGAATGTATTTTTTTTTATATGTAACATACAAATACAATTACATTATAAATCATCTGTATGATGTCCACAGTGACATAAAGAAATAAGTAATAATAATCATTCATTCATTTTCTGAACTGCTTCATCCTAATTACGGCTTAGGGGAGGTTGATGCCTATCTCAAGGCCGAGGGCGTAGGCTGGTCTGAACGTGGGAGTACATGTGCTAAACACATTTACAAATTGGGCTAAAGTTATTTACCTATTCAAAGGCACAAGCAAGTATTCATACATATTTACAGCACAAAGACATACTATTAATGTTATAAAAGTAATGAGCATTAGGCTGCAGATCCAGGCTGGATGGCTTCTGATTATTTGAGCCATTCATTCTCTGTGCGTCAATGTTTGTGTTCTAACACATGTGCAGGAAGCGGAGGCGGGACTAACAAACTGTGCTTTATTCTCACACTCGCACTTTGTTTGATTGACAGTGTTCAGCTATTATTGCTTACTGATAATATGTGAGGCGCTCCACCAAAATAGGCACCTGTCGTTGATTGTTGATTAATCAGCTCGGGCTTGCACATGCGCAGTGCCCGTTACACGTTAACTTCCGGTGTTAACTTCCGCTTTCCGGTTTACTGCAAACTGAATTTATCTCCGACTTTCTCTTCAATAACAGTCATTAAGTTTATTTCTAAGATTGTGAATACACATAATTTCATGTCCAGAGGAACCCTACGTCCTGATATCTGAGCCGACTCTGGGTGAGGGCAGAGTACACCCTGAACAGCTCGCCAGGCCATTGCAGAACAGAAACATGAATAATAATCGTTTAACATTTATATTTATGTTTATAATTTAAATTTGTACTTACATTTACGTTTTGTGTTGAAACTAACATTTACGATTGAAATGTAATGTTTATGTTTCACATTTAATTATGAACTTAATTATTGACATTTACAGATAATTAGTAATTTTCATGTTTGTTCACTGACAATTAATGTGAATAAATGGAACACTGTTTTGTTTGTTTGAATTTATCTTTAAGTGTATGAAAGCTGTTCTAAAAGTGACAAAATTGTGAAGAAAATGACAAAAAGTTTTTTTTTTTTTAATATTTTTATAAACAAGCACATTAGCCTACTGGTTATAAACATTAATTCAAACATTTTTTTTTTGTATGTCAGTACATCCAGCTGCAATCGTGTGCAAAGTCTGGTTTCTTTGCACCCCGGAAAACCTAGTGGCCGTCTTCCCTAATGAAAAATCTCTCTGGCATGTGCACAGGAGTGAGTCAAAATGAAATTAGGTTTAAGTGGTTCCTGGAAGAAAGGAAAGAGAGTCATGATGGTGATTGGTGTATTTTTTTAAGGCCTGCAGAGAACACAGAGACAAGCGTTAATTAAAGAATTCCAATAAAATACTCGCGAGTGTGCAGTTCTGTAACTTTGTATTCTCAATTAAAGTTAATGATGTTTTTTTTCTCAAAGATAAATGACCGCTGAAGATCAATTACCACTTGATGTTTCTGGTAGCAATGTATCAGTCCATAACATTGTGCATACAGGTTTGGTAAAACAGATTTTTTTTTTTTTTAAACAGAGATAGATGGGGCAGCGGTGGCCTGATGATAAGGTGTTGGATCACTGATCCTAAGGTTGAAGGTTCAAGCCCTACTCTCAATGGGTTGGCACCGCTGTCTCCCTCAGTGCAGCTAACTGGGTTATTGAAGGCTGGCCATGTCTCTCACTGTCTATTGTGAGGCATGAAAAAGAACCATCTTGTCAAGAGTATAACATAGCTGTCAGCATGTTTTTGCCGTGCGATGGCCTGGCGAGCTGTCCAGGAGGTACCCTGCCTTCACCCAGAGTCAGCTGAGATGGGAGCCAGCTTCCCCACGACCCTTATTAGGATTAAGCAGTTCAGAATATGAATGAGTGAATAAACAGAAAGTTTAGTAATGTTAAAAGAATAGTAAGGTTAATTTAATCCAGTGGCAGCCACAAATGGAATAAGCTGATTGCACTTGTTTTAAGATAGATATACATTCCCCTGCACAAGGCAGTGGTGGCCTGGTGGGAAAAGGTGCTAGATCGCTGATCCTAAGGTTGAGGGTTCAAGTCCCACTCTCCACAAGGTTGTTACCATCCTCTCAGGGCAGCTAACTGGGTTATCAAAAGCGGGCCATGTCTCTCACTGTCTATGGTGAGAGGTTCATGCCCCTTGCTAAAGGGTTGTGTCAGGAAGGGCATCCGACGTAAAAAAACTATGCCAAATCAAACATGCGAATCAGATGATTCACTGTGGCGACCCCTGAAAAAGGGAAAAAGCAAAAAAAACAACAACATATTTCCCTGCATTCATGATTAAACTACATGGTTAAACTTCTGTAACACACTGCAGGCAGTCAAGGCAGAAATAATACAAGTAACACATGAGTACAAAAATATACATTCGATAAATCGCCAATTGTCTTTAAATAGTAATTTATTTAATCAGAGATCATCAAGAAGCCTTTACAGAAGTGTTTTACTGCATCAGTCAGACAAATATCATCAGTATTGTTTTTGGAGGTAAGGGTCAAGCAAAAACCTTGAAAGATGCTCATCTAGAAAAAGAAATATAGAAAAAACTCACACAATATTTTTTTTATTTGACAGCTTGGGAAACAGAATGTCAGAGTTTGGTAACATTGGGATCTTTTTCTGACATTTGTGCTGAATCGCTAATTCTAAAATGGTGGCATTGCCTAAAACAATTTATTATTATTACTATTATTATTATTATTATTATTATTATTATTATTCAGCAGTATAAATGGGTACCAGTAAAAATATACTGGGAAGGTAACTTGCGATGGACTTGTGTCCCATCCAGGAGGAGTTGTACTCCTAGTTGCTTCACGTTATGGAAACGGGGGTTAAGCACCGGCCTGATGAGCCAGTAGGCTCGGGTGTAAAAAGCCCAACGGACTTGACTTATTATTATTGTTGTTCTTGTTGTTGTTAATTATAATAATTTTCTATAACAAATATTATATTTACAGATTTAAAAGAATGGCATTTTCTTTACTGCATGCTGCGTCACCCACTGTCCATGCATAAAACCAAACTGAACACAGTACATTTAAAGTGGCACAGAAATCAGGCAGTGATATCTGAGAGCTGTCCAGGGAAATCACAAGATCTTGATATGGTGATACATCTCCAGGGATGTTCAGCAGCTCTGTCTCATTGAGATTTATTCTCAGCTGATGAGCTGGCATTTATGTTAATGTTGGTCAAGCATTCTGACATTCGCAAAGAATCAGGGTCTTGAAGGTCAAAAAAAGAGGACGAGTGTGGTAACGATAGCATTAAAATGGAATGAAAAACCATGTTAGTGTATTACATCACTCAGAAAGTGCATATTGAGAGTGAACTGATAGGTTCTTACTCTACAGAAAACCAAATCTAAATATCACAAAGGTGAGTGGCTCCTCCAGTGGACACTCATAGTAACACATAATTTGCATGAATAGATAAGATTAGTTTCAACTTTGTCATTCTTCTTCTTCTTTTCCTTTCAGCTGCTCCCTTCAGGGGTCGCCACAACAAATCATCTACCTTCATCTCAACCTATTCTCTGCATCTTCTTCTCTTACGCCAACTACCTTCATGTCCTCCTTCACCACATCCATGAATTTCATCCTGTCATTATACATGTATAAACTCAGGGTAATGAAATACTAGTATAGTAAAAAATGTGATGCAAAGTGTTCATGAAATTGCTGAACACATTTCATTTTCTGAATCACAAACCAGGACCCTGCCACCGAACCATCACTGCCCTGCTTAATAGGTGTATCTGCTTCACACAAAACCCGCAGTAAAAAACAAAACAAACAAAAAACTGCTGTATACTGATGTAAGGTGTGTGTGTGTGTGTGTGTGTGCTTGTTTTGCTTGTTTCTTTCTTTCTTTACACATACAGTGATCCCTCGCTACTTTGTGCTTCAGTTTCTGCAGCTTCAGTGCATCGTGGGTTTTTCAAAAATATTAATTGAAAAATAAAAAAATAAGGAAATTAAGGAAAAATAGGGGAAAAGTTAAGGAAAATGCAGCAAAATAAGGTCAATTATGTGAACAAACAAAAACAAAAAACAACCCAAAACCTCCCAACAAAACTACTTACATTTTTATGTGAGGTGTGCATCTGTGTGTGTGTGTGTGTGTGTGTGTGTGTGTGTGTGTGCACATGTCTGTATGTATGTGTGTATTTATGTTTTATTTACATCTTTACATTATTTTTGAATGTTTAATTGTTATTATAAGCATTTATAGCGTTGAAGATGTATTTATTGATATTATATACACATATACGTCAGTCGGAGAGTCGATCCTACTTTGCGGAAATCGGTGGTTGCGGGGGGGGGGGGGGGTGTCCTTGATCCCCATTAACCAAGGAAAGTGAGGTATCCCTGTATATGATTGTCCACTCAGTGGTATACAAAACATCTATAATTTGTATACATATGCACATACTGGTTTTATAATTCCAGGAGATATAGTGCAACAGTGTACACTAGGTAATAAGCATTATACACAATTTTATGCCAGATAATGTTGTGCCAGTACTTTGTGGAACCACATTTTAATTTGACGACAACCATGAAGTTGTTAGGGTAGTTCTCTACCACCTTTGCACATCTAGGTTTGCGATATTGGCGCATTCTTCTTTACACGACTGTTCAAGCGCAGACAATTTTAAGTGGGGACTTTGATGGACTGCAATCTACATGCCATTCTACACATTTTCTGGGCTCTGACTACAACAGAAGAACCTTTTTCACCTTTTTCTTTTTCAGTCACTGTATGTTCAGCTATTCTGTGTAACGTTCATACTGAAAGTTG
The DNA here is from genome assembly GCA_024760905.1 of Plotosus lineatus. Taxonomy (NCBI): domain Eukaryota; kingdom Metazoa; phylum Chordata; class Actinopteri; order Siluriformes; family Plotosidae; genus Plotosus; species Plotosus lineatus. The sequence continues at coordinate 26,431,742 of CM045741.1, forward strand.
AACCTTCTCACTGACAACTTTCTGGCATAGGTTTCACAGTTTTCTCAAGAGTTTCACAGTATTTCATTTCATCCATTTTTGCAGATATCTTGACAAGCTCTGTGGTCCCTACTGCAGCGAAACTTCACTACAACAGGATGCTACCATCACCATGCTTTGCTGAAGTTTTGGTTTCTTTGGACGGTAACCTCTTCTGGCTTTCCACCAACTGAGGCCCAATAGCTTAATGTTAGGTTATCTGATCATAACACCTTTTTCCATTATGGTTGAGCATCTTCAAGCTGCGTTTTTGAAAAACACAATCAAGACTTGATTTTTTTTTTCCTGCGACCCTTCCATACAAGCTACATTTGTGGAGCATTTGTGATGCTGTTGTCGCATGTACATGAACATCATTCTTTGACAAAATTTCCTGTAACTGCTGCAAAGGTTGCCATAGGCCGCTTGGTCGGCTCTTTAATCAGATATGATTAAATGATAGAAAGGTTCGTGCTGACCTTCCAAATTGGATAGACGAATTGGGACCAATTTCTTGCCAGTTATATTTGATTGTCTGCATTCATTTACACTTAAAAGCAATGCGATACTCTATAAATACCATTTTTGTTGTTGTTGTTGTTGTTGTTGTTGTTGAGATAATCACAGAGATTACAATTAATCACAAAACGTGGTGCACAATAGAAGGAAATTACTTACATAGGACTGAGTTTACAAGTATTATTAAGTAGAAGGTGGGGGGTCTTTCACGTAAACACAGCATTTAGGTCAGACATAATTTCAGGCTGCAAAGCAATAAAATGTGAATATTTTGAAGAGAGACGGTTCTTCTCTGTACTCGCTATACTTTGCTGATTTTTTTATGGTTCATACAACCATACATCTATCCAAATGAAGAATACCCAAGGTTCTCAAGTTTTGGGTTTGTATTTTGATCCCAGGTGACTACAAACCAGAAAAATAACATTTTGGAAACCGCTCCACATGTAAAATCTTTTGCTTTATAGCAGAAGTGACCTCTAGCAAGAGGGTGATAATTCTGTGCTGATTAAATCTCAATTCTAAATGAAGTATCACATTACCAAAAAAAGTATGACATTTTTATAAGCACTAAAACACCTATGAACAGATGTAACTGCAGATGTGCCTTGTTTTTTCTCCTTCTGTTTGGATTGGTTGGATAGATTAAGCTATTTGGAAATACAGTACAGTATCTAAAGGCACCATAAACACTTGCAAACCATTGCACACATTGCTGAGATATTACTAGATTCACAAATTACTATTTTTTAATGTGCTCGGCTTCTGAAAGTCTAGTTACACACGGCAAAAAAAAACAAAAAAAAAAACTCCAACTTGTGTTTATTTATTTATTTACTTTTTCTCTCACTTACAGTGAATACTGCTGACTGTATTTGATGACCTGAAGGTGTTCTTTAATTTAATCCATAAATACTGTAATTATTATGATAATGTGTACAACCATAGACACCAGATTTAATTTAACAATACAAAGCAGAACTTATAGAGTTCTATTTTAGTTTAAGTAATATTTCTAGATTAAATAATACTGTATTTCCATATCAATGACTAAGAAACCCATTGCTTACTTTTTTGCTTAACTGCCATCACAGAACTGAAAAATTCTGATCTCAGTACACTTATATCAGTGACAGATAATACATTTGGGGGCAAAAAGAGTGTTTTTAAAAACTTTGATACATCAACACAAGAAATGATTTTAACAAGAAAAACCCCACACAACCACAATGCAAATGGATGCTACATATATACTACATGTATACATTCACCCACCCAGACTCAGAAGAATGCTCGAGTCAAATCGAAATGTAAAAACAAACCACAAAGTCTCATTTTAGTTTGCTTTGCTTAGGTTTCCGTGTATTATATACAGTACTACAAAGTTAGTCATCTCCAGCTTGGTGTTTATTGATAAATAATCCTTTAATGGCTTCTCTGTGAGACAATGATATTCATCTCACCTGTACTGTAGTCCTTATGTATAATATCCACAAAGGCAGAGAACAAAATGCAAATTTCCAAGCTAAATGTGAGGCATGAATCAACACAAATAACAACATATGTATCCCTTCATTACAATGTTTAAATTACAATATGAAAATGTTCTTTGTTTCTTTATGGTTAGTCTATGATGAATCCTTTTTTTTCTTCACAAAGTATAAAAGTGACCAAAATCAAGATTGCTTGGCCTACTATTGGGGTTGTGGTGAACACTGGGCGAAGGTGTGTACACCGGAATAGCCCCACAGATCATTGCAGGACAACACACACAAATATTCACTCTCACATCTACACCTAAGGTCAATTTAGGACAGCCAATTAGCCTGATATGCATGTCATTGGACTGTGGGAGGAATGTGGAGTATCTGGAGGTTGTGCTCAATTTTACTGGAAATTATTATAATATTTTAATATACTGTATTAATCCTGTATTTCCTCTGCATTTAACCCATCCAAAGTGAACACACACACACACACACACACACACACACACACACACAGAGTGAGCACACACATAAAGCAGTGGGCTGCCATGTACATTGGAGACGCCCATAGGCCCATGGGGGTTAGGAGCCTTGCTCATTGCACTTCAGTCATTTATATGGAGGAATGGAAGGTGCTGTTCACTTCCTCACTACCACATATTTTTCCTGCTCATTTGGGAATCGAACCAATGACCTTTCCTTCCCAAAACCGCTTCTCTAACAATTAGGCTAACGCTTCCCCATTTAATTTATTTTTCCTTTGAATTTATTGATTATTAACAAAACAACAAATAAGTCCACATGTTCGATCAGTATATGGTATTTGAGTGACTTGATAAATTGTTCAATGCAATTCATAATCAGCCACCATATGCTGTAATTCATGTGTCTGCACAGGAGAGGGAGCTCGTGTCTTATGAAAAAAATGTTGTCGTTTTCAGATCTCAGTAAAGTATTCAGATATTTTTGAAATATATTTGAACAATTTGATTGATATTTGAATTTATTCAAGTTCAAGTTTTCGGGTTCAAGTGCAAGTCTTTTATTGTCATATACAGGTAACCACTGAACATCATTACTAGAAATAAAATTCTTCGACACAACAGAGCTTCATTGCCAGTACTGATGTTCCATTGCTATCACTACAACAAAACTTTAACTGAAATGAAGTCTTAATAAAATTGTATCACACATCACAGAGTGAACTAAAAACATTATTTTGTTATTTTCATTCATATTTTTTATTTATTTTCATAAAATTACATTTTATGAGTGTTTGATTTGCACACATTTTTACTTTTAAGTGTAATATTCTTGCTGATCCTAGATGGGCAGGTTTGATTATTTCAAAAACTACCAATCAAACACGCACACACACACACACACACACACACACACACACAGGAAGTTTATACCACATTTATAATATAACTTTAACAGTTATCTTAAATAGTTGCATAATAGACATGAGATTTCCTTTCATCTTTTTCCCTTTATCAGGAGTCGCCACAGCGAATGATTCGCACGTTTGATTTGGCAGAGGTTTTTACGTCGTTTTCCCTTCCCGACAACCCTTTTTAGCAAGGGACAGAAACACGCTGACGGCTTTGCAGCTACTCTTTACGAAAGTCACCAATGGTTTTTTTACATGCCTCTCACCATAGACAGTGAGAGACATGGTTGGCCTTTGATAACCCAGTTTGCTGCACTGGGGGGTGGGACAGTGACTGTGGAAAGTGGAACTCGAACCCCCAATTTTAGGATCAGCGATCCAGCGCCCTATACCAACAGGCCACCACTGCCGCATTAAATAGCTGCATAATAAATCCTGGAAATTAACTACACTTGTTTAATAAAATAGATAACAATAGTAATCAGTAACAGAATGATCCTCATCATCATCATCATCATCATCTTCTTCCGCTTAGTCCAGGGTCGGGTCGCGGGGGCAGCAACCTTAGCAAAAAGGTCCAGACATCCCTCTCCCGAGCTACTTCCTCCAACTCTCCCGGGGGGACACCGAGGCGGTCCCAGACAAGCCGAGAGACATAGTCCCTCCAGCGTGTTCTAGGTCGACCCCGGGGTCTCTTCCCGGTTGGACATGCCCGAAACACCACACCAGGGAGGCGTCCGGGGGGCATTCTGACCAGATGCCCGAGCCACCTCAACTGGCCCCTCTCAATGCGGAGGAGCAGCGGATCTACTCCGAGCTCTCCACGGATGGCGGAGCTTCTCACCCTATCTCTAAGGGAGAACCCCGCCACCCGGCGAAGAAAGCTCATTTCAGCCGCTTGTATCCGTGATCTTGTTCTTTCGGTCATTACCCAAAGCTCGTGACCATAGGTGAGGGTTGGAACGTAGATCGACTGGTAAATTGAGAGCTTCGCCTTGCGGCTCAGCTCCTTTTTCACCACGACGGACCGGTACAGGCACCGCTTAATAGCAGAGGCTGCAGCGATCCGTCTGTCGATCTCTCGCTCCATCCTTCCCTCACTCGTAAACAAGACCCCAAGATACTTAAACTCCTCCACTTGGGGCAGGACCTCATTCCCGACCCGGAGGGTGCATTCCACCATTGTCCGACTGAGAACCATGGCCTCGGACTTGGAGGTACTGATCTTCATCCCGGCTACTTCGCACTCGGCTGCGAATCGCTCCAATGAGAGCTGGAGGGCCCGATTTGATGAAGCCAAAAGGACAACATCATCCGCAAAAAGCAGAGACGATATCCGATGGCCACCAAACCAGAACCCCTCATCGCCTCGACTGCGCCTAGAAATTCTGTCCATAAAAATTATGAACAGAATCGGTGACAAAGGACAGCCTTGGCGGACTCCAACTCCCACTGGAAACGAATCCGACCTGCTGTTACCAATACGGACCAAACTCTGGCTCCGGTGATACAGCGACCGAATCACTCGTAGCAACGGATCCGGAACGCCGTATTCTCGGAGCACGCCCCATAAGATCTTTCGAGGGACACGGTCGAAAGCCTTCTCCAAATCCACAAAGCACATGTGGACAGATTGGGCAAACTCCCATGCCCCCTCCAGAATCCTGTGGAGCGTATAGAGTTGGTCAAGAGTGCTGCGGCCAGGACGAAAACCACATTGTTCCTCCTGAATCCGAGGTTCGACTATCGGTCGGATCCTCCTCTCTAGTACCCCTGCATAGACTTTTCCAGGTAGGCTGAGGAGTGTAATTCCCCGATAATTGGAACACACCCTCCGGTCCCCCTTCTTAAAAATTGGGACCACCACCCCAGTTTGCCAATCCAGAGGTACAGCCCCCGATGACCACGCGATGTTGCAGAGACGTGTCAACCAAGACAGTCCTACAACATCCAGAGCCCTGAGATATTCTGGGCGGATCTCGTCCAACCCCGGAGCTCGACCACCGAGGAGCTTTTTTACAACCTCAGTGACCTCCACTCCAGTGATGGGCGGACCCTCACCCGAACCCCCAGGGTCTTCCTCTTCCACGGAGGGCGTGTTGGTGGGATTGAGAAGGTCCTCAAAGTATTCCCTCCACCTCTCAACAACATCCCCAGTCAAGGTAAGCAGCTCCCCACCTCCACCGTAAACAGTGTTTGTGAAGAACTGCTTCCCCTCCTGAGGCGTCGGATGGTGGCCCAGAACCTTTTTGAGGCCAACCGATAATCACTCTCCAGGCCCTCACCGAACTCCTCCCACGCCCGAGATTTTGCATCTGCGACAGCCTCGGCTGCAGCACGCTTGGCCTGCCGGTACCCGTTTGCTGCCTCAGGAGTCCCACAGGCTAATAAAACCCGATAGGCCTCCTTCTTCAGCTGGACGGCCCCCTTCACCGCAGGTGTCCACCACCGGGTTCGGGGATTACCGCCACGACAAGCACCGACGACCTTACGGCCACAGCTATGGGCTGCCGCCTCAGCAATGGAGGCACGAAACATGGCCCATTCGGATTCCATGTCCCCCGCCTCCTCCGGAACGTGGTTGTAGCTCTGCCGGAGGTGGGAGTTAAAGGCCTCTCGGACAGGGGGCTCCGCCAAACGTTCCCAGCAGACCCTGATTACAATGATCCTTTTTTGTTTAAATCATTAACTATGTTTGTAAAACCATCCAAAGAAACTAGAAATACAAGGGAATACAATCCTATTTATTTATTCACATGTTCAAAGAACAACAAAAAGACGGAAATGCAGCTATCATTCTGCATTACTGTATTTTTGATTTGGGTAAAGTTCAGTACAAATCATTATGACGCTAATTTAGCTTGTTCGGCGTGTTGAGAGCAGAATGATTAACCATTCTTCCTCCGTCATTACTAATAATTATATCTGTGATAAGTGTATACTAATTAGCTCTCTGATAGAAAAGATTGTAGCATTAGAGGTTCGCGACCTAGTGGTCCCCAAGGGTACAGTTTAACAGAGCAGAGAAAACCAGGCAAGCCTTGGGAACACATACTCTGTACAGAAAGGCAGCCATTAGGTTTAATTCCAGAAGCTTCTTTCCATAAATCTACAGATTGTTGTAGAGTAACCACTGTGCCACCATGCCAGATTAAATGCCATCAGTTTTCTGGGCATCTCAGGGCAGAAACATGCTGACGGATATACAGCATACTCTTGATAAAAATCAGCAATTGTTCTTTTACATGCATCTCACCATAGATAGTGAGAGACATGGCCGGCCTTTAATCACCCAGTTAAGCTGCAGTGGAGGGACAGCAGAGACAAACAGTAGATAGTGGAACTTGAACTCCTGACCTTAGGATCAGTAATCCATCACCTTACCACCAGACCATCGCTGCCCCCAGAAGCCAGTTCTGAAAACAATGGTTTTCCAAAATTTAGTTGAGTACAACTATGACTGCTTTTCTACTTGAACAAAATAAGGTGTCAAATTCATGACCACCAATAACAGCATCACATTTACTGGAGATTCATTTGTTCATTCTATAATAGATATAATCTATAAACGATTACTGTACCACTCTATCTTGGCCAGTCTTCTTCTTCTTCTTTTCCTTTCGGCTTTTCCCTTCAGGGGTCGCCACAGCAAACCATCTGCCTCAATCTCACCCTATCCTCTGCATCTTCTACTCTTACTCCAACTACCTTCATGTCCTCCTTCACCACATCCATAAACCTTCTTTTTGGTCTTCCTCTCGGCCTTCTGCCTGGTAGTTCCAACCTCAGCATCCTACGACCAATATACTCACTCTCCCTCCTCTGTACATGTCCAAACCATCTCAATTTAGCCTCTCTGACTGTCTCCAAAACCTCTTACATGTGCTGTCCCTCTGATGTACTCATTCCTGATCCTATCCATCCTCGTTACTCCCAAAGAGAATCTCAACATTTTCATCTCTGCTACCTCCAGCTCTGTTTCCTGTCTTTTCCTCAGCGCCACTGTTTCTAAATCATACAACATCGCTGGCCTCAACACCATCTAGTACACTTTTCCTTTCATTCTTGCCGATACTCTCCTATCACACATCACACCGGACACTTTTCTCCAACCATTCCAACCCACCTGCACATGCTTCTTCACCTCTGTTCCACACTCTCCATTGCTCTGGACTGTTGAGCCAAAGTACTTAAAATCCTCCACCTTCTTTATCTCTGCCCCCCTGTAACCACCCCGTTCCTCTTGGGTCCTTGTCGTTCACACACATGTATTCTGTTTTACTGCGGCTAACCTTCATTCCTCTCCTTTCCTACCTCCACCTCTCTAGGTTTTCCTCCACTTGTTCTCTGCTCTCACTACAGATCACAATGTCATCTGAAAACATCATAGTCCATGGAGATTCTTGTCTAACCTCGTCTGTCAGCCTGTCCATCACTATAGCAAACAAGAAGGGGCTCAGAGCTGACCCTTGATACAGTCCCACGGTCACGCCGACAGCACACCTCACCACTGTCTTACATCTCTCATACATGTCCTGCACCACTCTGACATACTTCTCTGCCACTCCAGACTACCTCATGCAACACCACAGTTCCTCTCTCGGCACCCTGTCATATGCTTTCTCTAGATCCACAAAGGCACAATGCACCTTCCTCTGGCCTTCTCTGTACTTCTCTATTAACATCCTCAAAGCAAACACTGCATCTGTAGTGCTATTTCTTGGCATGAAACCAAACTGTTGTTCACAAATGCTGACCTCTGCCCTTAGTCTAGCTTCCACTATTCTTTCCCATAACTTCATCGTATGGCTCATCACCTTTATCCCTCTGTATTTGCCACAACTATGCACATCTCCCTTGTTCTTAAAAATGGGCACCAGCACACTTCTCCTCCATTCCTCCGACATCTGCTTACTCTATAAGACCTTGTTGAATACTCTTGTCAGAAAATCTATTGCTACCTCGCCTAGACACTTCCATACCTCCACAGGTATGTCATCAGGACCGACTGCCTTTCCACTCTTCATCCTCTTCAATGCCTTCCTCACTTCACCCTTACTAATCTTTGCTGCTTCCTGGTCCTCAACAGTCACCTCTTCTGCTCTTTTTTTCTCTCTCATTTTCCTCATTCATCAGCTCTTCAAAGTACTCTTTCCATCTTCCCAGCACACTTCTGTCATCAGTCAACACGTTTCCCACTCTGTCCTTAATCACTCTAACTTGCTGCACGTCCGTCCCATCTCTATTTCTCTGCTGTGCCAACCTGTATAAATAATTTTCTTCCTCCTTACTGTCCAGCCTAGCATACGAGTCATTATACACCCTCTGTTTAGCCTTTGACACTGTTACTTTCGCCTTACACTGTCTCCCTGTACTCCTGTTTACTCTCTTCGGTCCTCTCAATGTCCCACTTCTTCTTAGCTAACCTCTTCCTCTGTACACACTCACGCACATCCTCATTCCACCACCAAGTCTCCTCATCTACTGTCCTTCCAGAGGACACACCAAGTACTTTCCTACCTGTCTACCTGATAACATTAGCTGTAGCTGTCCAGTCATCTGGAAGCACTTCCTGACCACCCAAAGCCTGTTTCAACTCCTCCTTGAAGACAACACGACACTCTTCCTTTTTCAGCTTCCACAACTTTGTCTTCTGCTCTGTTTTTGCCTTCTTCACCTTTCTCACCATCAGCATCATCCTGCACACCACCATCCTATGCTGTTTGGCAACACTCTCTCCCACTACTACTTTGCAATTAATGACGTCCTTCAAATTACATCGCTTACACAAGATGTAGTCTACCTGTGTGCTCCTACCTCCACTTTTATAAGTCACTCTATGCTCCTCTCTCTTCTGGAAGAAAGTATTCACCACAGCAATTTCCATCATTTTTACAAAATCTATCAACATCTGTCCTCCTGCGTTCCTGTTCTGGATACCAAACCTGACCATCACTTCATCGTCCCCTCTGTTGCCTGCACCAACATGTCCATTGAAGTCTGCACCAATGACCACTCTTTCACCTCTGGGGGTACTCTGCATCACTTGATCTAACTCACTCCAGAATCTCTCCTTCTCTTCTAGCTCACATCCTACCTGTGGGGCATAAGCACAAACAACATTGAACATCACGCCTTCAATTTCTAACTTGAGACTCAGTGTCCCAGTGAATCCAGAGCCTATTTGAAGAAAACCGGATTTAAACATGGATAAGATACCAATCTTTAGGTACTGGATCGCTGATCCTAAGGATGGGGGTTCAAGCCCCACTCAGCCCCCCCCAGTGCAGCTAACTGGGTTAACCAAGTTAAGGCTGGCCAAGTTTCTCACTGTCTATGGTGAGAGGCATGGAAAAGAATCATTGCTGACTTTCAACAAGAGTAGCTGCAAAGCCGTCAGCGTGTTTCCGCCCTGCGATGGCCTGGCGAGCCGTCCAGGGTGTACTCTGCCCTCTCCTGGAGTTGGCTGGGATGGGTGCCAGCCTCCCCGCGACCCTAATTTGGATTAAGCAGCTGCAGACAATGAATGAAGATACCAGTCTGTTCCAGGCATCATTTACACACTTCTTATATAAATCTCAGCAAATGCTTTTTCATATGACTGGAACAATTACTCAATTATGTTGAATATTATATTTTCTTTGTCTTTTTTTTTCAACTTTAGTATTGACTATAATATAAATCCATAACAGTTTCAATTGATAGAACTGCAATATAATAAAACAAATCTTAATTAAAATAAATCTTCATAATAATCATCAGGCTGTCATAATGTGTAGCGTTTGCATGTTCTCCCCGTGTTTGTGGGTTTCCTCCGGGTACTCTGGTTTCCTCCCACAGTCCAAAAACATGCACAGTAGGTTAACTGGCTGTTCAAATTTGTCCATAGGTGTGAGTGTTGGCCCTGTGACGGTCTGGCGAGCTGTCCAGGGTGTACCCCACAGTCACCCAGAGTCGGATTATATGGGTTCCAGCCTCCCAGCAACATTAATTAAGATTAAGTGGTTTAGAAAATGAATGCATGAATGAATTTCTAGGCGCAGCCACAGGGTTGAGGGGTTCTGGATTGGTGGCCATGGGATCTCATCTCTGCTTTTTGTGGATGACGTTGTCCTTTTGGCTTCATCAGTTCAGGACCACCAGCTCTCATTGAAGCGATTCACATCTGAGGGCGAAGTGGATCAGCACCCACAAGTCCGAAGTCATGGTTCAGCCGAAAAAGGGTGGAATGCACCCTCCTGGTCTGGAGTGAGGTCCTGCCCCGAGTGGAGGAATTCAAGTATCTTGAGGTCTTGTTTATGAGTGAGGGAACAATGGAACGGGAGATCGACAAGCGGATCACTGCAGCCTCTGCTGTAAAGTGGTGCTTGTACCAGTCTGTTGTGGCGAAGAGGGAACTGAGCCACAAAGCTCTCAATTTATCAATCGATCTATGTTCCAACCCTCAACTATGGTCACGAGCTTTGGGTAGTGGTGTAGAGAACAAGATCATGGATACAGTTGGCTGAAATGAGCCTCCTTCACAGGGTGGCCATGCTCTCCCTTGATAAGCTCAGCGATCCGGGAGGAGCTCGGAGTAGAACCGCTGCTCCTCCGCATTGAGAGATGTCTGTTGAGGTGAATCAGGTATCTGGTTCGAATGCTTCCTGAACACCTCCCGAGGTGTAATGGTTCGGGCATGCCCAACTAGGAAGAGACCCCAGGGTTGCCCTAGAACACACTGGAGGGACTTGGCTGGTCTGGAAACGCCTCGTCCCAAAGGTGGAGCTGCTTACTTTATGTACATTAAAAATAAAAAATCTTTAGGCTCAGCCAGTAATTATCATTTTTGTTTTTGCAGACGGTGGCATAGTTGTTAGCCCATCTGTATCAAAGCAAGAAGGTCCTGGGTTCGAGTCCCAGGCTTGGTAAGGATGTTTCTGTGTGTAATGTGCATGTTCTTCTCATGGTTTGTGGAGTTCCTCTGGGTATTCCAGTTTTCTCCAAAGTTCAAAGACTTGCACATGAGCTGTGTAATTAGATTTAGCTGTTCTCAGTATGAAGGGTTATGAGTGTGTTGAGTTTTAATGATCTGATGAACTGCCCAGGGTGTTCCTATGCCCAAAGTTGGCCGTTATAAGATCCAGCCTAACAAAATTAAGCAATTCGGCAAATGTATAAATGAATAAAGAAATTATTATGTAATCATTTAAATCATATATATATATATATATATACAGTAGTTGTGGTGCAAACAAAATGTATCAAATAAGTTTATACCGGTTTGATTTGGACTATGCATTAGTTTTGTATTATCGTCAGAGTACTGAAATAAAGGTTATACATGTTACATTAACATGCAATACTACTTTGTGTAGAATTAAATTATTTATAATGGAATAAATATAAATTTGATTTGATGATGAATGTATGAGGACATAGAAAATATTTCTTCACAATTAATTAAAAAATTATCATCTCTCTCTCTCTCTCTCTCTCTCTCTCTCGCTCTCTCTCTCTCTCTCTGGTACACGTAACACATATTTGGTTCCTGTGTAAAGCATCTGTGTAATAAATTCTCAGTCACTACTCGAGGCTTTACATGGGAGGGAGCTTCCACTCCTTTACTGAGGGATATACCAACTGATGATCAGTCTTCCTCCCCAATGTGTATGGTCATATTTGCTCCGGTAAGTCTAAATAAGTGCACTTTACAAAAACATTTATGAAAATAGTTTTTAACTGTTGATGGTAGTACTAAAAGTAGTATTAAAAAAGAATACTGCAGAAAAGGATTTTGTTCATATTGTTTATTCAGATGACTTATTCACTGTGAGGGGTCCCTGCTTCTGTTTCCTCTGCTTGTAGTATTTCCTTTCTGAATAATTTATTTACTTTTACTGAAACATTGGCGCTAATCACTCATCAGCATGTGTGTCTGTGTGTGTGTGTGTGTGTGTGTGTCTGTGTGTGTGTGTGTGTGTGTGTGTGTGTGTGTGTGTGTGTGTATATAACAGCACACACCTGCATACATACACACACAAATATTTTATATATATATATATATATATATATATATATATATATATATATATATATATATATATATATATATATATATATACATATACATGTATATATATATATATACATACATATACATACATATACATATATGTATATATATATATACACACACACACACACACACACACATATATATATATATAAATATATATATATATATATATATATATATATATATACACATACATATACATACATATACATATATGTGTGTGTGTATATATATATACACTCATGAGGAGTGCTTTTTATTTTCATTTGTTGGTTCGCTTTGTTTCCACAGCTTTTTGCTGTTTGTGCATTTGCAACATGTGGGGGATATTCTGGGAAGATACTGGTTAAAGTGGAATGCATGGATAAGACTCAGAGAAACATCAGCATCAGTTTTGGCTACCCATTCAGGTGAGTGAGATACAGATCAACAGATGTTAAATATTGCTGTGGAATATATACCCATGAAATGTAATGAACATTGGTTCGGAGCAGACCAGTCTCAGTAAAGCTGAAGTTTGCTGCCACAGGAATTTAAAAAATGTGTCCATGACATCCAATGCCTCAAAGGAGGTGTATGAAGGTTTTGCCCCCACACTCACATTGTCTTGTGATGAGAAGTGACAGTTGCAAAGGCTTACTAAATTTAGTGGGAAAGGATAAATATAGGTAAAGAAACCACACAAAGAATCTTTTACAACAAAACACTATAAATTACTTTATAATACACAACATTATCTGTTTTTATTTAATTTATTTAATGTTTAAATGCCATCTTAAATTTGAACAGCTGTTAAGCTTCATTCCTTCATTTTAATGATTTTATCGTTGTATATTGACCTGGTATTTTTCAATATTTAAAATATTTTTGGTAATTACCACATGATTACTGAAAACTAAGACAGAAATACAAGCATATGACACTATGAACCTGATATTACAAGTATAATTAAAAGTAAATAATTCTACCTCCACTGAGCATGTAATTTTGAGGTTTGCTGTCTTTTTTTATTGAATCTGTGTTTTTTAATTGCAAGATATCTGTGTTCTTGTCTCTCACATGTTCTTTGCAGCACAAGTTTTAAGAGCAATATTAGTTGACCATGAAAGAATATTGAGTGGTCTTCTATGTAAATATGTATAAAAATGAATGACTGATGTCGAGATCCACAATGCGGTACATGTCTGTGAGGTCAAAGAACAGATTATACATTTGCTTGTAAATTTACTTGCACACTAGAAAAATGTATATTTTATGAATATGTACAGTACGAGTCTATTAGTGCATTGTTAAACAGCCTGCTGACATTTAACATGTGCTGTTCCCTCAGACTGCAGCAGGTGCATTTCAATGTTCCTCTCTGTGAGGGTAAGAGATATGAGACGCTCTTTCTCGAGGGAGACTACTCTTCTTCAGCTCAACTCTTTGTAACTGTGTCTGTGCTCGCATTTCTCTACTCGCTCCTAGCTACAGTCGTCTACATTTTTTATCAGAACAAGTACAGAGAGAAGAACAGAGGTCCTCTTCTGGTGAGTGCTTTTCTGTTATTGTTTCTTCCTTTTTTTTCAGATGGAAACAATTATTGGACTGCTTTGCAGACATTATATACGATATTTAGTGATCACACGTTAAAAAAAAAAAAAAAAAACACATTATGCTCAGAAACTGCACATTTGAGAAGTCATGGAAGAATGCTTACAACCGATGTCATAACCCAGCGATACAACTATGGATATCATTACTTAGTTTAAACCGAACCAATGTCCAATATACAAAATAAATAAATAAATAACTTCATAAACATATATATATATATATATATATATGTGTATATGATTTTCTGAGTAGATCCTTCCGTAGGAGAGTGCTCAATACTTTTTGGTAGATTCTTCTATAATCACCTGAAGAGAGAGGATGGTTTCACCACCCCTCGAAACAGATGTGTAGTGATAAATGGAGTTTCAATAGAAAGTCTTTGTCCTGTCCTTTTATTTATATATATATATATATATATATATATATATATATATATATGCGCGTATGTGTGTGTGTGTGTGTGTGTAAGGAAATAATTACAAAAGTTTATTCCATTAATTCTCCAGAAAACTGCAATACAAATTATATTATTCAGAATGCCGAGTTCTGTAATCATACATACTCATTATTCTTGAACTCAAAATGATTAAAATTTAAAATTCACAGATAAAATATTGAATAGTGCAAATAATACAAAGCCAAAATTAATATAGTACCAATAAAAACTAAAAATCTATTCTGGAATAGAAAGGGCGGGTAAAATTTCAGGTGAGAATTCATTTTTAAATGTAATAGGGAATCACAAAAATACAGTGGTACCTCACTTTACGAAAGTCTCACCAAACAAAAAATTCAAGTTACGAAACGCATTTTCCTAAGATTTTTTTCTCTGGATACGAAACAAGTTCACGTTACGAAAGTGCCATCTTCATTCAAACGCGCCATTCAAACATTAAAACGCGCCATTCAAACATTCAAACAATGCATGAGCTGCTCTCCCATCAATGACGTTCAAACATCCCACCCCACTGGCCTCCCATTGGATAGGAGGGATGACGCAGCAACCTCCCATTGCCTATCTCCCAACATCCCGCCCCGCTGGCCTCCGATTGGCTAGGAGGGATGACGCAGCTCCCTCCCATCGGCTATTACGGAGCTGCATCTACCATAATGCTTTTCGTGTAAAGGCCAGAGTTACTGTTGTTTCATGCTTTATTTCTTGATTCAGGCTTTTAACCTTCTCTCAACATTTGTAAGATTATAACTCTGCTAAGAAGACATGGTCAACACACACACACACACACACACACACACACACACACACACACACACACACACACGTGTGTGATTTCCGGTGCAAGTAAGAAGAATAAACGGGCTCGAGTGATATCGCAAAGGAATATGGCCAAACCTGTCTACATTTGGTACGATATTGAAGCAGAAGGAGGTCTTAAAAGATATGCTTTTATAATTTTTAAAGGGTTTAGAGGGTAGTATTGGGGGCCTTGGAATGAATCATACGTTTTACATGTAAAATGCTGTTCAATTTACAAAAAATCCAGGTTAAGAAAAAGGCTCTGGAACGTATTAATTTCGTAAGGTGAGGTACCACTGTACAGTGTTTTTGTCCATCACTCATCGAAGCCGGTGGCACGGTGGTGTAGTGGTTAGCATGTCTACCTCACAGCAAGAAGGCCTGGGTTCGATTCCCGGCCTGGGCGTTTCTGTGTGGAGTTTACATGTTCTCCCCATGCTTGCGTGGGTTTCCTCCGGGTGCTCCGGTTTCCTCCCACAATCCAAAGACATGCACAGTAGGTTAATTGGCCGTTCTAAATTAGCTGTAGATGGTTAACGACCTGGAGAGGGATGGGCTCCGCCAGGCCAAATCAGCCCAAGTCTCGCCATGAAGGCGCCCCAACGACATCCCCTGGATGTTAAGGGATAAGTGAAGACATTGAAGCCAAATTATCAAACAGCATGAATGTGGACCTAAAGCAATATCCAAACATTAACCAGTTAAAAAATACAAAGAAAACATTTCTATGGCTTACAGGGATGATGGGTGTGTGTGTGTGTGTGTGTGTGTGTGTGTGTGTTAAACACGAGTTTTCAAGCTTATGGTTTACATTCTGTTACTTATTAAGTCACTTTATTAATTCCTTTATAGTTCATTGTATAAAGCAGGGGTCACCAACATAGGTCACCTGTGGGCCTGTTCACTGCTATTTTTAGAACAGGCCCATGGCTCCATTGCGCCACTCTCCATTGCATCTAATTTTTTGCCTATTTTTTCAAAAAAATCAAATCAATATCTTCACAGAGATAAATATCATTAATTATTAATAACAACATATAATTAAAACTAAATTGAGCAAATTTATTATTTCTGAAGTGTGTATCAACCTGGTAGCCCTTCACATTAATTGGTACCCAAGATGTAGCTCCTAGTTTCAAAAAGGTTTTTGTCCCCTGGAATAAAGGATTCGATATTATTGTACTGTATTATTTGGTCTACTTATTTTTTGTTAGTTCTTGTTCTCTTTTTCTTGTAAATAAATGTTGGTAATTTTGAACATTTGTTTTGAGATATTAGGGATGCACAACTAAGAGAAGCGGGTACATTATAATCAAGTTATGAATTGATAGGTACAGGGTGGGATTAAATCCAATTATTTTTCCCACTCCCTTTGGAATATGGTCCAGTTTACAATTTAATTTGCTTCATATGTTTCAGTGCTTCTCATCATTACTAAAATATTACAATCATTACTGTTATTTTTATTAATGCTGTTATTATTATTACTATTATTATTTAGTTTTCTTTAGTCATTTAGCTTTTCATTTTGTTTCATTAAGTGGGGTTTTTGGCTTTGTTTGAACTATTTACTGACCACTTTTTTATATACAGTATTCCAAATAAACATCCATATATATATACAATTTTAAGTATATGTGTGCATGAAATGAAAAGTAGAATTTGTATATGGAATTTTTGGTGTTCAGTGATTTCAGATACAGTAACTAGCCTTGCTCCTATAAATGTGAATACCAGTCAAAAGTTTGGTAAAGTAATTGTGCCCAAGCCTTTGACTGGTACTATACGTATATTTTCTAATATATATATATATATATATATATATATATATATATATATATATATATATATATATATATATATATATATATATTAAGTGGTACACTGGTACACTGCTCTTACCAAGCAGTATTGGATTGATATCGACAGGTACTAAAATGTAAAATATTAATAGAATTATTTAGGACAAAAATGGTATTGGAACAGTTTGTGTGTATTGCCGCCTTCATTTTAATGAAATAATGACATTTTAAAAATTCTTTACAGGATTGCCTGGTGACTGTGATTTTCTCGGGTCTGTGGCTTGTGAGCTCGATAGCCTGGGTTAAAACCCTCTCCGGAGTAAAGACAGCCACAGATGTGAATCTGATACAGATGCTAATGTCTGCCTGTAGAAATGAGGAGAACTTGTGTGAGACTCTAAAGGATCCCACGTGGACTAATCTTAATATATCAGTGGTATGTGTTTTGAGTCTGAATATAAGTGAGCTTTGCATGCTATTACAACAGATCTTAATTGTATAGCTTTTGTCAAACTCATGCTAAAATCATGAAAAAACTTATATACATTTAATCTCTGTCAGTGAAAAACAAGTGATTCAAAAGGAATTTTGGGATTTTGGAACATTTCAGACATGCTGACAAAAACACTGGGTGTATCTTTTGATTAAGTTCAAACAGACTCAGTAGTTTTTAGAACAAATGTATTTACAGGAGTACAGTGGTATCTCACTTTATGAAAGTCTCACTAAACAAAAAATGCGAAAATTACGAAACGAATTTTCCTAAAATTTTTGTCTCTGAATATGAAAAAAGTTCACGTTACGAAAGGGCAATCTTAAAATTCAAACGTGCCATACAGACATTAAAACGTGCCATTCAAACAATGCATGAGCTTCTCACCCATCAATGGCATTCAAACATCCTGTCCCGCTGGCCTCCCATTGGCTAGGAGGGATGACGCAGCTACCTCCTATTGCCTATCTCCCAACATCCCGCCCCGCTAGCCTCCCATTGGCTAGGAGGGATGATGCAGCTCCCTCTTATTGGCGATCTCTCAACATCCCACCCCCACTGGCCTCCTATTGGCTAGGAGGGATGACACAGCTGCTTCCCAGCTACTTTTCGTGTAAAGGACAGGGTTACTATTGTTTCATGTTTTATTTCTTGATTCAGGCTTTTAACCTTCTATAAACATTTGTAAGATTATAACTCTGCTAAGAAGACATGGTCTACACACACACACACACACACACACACACACACACACACACATCGTATGTTTTCCAGTGTGAGTTAGAAGAAGAAACGGGCTCGAGTGATATCGCAAAGGAATATGGCCAAACCCGTCTACCATTGGTATGATATTGAAACAGAAGGAGGTCTTAAAAGGTATGTTTTTATTATTTTTAAAGGGTTTAGGGGGGTAGTATTGGGAGCCTTGAAACGAATTACGCGTTTTACATGTAAAATGCTGTTCAATTTACGAAAAATGCAGATTATGAAAAAGGCTGTGGAACAGATTAATTTCGTAAAGTGAAGTACCACTGTATTTGTCAAATGCTCTTCTCCAGAGCGACTTACCATTCTCATTTTTATACAACTGAGAACTTGAGGGTTCAGGACTTTTCTCAAGGGCCCAAAATAGTGACAGTGGGGATTGAATTGCTGACTTTTGGATCAGTAACCCATCACCTTAAGTACTAATCCACCACTGTCCTTGCCAAATTTCATTGTATACTGAGATAAATTGTCCAGTCTTGATGTGATGCTTTGGTGTAGGCAAAAAAACAAGCATAATAAAATTAGATTATTGTGGGTTTTTTTTTTTTTTTTTACATTTAAATCATAACCGACCACTGAGTTCCAGGTAAACACATGAACAGGTGCATTAAAGCTGTGTAATGGCATCTCTTGAACTCTCTCTGAGTTTTGTTATAAACCACCTAGCAACCAGCGACTTTGAAAGTTCCTCCAGTCATCATAAAGCAGCCCTGAATCCCGACCCTCCAATTTCCTACTGCTTGCCAAAGAAGCTCAGCTTCCAGTGGTGTGACATTTTGCAAGCATTTGCTCAATGAATATCTCATTTGGATATGCTGAGATCAGAGCATATCCCAAATGCCATAAAGAATAAAAGAAGCTGTGCTGGGTTTAAATTGATCAGACTGTAATGGGAATGTCTGAGGAACAACATAATGTTAGACTAAATTAGCCATTTAAACATATTGTCACACGCCATTTGTAATATTAATGTAAATACATTGCATTTTTATCTATGATAAAATCAGCTAGGGTGAGCTTTGCACTCCAAGAAGAAGTCAACACTGTCAAGCTAAGAGCATTTGTTTCTTACTCTTTCATGGTTTGGTGCTTGAAGACATAAGAAAACTACATTCTGTAAAGGAGTGGTTTGATCTTATTCAAAGTTTTAGTATAAGTGTAAAAGCCAAAATTGGACAACCATGAGTGTCCATCATATTAATTCAAGAACTATGTAATTGAATTTTTTTTTTTAAATATCCTTTTAGAGGGCCAATCAGAAACCATGATGCAAATTACACTACTAGTAGTTGTACTAATTGGAATTAGCGTTTTACATGAAATAAAATCCCAAATTTGTTGCAATTTTAAGAAATACCAATACAATGCCATTATTTTTATATAGGTTTCTTCCATCATATTCCATCATATTCATCATATTACTGCAATGATATTAAACCTGATGATCACCAAACAGCATATCCTTAAAGGAAAAAATGTGACTCGGCCAATTATAAATTATAATTATTTTCAACAAATTATCTACATTACTCTATTATATTTGTTTTATGATGTTAAACCATCCTTTCTTTTTCCAGGCTTTTGGTTTCCTGAATTTCTCCCTATGGGCTGGTAACATTTGGTTTGCCTACAAAGAAACAGGATTACACAAATCCGGTCAGCGATACCCCTCCAGAACACCCTCTGAGAAACGCAGTGGTAGCTTCAGGCAGTACAGTCAAAGCAGTTTTGACCAGTCGGGAACAGGCTTTGGACAGAGGCTTTATAGCCAGCCAAGTTTTGATCTATCAGGTGGAGGACTCAGCCTATTGCAGACTAATCTAGGACAACCAAATGTTTACAGACAGATGGGCAGTCCCACCTCTAGAGGACCACTCATATTTGTCAATGAAAGTCAGTGAGAGTAGAGAATGCAAAGTGATTTTAGCATACAGTATGAAGAAGAAATACAGTATGATCCTAATTATGATTAAGCGGTTACAGAAAATGAATGAATGAATGCATTAGAATGTGAGATAGTTTGTGGTTCACCAGGACCACATCCACATGGTTTAATACCAAACTTTCCTGTAAAATGACCAGTTTTCATGTATGGTAACTGGCAGAAGAGTCAGGAAGTTTCCATTTTTCATTCAGCTTTGTTTATTGATTTTATGTTTTTTGATCATCTCATCTCATCTTGTTCCGCTGAGTCTAGGGTCGGGTCGCGGGGGCAGCAACCTAAGCAAAGCGGTCCAGCCGTCCCTCTACCCAGCCACTACCTCCAACTCTTCCGGGGGGACACCGAGGCGGTCCCAGACAAGCTGAGAGACATAGTCCCTCCAATGTGTTCTAGGTCGACCCCAGGGTCTCTTCCCGGTTGAACATGCCCGAAACACCACACCAGGGAGGTGTCCGGGAGGCATTCTGACCAAATGCCCAAGACACTTCAACTGGCTCCTCTCAATGCGGAGGAGTAGCAGATCTACTACGAGCTCTCCCCGGATGGTAGAGCTTCTCACCTTATCTCTAAAGGAGAACCCCGCCACCCGGCGAAGGAAGCTCATTTCAGCCACTTGTATCTGCGATCTTGTTCTTTCAGCCACTACCCAAAGTTCGTGACCATAGGTGAGGGTTGGAACGTAGATCGACTAGTAAACTGAGAGCTTCACCTTGCGGCTCAGCTCCTTCTTCACCAAAATGGACAGGTACAGGCTCCGTTTAACAGCAGAGGCTGCAGCAATCCATTTGTTGAACTCCCGCTCCATCCTTCCTTCACGCGTGAACAAGACCCCAAGATACTTAAACTCTTCCGCTTGGGGCAGGACCTCATTCCCGACCCGGAGGGTGCATTCCACCCTTGTCCGACTGAGAACCATGGCCTCAGACTTGGAGGTACTGATTGTCATCCCGGCTGCTTCACACTCGGCTGCGAATCGCTCCAATGAGAGCTGGAGGTCCCGACTTGATGAAGGCAAAAGGACAACATTGTCCACAAAAAGCAGAGACAAGATCTGATGGCCACCAAACCAGAGCCACTCAACGTCTCGGCTGTGCCTAGAAATTCTGTCCATAAAAATTATGAACAGAATCGGTGACAAAGGACAGCCTTGGCGGACTCCAACTCCCACCGGAAACTAATTCGACCTTTTGTTACCAATATGGACTAAACTCTGGCTCCAGTGATACAGTGATGGAATGGCCCGTAGCAACGGGTCTGGAACACTATACTCCCAGAGCACACTCCACAAGATTGTTCGAGGGACACAGTCGAAAGCCTTCTCCAAATCCTCAAAACACATGTGGACCGATTGGGCAAACTCCCATGCCCCTTCCAAGATCCGGTGGAGCATATAGAGATGGTCAAGAGTGCTACGGCCAGAACGAAAACCACATTGTTCCTCCTGAATCCGAGGTTTGACTATCGATTGGATCCTCCTCTCCAGTACCTCTGCATAGACTTTCCCATGTTGGCTGAGGAGTGTGATTCCCTGATAATTGGAACACACCCTCCGGTCCCCCTTCTTAAAAATCGGGACCACCACCCTGGTTTGCCAATCCAGAGGTACAGCCCCGGATGACCATGCAATGTTGCAGAGACATGTCAACCAAGACAGTCCAACAGCATCCAGAACCCTGAGATATTCTAGGTAGATCTCATCCAACCCTGGAGCTCGACCACCGAGGAGCTTTTTGACAACCTCAGCGACCTCCACTCCAGTGATGGGTAGACTCCCACCCAAACCCCCAGGGTCTTCCTCCTCCACGGAGGGCGTGTTGGTGGGATTGAGGAGGTCCTCAAAGTATTCTGTCCCCCTCTCGATGACATCCCCAGTCGGGGTATGCAGCTCCCCACCTCCACTCTTAACAGTGTTTGTGGAGAACTGCTTCCCCCTCCTGAGATGTCGGATGGTGGTCCAGAACCTTTTTGAGGCCAACCGATAATCACTCTCCAGGCCCTCACCAAACTCCTCCCATGCCCGGGATTTTGCATCTCCGACAGCCTCGGCTGCAGCACGTTTGGCCTGCCAGTACCTGTCCGCTGCCTCGGGAGTCCCACAAGCTAATAAAACCCGATAGGCTTCCTTCTTCAGCTGGATGGCCCCCGTCACCACAGATGTCCAGCACCAGATTCGGGGGTTACCGCCACAACAAGCACTGACGACCTTCCGGCCACAGCTATGGGCTGCCGCCTCAGCAATGGAGGCACCAAACATGGCCCATTCAGATTCCATGTCACCCGCCTCCGGGACGTGGTTGTAGCTCTGCTGGAGGTGGGAGTTAAAGGCTTCTCGGACAGGGAACTCTGCCCAACGTTCCCAGCAGACCCTGATTACACGCTTCGGCCTGCCAGGTCTGGAAGGCAGCCTCCCCCACCACTGAAGCCAACTCACCACCAGGTGGTGATCGGTAGACAGCTCACCTCCTCTCTTCACCCAAGTGTCCAGAACATACAGCCACAAGTCCGATAACACGACTACAAAGTCAATCATAGAACTGCGACCTAGGTGTGTCCTGGTGCCAAGTACACTTATGGGCACACTTATGTTCGAACATGGTGTTCGTGATAGACAAACTGTGACGAGCACAGAAGTCCAACAACAAAACACCATTCAGGTTCAGACTGGAGATTACACCCTTCCAGGTCACACTGTCGTTGCCCACATGGGTGTTGAAGTCTCCCAAGACAAGGAGTGATCTCCCGAGGGAGCGTTCTCAAACACACCTCCTAAAGACTCCAAGAAGAGTGAGTACTCTGAACTGTCATTTGGTGCATAAGCATAAATAACAGTCAGTACCCGTCCCCCCACCCGAAGACGGAGGTAAGCTACCCTTTCGTCAACCGGTGAGAATCCCAACATTTGGGCCCCGAGATGGGGGGCAACAAGACCATACCAGCTTGCTGCCTCTCCCCACGAGCAATTACAGAATGGAGTAAGGTCCAGCCTCTCTCAAGATGGGTAGTTCCAGAGCCCTAGCTATGCATTGAGGTGAGCCCAACTATATCTCGTCGGTATCTCTCCACCTCACGCACCAGATCAGGCTCCTTCCCCGCCAAAGAGCTGACATTCCATGTCTCGAGGGTCAGAGTCAGTAACCAAGGATCAGTCCGTCAGAACCCATGTCTTCGGCTGCCACCCAACTCACATTGCACCCGACCCCTAAACTCCTCCCACGGATGATGGGTCCATGGGAACGCGGACCCATGCATCCTTTTCGGGCTAGGCCCGGCCAGGCTCCATGGGCAGAAGCCCGACCACCAGGCACTCACCTTTGAGCCCCTCCGGGCAAGGGAAACTGTATCATCCTCTGTCTCTTAGTCATAAGGGTCTTCTGAATCACACTTCATCTGGACCTTCACCCAGGACCCGTTTGCCTTGGGTGACCCTACAAGGGCAGTTATGCCCCCAACAACATAGCTCCTAGGATCATTCAGTCACGCAAACCCCTCCACCACGATAAGGTGACGATTCAGGGAGGGGATGTTTTTGTGTCATTTAATTATTATCAAATGTGGTGTGAATATAATGGTGCATCATTTGAGTTTTCTCTTTAGATTATTTTAAATAAAAATATTATAAACATAAATATTTAATGTATAATCTCAATTTAATAGAAAAACCTGCATGTAGTTAAATTAGCCAGTAATGAAACAGCAGTGCAGTGCTTATATAACTACAACATCTGAATGGTAGAAATGTGTTGTTTAGTACCTGTGACCTTGCGATAGTTGTGAGTGGCAGACAGGCTGATGTAAGTATTTCAAAAACTGCTGACCTTCTGAGATTTTCTCACACAAGTTCCAGCCACAGCTATAGTAGCTCAATGTAAACAAGAATGGTAAGCAAAAATATCTCTTTAAACTTTAAGGCAGATTTTTCTATTAAAGTGGTCAGTGAGTATAAATCAGTTGAGATAAACGTAACAGTATATGCGATCATTTATTTTTGTTTTAAAACTGTAAATTTGGTGTTTGGTATTTTTATGTTTCATATGTATAATGTGTAACCCCAGTGCAGCTAACTGGGTTATCAAAGGCAGGCCATGTCTCTCACTGTCTATGGTCCATTGCTGACTTTCGTAAAGAGTAGCTGCAAAGTCGTCAGCGTGTTTCTGTCCCTTGCTAAAAGGGTTGTGACAGGAAGGGCATCCGACGTAAAAACCTCTGCCAAATGAAAAATGTGCAAATGAGATGATTTGCTGTGGCGACTCCCGAGTAAAAGGGAAAAAGCCGAAAGGAAGACATATGTATAATGTGTAAGTGAATATTGATTTGTGTATTTTATTGATATTGTAACTTCATAGGGCATAAAATTGAGAAATGAAGGAATTGAATACAAAAATATTAAATTGGAAGGTGTCTCAAAATGCTCAATGACCGAACTGCTGGGTGTATTAGTAACAATTCAATCTACTCGGTGTTCATTGCAGTGCAGAAAGTGTGTCACAGTCTATGCAAGTGATGAAATCATGTTGTAATTTGCAAAGTTAAATGTTGAGTTCTTTGAACTAAACTTGTCAAAACAAGTAATAAAACATTACACATTCCATTATCTGACTGTGATTATTACTGGACTATTTAATTTATTTTTACATCTTTTGAGATAGGTTTATGTGTCTTTTCTGAATATCAGTTATCCTGATATATAAACAAGATTTTTTTTAAAACTTTTACTTATTTGAATACAATATGTACAAGTTGTAATACATGATACTTAGAATGTATCCTCCATTAAATATGATCACAAATAAACATACAGTATTTTGGAACGTTGTTGTATATTGTAGATTCTACTTATTGCAGCCATTGATCAAGATATTTTACAGCTTTCGCCCTTCATTATGTTCTGTTCCTTAGTATTGTTATGGACCGGTTTTTTCTATACTGTATTACGTAATTGCATCTTTCTTTGTACACAAATCTGTTCCTTCTCAGCTTCAGACAAAGAGATGGTGAAGACACTCGTTTTCCCACATGAAGCCATGTTAATGAGAGGGTATTAGGGTGCAATTAAGATCTTTAGGTCTGTCAGAGTTCTGGCGTATCCTCGTGACTAGCGTGTTTAGTGTTGTCTGACCCACTGCAGTGAAGCTAACTGCTTGCAGGTGCCCAGGCCCTGAAATTGCAGCTTTAGGTGGCTCTAAGTCTATATGCGATTTTGCTTATAATAGGAAATGAAAGGTTGCAACTTAAGAACTGTCGTCAACTGTAATTAGGGTCCAATTACAGAGCATGTATAGTGTGTGTGAGTGAATGAGTGAGTGAGAGAGAGGATAACAAAAAAAAAAAAAAAAAGAGAAAAGAAGCCTGTGTGCAGTAATTGCAGTGTTCTTAGATAATAAACAATGCTGAATAAAATGGATGATATATAATCAGCCCTCTAGTGGTGAGCATGTAAAAAAATCAAGTCTGCAAATAGGAATGCTTCCTTCTCTGGATCAGTAATGAATGATTCATTAGCACCTCACAATGATATGTGCTCATTTAAATGTAAAGTCGTTTATGTCCAGTTGGAGGACTTGAAAAAGATCATTCCCTTTTAAACAATCTTTGAAAAAGACAGGTTTTACTTTTTGGTATTTGAGCTAGCGGTTAAATTCAAGTCAGAATTAATGTAGTAGAGCAAGGGGAATTTGCAATTCATATTTATCACATACATACTGTGGCATCTTCGTGGCATTCCTTTTACCCCTTGCACTTTTTTTATTATTGGTGATATGAGAATAGCAGCTCCTGTGATATTCCACCTTCAGCCATAGCTATAACGGAGGGCAGTGGTGGTCTAGTGGTATAGGGCGCGGATCGCTGATCCAAAGGTTGGGGGTTTGAGTCCCACTCTCCACAAGGTTGTCACTGCCCCCCCAGTGCAGCTTACTGGGTTATCAAAGGCGGGCCATGTCTCTCACTGTCTATGGTGAGAGGCATGTAAAAGAACCATTGCTGGCTTTTCTTCGTGAAAACTTCAGTCAAAAACCAAAGTTTGTGGTGATAGGTGAGGGTTGGAATGTAGTTCAACTGATAAATTGAAAGCTTTGCCTTTCAGCTCAGGTCCCTCTTCACCACAACAGGTCGCACAAGCTCCGCTGTAGCAATCTGTCCATCAATCTCCCACTCCATCTTTCCCCCACTCGTGAACAAGACCCCTAGATACGTGAATTTATCCACTTGGGGCAGGACCTCATACCAGACCAGGAAGGGGCATTCTACCCTTTTCTGGCTGAGCACCATGGCCTCGCACTTGGAAGTGCTGATTCTCATCCAGGCCACTTTGCACTCGGCTGCAAATCGCTCCAATGAGAGCTGGAAGTCCTGGATTGATGAAGTCAAAAGGACAATGTCATCCACAAAAAGCAATCCAATGGCCACCAAACCAAAACCCTTCAAAGCTGTGCCAAGAAATTCTTTCCATAAAAAAATATGAACAGAATCGGTGACAAAGGACAGCCTCAGCAGACTCTAACCCTCACCAGAAACAAGCTCAAACTGTTGTTACACCAGTACATTGCAGATCAAGCTCTGGCTCCAGTGGCACAGACCGAATGGCCCGTAACAACGGCTCCAGTACACCGCACTCCTGGAGCATGCCCCGATTCATTCATTTGTTTAACCATTTCATCCAAATAGGGTTGCAGAGAGGCTAAAGCCTATCTCAGCTACTCTGGATGATGGTGGGATACGCCATGGACAGCTGCAAAGGTACAAAGACGTACTATATATTAGTCAATTGTATTTTGTTACCTGCAATGAAGACATGTCTACCATTGTGGTATAATCACCTTTCCTTTGAATTATACTTTTTAATCATTTGTAAATCGAGCATACTAACGGTTGCAGTTTTGCATTCAAAATTTTTGTTAATTCTCGCTTGATACAAGACTTCAGCTATTTAACGGTCTGTGGATGCAAATGTCTGATTTTCCTCTCATAATTTTTCAAAAGAGACAGATCTGGAATATCAGCATATTTGTGTTTATGAAGACCTGTTGTTGTAGCATGTGCAGTGTGAGGTACGGCACTGTCCTGTTGAAATGAGCATTCACTTCCTGGGAGGCGATGGTGCCCCGATTTCACTGAATGTCTCTTAAATATTCCAATATACACCTCCACATCAGTATTACTTTCACATACGTTCAACTCACCCATGCTGTGGACACTATTGCACCCCATGCTGCACATGATTGCACAGATGCTGGCTTCTGCACATTTTGATGATGACAATCTAAACGGTCATCTCCTTTTAATATTTTCACAAGGAGTTCAACGTCTGTACTGTAAATGTCTACGTACACGAAATCACAAATGTCTTGGAAGATCTGCCGGAAATTGTAATTAATTGTTTAAGTACAATTTCAGACAGACCTTCCAAGGGGTTGTTTTAAGTTTGAACATTAAATTACATGCAAATGGTTGTTTATAGTTTGTAAGGAGATAAACAGGAGCAAATATGCGGGTTCACTGGATTGAATTTATATTATTTTATTCATTGTACACCTGTTTTGGAGGCACTTCATGAGTTAGGTATGCATGATGATCACATATAGAAATGTACTACCTGGAAAGCTATTAGGATTTCTGATACTACTATGACTACAGACCACAATTATTTACAACATATTTATCCATTCTCTTAAAAATACATTATTTTTAAAAACTTACAAACTTAAACGAACTATATTATAAAAACAATCAGTGCTTAAACTTAATCACACAGACTGAAATTACTTCTGTTTCTGACAAACCTTTGCTTTGAATAATAAAATGTAAGTATATAATACACAAGAATGATGCCATCTGATCAGATGTTACTTCTTCTTCTTTTCCTTTCGGCTTTTCCCTTTTTCAGGGGTCGCCACAGCGAATCACCTGATTTGCACATTTGATTTGGTTACTATATATATATATATATATATATATATATATATATATATATATATATATACACACAGGTATACCTCACCCGTCGTAAATTGGTTCCAGGATAGACGACTTAAGTCGAAAAATGACTTAAATCGCATTAGCTTGTCTCTATGCTAGTCTCGGCTAGGCTACGCCAAATTTACTTGTCTAGACTAAACAGAAAATAAACATTCCTCGTTCTGTACTTTATTCATGAATGCAATTTTCCATATGGTTAATAATGTTGCACCTGGAGCATATGCATCGGACCCAAAGATGCAGGAGACCATGTAAGAAGATTCAATGATTTTATTTTGCACTTGGGAAAATCTAAATCACTGGAAATAATTAATCGATGGAAACTGGTCGAGCACGAAGCAGAATATCAGGAGTCAGAGAGATAGCAGGGAAACGGAATCACTGGGAAGGACAATCTTCTGACGTCGGAGGGAAGCGCGCCGCTCCTATTTACAGCTCGCTGATTGCTGAATGGAAACAGGTGCACAGCAGCCACGCCCCTCGCCAGCGCTTGTAATGAATGAAGAGAGAGTTAACGCCTCCAGCCAGCACAGTCCATAACAAATAAGATCTGTTTTATTAAAATTTATTTATTAAACTTTATTTTTATTTTATTTCTTATTTTTCTCTACTTTTTTGAAAACCGACGTAAAATGGAGAAAGACGTAACTCGGAACGACTTAAGCCGAGGTATACCTGTATATAGATAGATAGATAGATAGACAGACAGACAGACACACACACACACACACACACACACACACACACACACACACACACACACACACAACTGAGCAAGTGAGGGTTTAGAGCCATGCTCAAGGACCCAACAGTAGTAGCAGTGGGGATTGAGCCGCTGACCAGTAATCAACCGCTGATCAGTAACCCATCACTTTATCCACTAAGCTTCCACTCTCTCCATTTCAGATGGCGGAGAAGGCCTTGTACACCCTGAACAGCTTGCCACACTATGCCAGTACAGCAAACACAAACAGTAATCTTTTGCAAAGTGATCATACATGTACCGGAGACTGTTGACGCAAAGTATGTAGATCTGTGAAAGTCTCAAAAGTGCAAGAGGTGAGAACACCTTTGAGTGATTTAGGATTAGGCAGATCCTCAGCCGGAGTAACCAGGTTGTTCATTCTCTGAAAGTATATATATATATATATGTTTTTTTTTATTTTCAGTTGAAGTATAAGGTTTAAAATCATATAATTACAACATTATATATCATATACCAATATAAATGGCAATTATTTGCTTAAGTCAAGATGCATATTGTTTAAAAGTATTGAACAAATGTTAAACTGACTATTAAATGATATCTACTGAGCTTAAGAGTGATTGTTTTAGTACGACTACATGAGAACATAAGAAAAGAAAAGCAAAATTAAATTAAAACTTTATCTTTTTATATATTTAATTAATTAAATCATCCTCACAAGTTCATAATATAGTAATGCAATGCTTCTCAATTATTTTCTGTGGCACACCCCTTGGAAGAAAAAAAACAATTCATGCCACCCCTCAACCCCACCCCCGCCGCCTCGTGAGCGACTATAAATAGTATTATTTGTCTATAAAATTGTTATTAGTACACCTCTCCATAACATTGTATCTTTATTAATATTAAAAACAAAAAAGAATATACATAGTTCAATTTACAATTAAAAAAACTTCATTAACATTGTTTTTTAATATCTAATAGAAAATATTTAAAGTGCCCAATGTGCCTGTAATTAAAATATATATATACTGTATATACATCCTTATTTAAACTCATTCACCTTATTTATGTATTAATACCTCCATCTATCTCCACCATTCTCTTCGTTCCTGTTAGAAATTTTCCCGTGTTGTTTCTTGAGGGGCTGTTTACTGCACTTCATATCGTTTGCGCATGCGAAAAACTGCTACACCATACCACGATAGTGAGAGCCAACTGGTGGAGTGGAGGTGCAATTACACTTAATTCTCGTACATAATCCCAGAAAAGCATGTTCCCCAGCATCACATTGCCCCCACCCCACCCACCCCACCCTACCCCTACCCCCACCCCACGGCATCACCCCCCCAGCATCACCCCCCCTTGGGGCAATTTTAATGAAGCCCCACTATTTGAGAAGCACTGTAGTAATTTCAATTAGCTAACTGGGTTATCACAGGGGGGGCCATGTCTGTCACTGTCTTTGATGAGATGCATGTAAAAGAACCATTGCTGACTTTCGTAAAGAGTAGCTGCAAAGCCGTCAGCGTGTTTCTGACCCTTGCTAAAAGGGTTGTGACAGGAAAGGCATCCGACGTAAAAACCTATGTCAAATCAAATGTGCGAATAAGATGATTCGCTGTGGCGAATCCCGAGTAAAGGGAAAAAGCCGAAAGAAAGAAAGAAAAAAAGAAATATGCTAAATACAAATTATGCAATCTGATTGGTTCACTTCGGTCTTTAGATTACAAATCATTATATCAGAGGTCATTGATCCAGGAATCATAGGAATTCAGAAAAATGCTCTCTCATCAAAAAACTACACAATATGGTAATTGCATTAGTTTTTATAGGTTAAAAATACTTCATTGAAACTGTTATTTAAGATTTTGAAATGGGTTACAAAAGATATCAATGTCAACAAACTTTTACAAGAGATAAACAAGTACCTTTCTCTACATTTTTGTCCAAAGTTAAATGCTTTCAATTTACTTGAGTGATTTGCACAGCAAAGAAAGCGAATATTGAACAGATGTACAAGACATGGAAAAAGAAGAGTTGATCAAGTGTCTAAACAAATTTTACCTTTGTGCAAGAAGCCAGAGCAGAGCTTACAGTGGAACTAGTTTCAAGGTGAACCAAACAATAAGCTTTTTTCCTAATATAGGCCATCTAGAATTCACTTGAGACAATAAAGCCCCAGACTTATAGCATTAGGCAAGTCTGGAGAAATTCCTCAAAGAGTCCATAAAAATTCCCAGAACTACAAATTTCTGAAAAGCTTGTAGAAAATCAGTGAGCGTGTCAGCAAACTGAAGATTCTGCCAAACCTCAACAAACAGCCTAAAATTTTCAAACTATTTCAAACTGTATAAAATCCTTGTAACTGGTGAAGAGTACCACACCATGGTGTGAGGATGTGACAGCATAGGTGATTCCTTGGATGGTAAAATGTTTGAGTGCAAAGATATGAATTAGCTATTACTTATACACTATCATTCAAAAGTTTGGGGTCACTTCAAAATGTCACTGGTTTTAAAAAATCTCCTTTTTAAAAAAATAAATAAATAAAATTAAAAAAAACAAAAAAACAATTACCATTATAGGAGGAAACAGCTGGACTTTTAAATAAATAACTAGTACAGGGACCATTTAAAGCAACTATCATCCAAGTTTATGATGTTAAAAGCATATAAGTGACCCATCACAGCCAAGTGAGAATTAAGTTGAACATTATTAGATTTGAGTCACTGGTACTATTTCGTTACTGATATTGTAAGCTTTAAAATGATACCAAATCTTCAAACAAAATTTGTTAGTTTTAGAGTAACTAGTCAAAGATTTCTAGGAATCTTCAGCCTTTTAAACCTGCAACTTTAGAGGAAATCACATTTATATATCAAGAAAGTATTTAATCATTTCTGACTTAATACCAACTTGTTGTAATGGATCACAAATGATAATTTGAAAATCTTTTTGCAGTTATGTCAGTACAGCTGAAAACTGTTATGCTGAATAAATAAGCAATAAAATTGCCCTTGTTTAGACCAGTTGAATATCTGGATAATTAGCATTTGTGAAAATGAAAAAAGAAAGAAAAAAGAACTTCCCTCTGAAATTCAACAGTCTATATGTGTTCTAAGAAATGAAGGCTATTCAATATGAAAAACTACCAAGAAAGATCCCATACAATGACTTTAGTGTACTACTACTACTACTACTACTACTACTACTACTACTTTCATAGAACAGGACAAAAGTGGTATTCACCAACATAGAAAGAGAAATCTGAGGCCCCAGTGCACCACTAGACAACAGAACAAGTACATTAGCTTCATTAGTTTGAGAACCAAACACTTCTCACGTCCTCAATAGGCACAAAACACTATTTTCAATGTCAACGTTGTAGACGTGACCGTTGGACTTGCAAAGTAGAAGCTATATCTGAGACTGGTCAATACAATGAAAATATTACGCTGGGAACACAAACATTAGATAGCAGAGTATAGGGAGAGATAAAGTGCTATGGATATATAAAATTATTATTATTATTATTGTTGTGGATGCTTATATAGTGCAATTTCATACACGCGTATGCTCAATGCGCATGAGACCCCAGCGCTCCCTGCACTCCGGGCACCTGTACGGCACCAATTGTTGTGTTGGTCTATCGTTTTTGATGCTAAGTGCTAAGCAGGAAGCAACAACTCCCAAATTTTAACGTTTCATGGTATGACGCGGCCGGTTTCAAACTCCGACCTTCCGGAGGATAAAGCGGACTCTCTACCGACTGAGCTAAATCCCCGGTATATATAAAACTGTATATTTAGGAAGCTAAATAACAAATAAGAACACTTGAAAAGTGCAAAATGAAGGAAAAGATTCCAGAGCAGTACTTGACACCATCTGTCAATCATGTTGGAGGAAATGTGACGGTTTGGGTTTGCTTTGGTGACGGCAAAGTGGCAAAGTTAAACAGTGTAACAGAAACAAAGTAGGCTATAACTACATATCGTAATGGATACCAAATCCTGTGGCTCGCACTTGATTGGACCTATTTATAGAGGAAGCAGTCAGCTAGTAATTCTGCTAATAATGAAGTAGCCAGAGCAGTCACCAAATCTCAAACCGATTGAACTGTTGTGGGAGCAGCTTGTCCATATGGTATGAAAAAAGTGACCAACAAACCAGTCCAACTTGTAGTAGGTACTTAAGGAAGCACGGGGTGAAATTTCTTTATTTCACTTTGACAAAGTGATAGCTAGAAAGTGAAAAAGGTAATAGTTATAAATGGAGGACTTTAGACAAAAGTAAAAAATTTGAAGGACAAAATTATTTGAAGTAAAAATGAGCATGACCCCGGGGTCGACCTAGAACACGCTGGAGGGACTATGTCTCTCAGCTTGTCTGGGACCGCCTCGGTGTCCCCCCGGGAGAATTGGAGGAAGTGGCTCGGGAGAGGGACGTCTAGACCTCTTTGCTTAGGTTTCTGCCCCCGCGCCCTGACCCTGGACTAAGCGAAAGATGATGATGATGATGATGATGATGATGATGATGATGATGAAAATGAGCATTTTTACCTTGTCAATGTCCTGACTACATTACATATTTATTTTGATAAAATATTAATTTGTGTTTAATGAAAAATTTTCAAGTTGGCATGAAAGTGATGAAGTTTTTTTTTTCATATTTATTGTGCTCTTTCATCGACAGAAATTCTATGGTTTGAGAGAAAGTTGGTGTGTTTCAATTTGTTTTTTTCCTCTGTTATAGATATTTACCTGATTTATTGCACCAGAGGTCTTGTAAAATGCATATACCATCCAAAAAGGGACCAGCATTGTAGAGGAAAGTGTAAAGAAGCCTCCAAGAGCATAACCCCACCAGGGGTACTCATATAGGTTATTTAACTTAAGAGGAGTATACTTAATCAAGGAGAAGACAAATGTCCCCTGCAGGTGGAAAAAAAAAGCACATTCTTATTCAATGCTCAAAAGTGTCAACCTTTACAGCATCTACACTTGTTGCTTTATAAATATTTTTCTCAATGCAACTTACGAGGCAAATTATCGGGGTCACATATTTCCAGCAGAACTTCATATAAGAATAAGGACGATAACCAATCATGTCTTCAATGTTGTCATACAGACGGTCAGCACCTGGAAAATAGAGTTTACATAAAAGAAGCAAATGACTATCCATTGTTTTTAATTGCTACTGGATCATGTTAACAAGGGAAACAATCAATGAAATACCACTATGAGTGTTTTTCCTTTAATTTACATGTGGGGTGTACAAACATTTAATCTGGCCATATAGCTGCACGGTTTTGCCACAGAGTAAAATTACATAAAAATTTCATCATGGTATAATTCTTCTCCTCTTGTGATTGGAAAACATAACACATATACAGTACCTGCAAGTGAATCAAATACTTAATATAAATGTGTCTGTGGAGTTTTTGTTACAATGGCTGTCAAGGTGCAGCATTAGTGTTTGTATACTTGTAAAACTATTTAAATAATTACAGTGAATAGTATTATTGACTGAACTGTATTTATTTTTTCATCATCAATCACAAATTTACTCCCTGACCAATCCCAGTAAGATATAACAACGTCCCTACCATAAACCCATCCAACACATATGGACTGAAGAATGGCAAAGGCCAGCAAAGTCATTCCACTGCAAGCATAATAATCAAATAACTGGAAGATATACAGTCCACCCTATAAGAAGAGAAGGAAATAAAACAAAAATAGAGAGATTTCATTTTATATGTTTAGGTAAGCCTTCATTTACCACAGGTCTATTGTTTTATTTGTGATACACAACAAATTCAAATTCTCATCTGAGAACGCCGAGCTCTCACCTCGGTTACCATCAGCAGACCAACAAAGAAGCTGACAACACAGATTAGGAGCAGTAGGATTTTACGTCGATATCCATTTTTGAAGAACGAGGGGTACATGTCGGAAATCGTTGTTATCAGGGCTTCATGATATACAAACTGCACAAATAAAAGTGTTATCCTCGACACTTTATCCATTAATATTACATTTCAAGAACTAAGTAAAAAACAATAATTTGTGAAAATTAATTAAAAGAAAAAATGAAATCTTTATTTATTGTGATAGGCCAAACTGTGGTCAGGAGAATTCGTTTAAGCTTTAGTTATGTATGAGAACCTGTTGAAGGGACAACCATCTTTACAGCAGTCTATAAATCAAGTCTTCATGGAAAGCTGTTCGAGATATCAAATATGGAATAACTGTATAGCTCTTATTTTTGCTAAGGAGTCAGAATACTTAAGTCAATGAAAGATTTTTTTTTTTATACAAAACGGATTTCAAAAGAGTTGGGACACTATACAAATTGTGAATAAAAACTGAATGTAACGATGTGTATGTGCCACAACTTCTTCGAGATTTGTTGACACCATGAAATTTTCAAATCAACATATTTTTCACTTAAAATTATACATTTTTTTCTGTTTAAACTTTTGACCCTGTCATCCATGTTCTATTCAGAATAAAATATTGACTTTTGGCACTTCCATATCATTGCATTCAGTTTTATTCACAATTTGTATCGTGTCCCAATTTTTATGGAATCCGGTTTGTATTGTTATTTTTATTCATGCTCTAAAAATCTTTTAAAGCTGGGGCTGGTAACCTTTTAGCTACATACATACGCTTTAATATTGGTAAATATAAAATAGTTTTTACACCCTAATAGCAGTCAACATTTGAAAAAGGTCAGGAAAAGTTCAGTGGGTGTTGTATTTCTGTAAAGACACCAATCAATAACTGCTTTGCAGGTTTCTGGAAAATCAAAATAAATGGTCCTGTATCTCCCTGACCCTACTGTGCATGAACCAACAACCTGAGCAAAGCTTGTGGGTGGAGGGTGTGCTAGTGTTCCAAATTACCAACCGCAGCATTAAAAAGTTTCATTCTTATTCAAATTGGTATAAACTACTGGAATGGCGGCAGCATGGTGGTGTAGTGGTTAGCACATCCACTTCATAACAACAAGGTCCTTTGTTCGATTCCAAGCTTGGGTGTTTCTGTGTGGAGTTTCTGCATGTTCTCTCTGCGCTTGTGTGGGTTTCCTCTGGGCACTCTGGTTTCCTCCCACAGGCCAAAAGCATACACAGTAGGTAAATTTGTTTTTACTACCTGCCCCTAGGTGTGAGTGTGATTGTGAATGGTTGTAGGAGTGTTTTCCCGTGATGGCCTGGAGAGCTGTCCAGGGTGTACCCCACCTTTACCCAGAGTCAGCTGAGATGGGCACCAGCCTCATCGTGATCTTCATTAGGATTAAACATCTTAGAAGATGAATGAATACTGGAATGGCACAATCTGATACCCCTCCACTATCTGAGGATTAAGAATATATCTTGAGAGGATAATCTATCTATCTAGTGCCTGAGTCGTAGGACGACCATTGGCGACCCGCCATGAAGGAGACCGCCCTGGTTATCATCTTCATGGAAGTTTTCTTAGCAGAATTAGTGCAGTGGTTTGCCATTGCCTTCTGCACGATGCGGACCTACGGGCAATTTAGAACGGCCAATTAACCTACTGTGCATGTCTTTGGGCTGTGGAGGAAACCGGAGCACCCGGAGGAAACCCACACAAGCAAACGGAGAACATGCAAACTCCACACAGAAACGCCCAGGCTGGGAATCGAACCCAGGCTTTCTTGCTGTGAGGCGGACATGCTAACCACTACGCTCCCATGCCGCGAGAGGATAATGCTTGAATCAAAAGCAAGGACACTCACAGTCAGTCACAGTTACTTGGCATGGGTGGAATTATGATTGCTATGATATAAAAAAATAGGAAAATTAATTCTAAAATCTCATTTTGGTTTGCTTTCTTTTGTATCCACATTGTAAAACTTTGAATGAGGTTAAAAAACACACTGTTATGGGGAGCAGTTTTCTTATGTTTCCAGCACACATTACAACTCTGAATGAGTTCAAATATGCTCTCAGTTACACAGCTGATCTACTGTAGTGTAGGAAATAGTGTTATACAAAATTATGATTTTGGAGGTTATAAAAGCAATAATTCTCACTGATTGAAAAATAAATAAATAAAACAACATATGCAGCTTTGGCAAAGTGTACTTACTTCACTATCTAATCCAAGGAAAATGATCATAACAAAGAAGAAAACTGCCCATAACTGAGGGACAGGCATTAAGGCCACTGCACGTGGGTATGCAATAAATGCCAGCCCAGGACCTAGAGGAATACAAACTAATCAGCATAAAGATCTTAAAAAAATCAAACAGAAAAATTCTGAGAAATTCCAAAAGTAAATGATGCAAAATTATATTAATTTTTTAATAATTAGTGGTCAATGTATTTCAAATACTCATTGATCCTTAAATTAATTGTTTTTTTTGTTGTTGTTGTATTGTTTAAAAATACTTTGAGAAGTAATATATTCTCTCCCCACATTTAATTAAAAAGTTAATTGATTCTGAGTTAATTCATTCATTTTCTGAACTGCTTAGTCCTAATTATTGGTTATGGGAAGGCTGGCATCCATCTCAGCCGACTCCTGGCAAGGTAAAGACACCCTGGACAGCTCATCAGGCCATCACAGGGCAGAAACACGCTGACAGTCAGCAATAGTTCTTTAACATTCTGCTCACCGCAGACAGTGACAGACGTGGCCAGCCTTTGATAACACAATTAGCTACACTGGGGGACAGAAGTGACAACCCATTGACAACCCAATCATGAAATAGTGAGAGCCCCTGACCTTGGGGTCAGTAATCCAGGACCCTATCACTGGGCCACCACTGCCCCTTGATTCGGAGTTATTCCATTGTCATTTCAACAAATATAGAAAATTTTGTTGCGTGCCTTTTTCTGATTTGCTTTACATTTCACCCCTGATGGATCCATTTATGGATAGAAACTAGGAAAGGTTTTTGCATCATCTAATGCTAAACAATTAAAAATGGTATTTGTAGGCAAAGAGCCTCAAGGGTCGGTCACACAGCGTTTTACGGCTTAATCACGGCCAAAACCCGTCCAAAAATGGTTTCCCGTGAAGCAGACGGTGTTGATCGTGTTGATTACAAGTTCAAGACGTGCTACGGTTGATTTTTAGATGTGGCAGGACGTGGGGAAAAATTTGAACGGCGCTGGACATGGAAAAAAGTTTTGAACTGCTCAAAATTTTAGATGGCGGACAACCACGTGGTAAAGACGTGCTAAAGACGTGCAACACACGTGAAACACACGTAATAATCCGTGTTCTGGCAGTGACAAAAACTTGGGGAGACGTGATAAGACGCAAAAGTGGCAATCCACCTTCTGACGACGCCGAGCCGCAGTTATTAGTGATTAGGCAGTGCAATGGCAGTGCTATGGCAGTGGAGTGCCCATTTTACGTTTACTGTCAAGACGTGATCGGCAGTGATACAGACGTGATTAGACCGTGATTAGCCGTGGTAACTTGCAGTTTTTTTCCCACGTTCAATCACGTGTTTTGCCTAAGTTGCCTTACACGGTGCTGGATGTGGTTAGCCGTGCTTAGTGGAACAGCCACCAACGGCCTTACCACATAAAAAGCACGTACAAAGCACGGCCAAGCCAAAATTGACCAAAAGTTATCACTTACAACCAAGTCCACCAGATTTTCAGAACTTTTTGTACGTGATTTAGATGTGGAATGCTACGTGACTGGGGCTTCAGTTGGATTGGCTATAGATTATGACTGAACAAACTTTAGGTGTGATGTTTTATAAATAGTGTATTTTTAATAACAAATTAATGGAAACAAAGCATCAGAGCAGATTTATACACGTGTTTAACAGAACCCTACATAACCAGGAAATAAATAGCCAAAAGAAAAAGGATTAAAAATTTTTTTTTTGTATTTTCTGTTACCTGTTTTAGTAGTACAGAGAGCTTAAATGTTTGATACATGTGAAATTGCATTAAAATACAGTATCTGTACAATTTATTATTCCAGTTTGCCAGGTATTCCTGTTTGGGCTAAAAATGGCATTTACTTTCAGTACAGTACACAGTTTCCTGCCCGATCGAAAAAGTGTTCTGATTCTGATTAAAAAAACTCTCACTTGTAATGACCTAGAAATCCATATGGTAAAAGAAGAAGGTGCACAAAACTCAAGTAATACTTGTGAGCAAAGCTCTTATGTATGAATGTAAGTGTATCTAACCTGTAATAATACATGGGGTTTTTCTTTTTAAAGAATTAAGGTGCAATCATATATTTACACACTTGGAGGTCTGGAGGGCAACCTCCCCTGCCATCAGAGTCTTCTCGGCACCAGGTAGTGTTCAGTTGACAGCTCAACTCCTCTTTTCACCCAAGTATTCAGAACATGTGGCCCAAAATTCGGTGAAAGATTATAAAGTCATCAGTGGTGAGCTCGCTCTGATGGTGGGGGAGACTGCCCTCCAGAACTGGCAGTCTCAAGTGTGTAGTTAGGGTCTCCTGGGAACGTTTTGCAGAGTCTCCTGTCAGAGGGGCCTTTAACTCTCACCCCCAGCAGAGCTACAACCCCATCTCGAAGGAGGCGGGTGACATGGAATCCGAATGGGCCATGTTTTGTACCTCCATTATTGAACCGGCAGCCCATTGCTGTGGCCAGAAGGTCATCTGTGCTTGTCGGGGCGGTAACTTCCGAATCCAGTGGTGCTCAGCTATGGTGAAGCGGGCCATCCAACTGAAAAAGGAGGCCTATCAGGTCTTATTGGTCTGTAAGACTCCCAAGGCAGCAGACAGGTACCAGCAGACCGAACATGCAGCAGACCAAGCTGTCACCAACGGAAGATCTAGAACATGGGAGGAGTTCAGTGAGG
Source organism: Plotosus lineatus (assembly GCA_024760905.1). Lineage (NCBI taxonomy): Eukaryota > Metazoa > Chordata > Actinopteri > Siluriformes > Plotosidae > Plotosus > Plotosus lineatus. The sequence continues at coordinate 26,471,593 of CM045741.1, forward strand.
GCCTGGAAAGCAACTATTGGTTGGCCTATAAAAGGTTCTGGACCACCATCCGACGCCTCAGAAAGGGGAAGCAGTTCTCCATAAACACTATTTGCAGTGGAAGTGGGGGACTGCTCACCTCGACTGTTGTCAGAAGGTGGAAAAAATACTTAGCGGACCTTCTCAATCTCACCAACATGCCCTCTGTGGAAGAGAAAGACCCCGGGGGTCTGGGTGAGGGTCCACCAATCACTGGGGCTGAGGTCGCCAAGGTAATCAAAAAGCTCCTTGGTGGTCAGGCTCCGAGGTTGGATCTCAGGGTTCTGGATGTTGTTGGACTGTCTTTGTTGACACGTCTCTGCAACAGTGTGTGGTTATCGGGGGCCGTGCCTCTGGATTAGCAAACCGGAGTGGAAGTCCCCCTTTTGAAAAAGGGGAACCAGAGGGTGTGTTCCAATTATTATGGAATCACACTCAGGCTACCTGGGAAAGTCTATGCAATAGCACTGGAGAGGAGGATCTGACCGATGGTTGAACCTCGGATTCAGGAGGAACAATATGGTTTTCATCCTGGCCACAGCACTCTCGACCAGCTCTATACACTCTACAGGAACCTAGAAGGGGGCATGGCAGTTTGCCCAGTCTGTCCACATGAATTTTATGGATTTAGAGAAGGCTTTCGACCATGTCCCTTAGGTTTGTCTTGGGGGCATGCTCTGGGAGTACGGTGTACCGGACCCGTTTCTGTAGGCCATTCGTTCTCTGTACCACTGGAGCCAGTGCTTAGATCGCATTGATAACGATAGGTCAAAATTGTTTCCAGTGAGGGTTGGAGTCTACCAAGGCTGTCCTTTGTCACCGATTATTTTTAGAAATTTTGTGGAAAGAATTTCTAGGCTCAGCTGCGGCGTTGTCCTTTTGGCTTCATCAATCCAGGACCTCCGCTCTCATTGGAGCGATTCGCATCTGAGTGTGAAGCAGCCGGGATGAGAATCTGCACCTCCAAGTCCATGGCAATGCTTCTCAGCTGGAAAAGGGTGGAATGGATATTCTGGGTCTGAAATGAGGTCCTGCCCCAAGTGGAGGAGTTCAAGTATCTCGGGGTCTTATTCACAAATGAGGGGAAGATGGTGAAGGAGATCAACAGACAGATCGCTGAAGCCTCTGCTATAAAGCGGAGCTTGTACTGGTTCGTTGAGGTAAAGAGGGAGTTGAGCCGCAAGGCAAACCTCTCAATTTACCAGTCGATATAAGTTCCAACCCTCACCTATGGTCATGAGATTTGGGTAGTGATGGAAAGAACAAGATCATGGATACAAGCGGCTGAAATGAGCTTCCTTCATTGAGAAGCTCAGCCATCCAGGAGGAGCTTGGCATAGAACCGGTGCTCCTCCAGATTGAGAGGAGCCAGTTGAGCTGGCTCGGCATCTAGTTAGAATACCTCCCAAACACCTCCCTGATGTTGTTTTTCAGGCATGTCCAACCAGGAAGCTGCCCTGGCATCAACCTAGAACATGCTGGAGGGATTATGTCTCTCTGTTGGTCTTGGAAAACCTCAGTGTGTCCCCCGGAAGAGCTGGAGGAAATGTCTGGGGAGAGGGGTGGCTAGAACTCAGTGCCCTGGATTAAGCAGAAGGAGATGACGATGATGATGATGATGATGATGATGATGATGATGATGATGATGATGGTATATGTAGACAATGGTATAATTAATCAGTTATCTATTTTCTATATTTATATAATTTATTTGCTATCTTCAGCAAATAGTTGGTACTGTCCTCCATGGCAGATTGCCGAAGTACTGATTGGACAAAGAATATAAGCAGTTTGGAGCCATACTGTGTATAACATAGTTAAGCAGAGATGAAGTCTGTACAAAACAGATAATTCATATGACATCTGTTGTTATATCAAGGAAAAGGTTTTAAGGTTACTTTTATTTATTAATTTTGGAACCTCGGTTATAAATACCTTCAGTTGCTAATACATGTACTTTCCCAGTTTTGCAAAAATTTATAATTTTTCTTCTTATAATACTCAAAACATGTTAAGTATGTCCCTGGTTCTATAAATATAAATCCATAGATTGTTCAAAACGAATTTCAAGTTTTGTATTTTCACCGAATATTTGTGGCTGTTTCAACACATGGGAAAAAAGTTCAAAATTGATCCTCGGCCAGTTCATATCCGCCAGTTTTCACAAAAAAAGAAATGAAACCTGTATCACCTGTCCCACATTCATTTTCAGAGGCTTGACACGGGGATCCTTCAAATCTTGGTCCATAGATAAGAATTATAATCATGCTCAAAGAGTATCAATTGAGAAATTTTTCATCACTTCAAAATTTTGCATATTATATGGTAGAACACATGAAGACATTTCCCTTTTAACAAAGCATGAAAAGTAAAAATGGAAGTCTTTAGATAGTTTCATGCCAATTTACTCATTTAAAAAGTTATGTATAAAGAAACATTTTTAAAAAGGCAGTGGTGCTCTAGTGGTATAGGGCACTGGATGGCTGATCCAAAGGTTGGGGGTTCGAGTCCCACTCTCAACAAGGTTGTCACCCCCCCCAACCCCCCCCCCCCCCTTCTGTAATGAACACAAAACTAATGTGCTGTCTCTTTAAGGGAGAGTGGCTAAGAAGTCACAACCCAGAAGACTTCTAATTTCAGTCTCTATTGATCTGACTCAATGTGCAAGGGAATAATAGATAATAAAATATAATAATATAATATAATTTAAAAAATAGAGGGATCTGGGCTTTATGTTAAACTCAGACACTGAAAATGAAGAATTTGATAGATTTGTGGAAGAGGAATGAACTGAAAAAGTGAGTTTATTGTTTTATATTGTTACAGTTGAAGAACGTTGAGAGTTGTTGTGGGAGTTGAATCAAGCTTGACTTATCTGGTTTTTGTTTTGCTTAATGCGCCTTATAATCCAGTGCACCTTATGCATGTTTGGGGGCTCGTTGGACCATCTTTCTTTGTTGTTGTGCCTTATGGTGTGTGGGCTGGGGGCGTTCGTTTGATGTTGCACCTTATGGTCTGATGCGCCTTGTGGTCCAGGTGATGGCGTATATATCAAATGTCTAAAGATATTGTTATGATATTTTACATATGGTCATAAAACAACTTACTTGATTCACAAAAAAGTCAGAATAATCATAGAGAGTGGTGCAACATTAATTTGTTGATTTGAAATGGAATGACTGGGGCAGTGGTGGTCTAGTGGATAGGGCGCAGGATCGCTGATCCTAAGGTTGGGGGTTCGAGTCCCCACAAGGTTGTCACTGTCCCCCCAGTGCAGCTAACTGGGTTATCAAAGGCAGGCCATGTCTCTCACTGTCTATGGTGAGAGGCATCTAAAAGAACCATTGCTGACTGTCGTAAAAAGTGTAGGCTGCAAAGCCGTCAGCATGTTTCCGTCCCTTGCTAAAAGGATTGTGACAGGAAGGGCATCCGACGTAAAAACCTCTGCCAAATCAAATGTGCGAATCAGATGATTTGCTGTGGAGACTCCCGAGAAAGGGAAAAAACCGCAAGGAAAGAAGAAGAAGAAGAAGAAATGGAATGACTGTTCTGCATCAATACTCTTGCCATACCTGACTCTGCAACCATTGAAATGTCCATTCCATGTTCATTTGCCATGAAGCCCAGCACAGAAAAAATGGCAAATCCAGCCACAAAGCTAGTCAAACTGTTTAGTAGACACAAGTATAGACAGTCTCTGAAAAACAAAACGCAACAAATAGGAAGTGAAAAACCTGATTCCCAAGCACATACATTTAATATACAAACTGTATCTAATAAATATTTAGGAAACAATAGGTTTTAATCGACACATTTATTTACCTGTAACAGTTATTGTGATATTTATTATAGCTTCCCAAAACTGTCAGGGTCCCGGTACAAATTCCATAGGAGTAAAAAATCTGACTACCTGCATCCATCCACACCTAAAAGAAAAATATTGCATAAATTAAAAAAAAATTGCAAACAATATCTTAAAGATGCTGAATGTCATCATTTTACAATTAGTATTTTTCACCAATGTCCAAATTAATATTTGCTACCTGAGGGTCTGCTAGACGAGTAGGATCTGGGTAGAGATAGAATGTTATACCACTAATTGCTCCAGGTAGCGTCAGTCCACGCACCAACAACACCATCAACATCAAATAAGGAAAGGTAGCAGTGAAGTAGACCACCTGTGAAACTTCATCATATTACCACAGTACAGCAATTCATATTCCTGTTCCAGCATCTCTCATCAATCTGCCTATCCTTATTTGTTAGTATATGTTAGTAGCCAATACAGACTAAAATACTGAGAACTGTGAGCACTAACCTTGCCTGTAGACTTCACACCATTAAACACACAGAAGTAGCAGATGGTCCAGGCCAGCAGGAGACACAGAGCCAGATCCCACCTCACATTACCGATTTCTTCTATGCCTCCAGACAAACCTAGAATCCTCCTCCTGTGACACAAAAAAAAAAAAGGTTGATTCTTAATGGTCTACGTTTTCTCCTAAATTACATAAACTTACACTGACATTCATAATTAAGCTGAGACATGTACAGTAGGGTGGAATATGTATTCTTGGAGTTCTTGCTTCCATAATTCCCAAAACTCACTCCCAGAATTCCACAACTGGGGATGTTATTTTATCTGGAATATTATTCGTTATGTTGCTGTGGCTAAATTCCTTGCAGTACTCTGTTACACACACACACACACACACACACACACACACACAAAGTAGAAATTCTTAACAAAAGGATTTGGATTCCATTACACTTTCACAAATATATGGTCATTTGAAACGTATTACTATTGTAAGTGAAGTATATAAAGCACACAGTATAATTCCAGATAGCTGTGAAGGCAATTAATGACAATAGCGGCAGTATTACCTGTGTTCCAGTTATTCTTACAGTTCGCCCATGGGAGCTCTGAACTGAATGAGAAGAACAGATAGAGAAGTGCCCAGGCCAGAATAATGATGTAATAAATGCCAGTGTACAGGATGACAATTTGGCTACCATAGCCCAGTCCTGGGGTAATGAAAGAGGATGTTAAGAATATACTATAGCAACTCTAAATTAAATAATATCTTATACTGTACTCATAAACAAACAACAATTTAATTGTGTTCATGTGTAACTCCTTTTGAAACTGTTTGTATCTACAATTATGGATTTTTTTTGTGTGTTTACCTTCAAAAAGAGGGCAAATTTTCCTCCAACATGTGATACCACCTTGACTTGTGTACTGGCCAAGTGATGTCTCCAAGAAGAAGAGAGGTATGCCACAGGAAAATAGGAACAGTATGTATGGCACAAAGAAAGCGCCTTTAACAAAAACAAATACACATTTATTTATCCCAAAGTGACTTTGGCTGACACACTAAAAAAAAAAAAAAATTCACTGAAGCGCAACTCTGGTCTTAAGTCAAAAGCAACTGGACTCCATTTTATTTTAAAGATATTTAAATTCTCATCCAAAAAACCTTCTCCAGGTCTAAGAGCCTATAAAGAGTCCCAGTCAAATGGCCTAAATACATTGGTGGACTTCATCTTGTTTTCATACACATTGTTGGGATGACATACGCCAAGGTGGGAATCACATGCCCATGGTTTAACCATCTGAGGAGGAATCATCTTAGTGTTGCATCATTTGTGGCTGAAAGCTTCTGTCTTAACACACCACCTCTATTCAGAGATTGATTCCAAATGGCTATGGATTTTCTCCTTCACTGCTCTCTGAAACCCTGTTTCAGACACTGTTGCACAGCACACATGACATTTTTTCGGACCGAGTGTTTTGTCTTTGGGATGAACTGGTTTTTAGCTGAGAGTGTTTCTGGGTCTGATGTTCATTAGGATGTTATACTTGGAGGAGATTCTTTTCTCTGGCAATCCTACCACATATGGGATGACAGTGTTCTCACTGGTTGATGGCTTAATTGTCTTGTGTTTGTTGCTGGGTTGATAAAAGCCCAGTTTGGATAGCCAAGTTTTAAGTCTTTCCATAAAGTGTGTGCAATCTTTTTCTTTTCCATCTACCATGAAGACAACATTCTTCAACCATTGGCGATCCTGATAATTCCGGGTTTTGTTCAGGTGCATTGTGAGAGTCAAAGTGTCTGTGTTGATGTGTTCAGTGGAAGACTTTACTTCTTGGGTTATGAGTTTCAACCAGGTGTCATCCGTATACCAAATTTTTCATCTGAAGGACTTCTGAGCTTTGAACTCTGAGCCAGTTTAATTTCCCAAAGCTTGCTGGTAAGTTCCGTGTTATGTTATGGGGAGTGTTCCCACGGTGGCTGTGACAATGTAGGCAATGTTACCACAAAACACCTACAGAACACCTGATGCACTCATCTGAACTTCTCCACAATGAGCAGTACATGTACATTCATTTATGTCCAGCAAAGTCCATACACTCCAGAAATAAAAATATTATGTAAGCAAATTCAAAAGAGAAAAGAAAAGTCCAGACCCAGTCCTCAGCAATGTACTGCAATTAAAAGAATGCAACAGAGTCCAGGATAGATCTGACTGACAAGACAGGTCTCTCTTTAAGGTAAAAGTGCTAACCACTGAGAAACTCTGAAAGACTGACGACTTAAAATAAGAACATACAAGCAAAGCATTTACATTTAAATTCAATCACTGATCTTCATTTCAGCAGTGAGCCATTGCTTTGCATTTAAGAAAAAAATATTTAAGGAAAGTAGCCATAAATATAACAGTTTTAAACCATTTCTGATTTAAAATAAATGGTCTGTTATGGTATCAAGTGACGTAAATGCACACAGTGTACCATGAATAATAATTTCTGTGAGAAAAAAACAACAACAACAAAGAAATCAGACAAATTTTTATTTAAATTGTCTTCAGCTGCATCCCTGTCTGGGACAGACTGCTCTCGACTGTGGGGCCTGAAATCAACTGTAAGCTAACTACCTAACTTAACAATTCTTTTTGTGGTGTACCTCCATTTTGTAAACAAAAACAAATTTCGCATTTAAAATATTTGATTTTATAAACTTTATTAAACAAACATGTAGACTTATTACATTGGTAAGCAATAGAGACGCTGTGATTTGGTGCAAAATAGAACTTACCGCCTCCATTTTTGTAACACAGATAAGGAAATCTCCACACGTTTCCGAGGCCAACAATGTGTCCTACAACAGCCAGAAAAAAGTCCGTCTTACTGGCCCACTGTTCTCTCTGCTGTGGTTTGGACTGGGAATGGGCCAAGTCAACTACATTAACCAGCTTTAATTGCACTGTGGGATCAATGTCGTCCTTCATGATACAGCTGAGAAAAGCAATTTGAGAGTTTTAAAGGAATTAAAACTATTATTTAATAAAATATCTGTTTTAAAAAACTCTTTTTAACATTTTAAACATTGATTTTGCCCTAAAAATGAAAGAAAAAGTGTACAAAACGTTGTTGAGGCCAGCGATGTTGCATGGTTTAGAAACAGTGGCCCTGGGGAAAAGACAGGAGGCAGAGCTGGAGGTAGCAGAGATGAAAATGTTGAGGTTCTCTTTGGGAGTAATGAGGATGGATAGAATCAGGAATGAGTACATCAGAGGGACAGCACATGTAAGAGGTTTTGGAGACAAAGTCAGAGAGGCTAGATTGAGATGGTTTGGACATGTACAGAGGAGGGATAGTGAGTATGTTGGTAGTAGGATGCTGATGTTGGAACTACCAGGCAGAAGGCCTAGAGGAAGAAGACCAAAGAGAAGATTCATGGATGTGGTGAAGGAGGACATGAAGACAGTTGGTGTAAGAGAAAAAGATGCAGAGGATAGGGTGAGATGGAGGCAGATGATTTGCTGTGGCGACCCCTGAAGGGAAAAGCCGAAAGGACAAGAAGAAGAAGAAACATTGATTTTGCCCTGCGGCTAACTGGGTTATCAAAGGCGGGCCATGTCTGTCACTGTCTATGGTGAGAGGTATAAAAGAACCATTGCTGACTTTTGTAAAGAGTAGCTGCAAAGCCGTCAGCGTGTTTCTGTCCCTTGCTTAAAGGGTTGTGACAGGAAGGGCATCCGACGTAAAAACCTCTGCCAAATCAAACGTGCGAATCAGATTATTCGCTGTGGCGACTCCTGAGTAAAAGGGAAAAAAGCCGAAAGGAAGACAGACAGAAAAAGTATTTTATATTGTTCTCTTTGGTAATTAAAAGTTGGAAGTGAACCAAAAGAAAGCTGAGTTGTCAGTACTATATTAACATGTGAACCTTTTCCATTTTATTATATTATGGTCTAGTTTCCTGAAGTATCTGAGGTCGATGTGAGGTAGACATAATTGAAATTCATTTTTACATTAGAAAGTGCATAATTTTTAAAAATTAAATAATCTGTACATTTTGCTAGGCCTCCCTAATAATATTTAGACACGACTTCCTTCATTCATTTATGTTAAAATTTAAATGTAATTTCTTTCCTGACCAGATGTGAGCATTCTGTATGTAAATAATTCCACATCAGCAGGTGTCATTAAAATACTATTAATCAATTCAAATAAAGTATCAGCCACAAAGTACTACACCAGTTTCTACTGAATCACCAATACTGTACATTTTCAAAAAAAAATAATAATAATAATAATAAATTATTTGGATTCAATTAGATTGAAAATAAAAAAAGAATAATATACTGTATAAGTAATCAAACAATATTTATCCTCCTATTTTTATGCTGCAGTTCAGTGGCAAGTAGTGAGAGTATAGTCCAAGTTACCTGAAATTCTGTAGGTGTCTGTCTCACTGGTCTGTGTTTATTTGAAGCAACAGGTAAGAACGAAAAGAATTAAGGTGGAGCCAAGAGCTCTGAAGACAGAGGTAGTTTTGTGCCACTGGTATGAAACTGGTCCTGCCTTTTCTCTACCCACAAAAAAAAAGTTATGGGTATCGAAAAACATGTTGATTTTTAAACCCCAGATTATTATTATTATTATTGGCAAGTTGTACGGTAGGGACACTCATCTCCAGTCTTGTAGTAAATATAAATTTAATGTATTAGTTAAACCTATCTGCCATCTCAGGACTAATTCATGGTAACATTTCACTGCATGTTGTACGTGTATAAGCAATTTATTGGACAAATACACTTCTTGATTCTTGGATTTTTAACTATCAATGTCCTGCACAGTTTGAAGACTTCTTACTGGCAATAATTTGGTAATTAATTGGACAGTTGGAACTTTTTTGGGTTTCCCTTTAGAACTGGGCCTATCCACCCATAGTGTACAATCTTACAGGCTTCCTGTCCTGTACCACACATTTTATCTGTCCTCTGTGAATTGTGAAAAATGACTCACCCCTCACACACACACACACACACACACACACACACACACACACACACACACATATTAGGTTTCTCTGATTTTACAGTGCAGATCCACCTCCTTTTCCTAGTGAAAGTCTATTCATCTGTTAAATTTATCGAAACTTGATATGATCACCACTCCCTCAGCCCCTTTACTGAAACCTACAAAACCTGCTTCTGTTTTTCAATAGAAAATTCAGTAGGCATAAAAGCACTATAAATTTTTTCACTTTGAGAATGAAACGACGCAGTCATGTGCTGATCAGTCCGCAGACTGCTTAAAAGGGGCAGAAATTCACTGGTAAACTACAATCTTAAGGAAAGTGCATTTTCTTTTTGATATTCTTTGACAGTTTATTAACTTGAATGAGATCTACAGGTGATGATGTGGACAGACAGCAGCAAATCCTGCCACCTAGTGTTGCATTGTTATTGCAACACATTTGAGAATGTTTTCTTTTATTTATCATAAATAATATAAAATATAATAATTTTCATAGTTATACCAGTTATAGGACAATCTTATTTTGTACACACACAGTGCTCCAGATAAGTATTTTTCAGCAGCAATACTGTACTCCTCAAAATTTTGCCAGGGGAGAACCGACTTCTGGGAACTGGGAGAACTGAACACTTCACCATCAGGGTCTTGCATGAAGCGATTGGAAGCGATGACCTTCCCTGGAAAACCACGACAACATATCTCTCTAGAAGAAGTTACAAGCAATAGGATTAGACTTCCGGTCACTTAAAATCTATAATTGTTTGGCTGTATTTATTCTCAAAGTGAGCCCCAAAACATTCAATTTCAAAACTGAATAGCAAATAAACTGTTTCTCTTAAAAATGGATAATACATGTACTTTGCAATGTCCAAACTCCGTAAATATACTTATTTAATAAACTGTTGTAAACACTGCATCAGTTCTGAGCGCTCGTCCTCGCTATCATCTGTGCACAGATCATCTGATTCAGTCAAATTTAGGCTTTGCAAAATAATCGAGTTACTTCCTGATGGTTGTGAGTACGAATCTCCGGCGCTCTGTTCATGAATCACAAGTCTCGGGTAAGTCTTCATCCAATGGGCTCGCTTTTGTCCATCACATTTCTTGCATGTCTTTTCGTAGAGGTTGTCATTGTGTCTTCACATTTAGCCACAGATTCGACAAAAATTCCATCTCCCAGCAGGAGAACTATATTTCTTGCTCTAACTGGAATTTGAGGTCTGAAAAATAGACGTAATTTTACCACTGTCAGCCATAATTGTGTAAGTCGAGCTGGTGGCCTTATGGATATTGCTATAGCAACAGTAAGAGTATGCCTTTGCACAAATTTACCTCCCATGTTTCAGCTATGTCGTGCGTGTTATGTTCATTATGAATTAATATCTACATTCAGTTTTCGCTGTGAATGCGTATCGCAGATATTATTACCAGCACGCATCTTTTTTAATATACTGTATATTGGCATACTTAGACTTTTTAGAGGTGTAAATTACTCCGATAATATAAGATACAGCTTTATTAATCTCACAATGGAGAAATTTACTGTTACAGGCTCTTGAAGTACCGTCAGTAGGGGTGCAAAATAGCTCAGAAAGGTGTAACATCATTGAGTCATAATTAGAACAGAACAATAAAATATAAAAATAACAAAAAAATAAATTAATTAATTAAAAAAAGCCCCTTATCTGGAGAACTGCTTATGGCAGTGCTTCTCAATTATTTCCTGTGACGTCCCTAGGAAGAAAAAATACTGGTCCTTCTCAAAAAATTAGCATATTGTGACAAAGTTCATTATTTTCTGTAATGTACTGATAAAAATGAAACTTTCATATATTTTAGATTCATTGCACACCAACTGAAATATTTCAGGTCTTTTATTGTTTTAATACTGATGATTTTGGCATACAGCTCATGAAAACCCAAAATTCCTATCTCAAAAAAATTAGCAGATCATGAAAAGATGCTCTAAACGAGCTATTAACCAAATCATCTGAATCAACCAATTAACTCTAAACACCTGCAAAAGATTCCTGAGGCTTTTAAAAACTCCCAGCCTGGTTCATTACTCAAAACCGCAATCATGGGTAAGACTGCCGACCTGACTGCTGTCCAGAAGGCCGTCATTGACACCCTCAAGCAAGAGGGGAAGACACAGAAAGAAATCTCTGAGCGAATAGGCTGTTCCCAGAGTGCTGTATCAAGGCACCTCAGTGGGACGTCTAGGGGAATGAAAAAGTGTGGCAGAAAACGCTGCACAACCAGAAGAGGTGACCGGCTCTTCTCGGTGCGGCAGAAGAAAGTACTTTTTCATATGAAAGCAAATTTTACATGTCATTCGGAAATCAAGGTGCCAGAGTCTGGAGGAAGACTGGGGAGAAGGAAATGCCAAAATGCCTGAAGTCCAGTGTCCAGTCCCCACAGTCAGTGATGGTCTGGGGTGCCATGTCAGCTGCTGGTGTTGGTCCACTGTGTTTTATCAAGGGCAGGGTCAATGCAGCTAGCTATCAGGAGATTTTGGAGCACTTCATGCTTCTTTCTGCTGAAAAGCTTTATGGAGATGAAAATTTAATTTTTCAGCACGACCTGGCACCTGCTCACAGTGCCAAAACCACTGCTAAATGGTTTACTGACCATGGTATTACTGTGCTCAATTGGCCTGCCAACTCTCCTGACCTGAAGCCCATAGAGAATCTGTGGGACATTGTGAAGAGAAAGTTGAGAGACACCAGACCCAACACTGTGGATGAGCTTAAGGCCGCTATCGAAGCATCCTGGGCCTCCGTAACACCTCAGCAGTGCCACAGGCTGATTGCCTCCATGCCACGCCACATTGAAGCAGTCATTTCTGATGAATCAAAAATATATGAAAGTCTAGTGTTTATCAGTACATTACAGAAAATAATGAACTTTATCACAATATGCTAATTTTTTGAGAAGGACTAGTATTTCATCCCCCCCCCCCACACACACACACACACACACCTACCCCACCCCGCAAGCAACTATGAATAGTATTATTTGTCGATAAAATTGTTATTAGTACACCTCTGCATAACATTGTATATTTATTAGCATTAAAAACAAAAAAAGAGAAAGAAATATAGTTCCACTTACAACAAAGAAATACTTCATTAACATTGTTTTTTAATCTGGAACGGTCTTACAGTGGTGTTAAAGTGCACCAATGTGCCTGAAATTTAAAAAAAAAAAAAGAAATCCTTATTTAAATTCATTCAACTTATGTCTTAAAGGATTGTGCCAGGAAGGGCATCGGATGTAAAAACCTATGCCAAATCAAACATGTGAATCAAATGATTTACTGTCGTGACCAAAGCCGAAAGGAAAAGATGATTTCCGTCTCTCTCCACATTTCTCTTCATTCCTGTAAGAAATTTTCCTGTGTTGTTTCTTTAGTGGTTGTTTACTGCACTTCATATCGTTTGCTTGCACGAAAAACCACTATGCCATAGCACGACGATGAGAGTGCCACTGCCAACTACTAGAGTGGACGTGCAATTGCACTTAATTCTCGTACACTATTCCAGAAAAGCATGTTCCCCAGAGTCATATGTGCTCCCCCCTGCACCCCCTCCAAGGGGCGGCGTGCCCCACTATTTGAGAAGCACTGGCTTATGGCCCACTTCTTTAATTTCTTAATCCTATTAGGGTCACAGGATGGCTGGAGCCTATTTCAGCTGACACTTTGCAAAGACAGGGTACACCTTGAACAGCTCTGCAGACCATTGCAGGTCAACACACTGGAAAAATCAATGAATCTAAAGTGGATGTTTTTGGACTGACCGAAACCAGAATACCCAGAAGAAAACTATGCAAGCTCCACTCAAACTTCCTTGTTTGAGGTCCCAAACCCAGGTCCTTCTTGGCATGAGGTGGACATACTAACCACAATATCATCCAGCTGCTCTACAAATAAATAGTTCTTTCAAATGCATAAAATAAACTATGCATACATTCCACAGCATAGAAGTTATATTAACTTGAAATTAATTGTAAAATGTAGGAATATGTTTAAATTGTAGAGCCAGTCCTAATAGTTGCACAGACCAGGCTTTTAGTTTGGAGAGCAAATTCACCATAAACTTCAACTTGACTATCTTGTGTGTGTGTGTGTGTGTGTGTGTGTGTGTGTGTGTGTGTGTGTGTGTGTGTGTGTGTGTGTGTGTTTGTCCTTCAGTGTATCTAGACTGAATATGAGTGCTTTACATATTTAATTACATTTGTTCATGATTGTCATAATATGAAATGTTGGTATGTTTCATGATTTTCAATTTAAAATACAGTAGTGATGTTCATCTTGCTTTAAATTGTCAACTCAAGAAAAGAACTGATTGAAATAACTAGAAGAGGTATAACTATTACCCTATCAAAGTAATTAATAATAGGCTGGGCTGAAATGCAATAGTGTCATATTTAATAAACTCTTCAAAACGAGCTTTTTCTTAATTGAATAAGTCATTCAGTTCATGTTTTAGGTCTTAAGCTGAATACTTTTAACCAGAGTTAAAGTGATTGGAAGAAAAAGAACACTGCAAAGCTACAACAGATGCAAATGGAGGATTTTCGACAAAAGCAAAGTTTTGCAGGAGTCAAAGTAGTCACAATAATTTACATGTCTTTTGACTGAAGGAGGAAACTGAAGTACCTAGAGGAAGCCCAATGCATACAAGGAGCGAACATACAAACACCACTCAGACATGTCCTCGCCTAACGCAGGACTCGGACCCAAAACCTTGTTGCTGTACAGCACAAAGCTTTGATCATCAAAATGAAGGATCATTTGGGACAGAAATACGTACTTATTTTGTTCATCAAATGATATACTGGGAGTCCTCAGTTTGCGACGCTGATCCATTGTTAAGACACAATGCAACCCGATTTTCAGTGTAAATCGAAACAAAACATAAAATATACTGAAAAGTACCCTACGTACAGTGCTATAAAAAATGTAACAGTTAATGACAAGCTATTAAAAAAAGAGAAAGCAATTCCTTACCACAAGAATGAAATACAGTAAGGAAGGGAGAGACAGGCTTATTGTGCTGGAGAAGCTGGGGCAGGTGAGCCTGGAGTAGTAGATGCAGCTGAGGTAGCGGGTACAGGATCTGTTGCAGGCCTCTCTACCTTCTTAAAATACTGCTCCAGGTTAGACTGGACAGAGAGCAACCTCTTCTCATCCAAGATCTCCTTGGAGCATTGCATCAAATCCATGATGCCTCTGGAAACCCTAGTGAACCTTTCCGAGTTGGGATCCTGAGCCTCAAAAGCTGCCGATGCTTGCTGCAGCTGGCGCGCCCGAAACTGGTTCACGTTTGTTTACGTAACCGCGTAAGACGTAATGTCACGTAATATTATAGTACCGAGACTGAGGAAGGGGAAGTGACGCCGTGTTCCTCGGTCCACAACCACAACACAGCGTATTTTTCCGCCCGAAACTAGTTTGTGTTTGTTTACATAACTGCGAAAGACGTAATGAAGCATAATATTATTTTTTATATTTTTATGGGGGTGCGTTTGTAACCACGAAACGGTGCAAGTCGGGATCAGTGTAAACTGAGGACTCCCTGTGTGTGTGTATATATATATATATAATTTATTTTATTTTTTTTCCTGTCCATTGCTAAAGGGTTGTGTCAGGAAGGGCATCCCCGTGAAAAGGGAAAAAGCCGAAAGCAAAAGAAGAAGGATATGTATATATGTGTGTGTGTGTGTGTGTGTGTGTGTGTGTGTGTATATATATATATATATATATATATATATATATATACACATACACAGTGATACCTCTGCTCACGAACATAATTGGTTCCCAGAAAGTGTGTGTAAGGCGAAAAGTTCGTCTTCCGAACATTTATTTCCCATAAGAAACCATTAAAATGAGAATAATCCGTTCCCAGGTCCCCATAAAACATAATTTTCTACTAAATAAGCCTTAAAACTACACAAAAATATACCTTATTTTATGTATAATAAATGTGCTATTGTATTGTAATTAAAGAAATAAACTGTACTGTATAATAAAGTGGTTTTATTTACCTTTGTGATGGTAGTTGATGGCTTGATGGAATGGAGTGGGAGGAGGAGGAAGTGGGAGGAGGAGGGAGGGAGGGAGGGACTTACTGTTTGGAAGGAGTGTTTGGAAACGCCTACTGTTTGGAAACACCCTTAGCCACACACACACCCTTAATAGCTTCCTTGTTCTTAATGATGGGAGCAATGGTAGACTTGGCGTACTGGTACTGGGACGCTAAGTCACAAACGCACACCTCGTTCGTGTTTTTCAATGATCTCCGCCTGTGGTGGGGTCTTTTTCGGTCCCATAATAGCAAAAGTACACTCAATATGGTCCAAAATGTCTAGCAAACACAAACCACTTCCACATTCAAAGAAAGGGGGTGACGAACTGTGACGCCGTGAGCGTGCGTCAGCTTCTCGTGGCCGCCATCGTGGCGCTGTTCGACCGCGTGGTTTGATTCGTCCGCCGAAAACTAGTTCGTCAGCAGAGACTATATGCTCGCAAATTTAATGTTCTTGAGGCGAAAAGTTCGTGAGCTTAAGCGTTCGTCAGCGGAGGTTTTACTGTATAGGGATCTCTTGCTACTTCGTGCTTTTTTTTTTTTATATTCATCGAATTAAAAAAATAAGGAAATTAAGGAAGAATAGGGGGAAAAAGTTAAGGAAAATGCCACAAAAACAAGGCCAATTATGAAAAAGAAAAAACAAGCTCTAAACAACAAAAAACAACCCAAAATCCCCCATCAAAACTAGCTACATTGTTGTGAGGTGCGCATCTGAGTGCGTGCATGTGCACCTGCGTGTATGTGAATTTATATTTTATTTACATCTTATGCACCCCGAGTGTACCAAACTGGGCTATCAAAGGCCGGCTGTGTGTCCCTCACTGTCTATGGTGTGAGGCATGTAAAAGAACCATTGCTGACTTTTGACAAGAGTCGGCTGCAAAGCCGTCAGCGTATTTCTGCCCTGCGCTGGCTTGGTGAGCTGTCTAGGGTGTACTCTGTCCTCGCCCGAAGTAGGCTGGGATGAGCGCCAGCCTCCCCGCGACCCTAATTAGGATTAGGCAGTTACAGAAAATGATGAATCTTATGCATTATTTTTTAATGTTTAATTGTTATTATAAGCATTTATAGCATTGAATATGTATTTATTGATATTATATATACATGTATGTATACATCAGTCAGGGGGGGTTATGGGAGTGATCCTACTATTAGAACAACTGCACAAGAATTCCTCTGTGTGTAAAAAAACACAAATGGCTATTAAAAATCCTGAATCCTGGGGGTACAGTGACAACCCATGGGAGTGGGGCTTGAACCCCCAGCCCCAGGATCAGTGATCCAGCACCTTTACCACCAGGCCACCACTGCCCTAACCCCCTAGGTCTGAGTGTGAATTTGTTGACACTGTAATGGTGTGGTGACCTGGCTAGGATGTACACTGTCTTAGCCTAATGTCAACTGGGATAGTTTCAAATTCTATTAGGATTGCAGAGAAACTTGAGTGGTACAGTAAATTATTGAGAGTGAGTAAAATTGTTGATAAAATAGTCCACTATTGAGCATGTTTACATGTAAATTACAGTATACCTGAAGAGTCTAAATTCTGACTTCTGACCCGATTAAGCATAATAATAATAACCATTCAAAACTGGAAAGTGTTTTTGCATTGTAACCAGGGATATACTGGAAAAGGGGAAGCACTATACGGAAAACATGGAAATATTATCGATTATAATATCTTAATATATATAATCGTCAGTATGCGGAAGTATTTTACCAGGAAAATTGCAGATGAAAATATGACAGACAAAACATGATATATTTTTTTTTTTTTTTTTTTGCTTCAACTCTAATACTGTTGTGTTATCATCACGTAGCACAGTGGGATGCTCCAGAATGCAGAAAACCTTAGAAACCAACTGAAATATCGCAGCTACCACTCTTCCCAAAACCAGGTGAATTAACATAGTAATCACATCGCAGCAAAAACAAACAATCAAGATATTATTTAACATGAGATCAAGAAGTTATTTATGGAAACTGTTTTTCACAGCTTTGGCACAGCTAATTTGCTGAAAAGACACATTTGTTAATTCACTTTAATTTTTTTTTCTGTGTACAGTACAACATACAGAAATATTACAGGATATATTTATTTATATATATATATATATATATATATATATGTTTCTACACACCGCTTTCCATTTTTAAGTCAATAAAGGTCCTAACATATTTATAAGTTTGCACATATTCAAACATCTTAGGTTTAATTACTGTGGCTTCTCTCACCTGAGGTCACTTCCTGAAGTCAATTACCATATCTTTAATTTCAGATATATTGCGCTGGCGGTAAGACTCATCAGACCACTGTACAAAATAATCTATGATTGGGCCGTGACTGGCCTCTTTCTGATTAAGCAGGCAAACAGCCACTGAATCATCCACATATTTAATTAACAGTCTGTTGTAATATCTACTCTGACATACAGTATTTGTTTAAAGGATTAACAATAAGGGACACAGCACACAACCTTGTGGTAAACCAGTGGAATTACATTTCCTGTCAGACAAAGTGCCATTGACCTTGACTTTGTGTGTGTGTAGTGGCTGCAGATATTTATGCTGTAATACCACAACACGTATCAACAGCTGTCATTATATCAAACAAACAGTGTGTAATAATTGGAAGAATTGGTGTAGTAAATGGTACAAAGCTTTTATTTCATACCTTATTTAACAGTTCCAAATATTGTCTCTTCATTTAGCAAAAACAAAAACATTCACTTTCTTTGGTTTGGTAAGAATGGGGAACAGAATGGTGAATAATTATTTAAACGGGCACTGGTTACAAAATCAATGGAACCAAAACTCATTTATTGAAAACAGAATACATGTGATTCCACCAAACAGGCTGTCTGGGCTTGATATATATGAAGTAAAGAGAAATACTTTGATACTGTAGATTACAAATTGTGTGTGAAACTGTGTAACCAAATCTGTATATAAAAGATAATTTCAAGCGATTTTGTACAACAAGACAAATATACAAGTTCTGATACAGTAGGACAGTACCTCAAATCAAGCATCATGTTTGACTACAAGGATGTTGAATTGATGTTTCTTTTCTCACTGAAGTTCATAGGGAGCTTCTTTTCTGGAGTGCAGAGGACTTGTAATCTCTGATGGATGGTCAAAGGTTACAATAAGTCTAAGCAATAACATGAAATCTTAAAATTCATTATGTATGTTTGCTGTGTCACATAAATAGATAAGAAATACTAGTCCTTCTAAAAAAATTAGCATATTGTGATGAAGTTCATTATTTTCTGTAATGTACTGATAAAAATTAAACTTTCATATATTTTAGATTCATTGCACACCAACTGAAATATTTCAGGTCTTTTATTGTTTTAATACTGATGATTTTGGCATGCAGTTCATGAAAACCCAAAATTCCTATCTCAAAAAATTAGCATATCATGTTCAGGTACTCTAAACGAGCTATTAACCTAATCATCTGAATCAACCATACGTCTTAAGTCTTACCCATGATTGTGGTTTTGAGTAATGAACCAGGCTGGGAGTTTTTAAAAGCCTCAGGAATCTTTTGCAGGTGTTTACAGTTAATTGGTTGATTCAGATGATTAGGTTAATAGCTCGTTTAGAGTACCTGAACATGATATGCTAATTTTTTGAGATAGGAATTTTGGGTTTTCATGAGCTGTATGCCAAAATCATCAGTATTAAAACAATAAAAGACCTGAAATATTTCAGTTGGTGTGCAATGAATCTAAAATATATGAAAGTTTATTTTTTTATCAGTACATTACAGAAAATAATGAACTTTATCACAATATACTAATTTTTTTAGAAGGACTAGTATATGAGCATTGATAGTTTAGTGTTCTTACATTTAGCCTGGAAGATACTGTACCTGTTTTAAAGAGCCACTGGAAGAGACAAGACCATAGATCATCCAAAAAGGCACCAACAGAGTTGAGGACAGTGTAAACCACCAGCCAAGAGCATGGCCCCACCAGGGATATTCCATTACATTGTTAAACTTCAGAGGGGTGAATTTGACCAGAAAGAAGATGAGTGTAGCCTAAAATGAAATAAAATTGAAAAAATATATCAATCAATTTGATTTTCAACAAACATCATTGAAAAATCAAACTTGACAAAATTCAAGTATCATGGATATAAATGTGCCTCCATTAAAGTGTGGACCACTGCAGTAGTGATTGTGAAATTTAAAATCGGGATTTTTTTTTTTTTTTTGTAGTACACTTGCTTTACTAGCTGCTGAGAAAAACTCTTAAAGCTACAATATGTAAAAATGATGGAAAGTATTTTTTAAGTTAAAATCAAAAGAGAAAACAATCTAAAAATCTGAGGACAATTCTCAGGTACCTGATGTATTCATTCAATATATCTCAACCATTGTCTTTCTATTCCAGAAACTACCAGCTGATTCAGGCAAATATTTTACATTAATATAACTTACCTTATTTAATGTTGGTTACAGAGGATTGTGACTCTAAATGCGACGACGTCTTTTAGCAAGTACAGTCATCCCTTGCCACTTCGCGATTTGAGCATCGCGGTCTTGGTACATCGCGGTATTTTAATAAAAAATAAAATAAAATAAATATTCATAAAAAATTCAAAATTCGTGCTGAAACTCACATGTAAGCAAGCGGAAGGCAGGGACCCAAGGTAGGCTGCGTCCATTGTTTCCAAACAACAGACTGAAGTGCCCCTCCTCCCCAGTTCAGGCAGGGACCGCCCACTCAACTCAATCTCGCAAGCTGATTGGCTTAGACACATGACGCTATTGCCTCCCTCTCACGCAACTCAATCTCACAAGCTGATTGGTTTAGACGCGTGACGCTGTTGCCTCGCACATTCCCGCGGGATTTTTTGTGATTTTGTGATCTTACTGTATAGTGCTTGTGAATGTCCTGCACCGTGGAGAAGAGCTATCATCAGAGGTGAGTACAGTACTTAAAGTATGTATATATAAATTCTATTTAAATATTTATACATTACAGTATTTACATATGCATATAACCGTGTAACGTTTAATATACACTTCTTGATATTGTATAGACACTAAAACATATAGAAATGAGACAACATGGTAGAAATGGGGGGGGGGGTTCCTACTTCGCGATTTTTCGAATATCTCGGCCAGGTCTGGTCTACATTATCCGCGATATTCAAGGGATGACTGTAGCAGGCAGATAATAAATTACTGTTCTGTTTTGAAAAGACAGAATCTATACTGTTCTGCTCCAGGCAGAGAATCCATAGTAATGAGTTATTAGATGTCAACTGCAATGGTCAAGTTATTAACAGAAAATTTTGGGTGAAATATTTTGGCAGAGATAAACAAACCAAAAATATGGATATGAGAACAAAATTGTCATTAATCTCTACTCTAGTTCACTGCTATTTTGACGAAGCCAGCATCTCTCGGTACTCTGATCTTATGAAAGGACACAAAATCCAATTACAGTCCACTCAAAGTAAAACTATTTGCTATTTACTCCCTGACTCACCAGTCATGCAGGCTTAAGAGTTAATTTTTTTTTTAACTTAATCAATTTCACACAATCAATGGTAAAGTGTTGCATTATCTACAATATTCCTTTCTGTTTGGTCATTCCTGTCGTAATACACTGTTTGGTCCAGTCTCTGTATTAATTCATGTTTTGTATTAACAAGGATGGCCCTGATTAGGGCAGCTGCAGCCTAATGGTTAGAGAAGCAGCTTTGGGACAGAAAGGATGCGGTTTCGATTGACAAACCAGCAACTTCATGGCTGACGTGCCCTTGAGCAAGGTACCTAACCTCCAAATGTCCACTGGGCACTCCAATGTGTGGCAGTCCTCTGCTCGGAGTTCATATGTGTGTGTGTGTGTGTGTGTGTGTGTGTGTGTGTGTGTGTGTGTGTGTGTGTGTGTGTGTGTGTGTGTGTGTGTGTGTGTGTGTGTGCTCATTCATGATGGGTTACCTGCCTAGACAAGTTTCCCTTGTGGGATTATTACATTATAACAAAATTAAAGTAATAGAAAAAAATCTTTCAGACAGTCGTCCATTTATATTTGTGCCAGTCATGTGAACTTGGCTACATGGTAACTCTTTTTTTTTTTTTTTTTTTGCTGTTTTTTTTTTCCAAGGAAGAGCTGAATCCTTTACAAAATAATAAAATTTATTATAATTACAGTTTCTATGTAATCATGAGTTTACTGTTTAGTCTCTGTTCTTTTTTCGTTCATGATCACTTTTTTAAAATTAATCTGCAGTATTATGATTTCATGCCCCCTTAATCACTCTTTCACTACTTGAGCCTCCATATTATATCTATGCCATTAACCTGGTAATTCAGTGCATTCGGGTCACCAGTTGACATCATATTAGTGCCACATCATGTTACTGAATTTGACCAAATAAAGCAACACTGTCATGGGGTTAAATGCTGCCTTTGGTCGGGCGTACTGTATATATATCAAAGTATATAATTCTTTTATATATTTTATCCAAAACAAATAAAATAAAATCAGTGAGCCAGTTTGGAGAGAGAGTATGATCCAAGAAGGATCCAAGTAGTAAACACTTTCAATTTCCTGATTATGGAATTAAATGTGCTCCTTGGGGTTGAAAAAGACCATCAAAATTTGATGAATGTTTTCTGTCTGAGATGGGCGCTAGCCTCCCTGAGACCCTAATTACGATTAAGCTGTTCAGAAAATGAATGAATGAATGAATAACTACATTTTCATGTGTATACACAACATGAGCATGAAGCAACCTAAAAAAAAAATCAGAATTAATATTTAGATACTTACAGTGCAGAGTAGTGGAGTGATGTATTTCCAAGAGTACTTTATTAAAAACAGTGGTCGATAACCAATCATGTCCTCAATATTATTAAACAGTCGTTTAGAACCTCAGAGGGGAAAAAAAACATTATTGAAATTATCATTAATCTCTACTTACTACAAATTGAATCCACATCCCACAAACTTTCACACTTTTCAGACAAAAGTGTATAATTATATCGAGTACTCACCATACACCCACCCTATACACACTGACTGCAGAATAGCAATTAATAGAAGTGTCATCCCACTGCAACTGTAATAATCAAACAACTGGAAAATATACAAGCCACCCTGGAAAGTGAAACTGAGAATCAGAATAAGGTCGAGGAAATACGGCAAAGAGTTGTTTTATTTAGTCCTGTTGACCATCCAATATAACACAGGAACAGTCTTAAAAAGGTCACCGGCTACCATTCGTTTACCTTTCAATCTAATATCACAGCAAGGTGCTTTATTTACAATACAATTCCACTATGAAAGGTTTTATAAGTGTACATTTATGCTACGAAACAAGAAGTAGTCAAAGACAATGTCACCTCTGTAACCATAACCAGGCCACACAGAAAACACACAAGACAAAAGATGAGCAGGAATCCTTCACGGCGATAACCAGACAGAAGAAATGAGGGGAACATGTCGGCTACAACAGTAGTGAATGTCTCCAATCCCACAAACTGTAAAGTTTAGTGTTGAACAGAGATTATTTACATTTAAATTAAATAAGACTAAACTTTAACAATGTGTATCAGGCTGTTTTAGCTATTTTACACTCACTTGCGTGTCCAGTCCGAGAAAAATTATCATAACGAAGAAGCAAACAGCCCATAGCTGTGGAATAGGCATCATAGCAACTGCCCTGGGGTATGCAATGAACGCCAAGCCTGGACCTGGAAAAACAAATAAGCTTTGAGGGATGATACCTTGTTCAACTCATCAGACTTCCTTGACGTGTGTTAGAAGTGGAACAGAATCAGAATATGGAATTTTGATCTTGATTTGGCAGAGGTTTTTATGTCCTTCCTGTCACAACCCTTTTTAGCAAGTGACAGAAACACGCTGACAACTTTGCAGCTCCTCTTTACGAAAGTCAGCAATGGTTCTTTGACATGCCTCACACCATAGACCAGTGCTTCTCAATTATTTTCTGTTACGGCCCCCCTAGCAAGAAGAAAACAATTCGCGCCCCCCCACCACCCACTTTCCGCCGCAACTATAAATTATAACTTTTTTCTATAATATAGTTACAGGTATATCTCTTCATTATATCGTATCCTTGTTAACATAAATAAAACAAAAAGAAAGAGATATAGTTCAACTTACAAGAATAACTTTTTTAACATTTTTTATTAGTCTGTAAAAGAAAGTTCATCAATTTGCCTTAAATTTAAAAATAATAATATCCTTGTTACATTTTTGACAAACTTACCACACCATTTGCTGCTGAAAATAAAATCAATAAATAATTAATTCAAATTGACTTCAGAAACATTAACTCAGGAGCACAATATATAAACACTTTAACCTACAAAACAAGAACAAATAGAACAATTTGTGCTGATTTTTTTTCTCAAAACGAGGAAGCCAAGATTAATGGCTACAATGAGCACGTTTTGCAGCGCACAACTTCTCAAAGCGATGTATGAAGCATGACACTGCAACTCTCAGCTCCTGCTCAATGTATATACTCGCTGCGCACAATGGGCAATGAGGGCGCCACTGCCAACTACTGGAGTGGATGTGCAATTACACTTTCTTGTAGTACGGCGGAAAAAAAGCATGTTCTCCTGGGTCACACGCGCCCCCCTCAGCATCCCAGGGGGGGCGCGCCCCACTATTTGAGAAGCACTGCCATAGACAGTGAGAGACGTGGCCTGCCTTTGATAACCCAGTTAGCTGCACTGACGGGGTGGGGGACAGTGACAACCTTGTGGAGAGTGGGACTCGAACCCCCAACCTTGGGATCAGCGATCCAGCGCCCTATACCACGAGACCACCACTGCCCCCGACACAGACAGTGTATTTTTATGAATAATTTCATACATATTTTTATTATACTCAGGAAGGCTAAGAAGCTTTCAATTTTTACTTTCACTTTTGTTTCCGCATTCATTATGGTGGAAATCCATATTATCTATAATTCATGTCAGAAGAAATGAGACATAAGGTAAGTGCCACAAAAGAACTTATCTTAGCCTATTGGCTAAGTGAGATCAATTCTGAAGGAAATATTACACATGATTTAAGTGACAAATTTTTGCCAATAATTACATTTTTATTTTCCATTCATTTTCTATGTCCTTAATCCTAATTAGGGTCGCAAGGAGGATTTCACCCATCTCAGCCGAAAAATCCCTCTTGTTTTGAGGTGGACATGCTAACTACTACTCCACCGTGTCACCTATTTTTACTGTTGTTGTTTTCAAATTATAATATACAGTGATACCTCAGCTCACGAACATAATTGGTTCCCAGAAAGTGTGTGTAAGGCGAAAAGTTCGTCTTCCGAACATTTATTTCCCATAAGAAACCATTAAAATGAGAATAATCCGTTCCCAGGTCCCCATAAAACATAATTTTCTACTAAATAAGCCTTAAAACTACACAAAAATATACCTTATTTTATGTATAATAAATGTGCTATTGTATTGTAATTAAAGAAATAAACTGTACTGTATAATAAAGTCGTTTTATTTACCTTTGTGACGGTAGTTGATGGCTTGATGGAATGGAGTGGGAGGAGGAGGGAGTGGGAGGAGGAGGGAGGGAGGGAGGGACTTAAGAACCATCCTTAAGAACAGTAGCAATGGTAGACTTAGCGTACTGGTACTGGGACGCTGAGTCACACAAACACACACCTCGTTCGTGTTTTTCAATGATCTCCGCCTGTGGTGGGGTCTTTTTCGGTCCCATAATAGCAAAAGTACACTCAATATGGTCCAAAATGTCTCTCAAACACAAACCACGTCCGCACTCAAAGAAAGGGGGTGATGAACTGGGACGCCGTGAGTGTGCATCAGCTTCTCGTGGCTGCCACCGTGGAGCTGTTCGACCGCGTGGTTTGGTTCGTCCGCCGAAAACTAGTTCGTCAGCAGAGACTATATGCTCGCGAATTTAATGTTCTTGAGGCAAAAAGTTCGTGAGCTTAAGCGTTCGTCAGCGGAGGTTTTACTGTATAGTGGTAATGAAATAGAATTGCATGGCATTAAAATTTTCGTGTTTTGCTTGTCTTTGTTCCTACAACCTACATGCCTTTACATTTTGAAAAATTAACACACAAATGATTCAATTTTAAAATTAAACCAACTATGCAATTTAAGCAGACAATTGTAGAAATAAACAGGTCAAAAAGGATCCCATGTGAAACTTTTACAGAAGCATTGTCACTTCATTTTTTTTTTGTTTGAATGAGAGGAAATTAGGGTGTACTGGTTAATCTTTGCAAAAAGGTTAGATCCACAATTACCTGATACTGCCACTGTTGAGATGTCTGTTTCTTGTTCATAGGCCATGTAGCCCAGCACAGAGAAGATGGCAAAGCCAGCCACAAAACTGGTCACACAGTTTAAAAGACACATATAAATAGAGTCCCTGCAAAACAAAGATGTAAATTTATAACTGTCTGCCAAAATGAAGTGGTCCAAAATAATTGGATGACCTGGGAGGGAAGAAAAAGTAATTAGATGGAGTCAGATATGATGAAATAATTGATAGCACATCCATCTCACAGCAGCAGTGTATTGGGTTCAAGTTCCAGGGTCAACAAAAAGCGTTTGTGTTGTTTTACCTGTGCTTGTGGGGGTTTTCTCCAGGTGCTGAGATTTCCTCCCACAGTCCAACAACATGTTCATGATGCTAATTGCTATATGCTAATGGGAACACTAGATGTGAACGAATGTGTGCATATTGGCCATCGATAGCCGTATCTATCTATAAAGTTGAGGGTGTACCTCACCTTTGCCCAGAGTCAGCTGAGCCGAGTCCACAGCAAATTAATGATTGATCCAAGATGTCCTATCCTTGGGGTTTTTAAGATCATGCATTTTCCCCCAGTGTTTAAGCCTGAGATTGACCTCTTAGTTGCTTAACATTACCGATTATAAAAAGTTTATTTGTTGTTATTATGATGGTTTTCTTGGTTATTCACATACCTGCATGCCACAAGTGACAGGATTCCTCCATAACACTCTCACCTTGTCACCAGGTGGACAAAAATGATTTACATTTACTAACACAGTACTCTGTGTTCTACCAAATACTGGACTGTGTGTTTGTGAAACTTAACTAGAATAAGGGAGATAATTTTATATATATATATATATATATATATATATATATATATATATATATATATATATATATATATATATATATAAAGCAGCTGTGGCACAAGCCAGTGTTCATTCTCACGCCGGTCCCAAGCCTGGATAAATGCAGAGTTGCGTCAGGAAGGGCATCCGGCGTAAAACTAATGCCACATATAACATGTGAATCAAAAATAAGAATTATTTGTATATTGAATATATTGGTAGTAGGATGCTAAGGTTGGAACTACCAGGCAGAAGGCCCAGAGGAAGACCAAAGGGACGATTCATGGATGTGGTGAAGGAGGACATGAAGACAGTTGGTGTAAGAGAAAAAGATGCAGAGGATAGGGTGAGATGGAGGCAGATGATTCGCTGTGGCGACCCCTGAAGGGAAAAGCCGAAAGGAAAAGTGTGTGTGTGTGTGTATATATATATATATATATATATATATATATATATATATATATATATATATATATATATATATATATAAAAATAATACACACACACACACACACACACACACACACACATACTAGTCCTTCTCAAAAAATTAGCATATTGTGATAAAGGTTCATTATTTTCTGTAATGTACTGATAAATCTTCTCTTTGGTCTTCCTGGTACCTGCCTGGTAGTTCCAACCTCAGCATCCTACGACCAATATACTCACTATCCCTCCTCTGTACATGTCCAAACCATCTCAATCTAGCCTCTCTGACTTTGTCTCCAAAACATCTAACATGTGCTGTCCCTCTGATGTACACATATATATATATATATATATATATATATATATATATATATATATATATATATATATATATATATATATATACACACACACACAAGTTACAGCTTTTCGGAAAGCATGACATGGCACATTAAACACACACACACACACACACACACATACATACATACATACATACGGCACAGAAAAGTTCAAGAGTTCAAAAGATGGAACATCAAGGAGACTGCTCAATTCGGCAACATCCACCAAACCTGAGTGAAATAATTGTTTACTACATTATACTACAAGGGAGTATCAGTTAAAAACAAGATTAACAAGCATACAAGGGTTACCACCCCTGTTTGTGTGAAAAAGATCATTTGGGGGCAAAAATAAATTGGACATATTTACAAGTTATATCAAGTAACTGACCATGTTTGGTTGGACTAGAATTATTGGCTCAGGAGGTGTTGAGGACAAAAGGATTAACTTTTTGTGAAAATGGTGATTTTGGGGAATGAATTTCTGAATTCCACTGAACAATTTCGGACAATTTTTGGAAAAATAAACAATAAGAATTAATAAATGTTTTCATCTAAATATATGGTGCACTTCTCCTGGTTGTATAATGTTTACTGTGCAAGTTTGATTGAATTTCACTGAACAATTTAGGAGTAGTGAATAAAAGAAACTGTGACAACAGATGAACGATGATGACCAAGACAGACACAAAACGAGTCAAATGGTTCCATGAGTCACTGAGTTTTGTTGACAGGCAACACAATAAGCAGACAATAAAATGTGAATTTTAACAATCCTATTTCTCTCACTTGTAGCAGTCATTGTTGTACTTGTTGTAACTTCCTAGTGCAGTGAGGCTGCCCATACAGATGCCATAGGAGTAGAAAATCTGTGTTCCGGCATCCATCCACACCTGCATGATATGAAAGAAAGGTTACTCAATTATTTACAGTATAAAATAAAAATTGCAGAAAACTATTTTCGGTTCTGATTACCTCTTGATCATATTATTTTATTGATTGCATTTAAGCATAATCAGGTGAGCGAATAAAAAAAAAAAGGAAAGCTATTTTTGTTAATTTTGTGAACATGCTTCTATCCATTCAGAGGCTTATCCTATAGAAGTTTTGATCTGCATGTCTACCTGTGGGTCTGACAGTCGTGTAGCATTTGGATAGAGGTAAAATGTGATGCCATTAACAGCTCCAGGTAACGTGAGTCCACGTATCAACAGCACCACCAACATCACATAAGGAAAAGTAGCAGTGAAATAGACCACCTGAGAAAGAAAGAATTCCATTTTAGCCAAAACCAAAAAACAAGGTGAGCTCCACACCAACTGCATCACTTTAAATACCTCTGCTAGCATAGCTGTTTTTTTTTTTGTTTTTTTACGAATTATGTCCTTGGTGATTATTGACCCCAATCTTTCATTTGAAGCTCATGTAAATAATAGAACTATGAGAAACTTCTTTTAACAAAGAAATACTATAAAGATAAAAACAAAAATGATGTCACTATGCTGCGGGAAAATGTTTTTTTATACATTGAGATAATATTATTGTAATGCATGCTATCTGGATATGCAAGTAGATGCATTAAAAAGCTTTAGTTCATCCTGGAGGAAGAGTCCTTACTGGAACCACAAGTTATGAGCACATCACCCCATCTTATCCTTACAGCATTGGCTCCCAAATAAGCTGCACATTGGGCATAAAATACTACTATCAACCTATAAGCAGTTTGAGAGATAATAAAACAAGACTTGGTGCGGATTGCAACTCCTTGTTGTGGACTTGATGCTCAGACTGAAGATGATCACCTCACTACCACTCTGACTTTACATAACAATGAACAAAACCTATATTTTGCAGCATTGCTCGAATAAGAAAAGGATCAGTCATCAAACGAGTTTTGAGGGAAAAGGCAAAGAAAATTTTTTATCAGCTCTGCAAAGAACAATATTGACAGAAAAAGGAAAAGGAGCAACCCCTAGATATTAGACAGAACACTCATAAATTTGACAAAAGAAGGGGGATCAAGGTCAAAGGCACCAACAACCAAGCGGAATGGACAGAATACAACAAAAAACTCAAGAGTCCAAAGAATGATGAGTCACGACAAGGACAGACAAATCAAGTAACTGCGCCAAACAATCAAAGACAACTTGGTCACAAACTCAATGAAAGACCACGATCAAGGTGTTAAAAAAATGAATAAACATGTTCAGACCAACCATTTACACCATAAAGGACAAAAACAACAAAATACTGTGTGAAGGCGAAGAAATGATAAACGTGGAATCGCTGGCCGGCAACTGCTTGTCGGTGAATTAATTTATTTTTCTTTTCATTTGAAGTAGTTTTATTTATACTTTGCTTTTTTCAAACACCAATTCTTCTCCACTTCAAAGCAGGAGGCAGAGGGAATCTACAAGTCTCCAGCTAAGGTTAATTTTTAGCGTCATGGCTACAATCAGCTTGTTCAGCGGATTGAATGCAGGATGTTCAGTAGTTCTCCCTCTGTCATTACTGATGAGCTTATCGGTGATAGGTGTGTACTGGTTAACTCTCTGATGGAGAACGATTGTAGCGTTAGAAGTGCGCACCCAGACTATAGAAAGAAATAGTGAGAGTAGCGTTCCTGTAGAAGGAAATCTTGGTGCCTTAGGTCATTGCAGCGGGGCGAATGGGTGACGACTCGGCAGCATACTCAAAGTCAAAGCTTTCCCGTGAGAGCAGCACATGTCTGCGCTTGACGAACAGGTTTGCTCTCCTCAGTGAGACACCCACTGAGAAAATTTTGAGTCAATTTTTCACCATAGGCTAGATAATGTAGTTTCTTTAAAAGAAAAACCAGTGAGAAAATATTAGCATCCTGGTATAATGATGAAACATGCACATTAAAACACCCGGAAACCAGAAAGAAAATGGCGTCAAACTAAATAACTGGTTTTCCAACTCAAATAAAAGGAGAGTCTCTTTAATTACAGAAAAGCTCTTAGTCCTGGTAGAACAGTATAACTTCACAAATTTCACATGGCCACCATGGCAAAATCAGCACCAACCTTTGATATTAGTAAGAAGCCAGATATGAACAATTCACAGTTACTAAAACATCTGTTTCTGTTCATTTCTCTGCAACTATGAAACATAGAGATGTTGTCCATGGATGATTGTGCTACTCTCTTGCTCATAAATCTAACAATCATATCACTAAAATCCTTAATTGTTTACCTCCATGTCACTCAATGTTTTATGTCCCCATATGTGGCATATATAGGCATGTGTATCCTGTTATAAAATGTAATCAGATCTCTCCATCATGAAGACTAATCAGTGATGCCTCGGATTTATATAAACCTTAGAAATGTCTGAATGTGTCATGGAAATTATTTCGTGAAATTCATTTTCACATTAACATATTATGACATTTTGGCAGATGCCCTAATCCAGCAAGTGAGTAGCTGAAGGTCAACAGGCCTTTCTCAGGGGTCCAACAGTAGCAGTTTGCTGGCACTGTGGCTTGAAATTCCGAATTTTTGATCAGTAACCCCAAGCCTTAACCACTGATGCACCACTGTCCTCATGGTAATATTGTTGAATGTTTATGAACTTTGTACTACTTATTGTACAACTGAGTTATTTTTAAAAAGGGACAAAGTTTCATAATTCGTAAACTAAATTGAGTGCAAAACATCTCCTTTCACCAGCAGGTACAGGCATACACATAAGACAGTACAGAATGAACTATGTGCTGTACATTACTATGCTGTATAGAGTACTGAACCATGTAGTATGCACAGCATGTTATACATTTTCTAATAATACATTTTCTACATAAAATCTCAGAGTAATGGAATTTTTTAATAAGATAAATGGACAGACAACAAAACATAACAACTCTCCCCATTTAGCAAATCATATAGCATATCCATTGGTTGCTAAGTCCATCATCAATACTTTTTGAATAATTATTAAGAGGCTCTGACCTTCCCTGTAGACTTCACTCCCTTCCACACACAGAAGTAGCAGACGATCCAAGCCAAGAGGAGACACAAAGCCAGCTCCCACCTCACATTACCCAACTCATACACACTGCCAGTGAGATTTAGCACTCTCCTCCTGAAAAATACAACCCGTATGTCGGCTACTGTCTTCTGATGCATGTATAATATCCTAAAGCTATTGTAACAGCATTATGAAACAACTCACTCCCAGAACTCTTCAACAGGTGAAGTAGCATTCGCTGGTCTAACGGAGTTGCTGAAATTGTTCATTTTATGAAATTCAACACAAGTTTCTGTTATGAAAAGAAAGAAGATATTTTCTATTAGAAGAGAAACACAGTCACAGTTTGAGTTCATCTCAAATTCGAATTTACTAGTTAAGCCCAAATTTGTGTGGTTTGTATTAATAATATACAAATGTACCAGTGTTCCAGGCATTGCTGCAGCTAGCCCAAGGTAGCTCACTACTAAAAGAGGAAATGAGGTAAAAGAATGCCCACGCCATAATAATAATGTAGTACATGCTGGAATACAACAGGACCACCATGGTACAGTATCCCAGTCCTGTAAATTAAAAGTGAAAAAGAAAATTGGTAAAACTTAATTTACACAATTCAAACAAACTCATCCTGAAGCTTCTCATATGAATACTGACGTGCAACTTGAAATTTTAATTCTTTCAACAAATGTCAAAATGACTGATGCTTTATTATTGTTTCTGGTAATTATTTTAATAGCCACAAGATCACTACGACTGGGTGAGTCTTAACAAAAGGTCTGTATATTTTTTCTTTTTCTTCCTTTTCCTTTTAGGCCTAGCGCTTAGAGCAGGGATGTCAAACTCATGCCACAATGGGTTTCAACCAAGCAGCAGCACACCTGACTTTGCTCTTTAAACAAACTGTGAACAGCCACATGGCCCTTTGTGGAATGAGTTCGACACCTGTGGCTTAGAACATCTGTCTTGCGACAAGAAGGTCCTGGTCCTTGTGATTTCAGACTGTTCCTAGGTGTCATGTGCTGGTCCTAGCGGTTGCAAATTGAACTGAAGTGTCAGTGTGAATGTTTGTGTGTGTTGGCCCTGTGATGGGCTGGTGAGCCGTTCAGGGTATCCCCCACCTTCACTCAAGTTCCACCCTACCTGTGACTGAATCAGGATTAAGCTGTTAGGCAAATGAATGAGTGTGTGAGTAGATTCCCTTTTACTATTACATTTCTCACATTATGCAATTGAAAAAAATATATATTATTATTATTATTATGTTTTTTAGTTAGACCAAGTTAACCTCCCATCACATCCAAACCTTTAACAATCTTATTATACCATGGTATGGGGCACTATTATGAAGAATATATACATACAAAATCTTGATATGTTTCAGAAAGATAGCGTTAAAAAGCTCACCTTGAAATAAAGGGCATATTTTCCGCCAGCAGGTGATACTACCCTGACTGGTGTACTGACCCAATGATACCTCCAGGAGGAACAGTGGAATGGCACAGGCAAAAAGGAAGATGAAATATGGTATTAAAAACACTCCTGTGGAAGAAAGACAACTTTTTTACAGCAGCATGTTGGCTATTTCACAAAATTGCTGGTTTCCATGAAAGACTTGTGTTGCTAGCACAGCTTAATTCCTTTAGCAGTGAAAAACCTTAAGTACTAAAAAGTATTTAGTACATAAATAAAATAGAAGCATAATAGCATTATATTCTGAAGGCTCTTAAAGACATAAAAATAAAATAGATGTAAAATGGTGTTATAAACATGGAAAGATTTTGATAAAATGCATTCACATATGTATAGCAGGAAAAGTTTCGGATTAACAATGGCACCCTCTTGGGGAGCACTGACAAAGTTAGTGTTTTGTTTATGGGAAATGGCAAAAATGTATTTTCCGTATTTGACGTGATAAGCGCTGAGGGCGATTAAAAAAAATTGCAGTTGGTGGGCGCTTATTAAAATGGTTACCAGTGGAGTGGAACGGTAAGTGCTTATTACAGTGGTTCCTAACCTGGGTTCGATCGAACCCTAGGGGTTCGGTGAGTCAGTCTCAGGGGTTCGGCGGAGGTCAGGACACACACCTGACTCATATTCATGACGACACGCCCTGCTTGGCTATCACTGGCTGCAGGTGATCACGCTACATTGCTTGGCCAATCTGTGCTGCAGGAAATTTGGTGCACTCAGTAGTCGAATTGTGACTGTTGTGATGGTACATCGTGTGATTTCTTTCTTAATGTTTTAATCCATACTATGTTGAGTAAAAAAATAAAGTGGTCGGACGAATATGTACAACATGGATTCACATATATAACGGAACGTGATATTCGGTGGCGTCCTATCTGCATGATTTGCAAAGTAGGATCAACCCTGTGCTGACTGACGTATACGTACATGTACATATAATATCAATAAATACATATTCAATACTATAAATGCTTATAATAACAATTAAACATTAAAAAATAATGCATAAGATGTAAATAAAACAAATACACACATACAGACGCACGCGCGCGCTCGCACTCAGATGCGCACCTCACATAAAAATGTAAGTAGTTGTGATGGGGGAGTTCGTGCATTGTGTTGGTTTTGTTCTTTGAACACAGTGATGTTAACGCATGGTTCATTTTGGTCCCCCAGTAAAAACATATACCTATGTCTTGAATTTGAAAAAAAAAATCAAATTTTATTTTTCACTAAAGAAGGGTTCGGTGAATAAGCATATGAAACTGGTGGGGTTCAGTACCGCCAACAAGGTTAAGAACCACTGGCTTATTACCATAGAGGTGGAAAACATGAATAATAACAGAACAATAAAAGAGTTTAACTGGTATTGGTGTTATTCATTTTGTGGTATCAACCAAATTACTTACATGAAAGCTAAAAATAAATCGAAAACAGCATAAATAAAAAAAAATAATAATAAAAAAAAAAAACTTTAATTTTTCCTCCCGGTGCTGTTCCTTTAAATATTTTCCCCATGTAAAAGTGAGCCAATCAACATGAATGTCAACTTTAGCACATGCCACATTGAACCAAACAACACAAAGGTCAACTTTAGCACAAGGCACATTGAAAAGAACATGGCCAGGAACATCTTTAAATGTATTAAGTTCGTGAGCAGGAGAATCTGGTGAAAAACACTCGTTATCATTTTCTGATAGGTCCATATCTGGCTCATCGCTCCATTCATTCAGAGCATCTCATTGGTTTGCTGTAGCAGTTTCCAATGGTTCATCTTGTTGGACATTTACCAAGAGAACACAGCAAAATATTTTTCAATTTTTTTAAAGCACGGCGGAACAATCAAATGTGAACATCCTAGACATTCCCCAGTGGCAGTGGGTCTTAAAATAAAGTGTAATAAATAAATAAAATAAATAAATAAAAAACCCACTTTTACAGGCAGTGAACGCCTCATTTTACCGTTACAGAGACTGATCAAATAACATTGGTAAGTTTGATCTACCATTTTGCTCCCAGTACACATGGGTGGTTACTGGAGGTAAGATCAAAAACACTGGGGGGAGGGGGGCTTATTGGAGTAAGGCGCTTATTAAGTAGAATATGGTAATATAATAATGATATGGAAGGTGCACAATAGTGTGAGGTAAATAAGATTGTATGAAATTTGGAAATAACTTTACTGGTTGGTGAACACTTGAGGTTTACAACTACGTGGGACACGGAAGGACTATGATGCAAGACAACAGACAATAATCCCTGTGTTTTACTTCAGCATCTCCTGCATTGGACACAGCAAAGGTGGAGCAGGAAGGTGACAACTGCATTAGTCTCCGTTTAACAGAGACATCTGTATTGTGTTCCGAACCATTTATGTTACCATATATTAAAAATGCACTTCTGTGTGTGCACATTACTTACGTTTCTGTATGGTATGTACTGAATTCCAGCTGAATGTGCTCAACAGAAAACCAAAGAGCCATAGCTCAGCATGGAGCATTTGGTTACTTTGCTTTTACAGGTTTCTTTATTTAGAAACATGCTCATTTAATGGCGCCAGCAAACACTGAATAATGTGAATCAGAGAGATGACCATAACTACATCAGCAAGTTTCGTTTAAAATGCACCAAGAAAAAAATAAATACACAGATATAAAATGCAAGGCCGTAGGCTGGGGGGGTGCACACACCCCCACACACACAGCAGGAGTTGAGTTCCGCTGGACAAGAAATTATGTGTATTCACAATCTTATAAATAAACTTAATGACTGTTATTGACAGAAAGTCGTAGGTAAGTTCAACATGACTAGAGTCAGGAAGTAAACTGGAAGTTAACATGTAACGGTCACTGCGCATGTGCAATCAACAAACATAATATCAGTAAGCAATAATAACTGAACACTGTCAATCAAACAAAGTGTGAGAATAAAGCACAGTTTCTTAGTACCGCTTCCGGTTCCTGCACATGTATTAGAACACAAACATTGACGCACAATGAATGGCTAAAATAATCATAAGCCATCCAGCCTGTATCGGCAGCCTAATGGTCAATATTTTTATAAAATTATTAATATGTCTTTGTGCGTGCCTTTGAATAGATAAATAACTTTAGCGCAATTTGTAAATTTATTGAGGACATGTACTTGCAGATGTAGTTTGAAATATATTTGAGAATGTTTTTGGTTGAACTATAATATTCGATTGCAGTTCACCCCTGTAGAGATAGCCTTTTTTTAAGTTATAATTCTACCCACGGGTGTACAGTCATCCCTTGCCACTTCGCAATTTGAGCACATCGCGATCTTGGTACATCGCGGTATTTTAATAAAAAATAAAATAAAATAAGAATATTCATAAAAAATTCAAAATTCGCATTGAAACTCACATGTAAGCAAGCGGGCTACGTCCATTGTTTCAAAACGACAGACTGAAGTGCCCCTCCTCCCCGGTTCAGGCAGGGACCGCCCACTCAACTCTATCTCGCAAGCTGATTGGCTTAGACGCGTGGTGCTGTTGCCTTGCACATTCCCGCGGGAGTTTTTGTGATTTTGTGATCTTACTGTATCATGTTTGTGAATTTCCTGCACCACGGAGAAGAGCTACAGTATTGTCAGAGGTGAGTACAGTACTTAAAGTATTTATATATAAATTCTATTTAAATATTAATACATTACAGTATTTACATATGCATATAACTGTGTAACGTTTAATATACACTTCTTGATATTGTATAGACGTGAAAACATATAGAAATGAGACAACATGGTAGAAATGGGGGCAGGGGCATTCCTACTTCGCAGTTTTTGAATATCGCGCCCGAAGATCTGGTCTACATTATCCGCAATATTCAAGCGATGACTGTACCTGGTTCCCCCAACGTGCTTAGTAAAATAACTTATTAAATTGGTAAAATTATGTGAAAGATTATGTGAAAGTGTTTATAAAGTGCTTCTTCTTCTTCTTCATTTCCTTTCAGCTGTTCCCTTCAGGGGTCGCCACAACGAATCATCTGCCTGCATGTCCACCATCACCACGTCCATGAATCGTCTCTTTGGTCTTCCTCTAAGCCTTCTGATGTACTCATTCCTGATCCTATCCATCGTTACTCCCAAAGAGAACCTCAACATTTTCATCTCTGCTACCTCCAGCTCTGCCTCCTGTCTTTTCCCCAGGGCCACTGTTTCTAAACCATACAACATCGCTGGCCTCAACACCATCTTGTACACTTTTCCTTTCGTTCTTGCTGATACCTTCCTATCACACATCACACCGGACACTTTTCTCCAACCATTCCGCACACACTTCTTCACCTCTTTTCCACACTCTCCATTGCGCTGGATTGTTGAGCCTCAGTACTTAAAATCCTCCACCTTCTTTATCTCTGCTCCCTGTAACCTCATCGTTCCTGTTAGGTCCTTGTCATTCATACAAATGTGTTCTGTCTTACTGGGGCTAACCTTCATTCCTCTCCTTTCCAGGGCATACCTCCACCTCTCGAGATTTTTCTGCACTTGTTCTCTGCTCTCACTGCAGATCACAATGTCATCTGCAAACATCATAGTCCATGGAGATTCTTGTCTAACCTTGTCTGTCAGCCTGTCCATCACCATCGCAAACAAGAAGGGGCTCAGAGCTGACCCTTGTTGCAGTCCCACCTCCACCCTGAATTCTTCGGTCACACCGACAGCACACCTCACCACTGTCTTACATCTCTTATACGTGTCCTGCACCACTCTAACATACTTCTCTGCCACTCCAGACTTCCTCATGCAATACCACAGTTCCTCTCTCGGCACCCTGTCATATGCTTTCTCCAGATCCACAAAGGCACAATGGAGCTCCT
This sequence comes from Plotosus lineatus, assembly GCA_024760905.1. Lineage (NCBI taxonomy): Eukaryota > Metazoa > Chordata > Actinopteri > Siluriformes > Plotosidae > Plotosus > Plotosus lineatus. The sequence goes on from CM045741.1 coordinate 26,509,260, forward strand.
TCTAACCTTCTCTGTACTTCTCTCTTAACATCCTCAAGGCAAACACTGCATCTGTGGTGTTCTTCCTTGGCATGAAACCAAACTGTTGTGCAAATGTGCCAATGTTGTAAAAGTGCAAATGTTGTAAAATATACTTATTTGTTTTTGTAACTGAACTGTAAATACATCTTTGTTAAATTGTAGTGTAACTCTGGTGCATTGAGATTCATTAGTGTTGTATAATTGCATAACATCATTTATAAGACCTCTACGCCAATTTTAATTACAACCCAAATTATGTATATAATTAAAACAGTCTGGTGTTCAATTTGTTCTTGTGTTTCTCTACATTAGTTTAAGGCTTAGGCCTATAGCTCCTGGGACTCGAGTTCCGGTCAACCAAGATGTGCAACCCCCCACGGTCAGACCAGCCTATGCTCTTGAAATGCACTATTTAAACATAGGGGCTACAGTTCAATGTGAGGCCAAGCTAAAGAATAAGTTGAATCATGTTTGAAAAAGTGCATTATGTCAAACCACACTGATGAAAGCGTGAAATTGAAACTTGACGATTTTGTATGAAAACATGCTGATGTGCCAAGTACGTGCTCGACCAGTTCCAGCTCCGTAGTTCCCTGTATCTAAAGTTTTCATGTTTCTCCTCGTCACTAGCAGTGATTATGTTTTCCCCTTGCTCAAGTGCCTCCCCTGTAACAATAATGTCTCTCCGTGTTCATCCTACTCGGTCTCCTGCATTTTAGGTCCGGCTGAAAGTTCCTGACGTCTCAATTATTTTGATAATTTATAGTACATTTAGGTTTGCACCTTGTACCAATAAATGATAAATTCAATAGAATGAAATAAGATGATTATGCAGAGAGAGAGAGAGAGAGAGAGAGAGAGAGAGAGAGAGAGAGAGAGAGCGAGAGAGAGAAAGAAATTGTATACAGTACAAACTTGTATATGTAGGTTACTTACACAAGCTTTAAACATACGTTTAAAGAACGCCTTTAAAGAACGCCCTGTAACAACGTACAAACAAATTAAAATGAACGGCCGTCCGGAATGTATCTCGTTTGTAAATTGGGGAGCATCTGTGTTATTATTATTATGGAATGATAAATGTGACTCAAGATTTACGAAATGCCCAGTAATGCATCTTATGGAATGATACATGTTTCAGCTTCACCTCGATCAATGTCCCTTTATTTGGTAATAAATAATGATTTACCTTAATGTAAAATAATTAAAATATGTTGGTGTTTCAATGTTGTTTTGGTAAAAAGTACAGACGTGTGTTCTACCTAGTGTCTTCCACCTCCTCTGTTGACATCATGCCCCTGGCTGCTCCTTTTATCATCATCATCTCTCTCTCTCTCTCTCTCTCTCTCTCACACACACACACACACACAGACACACACACACACACACGCGCACACACACACACGCGCACACACACACACACGTCTGTCCTCCAGTTCGTGCAAAGAAATGACAAACATTTCAGAAATTAACTCAAGGTCTTTTAAATATATTGCTATGCTATATAAAAATTACTCATTATTTGGATGTTTTTGATGAAAAAGGAAACAAGTAAACTTTAGTTTTAAAATTAAATACTGCTTTATCATGTCATGTATTCCCATATTTTGGCACACATCCATTTCCCAGGAAGTGTATATCCAATCAACACTGCAATGCATATGAATACTGTATGGATCCATCCAAAATTAAGTTGATGTTTTTATAAGTATGGTAAGCTATTAACAGAGGACAATACTTAGCTCCACTCATATTTATTGAAAACATGGCTTACAGATTTCTTAATAATTTGAAATCAATCTTAATAACAAATAACTTGTTCATTTAGTACACTTACCACCTCCATTCTTGTAGCACAAGTAAGGAAACCTCCACACGTTCCCGAGGCCGATAATCTGTCCAGCAACAGCAAGGAGAAATTCAACTTTACTTGACCACTGGCCTCTCTCCTTAGTTTGGGCCTTGGTGATAATGTGTTGGGAGTTTGTCTCTGGATAAGACAACTCCGTCTCATCATATTTCTCCATATTACTGGAAGCAGGTAAAAGCATCTTCGTAAACGTTAACATTACTGACAAAAAAAAAAATAGCAAAAAGCCTATAAAAATAATTAATCAAGACACCACTGCATTATTTAAAAAAATGGTTTTGGAAGGTAGTGAATGCAATCCATGCAAACTGCTTAAAATTTCCCATATTAATCAGCAAGTAAAATGTAAAATAATTGTTACTTTTGATATGTATAATGGGCCCTTTCGATATGTTGACCCTTTCTATTGTCTTCTTGTCATTTAGTATCTCAGGCTTATTCTGACTGTTTTACCAGTTACAGGTCTGCTAGGTCTTTTTTTGAATATTTTATTAAATAAAAATTTTGACACAATCACTATCTGTTGTGTCTGAAAATAAACTTGGCTAAATACAGTGGTACCTCGGTACTCGAACACTTTAGGGGTCAAACAAATCGGAATTTAACCAAAAAATCCGGGATTTTTTTTGTCCCGGAAGACGACCAAAATCCGGAAGTCAAATGTTAAAAAAGCGCGAGAAAAAACGAGACTGAGAGGGAGGGGAAATGCACGCTTTGCAGAAGTTCCATAAGATTTTGAAAAGAAGGCAGAAACAAGCCACATTAGAAATGTTCTTCAAAAAAAAGAAAGGGACATCCTGAAAAAGAGTCATCCATGCTAAAGCAAGTAGAAAGAGAAGAAGAAAAAAAAAAAACACCTTTGGTTGATTCACCTGAAACTGTTATGGAAGGGGATCCTCCTCCTCTCTCCCTCTGTTATGGAAGAGGATCCTCCTTCTCTCTCCCTCGCCAACATTTACGTATGCCAACTGCTCACCACCACAAAGGTCAAAATTCTTATCTTTATTGTTCTTTAACTGTACTGTGGTTTTTATTTTAGTGTGTTATGATCTGTGTTGTGAGAGACTCTGGCTTTGGCGACTCTAACTCTCTCTCTCTCTCTCTTTATGCATGCTGGCGCTGGAGAGTGGCATAACTGTCACATGCGGGTGGATACACATCTGATTCCACTCAGCAATCACCGGGCTAAAGACAAGCGTGCTCCTCCTGGTGCTAGAAGATTGACCCTCTTCCCCGTGATCTCTCTGGCTCTCAGCTCCGTGCTCCACCAAGTTCCCTTAGTTTATGATTTTCGTTTTCTCTGCATCTCTAACAGTGACTACGATTTTCTCGTGCTTCAGCACCTTCCCTGTGAACATTAAACTCCTCCACTTTCATCACACTGTGTCTCTTGCATTTTTGGGTATGGCTGAATGTTCCTGGTGTCACAGAAGGGCTAGAAGATTCTCTGAGGCCAGGAACATTCAGCCGGACCCAGAAATGCAGGAGACAGAGTTTGATTAAAACGTAGGAGCTTATTGGTTCTCAGGGAAGGCACTAGAGCACGGGGAAATCGAAGTCACTGTTGGAGATGCGGAGAAACATGGAAATCATACACTAAGGGAACTGGTGAATCACGGGGAAGAGGGACAATCCTCTAGCACCGGGTGGAGCGCTCTGCTGGTCTTTAGCCCAGTGATTGCCAAGTGGAATCAGGTGCGTGACAGCCACGCCCCTCTCCAGCGCCTGCATACATAAAAAGATAGAGAGAGAGAGAGAGAGAGAGAGAGAGAGAGAGAGACGCCAAAACCAGAGTCTCTCACAACACAGACCATAACATAGTGTACTGTATTCAATAATTTTTTCACTTAATTTACAGGCCTATGGTATAAATTACGGTACCGTTAACTTCTGTTCAAAAGACGACAGAACGGATTAAGACAATTTGCATTATTTGTAATGCGAAAAGCGGATTCGGAATTTGACCAAATCGGAATTCAACCAGCCGTCTGGAACGAATTGTGGTCGAGTACGGTGGTATCACTGTATACTCTTCACTGAATAAGTAAGCATTAATTAAGCCTATTGATTAATAATCATTATTGTAATTACCAAGTATACAGTATCAACAAATACTATTAATCAAGAATTGAGTATAAATATGGTTTTTTAGTTGTGAAATGTATTGATAAATTCTCAGTAAACAATCTAACAAAGTTTTCAGAGCTCTGATTTAAGTTACTATGCATTCAAAAAAATGAAATAAAATTTTATACAAAATAAATGAAGACAAATTGTTACCTCAAGTTTAATGGATATATTTTTAAGTTGACTTTACAGTGAGATCACAAAGGTTAGTGTTCCCAAATTAATATTATTTCTGAATCCCACGCTCAATCCATAACCAGTTGTTATTTTAAAGGCATTATTATTATACTTATTTAAAGTATTATAGTTATAAATGTATTAATAAGTAAATTCAAATGATTCAAAATACATTTTAGTAATAAAGTAGTAAATAAAAGAATCTGTAAACAAAAAAAGGCAGCGCTTTTTTAAATTTACATTTATTTGTTTATATTTTTATCTTAACTATTTTTTAGAATTTTGTGGTCTGGCATTTAATCATGCGCATGAGCACATAAAATTTTTGATCAGTAACATTTTTGATCATATAACTACACATTTTGCAGGATGACGTTTTAGTCATTGACACTCTTTGACCTCCAACAATTACATTTTAATGTGATCAGTGTTGATTACATGGATTATTTTTCAATTTATTAAATGCACTTCAAGAAATCAAATCCAATACTTTATTAGATAATTATTAGTTATTAGATAATCAGCTAGGCATCTTGATGAACTCTGAGACAATGAAAATTTGAGTGTCAATTCCCTACACCAGGAAACAGTAAATTTCTCAATACATGATACTGTTTGTTCACTGCTCCCCGGTCATTCAAATGAGCTGCAGGGATTTAATTAATTCTTCTCAAAAAGCATGTTCTTCAAACTCAACCTAATTTACTGAAGAGCTAATATTAATCTCAGAGTTAGTGAGTAAAATTAATATATAAAACATTATCAGCATAAAAATATATATTTGTGACATGCACTTGCATTAGAAGTTAATTAATAGCCAAGAACAGAAAAATGAACCCTGGCTATAAACTGAGCAGTTCATGTTGTTATGGTGACGTATTGGTTAGAATTTAATAGTGCTGTAGGACCAATTCGGTGGCAGCACAGCAGTATCATGGTTAGCAAGTAAACCTAACAGAAAAAAGTTCTCGTGTTCAAGTCTTGGGTGCGGCCAAGTCAATCCTTTGTGGAGCCTGCATGTGTGGGTACTCCAATTTCCTGATTCTGTTACATTACATGCATAAAAATCTAACTGACTGGTGTGTGTTTGCTCCATCCTCCCTATGACCACAGTAGGATAAAGTGGTTCAGAAAATGAATGAATGGAGAATATAGGACTGCTTGGTTTGAAAGTTGACAAAGTGACAAGGAAAAAACAGAAGGAAGAGGAAGGAGTGCTGGCTCACCATGTTGGAACAAATTTATGTTTCACATTTGTATAAATGGCAAACATTACACGTAGTGGCTTGCAAACGTATTTACCCCTTTGCATTTTTCCTCTTTTGCTGTCCAACACTCGAGTGAAAATTGATTGATTGATTTATTTATTTTATGAAATGAACTACGAATCGTCCAAATTGGTGAAATTAAATTAAACAAAAAAATTACTCATCCACATTTTCTACATACCCGTTAAATAAGACTGGGGCTAACAATTACATTCATCAGTTACATAATTAGTTAAATAAAGTCCACCAGTAAGCAATGTAAGTACCACACAATGTCAAGATGGATACACCTGTTCCGAAAGGTCCTAGACTGTGCAACACTACTAATCAAGAGGCATCACCAAGCAAGCAACACCATACAGACCAAGGAGCTTTCCAAGCAGGTCAGGGACTGTAGTACTAATCAGGACAGGGTTGTAAAAAATGTCTCAAACTTTGAAAAACTCATTTAAAATGCTTAAATCCATCATCATAAAATGAAAAGAATATGGTACCACTTTTACCAAAATATCATGAACGTTTTTGACAAACGACAATGCAGCCGTGGAGTGGGGGGTCACAAGCCAGTGTTCATCCTCACGCCGGTCCCAAGCCTGGATAAATGCAGAGGGTTGTGTCAGGAAGGGCATCCGAAGTAAAACATTTGCCAAACTTATGTAGATCATCAATACGAATGTCATACCGGATCGGTCAAGGCCCGGGTTAACAACGATTGCCAGCAGTGCTGTTAACCAACAGGATGCTGGTGGAAATCGGGCTACTGTTGGTCGAAGAAGGAGAAGCGGGAGGCGTGTCCGTAGGCGGAGAGGGAAGAGGAAAGGCACGAGTCAAGGACTGAGAGTCGGGACTTTTAATGTTGGAACTATGACAGGAAAATCTAGAGAGCTGGCTGACATGATGCAAAGAAGTAAGGTGGACACACTGTATGTTCAGGAGACCAGGTGGAAAGGTAGCAAGGCTAGAAGCTTAGGAGCAGGGTTTAAGCTGTTTTATCATGGTGTGGATGGGAAGAGAAATGGAGTAGGAGTCATCTTGAAGAGGAGGTTTATCAGGAATGTTCTAGAAGTGAAAAGAATGTCATACCGAGTGATGAGTGTCAAGTTAGACATTGAAGGTGTGATTTTCAATGTTGTTAGTGCTTATGCCCCACAGGCAGGATGTACGCTTGAAGAGAAGGAGAGATTCTGGAGCGAGTTAGTTGAAGTGATGCAGAGTACCCCCAAAGGTGAAAGAGTGGTCAGTGGTGCAGACTACAATGGACATGTTGGTGCAGGCAAGAGAGGGGACGAGGAAGTAATGGGCAGGTTTGGTATCCAGGACAGGAACACAGAAGGACAGATGTTGATAGATTTTGTAAAAAGGATGGAAATGGCTGAAGAGTAGAAGAGGTGACTATTGAGGACCAGGAAGTAGAAAAGATTAGTAAGTGTGAAGTGAGGAGGGCATTGAAGAGGATGAAGAGTGGAAAGGCAGTTGGTCCTGATGACATAGTTGTGGCGGTATGGAAGTGTCTAGGAGAGGTAGCAGTAGACTTTCTGGCAAGAATACTTAACAAGGTCTTAGAGAGTGAGAGGGTGCCGTAGGAATGGAGAAGTGTGCTGGTGCCCGTTTTTTAAAACAAGGAAGATGTGCAGAGTTGTGGCAATTACAGAGGGATAAAGTTGATGAGCCATACGATGAAGTTATGGGAAAGAACAGTGGAAGCTAGACTAAGGGCAGAGGTCAGCATTTGTGAACAACAGTTCGGTTTCATGCCAAGAAAGAGCACCACAGACACAGTGTTTGCTTTGAGGATATTAATAGAGAAGTACAGAGAATGTCAGAGGGAGCTGCATTGTGCCTTTGTGGATCTGGAAAAAGCATATGATTGGGTGCCGAGAGAGGAACTGAGGTATTGCATGAGGAAGTCTGGAGTGGCAGAGAAGTATGTTAGAGTGGTGCAGGGCATGTATGTATGAAAGATGTAAGACAGTGGTGAGGTGTGCTGTCGGTATGACAGAAGAGTTCAAGGTGAGGTGGGACTTGCATCAAGGGTCAGCTCTGAGCCCCTTCTTGTTTGCTATGGTGATGGACAGGCTGACAGAAGAGGTTAGACAAGAATCTCCATGAACTATGATGTTTGCAGATGACATTCTGTGATCTATAGTAAGAGCAGAGAACAAGTGCAGGAAAATCTAGAGAGGTGGAGGTATGCCCTGGAAAGGGAAGGATTGACGGTTAGCCTCAGTAAGACAGAATACATTTGTGTGAACGACAAGGACCCAAGAGGAACGGTGAGGTTACAGGGAGCAGAAATAAAGAAGGTGGAGGATTTTAAGTACTTAGGCTCAACAATCCAGAGCAATGGAGAGTGTGGAAAAGAGGTGAAGCAGCATGTGCAGGTTGGAATAGTTGGAGAAAAATGTCCGGTGTGACGTGTGATAGGAAGGTATCGGCAAGAATGAAAGGAAAAGTGTACAAGATGGTGTTGAGGTCAACGATGTTGTATGTTTTAGAAACAGTGGCACTAAGGAAAAGACAGGAGGCAGAGCTGGAGGTAGCAGAGATGAAAATGTTGAGGTTCTCTTTGGGAGTAACGAGGATGGATAGGCTCAGGAATGAGTACATCAGAGGGACAGCACATGTAAGACATTTTGGAGACAAAGTAAGAGAGGCTAGATTGAGATAGTTTGGACATGTACAGAGGAGGGATAGTGAATATATTGGCAGTAGGATGCTGAGGTTGGAACTGCCAGGCAGAAGGCCTAGAGGAAGACCAAAGAGGAGATTTATGGATGTCGTGAAGGAGGACATGAAGGTAGTTGGTGTAAGAGAAGAAGGATAGGGTGAGATGGAGGCAGATGATTTGCTGTGGTGACCCGTAAAGTGAACAGCCAAAAGGAAAAGCAGAAGTTTTTGACAAACAATAGCCAACATGGATTCTCATACAACTTCGAAGCAAAGGGATCAGAAACAAGATTTTGCTATAAACCAGCACCTAGCTTGAATCACTACCACAGAGATGATATATAATTTCCTTTGATTTTCCCATGCTAAGATTGAGGACCCTTTTACCACAGATACCAACTTCACGCCTGCTTCTATGCTACCGTGCAATCCAAAGAAAACTAGCATATTTCGTATGCCAATTCCTGCGGTTGCTCTTTTAAAACGCACCTGTTACAGCGTTTCTTGTGCAGCCAGTTACTGGATTACCCAGTGCCCTCTACATGAAGAAAGGAACCAAAATCTCATCTGCCTAGCACAAAAAATGGTGTCAACCAGCCTGTTAACACGTTCCTCCAAAAAAAAGTGTAACAATAAGCGAGTTTGATTCACCATATGTGAGCCGTTAGTAATTCTGAGTCTGGTTTGAGTTTAAAAAAACTTCCTCTTCCCCAATGGATGTGTGCATCGGGTAAATCCGTGTGTGTGTGTGTGTGTGTATGTGTGTGTGTGTGTGTGTGTATGTGTGTGTGCGCGCCATTGACTGTGCTTTTGAACCATCTGTGCCTGCTACCCAATTTGTACGTGCCAGTTTGTTTGTCATTGTGATTCTCGCATCCATATTAATCTGCTAGCACACATCCATCAGCATTCAACTATACGTGTGAGTATTTGTATGTTTGTGTCAGCGGATACCATGGGTGTGTGCTATCGACTGTGTTTGTGAACCCATCTGTGCATGCGACCTGGTTTGTAAAGCCACACTCATCTCCAAGGTGACTCTACCAGCCCAGCTGATTTGCCACCTTATATCAGCGGACTCTTCAAGTTACAAGTCAACATGGTAATGCAAACCACCCAGAAATTTATATTCTTGCATAAAGTAGGTCAATCTGTTAATTCAAATCTTCCTGATACCTCCTGTTAACCTAGTAGTGCATGTAAAGCTAGTACTTCATGCCAAATTGTAAACATGTCATCCTGTTCATTTATGTTAACTTGTTAGCTCATGTCAACTTGTTTACCTATGTATACTTTTTAAATATTCCAAACTGTTATTTATTTCTTCTTTTTTGTCCTCTTTCAAGCAAATACCTTTGTAGAATTATACATGATTTGAATTATCGGGGTGCCTCTACATCAGAGGTCTCTAACAGGCGAACCACAGCCTGGATCCAGACCTGTAAGTTGTCCCATACGGGCAAACCTACAGCCAAAACATAAGGATATGATACAAAATCAGGCAGGTCACTTCTATTTTAACTGGTACAGCTTTTGTACGTCTTTACAGTAAAGATTGTGGTTGTGGAAACTTACAGTCCAACTGCATGGGAGTTAAGTCATAGCATTTGATACACACTCAGCCATCTCTTCTGTACATTCCAGGCAGGAAAAAATTACAACTTTACAGTGCAGGCAAATGAGAGTTCAAGGTAAGTTACACAAGAAAAGAAAAATAAAGATAGCAACACAAAGAAAACAACTAAGGGAGAGATCCAGGCGACTGAGCCGTAGAAAGTTGAGAAAAAGAAAAAGTCATAAAAACCCATAGACATCTTGACCATGTATGGCTCCATTCAAAACTGCAAGGCAGCTTTCTTGCCAATAAACATAATCAAAACTAAATATCATTCCAGACTCATCAATGAGCACCTTCACATTTGTGTGAGAATGGCCTCGACTCCATTCAAGATCAGGATGAAAACCCGGTCAGGACAAACTGGAGACGAATTCTCTCATTGAGCAAACAAGTGAAAATATATCTATATCTATCTGTCTGTCTGTCTGTCTGTGTATATATATATATATATATATATATATATATATGTATATGTATGTACACACACACACACACACACACACACACATACATACACACACACACACACACACACACACACACACACACACACATACATACATACATACATACATACAGTCGGCCCTCTACTTACGAGAATTTCTGAATACGAAAAATCCAGGTTACGAAAAACATTTTCCTAAATTTTTGCCCTCTATATACGCAACAAGCTCTTGTTACGAAAAGCGCCAAACGCGCCATTCAAAAATTCAAACGCGACATTCAAAAATTCAAACAATGCTAGAATTACTCTCTCATTGGCTGTCTCCCAACATGCCGCCCCGATAGCCTCCCATTGGCCAGGAGGAAGCTGAATCTCCATAGTACTGTACCCATAAGCTTGCTTGTCACACGTGTAAAGGAGAGATGTACTGTTGGTTCATGAGTTTTGAGAGGACTGTAGCTTATTTGAGGAGGTCCGGATGAGCCGCGCCCCGTCTCAAAAGCTCCGCATTCAGTCACGAAGCATTTTTGTGCACGGAAATGGTTGGCGCCACAAGACCTCCGATCTCGTAAGGAAGCAATATTGAATCTGGACCTCTGATCTCTTGAGGAAGCAAGTTAATATTGAATCCGGACCTCAGATCTTTCAAACAGGTAATTCCTCTTTAATTACGACACCCCGTCTCAAAAGCTTCGTCGGCTGTGCACTGCGTGTGGGCGGAGCCTGCATTCGGCAGAGCGCGCACTCAAAGACAGAGAGAGAGAGAGAGTTTTGTGTGTGTGAGAGAGAGAGAGAGAGACAGAGAGAGAGAGAAAGTGTTGTGTGTGTGTGTGTGTGTATGCGCGTTAATAAAAAATGTTTAATAATGGTTTAATTACTGAATATGTTAATAAAATGTTTAAATGGTTTAATAAATAATGTTCTTTTACTTTTAACACATTTCATACAAAATTGGTGTACTTTTATCATTTTTAAAGGGTTTATGGGGTAGTCTTGGGAGCCTGAGAACGAATCACGAATCTACTTCCGAAAACTCCAGGTTACGAAAAAGGCTCTGGAACGGATTAATTTCGTAAGTAGAGGGCCGACTGTGTGTGTGTATATATATATATATATATATATATATATATATATATATATATAGAGAGAGAGAGAGAGAGAGAGAGAGAGAGAGTAAAACCTCCGCTGACGAACACTTAAGCTCACGAACTTTTCGCCTCAAGAACATTAAATTTGCGAGCATATCGTCTCTGCTGACGAACTAGTTTTCGGCGGACGAACCAAACCACGTGGTCGAACAGCGCCACGGTGGCGGCCACGAGAAGCTGACGCACGCGCACGGCGTCCCAGTTCGTCACCCCCTTTCTTTGAGTGCGGACGTGGTTTGTGATTGATAGACATTTTGGACCATATTGAGTGTACTTTTGCTATTATGGGACCGAAAAAGACCCCACCACAGGCGGAGATCATTGAAAAACACGAACGAGGTGTGCGTTTGTGTGACTTAGCGTCCCAGTACCAGTACGCTAAGGCTACCATTGCTACCATCCTTAAGAACAAGGAAGCTATTAAGGGTGCGTGTGTGGCTAAGGGTGTTTCCAAACAGTAGGCGTTTCCAAACTCTCCTTCCAAACAGTAACTCCCTCCCTCCCTCCTCCTTCCACTCCATTCCATCAAGCCATCAACTACCATCACAAAGGTAAATAAAATGACTTTATTATACAGTACAGTTTATTTCTTTAATTACAATACAATAGCACATTTATTATACATAAAATAAGGTATATTTTTGTGTAGTTTTAAGGCTTATTTAGTAGAAAATTATGTTTTATGGGGACCTGGGAACGGATTATTCTCATTTTAATGGTTTCTTATGGGAAATAAATGTTCGGAAGACGAACTTTTCGCCTTACACACACTTTCTGGGAACCAATTATGTTCGTGAGCAGAGGTATCACTGTGTGTATATATATATATATATATATCAGCCGCTCGTATCAGCGATCTTGTTTATTCAGTCACTACCCAAGGGCACGTGACTATAGGTGAGGGTTAGAATGTCTATCGACTGATAAATTGAGAGCTTTGCCTTGTGGCTCAGCTCCCTCTTCACCATGACGAACCGTTTTAAGCTCTGCTTTACAGCACAGGCTGCAGCGATCCACTTGTCGATCTCCCGCTCCATCCTTCCCTCACTCATGAACAAGACCCCGAGATACTTGAACTCCTCAAGAGAACTGGAGGTACTGAATTAATGAGGCCTAAAGGGAGACATCATCCGCAAAAAGTGGAGACGAGCTCCTATGGCCACCAAACCAGAACCCTTCAATGCTGTGCCTAGAAATTCTTTCCATAAAAATTATGAACAGAATCAGTGACAAAGGACAGCCTTGATGGATTCAAACCCTCACCAGAAACAAATTCAACCTGTTGCTACCAATGCCGACCAAGCTCTGGCTCCGGTGATACAGAGCCCGAGGGGTTTCTGTGTGGAGTTTACATGTTCTCCTCGTGCTTGTGTGGATTTTCTATGGTGCTCCGGTTTTCAAAGACAGTCCAAAAACATGCACAGAAGGCTGATTGGAGATTCCAAATTACCCTTAGGTTTGAGAGTGAGTGTGAATGGTTGCACGTGTGCTGGCCCTGCAGCTGTTCAGGGTATACTCTGCCTTCACCCAGACTTAGCTAAGATTGGCACCAGCCTCTCCGCAACCCTAATTATGATTAAGTGGCTTAAAAAAATGAATGAATGAAATAATAAAATTATTGTTGTATAATAGGGCCTAAATGTTAACTGAATTACTTGTTTATGCTAAATACTACTGATAACATTACTTGTCATGACATGTATGTTATTAGTGGAGGAATTCCAATTTTAAAGGTTACCTCTTTGAACACACACATGCTCTGTCTCGCACAGAGAAACTTCAACTTGTAATTATCTAAGCATATGACTAATTAGTGGCTTGCTAAACTGAATAAATGACTTACTCGGTATGCTAGGCACACACTCGAGGACTGCGGACAGACATTATTTAAGAATGAAAAATCAGTGCATGGCAGTACCTTCCACATAGGTAAAGTCCATTGGGCTTTTTACACCCGAGCCATAGCAGCTCATCGGACCGGTGCTTATCCCTGGTTTCCATAGCGTGAAGCGACTAGGAGTACAACTCCCCCTGGATGGGACGCTAGTCCATCGCAGGTTACTTTCCCAGTATTTTTTTTTAGTGGCACCCTTTATACTGCTGGGTGAACATTGGAACACTTGTGGTTAAGACCTTGCCCAGGGGTCTTAGCACAGTGGGGGTCTAACTGGGATTTGAACACACAACCTCCTGATCAAAAGTCACCGGCCCCACTGTACCTTCCGCATAGCTCACACAAAAGATGACTACTTATTTACACTCACAAAACGTAACAATTTCATGGACATTTTTTCGGAGAATGGAAGCAATTAAAATAAACTCATTTGAAATTTCTTTAACCCAATTTTTACTATACTGTAATTCAAAAGTGCTATGGGATCAATGGATAAAGAAGAAGCTGCATGCAATAATGGAGAACAATTAAAAAGAAAAAAAAAACTCAATACTTATCATAAACTAATCAAAAACTCAATACTTATCATACTCATCACCATGTATCGCTGCTAGCGGTGAATTGGGTTGCTTCTCAATTAGTCAATTTTTATGTGAAAATTATAAAATTTTGGGTTAGAATTTTACACCAAGATGATAATAATATTTTGTGTAAAGCATATAGTTTCCAATACTCGCTTGCAGAAAAGGACAAACGTTGTTGGGCTGTTAATGTTAAAAATCTGCTTTTTAGTTATGGATTTGGATACGTTTGGTTGAATCAGGATGTTGGTTGTGTAAAATCTTTCATTTTGGAATTTAAACAAAGGTGTATCCTTATAGATTATCAAAATTGGTTTGAGAGCATTAATAATGGACCAAAGTTGGATTTATTGAGAAGTGCGAAGAAAGAAGTGAAATTTGAGGAATATTTGTCAGTTATACGAGAATGTCGTTTTCGCTGCTCTAATAATAACCTGCTTATTGAAGAAGGAAGAAAGATGAAACTGCTGAGTCACGAAAGGTTATGTCCTTTTTGTATAATACCTAATGTGGAATCTGAATATCATTCTTGCTTGATTTGTCCATTTTATAATAGTTTGAGAGGCGATATACTACCAAGTTATTTTGTTAAAAACCCAAATGAAGATAAATTTGTTCAATTGATGAGAACTGCAAATGTTAACCATATTAATGCCTTGCTAAATATGTATTCCTTGGTTTGAAACAGAGATGTAATTTTTTTGTCAAATATAAAGGACTATTCTTTCGCTTGTACATCTGTAAAATGGGCCTGTGCCCCTTTATGTAAGTAAAATCATTCATTCAGTCAAGAAGTAGCTGCAGTCAGAGGTTCATCTTACTGAGCTCCAGGACTGAGAAGATCTGGAGATCCTTTATTCCTACAGCCATCAGGCTTTTTACCAGTGACTACTGAACTACTTACTCAAGTAGTGTACTGGAAATGCATTCCCCCTATTTTATCTATTTTTCATTCACCTATTGATTCATTGTGGACTTGTGTATATTTGATGTTGCATCAATTTGTTAATCCAGATGAACACATTGATCAGATGGGTGCTACAGTAGCAGATGTTTTGAATTTCCCCCTATGGGGAATGAATAATGTATTTATCGACCTTTCTTTTTTATCATGGATAGACGAAGCATTTGTGATGTAGGGGGACAATGTGGTAAATCAGGCTCATGAAAATTCTTCAGAAATGATCTGCATCACATTTGACTCCAGACTGCCAGACACCATTCTTCACTCACCTTAGTAATGAAGCTCTCTCCATTCCCCGAGCATACTGATCCTTACACGCCTGCATCAACAGAGACGGTTTACTGGTCATCTCTTCGCTCTGATCATTACTCTAACTTTTCAAATAGATCTTAGACATACGCATAAAATTCAGCATCTATTGATCTACCGACTGTGTTTCATGTTGGTACAGTTTTTCTGTTGATTTTTAGAAATGAAACTTGTAGTGCACTATCCAGCAAACGCTTCTACACAGCAACTAGCCGGAAGTGGCCTTTTTTTTAAAAGCATTAAATGCTTAGTAAAGACTCAAATTGTTCTAGTGTTTTCACAAATAAAACAAATCCGGTCTGAATCTGGAAGCGGCTATCTTGGAGCTGTAACTCACTCAAAAGAAGGCACCTCACTTTTTCTATACAAGTGCACTACATTAAGGGTTGTACAATTAACTCATACATCCTTTGTAGTGCACTATACTTACGACTGGATGCTGTTTGGGATTCAGTCTGTGTGTGCCGATCCGGAAGTGACGTACGCAGCAGGTATTGTTGTTATCGAAGCAGCGGGGAGGTTGAGTAACCGTGCTGTGTGAATGAGGTTATACAAGCAGGACCCCCCTCCCCCTCCTCACTGAACACGCTGGGCTGTTTTATTATGAAACTTAAGTTGAACATGGCTAATATAAACACCGGATAAGAACAGCATAAAGAAGCAGATTAAAGACTGAAAGGAAGAAAAGATTGTTCTAAAAACACTACAGGTAGACGCAAAAATTCAACATTAACGGTAAAATGTGTTTATTTTGACTTGTATCGCTGGACATGCCTGACTTCCGGATTGGTTACGTCACGTGAAAACATTATAGGAAAAGCGAGTTTTTTGCCCTAAAGCACTGCTTACCGATTATTACTTTAATTTATTTGTTTTCTTTTTAAAGTAAACGGTATTAATTCCACATGGGACAGTTCCTTTGTCTTGGACCCACTTTTCTTTTTCATTAGACTTTGTCTATCTTCTGTAGGGAAGTCGAGCACACGAGTAAATGCTCCTTTCAAGTTTTCAAACCGTTCAGATTAGAAACCGGGAGCCCTCCCGTGCACACCCCCCACCCACGTGCACCCCCACGATAATACTCGCGTATAAATGTTTACTTTCCGTTCTGCCGATATTTTCCTTACCTCTGTCTTCTGCAGATTCGTCAAGCTGATAACACACAACACACACACGCATACAACCACTCACACCTAGCGGTACTGTAATTTGAAACATCCAATTATCCTAATGTCTTTGAACTGTGAGAGAAAATCGGAGTAGTCAGTGGAAACCCACCCAGGACCAATGAGAACATGCAAACTCCAGAAAGAAACTGTGAGGTGGAACCATTAAACCACTGCATGATTATACACACCCAATTCGAAATGCAGACAGTCTACTCTATACCTTCAAGAAGCTGTCCAGCACACAAACATTTCGGATTCTTATTTCTAACTGTTGATCATCCTCCTGAAAATCAGCTCCCTGCCTTCAAAGATCATTCTATTTTATCCAGCTTCCTGGATACTTGGAGGGGGAAAAATGGCTAATAAATAATTGTTCACAAATTTGTGAATCAAAACTATCTTATGTAACAGTGTACAGTTATGTTTTTTGTTTTTTTTTTTGTCAGCTAGTAACTGTTCAAGATATCTGGATATTTCAGCAGGGACTGCCTTGTATTATCAAACATGATTATTAGTACTGATATAATATTCTGAAATGTCTGATTATTTCAGTGCACCGGTTCTTGATTTTAGAATTGAAATTGCACTCACCTTGAGAATGTAGTCTATGAACCACTAGTAGATAATAATCTCAGAAGGGGAATCTACCTTCAGTAAACCTCTTTAAAAATTGCCATGGATACAGCAGCCGTTTAAAAGATCTCCAGAAAGAATGTGAATCCAAAATGTATGTAAAATGACGGGTTAAACTTAGAGGATTAACTTTCTGGTGTTGTGTAAGGGGAGAAACAATCCTGACTGCTCAAACTTGTGATAAAAGCGATTCAGAATTGAGTGCCTGTAGGCAGACACGTAAAAGGGGCGTGTTTGAAGGCAAATGGCTTTGGTGTCACACCAAGCTTTTGCATGCTCAGCATGATTGTGCATTTCTGATTTATGGCTTTGAGCAGGTAAAGAAAACTCTTAAACGAGAACAAAAGCTCTACACCATGATAAACCAAGACAGGGAGACTGTTTCTAACACATTGCCAATTAAAAAGAATCATATCAATTGTTTTGACTGAGGAACTCGTGTTTTAATTAGGATCAAAATATAAGAAGACAAACCATTATGTGAAAACAGTTAGGAACATTTTATCTCAACCAGTACCTTCTGACACTGACCAGTAAGTTACTGCTACCGATCTGGAACTTCTCCCTAAAAGCACATGGACCAGACATCTGTATTGTATGAGGAATGTTATTATGGTGTTTGGCATCACAGACGATATAAAGTGTCCTGGCCAAACACCCCAGTCCTGTATCAACATCCTGTTGATGGGGTGCATCAAACTCCCCTTGATTTTAAAATGTTTTTATATTCTTATGGCTGTATAATAGATATGTTGTACCCCATGAACAAAATAATTTAAATTAAGTTAATTTAAAATAACATGTACCGCCTCCACATCGAGATTGAAAATATGGAAAATAATGATAAACACGAGACAAACGAAGGTAATTTAAAATTTCACAAATATATTCCATGTTCATGCTTTCTTGTTGAACAATCCATGTAGCATTAAGAAGTAATTAAAACAAAACATCTTTAAGTTTTTGGTCGGGGATGACAATGCCTTATCATAAACACCACATGAGGCAATGAGTCAGTTTGCATTGACTGAAGCAATTTAATATAATCTTGGTTTTCCATAACGTTGTCTGCATCTCTAATCCACAAACGAAAAGCCTTCTGCAAATCATTCTCCACAACTTTCATATTTTATTTCATATGATCGGCAGAGTATGTACTAGTATTTCTTGAATTTTAACATTCTTTTCAATCAGTTCTACAATTTTCTGACAACCACAGTTCTCAGAAATCATATGGATGTTGTTGTTTTTTTCCAGAGAAAATGGAATTATCTTGTCCAGAACAATCTTAAAATGGTACCTTTCTGTTCTGTTGGCTGCTGGACCCTGTGCTGATCCTTCATGTCAATGAAACAAGTAATATCTTATGGCCTGTTCATTGGTTGGTAGCCTACAGCCTGTAATTTCTTCATCCTTCTCTGTTATGCCAGTTACAAGACCAAATATAGCAGCAGAGTCACAACTATTCTTTGTTTTTGTTTTTTTTTTTTTTTTTTGTTATTTTTGCCATTTTGTCATCCTATGTCAGTGTGCAATGTAATACATGTTTGTATAGTGTTAGAATGCTGCCTTATGCTGAACAGGAAATGCCCTTGACATGGGTGTTTCAACAAGACAATGGCCACAAACACACCAGTAAATGACCAACATCTCGGTTCCAGACCAACACCAACAAGATTGACGTTATGGAGTGATGGCCTGATCCCCGAACCTTAATCCAATAGAAAACTTGTGGGGTGGCATCAAAAATAAGGTTTATCAGGCAAAACCAAGAAATACAAAAGATCAGAATATTGTCCAATCATCCTGAGCTGGAAAACCTGTTCTCAGGTGCCAGAGGGTGGTTGACACTGATGTACAACATTTCCCAGACACAGTGGTGAAACAATTAAATATTGGTTCAGTGACTCAAAAGAAAACAAAACCTTAAAACCTTTTTCAGTTTATCCAGTGAATGATTGAGTTAGTGAAGCAAACCCTATAATTTTTAACAGTCTAACATACAATTTCTTCAAAGGAATAACAAAAATTTGATGTATTTTTCTCCGTGTTTTGATTTGGGCTAAAATGTGTCATGTTTCCAATGCATTTGTGTGTGTGGAAATAAAAACTATGATAAGAATTTTGAGCTTTATCCGCGTCTTTAAATGCACTGTTATTATTTTGAACACATTTTGCTATTATATTGTACCAGAAATCTTTGAAATGAGTACACTTCACATTGTACGAATCTTTAAATCAAAATGTATCATTCTTATAAACAATTTGAAAATGAATTCAAAAAGTAAATTCATAATTTAATAATACATTTTATTTAAAGGCACCTTTCTTGGCACTCAAGGTCATTAGAGATTAAAAAAAAAAAAAAAAAAAAAAAAGCACAGAACATATACAAAAGATAGATAAGATTAAAAAAAACAATTTGGTGTTGAAATCAGGTGGAATAAGCAGTTTGAAACAGGTGGTTTTTAAGTCCTGATTTAAAATTGGAAAGATGTGGTGTTCCGAAGGTCAGGTGGTAATGAGTTCAAAAGCCAGGGGGCAGAGTGGCTGAATGCTCTTCTCCTCAGGGTAGTGAGATGGGCAGAGGGGATAAACAGGTGAATAACAGAGGAGGAGCTGAGGGGCGAAAGGGAGTGGGGACATGAAGGACTTCAGACAGATATGGAGGGGAAAGGTTATGCATGGATTTAAAGTTTAGCAGGAGGATTTTTGAAATGAATACAAAATTTAACTGGGAGTTAGTGAAGGTGCTGGAGAAAAGTAATGATGTGGTGGATGGAGATGGTTCTGCTTATGATGTGAGCAGCTGAATTCTGTACCAATTGAAGTTTCTGGAGAGATTTTTGAGGAAGACCAAAGAGAAGTGAGTTGCAATAATCCATGTGGGAAGTGACAAGGCTGTGGACAAAGATAGTACAGTAGTGGTGTGAGGGCAATTAGTATTGCGTAGGTGGAGGTATCCAGACCGGGTGATGTTGTTTTAGATGTGAGACTGTAGGACAGAGTGCTGTCAAGTAATTTACACTATTATATTTATAATGGTATAGGGGTAGTTGTGGGCTCAGTGGTAGAGTGCTGGTTTACTGATTCGAAGTTCGGGTGTCACTGCTGTTCCCTCCAATGTAGCTAGGCAATTGGGCTTCCATCATCGATGTTCTGCCCTGTGATGATCTGGCAAGCTGTTCAGGGTGTACTCTGCGCCACCCAGATTCACCTGAGATGGGTACCAGCCTTACTGCGACCCTAAGTACGAATAAGCAGTTCAGAAAATAATGACTGAATAATGGCATGGTGGGTGGTGTCGTGGTTAGCAAGTCCACCACACAGCAAGAAGGTCCTGGGATTGAGTTGTGAGCTCGGGCATTTCTATGTGGGGTTTGCATGTTATTCTGCCTATGTAGGTTCTTCCCACAGTCCTTAGACATTCACGTTACATCAATTCAGTGCTTATCAATTATTTTCTGTGATGCCCCCTCTAGGAAGATAAAAAACATTTCATGCCCCCCCCACCACCATGCGACTATAAATAGTATCATTTGTGTATAAAATGATTAGTACACCTCTACATAACATTGCATCTTTATGAACATTAACTCACAGTGAAGGCAAGTGTGACATAGGCTTCATCATATTTCCTCGTCTTGGCTTTCGGGTGACTTTATTTTGTCTCAATATCTCCATCTCTCTCCACAATGCAGCCATGAGGTGGGGGGGGGGCACTAACCAGTGTCTCTCCCCCCTTATGCCAGTCCCAAGCCCGGAGAAATGCAGAGGGTTGTGTCAGGAAGGGCATCCGACGTAAAACCAATGCCAAACTTTTATGATGCAAATCAGAAGTATTACCCCCCCATACTGGATCGGTCCAGGCCCGGGTTAACAACAACTGCCATTGGTACTGTCAACCAACAGGGTGCTGATGGAAATTAGACTACTGTTGGTCGAAGACGTAGAAGAAAGAGAGGCGGGAGGCGTGTCCGTAGGCAGAGAGAGAGAGAAGAGGAAAGGCATGAGTCTGGGACTGAGAGTAGGGACTTTGAATGTTGGAACTATGCAATGAAAAGATAGAGAGCTGGCTGACATGATGCAGAGGAGGAAGGTGGCCATACTGTGTGTTCAGGAGACCAGGTGGAAAGGTAGCAAAGCTAAAAGCTTAGGAGCAGGGTTTAAGCTGTTTTATCATGGTGTAGATGGGAAGAGAAATGGAGTAGGAGTCATCATGAAGGAGGGGTTTGTCAGGAATGTTCTAAAAGTGAAAAGAGTGTCAGACAGAGTGATGAGTCTCAAGTTAGAAATTGAAGGTGTGATGCTAAATGTTGTGGAGTGTTTATGCTCCACAGGCAGGATGTGAGCTAAAAGAGAAGGAGAGATTCTGGAGTGAGTTAGATGAAGTGATGCAGAGTACCCCCAGAGGTGAAAGAGTGGTCACTGGGGCAGACTTCAATGAACATGTTGGTGCAGGCAACAGAGGGGACGAGGAAGTGATGGGCAGGTTTGGTATCCAGGACAGGAACACATAAGGACAGATGTTGATCGATTTTGCAAAAAGGATGGAAATGGCTGTGGTAAATACTTTCTTCAAGAAGAAACAGGAGCATAGGGTGACTTATGAAAGCGGAGGTAGGAGCACACAGGTAGACTACATCTTGTGTAGGCGATGCAATTTGAAGGAAGTCAGTGACAGCAAAGTAGTAGTGGGTGAGAGTGTTGCCAAACAGCAAAGGATGGTGGTATGCAGGATGGCGCTGATGGTGAGGAAGGTGAAGAAGGCAAAGGCAGAGCAGAAGACAAAGTGGTGGAAGTTGAAAAAGGAAGAGTGTCGTGTTGCCTTCAAGGAGGAGTTGAAACAGGCTTTGGGTAGCCAGGAAGTGCTTCCAGATGACTGGACAAACACAGCCAATGTGAACAGGGACACAGGGAGGAGAGTACTTGGTGTGTCCTCTGGAAGGAAAATAGATAAGGAGACCTGGTGGTGGAATGAGGAGGTGCAGGATTGTGTACAAAGGAAGAGGTTAGCTAAGAAGAAGTGGGACATTGAGAGGAACGAAGACAGTAAACAGGAGTACAGGGAGACACAGCGTAAGGCGAAAGTAGCAGTGGCTAAGGCCAAACAGAGGGCGTATGATGACTTGTATGATAGGTTGGACAGTAAGGAGGGAGAAAATGATTTATACAGGTTGGCACAGCAGAGAGATAGAAATGGGAAGGACATGCAGCAAGTTAGATTGATAAAGGACAGAGAGGGAAATGTATTGACTGATGACAGAAGTGTGCTGGGAAGATGGAAAGAGTACTTTGAAGAGCTGATGAATGAGGAAAGAGAAAGAGGAGAGAAAGAGGAGAGAAAAAAGAGTAGAAGGGGTGACTGTTGAGGAGCAGGAAGTAGCAAAGATTAGTAAGGGAGAAGCGAGGAGGGCATTGAAGAGGATGAAGAGTGGAAAGGCAGTTGGCCCTGATGACATACCAGTTGAGGTATGGAAGTGTCTAGGGGAGGTAGTAGTAGATTTTCTGACAAGAACATTTAACAAGGTCTTAGAGAGTGAGCAGATGCCGGAGGAATGGAGGAGAAGTGTGCTGGTGCCCATTTTTAAGTTTAAGGGAGACGTGCAGAGCTGCGGCAACTACAGAGGGATAAAGTCGATGAGCCATACAATGAAGTTATGGGAAAGAATAGTGGAAGCTAGACTAAGGGCAGAGGTCAGCATTTGTGAACAACAGTTCGGTTTCATGCCAAGAAAGAGCACCACAGATGCAATGTTTGCTTTAAGGTTGTTAATAGAGAAGTACAGAGAAGGTCAGAAGGAACTGCATTGTGCCTTTGTGGATCTGGAGAAAGCATATGACAGGGTGCCAAGAGAAGAACTGTGGTATTGCACAAGGAAGTCTGGAGTGGCAGAGAAGTATGTGAGAGCGGTGCAGGACATATATGAGAGATGTAAGACAGTGGTGAGGTGTGCTATCGGCGTGAGGTTGGAACTACCAGGCAGAAGGCCTAGAGGAAGACCAAAAAGACGATTAATGGACGTAGTGAAGCAGGACATGAAGGCAGTTGGTCTAAGAGAAGAAGATGCAGAGGATAGGGTGAGATGGAGGCAGTTGATTCACTGTAGCAACCCCTGAAGGGAACAGCCGAAATATATATACACAGGGATCCCTCACTTTCGACGGTTAATTGGGACCGAGATCCCCACGTGACCATCAAAATCCACGAAGTAAGATCACCCCCCCAACCCCCGTATAGGTACACGTATATGTGTATATAATATCAATAAATACATATTCAATGCCGTAAATGCTTGTCATAACAATTAAACATTAAAAAATAATGCATAAGATGTAAATAAAATATAAATACATACACATACAGACGCATGTGAATGCACGCATGCAGATACGCACCTCACAACAATGTAACTACTTTTGATGGGAGATTTTGGGTTATTTGTTTTCTGTTTGTTTACGGGGTTTTTTTTGCATAATTGGCCTTGTTTTTGTGGCATTTTCCTTGACTTTCCCCCTATTCTTCCTTAATTTCCTTATTTTTTTTAATTCGATGAAAATTAAAAAAAAAAAACTCGATGCACTGAAGGCGCATGAATTGAAGCGCGAAGTAGCGAGGGATCCCTGTATATATAAAACTGTGTGTATAATAATAATAATAAGAGCGTTTCCCAAATGCTTTAAATGTAAATGAATAGTACCAGTAAAACTGCACCTGATAATGCCTCCCACACACATACTATAACCAAACATGCATTCATTCCTCCATTCTTTCACTGAACCTCTTAATCCTATGAGGGACTAAGTTGCTTCTGGGCGAAGGAGGGTTAAACCCTGAACATCTCACCAGTCTATTGCAGGACTAACACACACAACCTAAATACACGCACACATATACACTTCACACACTACATTTTGAAAAGTTTTTATGGATGCAGGTAAACGCATGTGTTTATATTTGAGAGTTTATATTTGCATATTGTAACTTGACACTGAGCCAGGTCAGGTGAGCTCTGCTGTACTTTTAGCTGAGATATACTCTCGCGAATGACATCTTTTCTGGTCTGTGTTTTATTATATCCAAAAACATGAGAAAAAACAAATACACTTTGTGGGTTTATTTTCCATTTTGGGCAGTGATGGCCCAGTGATAAGGTGCTGGATTACTCATTGAAATGTTGAGAGTGAAAGCCCCCCCAAAAAAAATTAACATTCAAATAATTATGTTCAGTCATGCACTCATAATGTTATGGAGGTCCAGGATGCTTCCATAGCGGCCTTAAGCTCATCCACAGTGTTGGGTCTGGTGTCTCTCAACTTTCTCTTCACAATATCCCACAGATTCTCTATGGGCTTCAGGTCAGGAGAGTTGGCAGGCCAATTGAGCACAGTAATACCATGGTCAGTGAAGGAATAAATTGATAGGATAAATGAGACGCAACTATGTGTGTATTGGAAATGAGACGCAACTATGTGTGTATTGTAACCTCTGTGTATCTAAAGCTTCCTGTTCTACTTGTAATGGTGACATGTGCGCTAGACACATGAAACTGTTGGGTGGGTGTTCCTGTGTCGTGTTTCGGTTAGGGTGTGGGATTCAGAAAGTAACAATGTATAACAATGAGGAAATGCTTTGAAATGTAATTAGCCAAGTGTTAAGCGCCTCAGGGCACAGACATGTATATGGAAATGCTTTATCCCCAAGTGTTACGTACCGCAATGCACAAACATATATGTTAATGCTTTATGAACATGCAATTACTGAATGGAGCCATGAGGTGTGGGGGCCACTAACCAGTGTCTCTCCCCCTCATGCCGGTCCCAAGCCCGGAGAAATGCAGAGGGTTGTGTCAGGAAGGGCATCCGACGTAAAACCAATGCCAATTACTTAAAATGCAAATCAAAAGTATTACCTCCATACCGGATCGGTCGAGGCCCGGGTTAACAACGACCGCCATCAGTGCTGTCAATCAACAGGGTGCTGATGGAAATTGGACTACTGTTGGTCGAAGTCGAAGAAGGAGAGGTGGGAGGCGTGTCCGTAGGCAGAGAGAGAAGAGGAAAGGCATGAGTCTAGGACTGAGAGTGGGGACTTTGAATGTTGGAACTATGCACAGAAAAGGTAGCGAGCTGGTTGACATGATGCAGAGGAGGAAGGTGGACATACTGTGTGTTCAGGAGACCAGGTGGAAAGGTAGCAAAGCTAAAAGCTTAGGAGCAGGGTTTAAGCTATTTTATCACGGTGTGGATGGGAAGAGAAATGGAGTCGGAGTCATCTTGAAGGAGGAGTTTGTCAGGAATGTTCTAAAAGTGAAAAGAGTGTCAGACAGAGTGATGAGTCTCAAGTTAGAAATTGAAGGTGTAATGCTCAATGTTGTTAGTGCTTATGCCCCACAGGCAGGATGTGAGCTAGAAGAGAAGGAGAGATTCTGGAGTGATTTAGATGAAGTGATGCAGAGTACCACCAGAGGTGAAAGAGTGGTCATTGGTGCAGACTTCAATGGACATGTTGGTGCAGGAAACAGAGGGGACGAGGAAGTGATGGGCAGGTTTGGTATCCAGGACAGGAACGCAGAAGGACAGATGTTGATAGATTTTGCAAAAAGGATGGAAATGGCTGTGGTGAATACTTTCTTCGAGAAGAAACAGGAGCATAGGGTGACTTATAAAAGCGGAGGTAGGAGCACACAGGTAGACTACATCTTGTGTAGGCGATGTAATTTGATGGAAGTCAGTGACTGCAAAATAGTAGCGGGTGAGAGTGTTGCCAAACAGCATAGGATGGTGGTGTGCAGGATGACTCTGATGGTGAGAAAGGTGAAAAAGGCAAAGGCAGAGCAGAAGACAAGGTGGTGGAAGCTGAAAAAGGAAGAGTGTCGTGTTGTCTTCAAGGAGGAGTTGAAACAGGCTTTGGGTGGCCAGGAAGTGCTTCCAAATGACTGGACAACCACAGCAAATGTGATCAGGGACACAGGTAGGAGAGTACTTGGTGTGTCCTCTGGAAGGAAAGTAGATAAGGAGACTTGGTGGTGGAATGAGGAAGTGCAGGAGTGTGTACAAAGGAAGAGGTTAGCCAAGAAGAAGTGGGACATTGAGAGGACCGAAGAGAGTAAACAGGAGTACAGGGAGACACAGCGTAAGGTGAAAGTAGCAGTGGCTAAGGCCAAACAGAGGGCATATGATGACTTGTATGATAGGTTGGATAGTAAAGAGGGAGAAAATGATCTATACAGGTTGGCACAGCAGAGAAATAGAGATGGGAAGGACATGCAGCAAGTTAGATTGATAAACGACAGAGAGGGAACTCTATTGACTAATGACAGAAGTGTGCTGGGAAGATGGAAAGAATACTTTGAAGAGCTGATGAATGAGGAAAATGAGAGAGAAAAAAGAGTAGAAGAGGTAACCATTGAGGAGCAGGATGTAGCAAAGATCAGTAAGGGTGAAGTGAGAAGGGCATTGAAGAGGATGAAGAATGGAAAGGCAGTTGGTCCTGATGATATACCTGTGGAGGTATGGAAGTGTCTAGGAGAGGTAGCAGTAGATTTTCTGACAAGAACATTCAACAAGGTACTAGAGAGTGAGCAGATGCCGGAGGAGTGGAGGAGAAGTGTGCTGGTGCCCATTTTTAAGAACAAGGGAGGCGTGCAGAGTTGCAGCAACTACAGAGGGATAAAGTTGATGAGCCATACGATGAAGTTATGGGAAAGAATAGTGGAAGCTAGACTAAGGGCAGAGGTCAGCATTTGTGAACAACAGTTTGGTTTCATGCCAAGAAAGAGCACCACAGATGCAATGTTTGCCTTGAGGATGTTAATAGAGAAGTACAGAGAAGGTCAGAGGGAGCTACATTGTGCCTTTGTGGATCTGGAAAAAGCATATGACAGGGTGCCAAGAGAAGAACTGTGGTATTGCATGAGGAAGTCTGGAGTGGCAGAGAAGTATGTTAGAGTGGTGCAGGACATGTATGAGAGATGTAAGACAGTGGTGAGGTGCGCTGTTGGTGTGACCGACGAATTCAAGGTGGAGGTGGGACTGCATCAAGGGTCAGCTCTGAGCCCCTTCTTGTTTGCTATGGTGATGGACAGGCTGACAGACGAGGTGAGACAAGAATCTCCATGGACTATGATGTTTGCAGATGACATCGTGATCTGTAGTGAGAGCAGAGAACAAGTGCAGGAAAATCTAGAGAGGTGGAGGTATGCCCTGGAAAGGAGAGGAATGAAGGTTAGCCTCAGAAAACCAGAATACATGTGTGTGAATGAGAAGGACCCAGGAGGAACGGTGATGTTACAGGGAGCAGAGATAACGAAGGTGGAGGATTTTAAGTACTTAGGCTCAACAATCCAGAGCAATGGAGAGTGTGGAAAAGAGGTGAAGAAGCGTGTGCAGGCAGGCTGGAATGGTTGGAGAAAAGTATCCGGTGTGATGTGCGATAGGAGAGTGTCAGCAAGAATGAAGGGAAAAGTGTACAAGATGGTGGTGAGGCCAGCGATGTTGTATGGCTTAGAAACAGTGGCGCTGAGGAAAAGGCAGGAGGCAGAGCTGGAGGTAGCGGAGATGAAAATGTTGAGGTTCTCCCTGGGAGTAACGAGGATGGATAGGATCAGAAATGAGTATATCAGAGGGACAGCCCACGTAAGATGTTTTGGAGACAAAGTCAGAGAGGCTAGATTGAGATGGTTTGGACATGTACAGAGGAGGGATAGTGAGTATATTGGCAGTAGGATGCTGAGGTTGGAACTACCAGGCAGAAGGCCTCGAGGAAGACCGAAGAAGAGATTTATGGATGTGGTGAAGGAAGACATGAAGGTCGTTGGAGTCAGAAAAGAAGATGCGGAGGACAGGGTGAGGTGGAGGCGGATGATTTGCTGTGGCGACCCCTGAAGGGAGCAGCCGAAAGTAAAAGAAGAAGAAGAAGAAGAACATGCAATTACTGCTTTGCACGCATATCCCTCTGTATAAATAAGCGGACACTGCATGTGTTCGATGAGCATCCGATGAATAAACCAGACTGATTTCACTCGTGTGGTTGCTCGTCTGTTGTTCCCGGAGCGCTCTCAGACGTTGAGATACAGGAATCCAGGTCGTGCAGATTTAATTAGTAACTTCCACGGAGAAAAATTCTAACAATTAGTAAACCATTTAGCAGTGGTTTTGGCACTGTGAGCAGGTGCCAGGTCGTGCTGAAAAATGAAATCTTCATCTCCATAAAGCTTTTCAGCAGGTGGAAGCATGAAGTGCTCCAAAATCTCCTGATAGCTAGCTGCATTGACCCTGCCTTTGATAAAACACAGTGGACCAACACCAGCAGCTGACATGGCACCCCAGACCATCACTGACTGTGGGTACTGGACACTGGACTTCAGGCATTTTGGCATTTCCTTCTCCCCAGTCTTCCTCCAGACTCTGGCACCTTGATTTCCGAATGACATGCAAAATTTGCTTTCATCCGAAAAAAGTACTTTGGACCGCTGAGCAACAGTCCAGTGCTGCTTCTCTGTAACCAAGGTCAGGCGCTTCTGCCGCTGTTTTTGGTTCAAAAGTGGCTTGACCTGGGGAATGCAGCACCTGTATCCCATTTCCTGCACACGCCTGTGCACGGTGGCTCTGGATGTTTCTACTCTAGACTCAGTCCACTGCTTTCACAGGTCCCCCAAGGTCTGGAATCGGCCCTTCTTTCACTTTTTCATGATGGTTCTTTTACATGAACCTGTCATCATAGACAGTGAGAGGCATGGCCAGCCTTTTATAACCCTGTTAGCTGCACTGGGAGAACAGTGACAACCTTGTGGAGAGTGGGACTCGACCCACCATTCTTAGGATTAGCGATCCAGCACCCTTTACCTCCAGACTACCACTGCCCTTTCTGAGCCAGGGCATACTTCTTTATACTTCTTTATTTCTGTTTCTTCTGCTGCATGAGGAACAGTGCATGAATGAAGATAAGGTGTGTTTCTGTGTGTGTGTGTGTGTGTGTGTGTGTGTGTGTGTGTGTGTGTGTGTGTGTGTGTGTGTGTGTACTGGAATGTTCCCAAGGTTATACTCTCCTAAGAAAGTGCCTCCACATGGGCTTTTTGCTTGATCTTCTTTTTGTTTCTTGGTAATGAACAGATGTCGTTTGTTATGAAAGAACTGCTCTATCCCTTATCCTTTCGATTCCCACAACCTTGACTTATATACACTGTATACCTGTCTGTAACACTCTGTGATCAGAAGGCTTGAATAAACAATCCACGATACCACTCGTGGGTTTGGCTCTTTTGTTGAAGTCTCTGCCAGATCTGGTGATTGCTGGAGCGCGTATGAGGCAAAGCAGAAGTTCTCTAACAGGTAACTTAAATGACTCCTTAAGTGTTTGTCTGTGGTCTGTTTTCAATGGTGTTTGTTTGCAGATGTTTTCTTTTTTCCGGCACTGACCTATTTTCTGTTTCCTCGCCACAGATTCTCTAAGCCTATAAATCAATTTGTTGTTCAGTTAAGGTAATTATGTCATTTCTGTGTTGACACCAACATGAATGCTCTCAGCAAAGATAAGCATAACCTTTTTTACTCGAATTTTGTTGCTTATCAGGTCAGGCAGTGCCTGAGCATTTTGACCAGTTTCACTGATATAGCCGTATCTCACTGTTCAGTACTGTAGCACAGTTGGCAGAATGTTTTTGCATTTTTATTTCATTTTATTTGCTTAATCACAATGAATGGTGTAGGTGGGGCTATACTTCAAGTTCTAGGCATTGTTTGCATAGTTTAGAGTTTTTCTGATACTTACCTTCACACTTAGAGAGACATAAATATGTTGTTAACATTATTGTATATTGTTGCATACAAATCGTTACACTGCACAAATTTCCGTGTCAAATTCAGGGTGAGCACATTTTTCAACAGTGCATTTTAAAAAGTTAAAGATATTCAAATTATTGTTTGCACACCGGCTCAAAAATATTTTAAGGTCACAATTGAACACCTGAAGACCAAAGAACTTGATGTGTGGGTTCAGCAAGATGGAGGTACAGCATACATAGACAACTGCGACCACCCCCGGGCCGTGGACCGATACCGGTCCGTGTGTCAATTGGTACCGGACCGCACAAGAAAGAATTAATTATTGCCGTTTTTAATTATCTGAGTCTGAACGATCTTTTATTTTTGAAAAAAGTCTTTCGACCGTTTCTTTGCAAAGGGGAAAAGGTCCAGTGAAGACACAGAAAAGCCCACGACTTCCAAGAAAAACAAAGGTTTTAACAGACGATACCAGGAGTCTTACATGAAATATGGATTTATTGTGAAGGTGATTCCCACACACCAAGGCCGCTCTGCATAATATTCAGCGAGCGGCTCTCTAATGAGGCAATGAAGCTTTCAAAACTTCAAAACTGGATTTGTGGGACGGTGCATGAACAGAGGCGTCCTGGACATGTTTTCAACTTTAGTGAGGATTTTGGGTGAGAATGAGCCTGAGCCTTCCCAACCACAAAGAACTGCCAAGGAATGGATCAACAAACTAGATGAATCTAGAAATCTGTACAAGATGAAGATCAATTGCTGGAAATCACAAATGACGGTGGCCTTAAAAGCACATTATATTCACAACAATAACTCTGCCGGTGTTCTGGATTAAAGTCATGATAGCATTCCCCCAAATCGCCACCACAGCACTGAAAACCCTGATGCCCTTTCGATATCCTATCTGTGTGAAGCTTGGTTTTCTGCAGTGACAGCAACCAGAACAAAACAATGGAGTAGAGTATACATAAGCAACACATTGTCTCCCATTACCCCCAGATAGGACTGTCTCGTTGCAGAAAAACAAGCCCAGGGCTATCATTGATTCAGCGTTATGGTGAGTTAAACTTTTCATGCACTTTATATTCATCTTTGTGGCGTATCTGTATCTTAATTTGAACGCATGTATAAACGTTACCATAGTGAACAGAGTCAGAGCATTAGGGCAGTGGTTGCCAACAGAGGGAGGTGAGGGAGAGCTTCGAAGAGGGGAGGGGGGGGAGGAGCTTGTGAGTCTCAGTGGGTACACATTCATGCAGAAGCCTTATCTGATGGTTCAAACCAGCAACTTTATTTCAGCTGTTGATAACATTCTTGGAGTGTTTTATTATTATTATTATTATTATTATTATTATTATTATTATTATTATTATTGTGTAGGTATATTTAGATAATGGATGAAGAAATGTGTAATTGCTGGTTCTTCTCATTTATTTACTTTTCCACGTGAATTTTTTTTATACATAATTTATTTTTAGCCAGTGAGAATGTCACCAGATATTTTGATGTTATACTCGTGTTATGTTGTTGGCGCAATATTATGAGGAAGTTGCTAATAAAGATGCATACTACCAGAACACAGTGGATTCATGTTTATTATTATAGTTACAATACGTATAAACAAGCTAATCCCCTTCCCCTGGTCCACGGTAAAAAATTACTGCGGTGATAAAAAGGTTGGGGACCACTGACCACTAGAGCACATTATCCTTCATGTTTCCAAATAAATTTAGAATATTAAATAAAAATTTAATTCATTAATTTTCTAAGCAGCTCACTCCTAATTAGGGTCGCGTGACAGCTTGAGCTCGTCTCAGCCGACTCCAGGAGACAGTGGGGTACACTTTGAGCAGCTTGCCGGTTCATTGCAGGGTCAACATACCTACAATCATTCACTCTTGCATATTGACAATTTTCAACCGCCTATGAATGAGCCTATTGTAATCACGCTCGGGCCCCTTAACGCCCCCAAAACTACATTTATCTGGTTGCCGTGCCGGAATTCTGGCATAGGCGGCAGCCATAACAACCTTTGTCATGGCTGTATACGAAGGGCAAAAAAAATCCGGAGTAGAGGCCCAAAGTTCTTTTGCAAGGTGCTTTTATTGAAACACCACCTCTAGCTAGCTGGCTGTTGACTCGAGTTCATCTGCCCTTTGATAGGTCTTGTTTTTATTCCTACTGGGTTGTTGTTAAAAACTACGTTTAGGGGAGCAAAAATTCACGCTTCTCACATTTACCAATTGTGTTTTTCCCACCATGCCCACGGATTCCCAACAATCCCAGAAGCTGATTTCACAAGGACAGACATTGCTTGATCCGAAGACCCATTCCCAAGATCATCTTTTTCACAATGAGCTCAATGATTAGTTGATCTCACCTTTATAATCCAATCAGCATTTGTGTTGCATGGTTACAACCTTGAGCGCTTCCCATGAGAGACGTACCTCACATCCTCACACGCACCTCCTGGGACAGCAGAGGGTCTTCTGACCACTGATTAGTAGCAAGAATTAGAGAAAAAAACAAATGCACAACATGCAATGTGGTACATTTACATTATGTACATATAAGCAGAGTAGAAAAGCTTGTGTAGCATGTCTATGAAACTTGTCTGAGTTCTTTACAAATTTAAAAGGAAGGATTGAAAGGGATGCAATTTAGAGGTCAGTACAAAATTGTATCTTTGCAATTTTCTCCTGTGATGCACTGGTCTTTAGACTTTAAGAGGCAATTGGAGTACAGTACCTGGTAGAAACCCACACAAGCACGGGGAGAGCATGAAAACTTCACAGAGAAACACCCGAGCCCAGAAATCGAACCAGGGAACTTTTTGCTGTGAGTCGAACATGCTAGCCACTGAGCTACCATGATGCCAAAATAATAATTTGATTATATTTAATGATTTTATTTTTTTCATTGTACTTTGAAATGTGAGAGGTTTTATAGGGTTAACCTGTATGAGAAAAGTCAGCTAAATAATCTGAGCTATGCCTTCAGCTGCAAGTAACGCCCTATTATGGAATATGATTTCCCTGTGTGTGGTACGAGTTGCCTTGAGGGGAAAAAAGATCAAATGTAGTTTGTCTGTCTGTCTGTCTTCCTTTCGGCTTTTTCCCTTTTACTCGGGAGTCGCCACAGCGAATCATCTGATTCGCACGTTTGATTTGGCAGAGGTTTTTACATCGGATGCCCTTCCTGTCACAATCC
This sequence comes from Plotosus lineatus, assembly GCA_024760905.1. Taxonomy (NCBI): domain Eukaryota; kingdom Metazoa; phylum Chordata; class Actinopteri; order Siluriformes; family Plotosidae; genus Plotosus; species Plotosus lineatus. Next base: position 26,542,147 of record CM045741.1, read on the forward strand.
TTTGTTAGCAAGGGACAGAAACACGCTGACGACTTTGCAGCTACTCTTTACGAAAGTCAGAAATGGTTCTTTTACATGCCTCACACAATAGACAGTGAGAGACATGGCTTGTGAACAGTAATTTTAGATTTTCAAAACAATAAAGAAGTGTTATATGTTGTTGAGTTTCACCAATGTGTAATAACTGGCATCTATTTGTGTGTTGTTTTGTGTGCTTACAGGAAGAGGCCGGAGAGAGAAAGAGAACTGCAAGTGATCATTTGTCTCTGTGTATAATAGTCAATGAATCTTCAAGTTATTCGTCAAAGGGTGAGACAACAGCAAGAAAAGGCAACTTAAAAGTACCTAGTCTGGGTTAAGTTGGACTGAAAAAGTAAATAAACCATTTAAACCGTCTGCCTGCCTCTGAGTCCTTGATATGCCAAATCTGGGAAGTGTTACATACAGTATGTGTTGAGGGTTAATCTGCATGCAGCTTGCATATTCTTCCTGTGCTAGTGTGGGGTTTCCTCATGTTATTCTTTTCCCCCTCAGAGTCCAAAGACATGCACATTAGGCTTATTGGCTGTTAGTCTAAGCCAAGTTAGTTAGTCTAATTGCCCCTAGGTGGATGTAATCTGTATTGAAAATTATTGGTATTTCACACAGAATAAAGGTTATATAAAGAAGCAATATTTAAACTTTGACATTTTAAAACATTGAATTTTGAATATTTGAATGATATTAAGCAATAATTCAAAGAGAAGATTTATGGATGTGGTGAAGGAGGACATGAAGGTAGTTGGAATAAGAGCAGAAGATGCAGAGGATAGGGTGAGATGGAGGCGGATGGTTCGCTGTGGCAACCCCTGAAGGGAAAAGCCGAAAGGAAAAGAAGAAGAAGATTCATAAGCAATAATACAATTGTCTTATTTGCATTACACATTTTTTTAACGTGACTAAAGCGAAGCAGTTTTACATAGTAAAAATAAATTTGGTAAAGAATCGAAATATTTTTTCTATAAACCTTATACATCCCTAATGAGTAAGTTTGTTGTGACGGTGGCAAGGAAAAATTCCTCAGTCGACACAAAGAAGAAACCTTGAGAAAAATCAGACTAGAAGGCGAACTCGTCCTCATTTGTGTTAAACCAGGTAAAAGTTTAATCTAACTGTATTTATCTATCTATCTGTCATAAAGGGTAATGAAATACAGTTTAACATCCAATCAGAAGTGCAGAGAGCAGCAAGTGCAATATAAAGAATGTGTACTATGTACAGTTAGAAGCAGTTATGTACAGATAAGGGCAGGAAAAAAAAACTGGGAATAGCTATGCCCAGATTATGTATAAATAAGTTATGTAAGCAGCAGTGTACTGATTCATGTTAGGGCTTGCCTGCTACTGGGTTCCCAATTTGATAAGTAGGGTGGCTAGCAACCCAGTAGGAATAAAAACAAGACCTATCAAAGGGCGGATGAACTCTTTAGAGTCAACGGCCAGCTAGCTAGAGACGGTGTGTTGATAAAAACACCCCGCAGAAAGAACTTTGGGCCTCGACTGCGGATTTTTTGCCCTTCATATACGTACAGCCATAAAAAAGGCTGTTATGGCTGCCGCCTACACCAAAATTCTGGCACGGCACCCAGATTGATTGAGTGTATAGATGTCTACAGTGTAAATGGTGGGAATAATCTTATAACTGTAACAGTAATGATAGGATTAAATAATTTCAGTGACAGAGTTTATCAAACCAGCAGTGAAAAGTCATGTTTGTAGTTTCCGAGTGAATATAGATCATCAGCAAGGATCTTCTAATATGAGAACTTTAACCACTGTGGCACATCAGGACAGATCACAGGATTTAGAAAGTAGAAGGATCACGATAACTTATCTTGCACCCTGTGTATCTCAGTAAAAACTCACAGAGAGAGATTGATAGGCGTGCTTATAACAGTGTAATGATTACAGAAGAGAGTTTATCAATGTTGAGTTGGGACTCTGGCATCACTGACATGACTGACTATGACTGCATAACTGAAAAGAGTGAACTAGAAGGAGAACATATGTAAATGTGCCATCAGTCATGACGGATCCATATGAGTATGTGAGAATAAGGAAGTGACTGCATCCAAACATCATAGTTTACCAGAACTTCCTTGGCCGAAAAATCTGCTCTTTTACTTAATAAAATACTATTAATGAAATGCTTGGAAAAACAAGTAAGTTTCAGTCAGTCTTAAACAGAGAGACTGTGTCTGAATAACAAACATTAACTGGAAGGCTATTCCATATCTGTGGGGTTTTGTAAGAGAAAAAACATTTTGTGGCTCCTTTAGGTAGGAGCATGAGGCCTAAGTTAATTTTAAAACATTGCGTGTATTGACATCGTCCGACACGTGAAAACTAAAAAGAAACGTAAACAAATAATCACTAAAACAATTACAGCACATGACTTATAGATTAGTACAATTTACAACATACCTCGTGACTACCATCTTCTTCTTTTCCTTTCGGCTGTTCCCTTCAGGGGTCGCCACAGCAAATGATCTGCCTCCATCTCTCCCTATCCTCTACATCTTCTACTCTTACTCCAACGACCTTCATGTCCGCCTTCACCACATCCATAAATCTTCTCTTTGGTCTTTCTCAGGGCCTTTTTCCTGGTAGTTCCAACCTCACCATCGTACTACCAATATACTCACTATCCCTCCTTGTACATATCCAAACCCTCTCAATCTAGCCTCTCTGACTTTGTCTCCAAAACATCTAACATGTGCTGTCCCTCTGATGTACTCATTTCTGATCATATCCATCCTCGTTACTCCCAAAGAGAACCTCAACATTTTCATCTCTGCTACCTCCAACTCTGACTCCTGTCTTTTCCCCAGGGCCACTGGCATCAGCTCACTTTCTAAGACCTTGTTGAATTCTTGTCAGAAAATCTACTGCTACCTCCCCTAGACACTTCCATACCTCAACTGGTATGTCATCAGGGCCAACTGCCTTTCCACTCTTCATCCTCTTCAATGCCCTCCTCACTTCTCCCTTACTAATCTTTGCTACTTCCTGCTCCTCAACGGTCACCCCTTCTACTCTTTTTTCTCTCTCATTTTCCTCATTCATCAGCTCTTCAAAGTACTCTTTCCATCTTCCCAGCACATTTCTGTCATCAGTCAATACATTTCCCTCTCAGTCCTTTATCACTCTAACTTGCTGCACGTCTTTCCCATCTCTATTTCTCTGCTGTGCTAACCTGTATAAATCATTTTCTCCCTCCTTACTGTTCAACCTATCATACAAGTCATCATACGCCCTCTGTTTGGCCTTTGACAACGCTACCTTCGCCTTACGCTGTGTCTCCCTGTACTCCTGTTTACTCTCTTCGGTCCTCTCAATGTCCCACTTCTTCTTGGCTAACCTCTTCTTTTGTACACACTCCTGCACTTCCTCATTCCACCACCAAGTTTCCTTATCTACTTTCCTTCCAGAGGACACACCAAGTACTCTCCTACCAGTCTCCCTGATCACATTGGCTGTGGTTGCAGTCATCTGGAAGCACTTCCTTACTACCCAAAGCCTGTTTCAACTCCTCCTTGAAGAAAACACAACACTCCTCCTTTTTCAGCTTCCACCACTTTGTCTTCTGCTCTGCCTTTGCCTTTTTCACCTTTCTCACCATCAGTGTCATCCTGCACACCACCATCCTATGCTGTTTGGCAACACCCTCACCCACTACTACTTTACAGTCACTGACTTCCTTCAAATTACATCGCCTATACAAGATGTAGTCTACCTGTGTGCTCTTACCTCCGCTTTCATAAGTCACACTATGCTCCTGTTTCTTCTTGAAGAAAGTATTCACCACAGCCATTTCCATCCTTTTTGCAAAATCAATCAACATCTGTCCTTCTGTGTTCCTGTCCTGGATACCAAACCTGCCCATCACTTCCTCGTCCCTCTGTTGCCTGCACCAACATGTCCATTGAAGTCTGCTCCAATGACCACTCTTTCACCTCTGGGGGTACTCTGCATCACTTCATATAACTCACTCCAGAATCTCTCCTTCTCTTCTAGCTTACATCCTGCCTGTGGGGCATAAGCACTAACAACATTGACCATCACGCCTTCAATTTCTAACTTGAGACTCATCACTCTGTCTGACACTCTTTTCACTTCTAGAACATTCCTGACAAATCTCTCCTTCAAGATGACTCCTACTCCATTTCTCTTCCCATCCACACCATGAAAAAACAGCTTAAACCCTGCTCCTAAGCTTCTAGCCTTGCTACCTTTCCACCTGGTCTCCTGAACACACAGTATATCCACCTTCCTCCTCTGCATCATGTCAGCCAGCTCCCTATCTTTTCCTTGCATAGTTCCAACATTCAAAGTCCCCACTCTGAGTCCTAGGCTCACGCATTTCCTCTTCTCTCTCTGCCTACGGACACGCCTCCCGCCTCTCCTTCGACATCTTTGACCAACAGTAGTCCAATTTCCATCAGCACCCTGTTGGTTGACAGCACTGATGGCGGTCGTTGTTAACCCGGGCCTCGACCGATCCGGTATGAATTTTGTTTTGACCATTTGCATTTTTAATGTGGCAGAAGTTTTACGCCGGATGCCCTTCCTGTCGCAACCCTCTGCATCTATCCGGGCTTGGGACCAGCATGAGGGGGAGAGACACTGGTTAGTGCCCCCCCCCCCCCCCCTCATGGCTGCATTACCTCGTGACTACCATAAGGGTTAATAATTATCTTTGTTATATACTTTATACTAAATACATATACACATACAGGGATCGCTCGCTACTTCGCGCTTCAATTAATGCGGCTTCAGTGCATCGCGGTTTTTAAAAAAGAAATAAATATTCATTGAATTAAAAAATAAGGAATTTAAATAAGAATAGGGGAAAAAGTTAAGGAAAATGCCACAAAACAAGGTCAATTATGCAAAAAAAAAAAAACTTAAACAAGCACAAATCAAAAAAACAACCCAAAGTCTCTGATCAAAACCATCCGGAGATAGGAACAGGGCGTGGTCGAAAGTGAAAGTGAAATGAAATCGAAGGACAAATAGAAATAGAAATGGAATAAAATCTATAGAAAGATATATCATAAATATAAGTATGAAATATAATTAAACATTATCCTGAGGTACACTTAATACTAGGCTCCAGCAGAGGGGGGCGTGGCTGACACTGTCCAGGAAGAGAAGCAGAACCCATACATTTCTGAACTCATGCCAAAAGTTTCGAAGAAGAAACAAATTGACTCCAGTATTATAATGAACTGGATAAGAGTGAAACTCTGTAAATCTGATCAGATCCGCTGTGCTGTGCTTGAGAGGAACCAGGAGTTTAAATACAGAACATAATGATATTGCTAATGTGATGATTAGAGAAAAAGAGAGAAAGAGAGAGATTGTATACAGTACAAACTCGTATAGGTTACTTATACAAGGTTTAAACACAAGTTCCCCTCTAAAGAATGCCCTGTAACAACTTACAAACAAATTCATCTAACCGGCTATCAGGAACCTAAGTCGTTTGTAAGCTGGGGAGCTTCTATATTTACATTGTTGCATCTGTGCGTGCACGCGCATCTGCGCGCATGCGTGCGCGTGCATGTATGCGTTTCCTCTTCTTCTCATGCAGTTCCATCTGTATGTGTGTGTGTGTTTATATTTTATTTACATCTTATGTTATTTTTTGAACGTTTAATTGTTATTATAAGCATTTATAGCATCGAATATGCATTTATTGATATTATATACACATACGTGTGTGTGCGTGTGTGTGTGTGTGTGCGTGCTGTTGACCATGTCTTCTTAGCAGAGTTATAATCTTACAAATGTTTATGGAAGGTTAAAAGCCTGAGCCATAAAATACAGTTGGAATGTATACAAACATGAACACGGGTCACACAAACTTGAACAAATTTGGACCGACAGCGTCATCCCTCCTAGCCAATGGGAGGCCAGCAGGGCAGGATGTTGAGAGATAGCCAATAGGAGGGAGCTGCATCATTCCTCCTAGCCAATAGGAGGCCAGCTGGGCGGGATGTTGGGAAACAGCCAATGAGAGAGGAACTCATGCATTGTTTGAATGCTTGAACGGCGCGTTTGTCTCATATACAGAAGACAAAAATTTAGGAAAATGTTTTTCGCATGCTGGATTTTTCATATTCAGGGGTTTTCGTAAGAAGGGAACCGACTGTACTTTTATTTGCATCATCTGTTATTACTGGTTTCACAATTTCTTTTGTCAAATTACATTCAATTTGTTAACCGCCTCTTTTGTTATTGTTATGATTAATTTTCCATTTATACAGTATTAAGATTTCCCTTTACCATTTAACACTATGTTTTTTATTAACCTTCATGTACCCCTTGTATAATTTCTGTACAGCTCTAATTGTTTATTGTAATAATCTTTCTGTTTTGTCTGATTATGCTATTTAATATATTTTTACATTTCTCATATATATTTTCTGCTTCTTTGGTTTTCAAATGTAAATAATTTTTGGTATAGTACAGGCTTACTTTCATATTTCCTCTTTCTTAGCATTCATACCAGACAGTGTTTATACATCAGGGTTGTAAAAGTAAACAGAAATTCATTATAAGCAATGCTAGGATCAACAACTATTTGTTTCTTAACTACACTATCAGGCCCAAGTGAAACAAATATTTTTAATGGTTCTATATAAAATAAAAAAAAATCAGGTCAATTAAATGAAAATAAAAGCAAAACTTTTTTTTATGACATAGGTCATTATAGAGCTTTCTGGCAGCACGGTAATAGTTTGCACGCTGTATGAAAATATGTGTCGCATTTCGATACGCCTTATGTCCTATATTGGCTGAGGTGCATAAAATTAAAAAAATTGATAAAGACCAATTCCTGTCAAACATTAGGGCATAATATAAACATTCTCATAAACTCCTGCACACAGCTTTAAGTTGACAACCAACTGTTCATCTAATCAATTTATAAGGGTTGTTAATTTACCAATTTTGGTGGACACCATATCAGTAGATAGTTGAATGACAAAGAATAGTAAACAATTAACCAAAGTGAAGCCAACTTGCTGATGATAGTAAAACAATTCAACTCAGAATTTCATAATAAAAATAAACCTTTCTCAGTTGTTTATGGTGCTTTTTAATTATTATTTTATTAAAATAAATCATCCCCAGTACAGCTAAATGAGTTATCAAAGGCGGGCCATGTCTCTCACTGTCTGTCACGGTATGATGCCAGGGGGGGTGCGTATGACCCTGGGGAACATGCTTTTCTAGAATACAGTGGTACCTCACTTTATGAAAGTCTCACCAAACGAAAAATGCAGGTTACGAAACACATTTTCCTAAACTTTAAACACACACACACACACACACACACACACACACACACACACACACACACACACACACACACGCGCGTGTGTGATTTCTGGTGTGAGTGAGAAGAAGAAACGGGCTCGAGTGATATCACAAAGGAATATGGCCAAACCTGTCTACCATCGGTACGATATTGAAGCAGAAGGTCTTAAAAGATATGCTTTTATAATTTTTAAAGGGTTCAGGGGTAGTATTGGGAGCCTTGGAACGAATCACACGTTTTACATGTAAAATGCGGTGCAATTTACGAAAAATGCAGGTTATGAAAAAGGCTCTGGAATGGATTAATTTCGTGAAGTGAGGTACCACTGTAGTGTATTGTACGAGAATTATGTGTAATCGCACCTCCACTCAAGTAGTTGGCAGTGGCGCTCTCATTTTCACGCTATGGTGTAGCGGTTTTTCGCATGAGCAAACAATATGAAGTGCAGGAAACAACCTCTCAAGAAACAACACAGAAAATTTTCTAATAGGAACGATAAGAAAGGTGGGGAGAGACGGGGATATTAAGACACAAATAAGTTAAATGAGTTTAAATAAGGATGATTTTTTTTTTTTATTGGAGGCATCGATAATACTAATAATTTTATAGACAAATAATACTATTGATAGTCACTCACGGGGCAGTTTAAGGGGGGTTGAAATGTTTTTTTTTTTCCTAGATGGGGCACCACAGAAAATAATTGAGAATCTCTGCAGTAGTATTATCGTACTCTTATTTTAGCGTAATGCTAAATGTTACATAGATGGTACATTACAGTATATCTCACACAAAGATGTTACAGGTTGGGGGTGTGAGATGACCCTTCAGTGGATCTCAGGTGAGCACTCACTCTGGCGCCCCTCTCTGGTTGCTCACTGTGTAAACTCTGTGGGATCTGTTACCCAAGACCAAAACACACCATGACTGTGACTGCTAAATTTGGAGCCAATAGGATCAGGTTGCCTCTGCCCGGCACACACAATCCTGCCCTAGTTACAAGACCCCTGTCCCAGCGTCACACTCTCTAATAGCACGTACATCAAACTCTCTCGCTTCATTCTAGTTTCTTTAGTGTAGTTTGTTCTACTTCTTGTCTTTGGTTCCAATCAAGATATTTCGACTGACCTTCACCTGATTTGACTGTTTTTTAATCTTACACACACACACGTACACAGCTTATTGGCGGGTAGAAGTGCTGACCCGCTATGTTTCTGGTTCTGGTGGTCTCAGATGAGTTGAGGCAACTCCTGGCCAGCGCGAGGAACGGGACTGGCCGTCTCATCCAAGTGCTGATCCGAGAGGGTGAGTGAGCTGTGAATAATGACAGAACCTTTTCCAAAAATGTAATACGTAGTTAGATACATTCTTCAGGTGTAATGTAGTTTAAGGGCCTGGTGAAGTTACATCTACAACCTCTAACCAAGAATTATCATTTTGGGTAAAATTAAATCCTGGAGCCCGTTTTCCTTGCCAATGAATGATGGTACAATCTGAAGTTAAAACCGGTAAAGTCTTAATTATACTGTTCATCTGTATGTTATATATGTTATAACTCAAATACAGTGTGTGTGTGTGTGTGTGTGTGTGTGTGTGTGTGTGTGTGTGTGTGTGTGTGTGTGTGTGTGTGTGTGTGTGTGTGTCTGTATTGAATAATGCTGTTATATGGTATATTTAGCATTTTACACACAACTTTGTCTGAAACAATGGCAACATGTTCCTGAGTTACAGCTTTTCGGAAAGCATGACATGGCACATTAAACACACACACACACACACACACACACACACACACACACACACACACACACACACACACAACTTAAATATGTCTATAGCAGTTAATTGACATTTCAGTATTATTCAGTACTGTATCTGATATTAAGTCCTGAACATTTATAACCAAAACTACTTGCACCCGCTTGAAATTAAAAATTCTACTGCCTGATGTACATTCACATTTCTTCTTCTTCTTCTTCTTCTTCTTCTTTTTCACCTATTTCTGAGAGAAATGGGGATAAAAGAAACCAAAGCACTTGTCTGTATGTATGTTCATTAAGTTTACAATCACTCAATTAAATCCACGGTAATACCGCATCACCACGGCAGCTGAAATAACATAGCATGTGTACAGTATTTGCTTTTAATTTCATGTTCTTCATGCTCACGTCTGAATGTTTTTCATTTGTTGTGTACTTGTTTGTTTTCTTTCTAGAGCCCAGATGATGTAATTTGTGGCAAGGGACAAACATACATCTGGGTATTCTGATTGTGAAAGAATAGCTCAGGTGACAAAACAGTTAACACATAGGTCCGCAAGCCTCAAACTAATTTATTCTATACTAGAGTGTGTGTTTGGCAGGAGATATTTACCATCTCCTGCGCTTTCCTCGTTGCTTTAGTGTGTGTGTTAAATATAGGAAAATAAACATCAAAAGATGTGGCGTGCTTTCTGTGAGAGTCATATAAGACTGAGGTCATCCTATGTGAGTCATGTGTGGTAACTGTATATACTCGTACACTGATTCATATTGATAATTGTATGAGAGTATTATATTGCCTATTACATGAATTAATAATGTGAATGTCTGACACCAAGGAACTTTTCTTACTCAGTGTTCATGTTGTGTGGGTGAAATGCCAATCAAGTAAAGTATAAGAGGATAAAATATCCTTCTGACTGAATGCCATGCGTCAGACTTTTATCCTCTGTGTCGTTTTGCATATCTCATACGTTGGGTGGTATCAGTGTTGTCCTGTACATCAAGTGAACTGATATGTATATCGTAGACATCTATCATGTTGCATGGAACTTGTAATAGTCAGATAATTAATTCAGAATATTCATATAAAGAGGTGCTGAGATGCAGATTAATATGGAACTCTCCCTACACTGTTCCATTGACCCATCATGTGGCTCTGCGTAAGACTGGATGTTTGATATATTAGTTTGATATGTTTGGATATTTCCCCATGGATGTGTTGAATGGGGCAGCGGTGGTCTAGTGGTTAGGGCACAGGATCACCGATCCTAAGGTTGGGGGTTCGAGTCCCCACAAGGTTGTCACTGTCCCGCCAGTGCAGCTAACTGGGTTATCAAAGGCAGCCCATGTCTCTCACTGTCTATGGTGAGAGGTTCATGTAAAAGAACCATTGCTGACTTTCGTAAAGAGAAGGCTGCAAAGCCGTCAGCGTGTTTCTACGCCCTGGAGAGGGATGGGCGCCGCCAGGCCAAATCAGCCCAAGTCTCGCCATAAAGGTGCCCCAACGACATCCTCGGATGTTAAGGGATAAGTGAAGTGAAGTGATGTGTTGAATGGACTTGTTTATCAGTGACTTGTACTGTGTGTCATTTATTGGAATACCATTTGGTGGCAGACAGCTTCAAGATGATTGGGTCTTGAGATGAATAACTAGTGTCTGATTTTCTAGAACATGGGAAACAATACTCTGTTAATTGGCAGCCATGATGTAGGACTTTGCTAACTTGTAACATTGAAAGTATGCCAAGCTCTTTCATTTATTGCATTTATTTTGGCAGATAGCTTTCTCCAGAACAGCTTTTGCATTTATCCTTTTTTCCACAACTGAGGGTTATGGGCCTTGTTCGGTGGCCCAACAGTGGTAGCTTAGTGGTACTAAGGTTTGAACTGCCAACCTCTAGATCAGTAATTCAGCACCTTACCACTGAGTCACCACTGCACTACACCTTTTGAGCCCTTTTGTGTGTGTGTTTATTCATAACATAGCAAATTATTCTCAACGATTAATACAGAAGATATACATATCAATTACTTTAGACTTGTTGATTCCTGCATGTGCTCATGGGAAAGTGAATGTCTCATGGAAAGTATGCATCTGAAGCAATAATCGGAATGTGTGCAGGCTTAGAATAGAAATCGCTGCAAGGGACATTCAGGAAATCCCCACAAAGGTCATGTTGCTGTCTGTTTTTTTATGGTGGGGTTGAAAATACCCGATGAAATTGTTTCTTGTTACTCAACTTAAGTATTACATTGTTTAAAGATTTGTGTGTTATTTGAATTGAGCATTTGTGCACTTATTTAATTATATGTTGTAGGGCCGGTGGTGTAGTGGTTAGGGCGCTGGGCTCACGATCGGGAGGTTGTGAGTTCAAATCCCAGTTAGACCCCCACTGTGCTAAGACCCCTGGGCGAGGTCTTAACCACAAATGTGCCTCTGTTCACCCAGCAGTATAAATGGGTACCAGTAAAAATATACTGGGAAGGTAGTCGATGATGGACTAGCGTCCTATCCAGGAGAAGTTGAACTCCGAGTTGCTTCACGCTACAGAAACCGGGGATAAGTACCAGCCTGATGAGTCACTATGGCTCGGGTGTAAAAGGCCCAACAGACTTTACCTTTAACTTAATTATACGTTCATAAATTTTACTCATGTTTTTATTTCGACCTTAAAGGTACTGATTACAAATCTGGAAGGTCTGTCTTCAAAATGACTGTACAGTACATGATATACCTGAGGATTGAGCTTGATTTTGGATCCAATTAGGTTTATTAATATCAGTGTCATTATGTCACTGGTCATGACTTTCTCATACATAATGTAGTTGGTGCTATAAAATGTTAGTGCATTTACACATTCACAATCAACCATATTACACTGTACACTGAACATGACGACGACCACCCTTACTTACCTTAATGTGCTGCACAGAATAATTTAATTTGGTGAAGTGAAATTAAAAATTTCTAAATAGTGAAAAAACAAAAAGTAGTGTGAGTTGACTCTTTTATGAAGCCTCAACTAAGATGAATTACGTGTATTCATTCATTCATTTTATGAACCGCTTAATCCTAATTAGTGTCACAGGGAGGCTAGCACCCATCTCAGCTGACTCCGGGCAAGGGTGGGGTACACCCTGGACAGCTCACCAGGCCATCACAGGGCCAACTCTCACACAATCATTCACACCTAGCGGTGATTTGTAACAACCTACTGAACCACTGTGAGGCATCCCCTCTTCTTCTTACAGCAGTCTGCAAACATCTGGGGACCCAGGAGACAAGTTTCTCAAATTTAGAAATAGGAATGCTGTCTTGTCTAATACAGGCCTCGAAGTGTTCAACTGTCTTGGGCCTTCTTTGTTGCACCTTCCTCTTTATGATGCCCCAAATGTTGTCTATGGGTGAACGCTCTAGACTGCAGGCTGGCCATTTCAATACCCGGATCTTTTTTCTACGCAGCCATGATGTTGTAATTAATGCAGCATGTGGTTTGGGATTATCATGTTGAAAAAAGCAAGGTTTTTCTCTGAAAGAGACAATGGGCGCATATGTTTTTATAGAAACTGATTATACCTTTATGCATCGACAGTGCCTTTCCAGATGTGCAAGCTTCCCATGCCACACACACTCATGCAGCCCCCATACCATCACAGATGCAGGCTTCTGAACTGAGCGCTGATAACAACTTGGGTTGTCCTTGTCCTCTTTAGTCCAGATGACATGGCGTCCCAGTTTTCCATAAAGAACTTTGAATCGTGATTGGTCTGACCAGAGAACATTTTTCCACTTTGCCACACTCCATTTTAAATGACCCCTGGCCCTGAGAACATGCCTGCACTTCTGGGTCCTGATTAGAAATGGCTGCTTCTTTGTACTGTAGAGTTTTAGCTGGCAACAGCAGATGGCACGGTTGATTGTGTTCACCGACAATGGTTTCTGAAAGTATTGCTGAGCCCATTCTGTGATTTCTCTTACTGTAGCATTATTGTTTGTGGTGCAGTGCCGTTTAAAGGCCCGAAGATAACGGGCATCCAGTATGGTTTTTCGGCCTTGACCCTTACGCATAGAGATTGTTCCAGATTCTCTGAATCTTTGGATGATGTTATGCACTGTAGATGATGATAACTACAAAATCTTTGTAATTTTTCACTGGGAGACACTGTTCTGATATTACTCCACTATCTTTCTGTGCAATATTGGGGGAATTGGTGATACTCTACCCATCTTCACTTCTGAGAGACACTGCCACTCAGAGAAGCTCTTTTTATACACAGTAATGTTGCCATTTGACCTCATGAGTGGTAATTGGTCTTCCAGCTGTTTGTTATAAGTGCAATTCTCTTTTCCAGCCTCTTATTGCTAACTATTTCAATTTTTTTGAGATTTGTTGACACCATGAAATTTAAAATCAACATATTTTTCCCTTAAAATAATACATTTTCTCAGTTTAAATTTTTGACCTGTCATCTATGTACTATTCGGAATAAAATATTGAAATTTGGAACCTCCACATCATTGCATTCAGTTTTTATTCACAATTTGTATAGCGTCCCAACCTTTTTGGAATGTGGTTTGTACTTTATGAGACTAAATGGTATCTTTAAGTACAATGTACTGACTTGAAGGGCATAGTTATGCACAATCAAATCAAGTTTCAGAATAACAAATATTTTGTATCTACAAGGTTGTTTGTTCAGTTCAGTTCATTTTCTGTAACCGCTTCATCCTAATTAGGGTCGTGGGGAGGCTGGTGCCCATCCCAGCCAACTCAGGGCGAGGGCAGAGGACACCCTGGACAGCTCGCCAGGCCATCGCAGCCTACTCTTGTCGAAAGTCAGCAATGGTTCTTTTACATGTCTCACACCATAGACAGTGAGAGACATGGCTGGCCTTTGATAACCCAGTTAGCTGCACTGGGGGGGGGGGGGGGGGGACAGTAACAACCTTGTGGAGAGTGGGACTCAAACCCCCAACCTTTGGATCAGCGATCTGGCGCCTTATACCACTAGACCACCACTGCCAAGGTTGTTTGTATGTAGTGTAAACCACCTAATAAGAACTCGAAGCATATTAAATACTGTATTTTAATTCCAAGTTGTAAGGCAACAGAATAGGGAAAATGCCACGGTCGGTGAATACTTGTACCAGCCACTGTATATTTTTATTGCATTACGTGTGTAATATGAAGTTTTTCTTTTTTGTTGCAGAGCAGTTAGTTCTCGGTGCATACCGTGAACCAGCACAGTCTTGGGAAAAAGATTATGACCACTTCCTGCTTCCTCTACTTGATCCCCAGGAGCCTTGCTACATCCTATATCGCCTTGACTCCCGCAATGCACAGGGATATGAGTGGATCTTTCTTTCTTGGTCACCAGACCAGTCACCAGTATGTTACATTCAGCACATTTAAGTTGAAAATATCTTTTACTGTACATTAGTGAATATATCACACCACTGTATACTAAAGACTATTTTGATCGTATTGGTGAACACTAATTTTTATTTTGTGTGAACCTCATTTTAGACCAGACAGAAAATGCTGTATGCTGCCACTCGTGCGACACTGAAAAAAGAATTTGGTGGTGGGCATGTCAAAGATGAGCTCTTTGCCAATGTGGTGGTATGATTTTTTTGCATTATTTTAAGAGCATATCAAGTACAGAGACATAACATGACAAAGTGCCTTTGATGAATAATATTTGCCCAAAATTTCATATCTTAAAACCTGAGGTTAAGTTATGCAAGATCAGCACTTCGGCATCAAACCCCAACACTTATGAAACACCTATTCCAGATTTAGTCTCCCTTTGCTGGAAACCTATTTTCAAGACGTTCCACTAGATTTTTAAGCATAGCTGTGAAGATTTGATCATTTATTCAGAGTATTAGTGATGTCAGGCACGTATGCAAGGTGAAGATGCCTATGAGTCAGTGTTTCAGTTCATCCCAAGGATGTTCGGTGGAAATGATGTCAGGACTTTGTACAGTCTCTTCTTTCATATGAGGCAAGACATTTATTTATTTCGCTTGTTTTATGAACACTTTTGTCATGATGGAACAGATGTAGGACTTTTAGCTCCTGTTCAGGGAAATCTGAAAGCTACAGTATACAGTACAATACACAGAAGCTATTATGTCTCTATAACATTGTCGCAACAGCAAGGAGGATTCATATGGATGTGAGGGACGGATGTCCACCTACTATTGGTCATAGAGTGGTGTTTTTTGTTTTGTTTTTTTCTTCTTTTTCAAAGCACCTAACATAGAGCATAGTAGCTGCTATATTTTTAAATTAATGAGACAAGGAATTTACAAATAATTTGTTCATATTTTTATCCAATACAAATTATTACCAGCAATAACATGAGTACAAAGTAGACTATTGCAAATACTAATATTAATTAAAAATGTATTGTGTATACCAGTATCTCCTTTTTACTTTAATGACAGCGTACACTCAAGTCTCGATGAGTCTGTGAAAAAAAACCTGATCATCCATGTTAGATCAAATCCTCTGAATTATTTTATTTATTTATTTATTTTTACTGTAACCAGATTCAATATCTGGTATTTATTTCAGCGATTACTACAGTGAGCATAAGTACTGTATATGCCATACTACATAAGCAAATCATGCAATCTGAATGTGCTTCTATTTTGGGATTCTAAGTCATTATTCCCAGTGGATTATTCTTGAATCAAAAGATCATATATACCTGGCAAATTGTCTCAGCCACTCAAACAGGTGGCATCATCATTGTGACTCTTTACGTTGGAAAAATAAACCATAAATATTTTGCTCTAGTAGGTTTTTCTTGTGATTTTCATACTGTAGCCCAAGCTACCATTAGAAAGCATTGTTTCCTTTGGAGGGGTAATGGTGGCCTGCTGGTAAGGTGCCAGATTATGATTCGCAAGGTTGGGGATTCAAACCACACCGTCGGCGGTTGTCACTGCTGTCCCCCCATTGGAGCTAACTGGGTTAGCAACATCCAGCCATGTCTCTCACTGTCTATGGTAAAAGGAATGTAGAAGAACTGACTTTCGCCAAAGGTAGCTGCATAGCCCTCAGTGTATTTCTTCCCTTCGTTGGCCTGGTGGGCTGTCCAGGGCGTACTCTGCTGTAAGCTATATTTAAAAAAAAATTCACTTTTGGCCATGTCTCTCACTGTCTATGGTGAGAGGCATGTAAAAGAACCATTGCTGACTTTCGTAAAGAGTAGGCTGCAAAGTCGTCAGCGTGTTTCTGTCGCTTGCTAAAAAGGGTTGTGACAGGAAGGGCACCAGACGTTAAAATCTCTGCCAAATCAAAACGTGCGAATCAGATGATTCGCTGTGGCGACTCCCGAGTAAAAAGGGGAAAAAGCCAAAGGAAGACAGACATGCTAGTATTTATATTGTTTAAAAGACATTGCTTAAGCCAAGCTGGTGAATTGTAATTAGTATGAAACCTCAGAATTGTAAAGTTGCAGTCGGCATGTGGCATTTTGTCCATAAGGATCAGATCCGAAGCAGCTTTCACATGAGTGTTTTTTGCTTCCATCTACATTAGGAAGATGTTTGTCTTCAGGGTTATCTGCATCATGTATCATCAGTCTCCGGTCCTGCTCCTCTCACACTTGCTGAGCAGGAGCTCCAGAGAATCAAAACCACAGAGGTGAGAACTCTGGAGTTTTAAATTCAAACATACAAATTTAGACTTTATTACAGTTTCCCAATAAGTATATTTGAATTGTAATGTTTTGCATTTGATTATTACAGTGCAAAGTAAAGCAGGTGAGTAGCCATAAACTCCTCACCTGACCTCTTAAGTGGCATGTGTTCAGTTTGCGTGCTTTCTAGCGTGAAAAACAAGCCAGTACATGCATGGCATATACAAATACTCAATGTCATCATCATCATCATCATCTACACTTAATCTGGAGTTGGGTCGCGGTGGCATCAACCTAAGCAGTGAGGTCAGGACGTTCCTCTCACCAGCCTCTTCCTCCAACTCTTCCAAGGGGTCACCGAGGAATTCCAGACCAGCCAAGAGACATAATCATTCCTCATTTCAGACCCAGAGGGTGCATTTCACTCTTTTCTCAGTGAGAACCATGGCCTTGGTCTTCGAGGTGCTGATTCTCCTCCCAGTCATTTTTCACTCGGCCGCGAATCGCTCCAATGAAAGCCTTAGCTCCAAGGAGACCAAAAGGACAACATCATCTGCAAAGAGCAGGGACGAGATCTGATGGTCACCAAACCAGAACACATAAAAACTGCGGCTAGAAATTCGGTCCATAGAAATTATGAACAGATTTGGTGACAAGGGACAGCCTTAACAGACCCCAACCCTCACTGGAAACGCATTCAACCTGTTGTTACCAATGCGGACCAAGCTCTGACTTTGGTGATACAAATACCGAATAGCCCATAGCAACAGGTCCGGTACACTGTACTCCTAGAGTATGCCCCACAGGTTGGCCTGAGGAATACATTCAAAAGCCTTTTCTAAATCCACAAAACACATGTGAACAGATTGGGCAGACTCTCATGCCCCCTCTAGGATTCTGTAGAGCGAAAGAGTTGGTCAAGAGTGCCGCGGCCAGGACGAAAACCATATTGTTCCTCCTGAATCCAAGGTTCAACTATCGGTCGGATTCTCCTCTACAGTACCCCTGCATTGACTTTCCCGGCTAGGCAAGGAGTGTGATTCCATGGTAATTGAAACACACCCTCTGCTCCCCTTTTTAAAAAAAGGGAGACTACCACCCTAGTTTCCCAATCCAGAGGTACAGCCCCCAATGAACACATGATGTTCTGGAGACATGCCAACCAAAACAGTCCTACAACATCCAGAGCCCTCCCCTCAGATATTCAGGGCGGATCTTGTCCACCCCCCAAGCCCAACCACCGTGGAGCTTTTTGACTACCTCAGTGACCTCAGTTCTAGTGATGGGTGGACCCCAGGCTCTTCCTCCTCCACAGAGGACGTGAGGGTGGGATTGAGGAGGTCCTCAAAGTATTCCTGCCACCTCCCGACAACATCGCCATTTGAGATGAGTAGCTCCCCATTCCCACTGTAAAAAGTATTTGTGGAGAACCGCTTCCCCCTCCTGAGGTGTCAAATGGTGTTCCAGAACCTTTTTCAGGCCAACTGATATAATAATCGCTCTCCATGCCCTTACTAAACTCCTCCCATGCTTGAGATTTTGCCTTAACAACAGCTGAGGCTGCAGCACATTTGCTCTGACAGTACCTGTGTGCTGCCTTGGGGGTCCCACAGGCCAAAAAGACCCGATAGACCTCTTTTTTTCAGCTGGGCAGGCCCTTCACTGGAGGTGTCTACCACTGGGTTTAAGGGTTACCACCACAACAGGCACCGATGACCTTCTGGTCATAGCTATGGGCTGCCACCTGAGCAATGGAGGCACGAAACATGGCCCATTCGGATTCCATGTCACCAACCTTCTTCAGGATGAGGTTGTGGCTCTGCTGGAGGTCGGGGTTAAAGGTCCCTTTGACGGAAGACTCCACTAAACATTCCCAGGATACCCGAACCACATGCTTGAGCCTGCCAGGTCTGGAGGGTGGCCTCCTCCGGTATCGCAGTCAGCTCACTACCAGGTAGTGATCAGTTGACAGCTCTGCTCCTGTCTTCACCTGAGTGTCCAGAACATGTGGCCGCAAGTCCGGTGACACAACTACAAAGTCAATCATCAAACTGCGGCCTAGGGTGTCCTGGTGCCAAGTGTCTCTTATGAACACACTTATGTTCAAACATGGTGTTTGTAATGGACAACCCATGATGAGCACAGGAATCCAACAACGAAACACCATTCGGGTTCAGCCTGGATCATACCCTTCCAGGTCACACTATTCTTGACCACATGGGCTTTGAAATCTCCCAGGACAATAAGGGAGTCCCAACTCCTTCTAACACACCCCCTAAAGACTCCAAGAAAGGTGGGTGCTCTGAACTGACATGGGTATGTAAGCATAAACATCAGTCAGGACTCATCCCACGCCCAAAGGTGGAGGGAAGCTACTCTTTCGACAGCCAGGGAAAACTCCAATCTGCGGGCGCCAGGACAAGGATGCCCACACTGCCTAGCCGCTTCTCCCCATGAGCAACTCCAAAATGGAATAAGTTCCATCATCTCTTGAGATGGGTGGTTCAAGAGCCCAAGCTATGCGTTGAGTTGAGTCCGACTATATCTGGTCGATATCTCTCCAGCTCACGCACCAGTTCAGGCTCCTTCCCTGCCAGAGAGGTGATATTCCATGTCCCAAGATTCAGAGCCAGTAGCCAAGGATTGGTCCAACAGAACCCATGCCTTCGGCTGCTACCCAACTCACACTGCACTTGACCTCTATAGCACCTCCCACGTGGGTGGGTCCACGGGAGGGTGGACACATGTCTCCTTTTCGGGCTGGGCCCAGCCAGGCTCCGTGGACAGAAGCCCAACCACCAGATGCTCACCTTCGTGCCCCTCCCCCAGGCCTGGGTTGAGGGGGGAGGACCCCAGTGACCCACATCCAGGCAAGGGAAACTATGTTTTTTCATGTTTCCATAGGGGTCTTTGAACCACACTTTGTCTGGACCGTCACCTAGCTCACGTCTGATCTCGGAAGCCACTCCTAGAATCACCACCTTATCGTGGTGGACGGGTTTGTGTGTCCTCATGATCCTAGGCACTATGTTGTCGAGGGTATTATTCCCCTGTAGGGTCACCAAAGGCAAACAAATGTCTAATGTGTTTTGATTAAACACTTTATTTTAAGGACATTCCATCAATTTATTTACTTGCAAATTTCCCACTTTTCCATCTGGTTGACTATTGCTACAATAAGAAAATAAAAGTATTTCCACATTACAATGATTAGAGGAAACTGTATTTAAAATCAAATGCACATATTTACATGATGTATTTATTGTTTGCAACAAAGAAATCTTGTGCCAGGTGATGGTTTATTCAAGTACACTGATATAACTGAATTTCTACTGGGCAGATGTTCGGTCCAGTGTGCATGCTGTTGAATTAGTCTTTGCTTTTCTAATATTTTGAAGTGTTGAACTGAAATCTATATTTTCTCTTGCAAATAAGGTGCACTTTAAATTTAAATACAGTATCGTACAAGTCTCATATATTCATGAATAGAATGTTTCTAAATAGTGCACAACATTCTTTCAGATGTCATAATTTCATTAGACATCAGTGTGGAGACTCCCAAGTGATGCATAGACGTGACTATTAACCCTGAGATTGCAAGTTTGAATCCAGGTTAATGCCACAGATGTCCAAACCAGGAGTCTATGGGAGGGAGGGGACGGCATACATTCACTTTCCTGTCACTCACAGCCAGCCAATCATGGGTGTCTGTGAACTCATTCATATGAAGGGGCGGATAGCACTTTCCCTTTGAGTGTGTTATACCATCCTCGAA
The DNA here is from genome assembly GCA_024760905.1 of Plotosus lineatus. NCBI lineage: Eukaryota > Metazoa > Chordata > Actinopteri > Siluriformes > Plotosidae > Plotosus > Plotosus lineatus. Next base: position 26,562,703 of record CM045741.1, read on the forward strand.
TGCTCATGCGCCGCAGGTGGCTAGCATTGCATGTTCACATATGCTGTGTGTGTGTGTGTGTGTGTATGTGTGTCTCTGTGTTCTTCTACAGGTTATTACAGAGTTGTGTGTGGAAAATAAGCCTCAAACTTTACAGGGCCTGGCATTTCCATTACAGGCAGAGGCTAAACATGCTTTACATCAACTTACTAAGAAACTCATTAACTACATCCAGCTGGTGAGACACAGGCACAGCAGTACACTCATTTTGCATAGCAATGTTCACACATATTAGTGCAGTGGCTCCCAAACATTTAGGCAAATGAATCCAATTAGATATGAATTTGATATAACTCATTCATTCACTTACTCATTTGCCAACCCGTTTAATCCTATTACGTTTGCAGCGAGGCTGGAGGCACAGTTGACTTTGGGAAAAGGCAGGGCACACCCTGAACAGCTGGCCAGACCATCTCAGGGAAAAATCACACACAACCATTCAAACTCAGTTTCAAACCTGGGGCAATCTAAAATAGCCAATCGATCTAAAATATAATTTCATTTTAAACACATCCTTAAAGTAGATAAATACAGCAAATTAAACAGATTAAAAAATCATACCTGCTCATACCTGCTCACCTGAGCCTTCAGTGGGACTTAAGCTGCTTAATCCACATGTTAATACCACCACGATCACATCGCAATTATACAAACCATTAAGAATACACAAAAACATAAAATAACAAGGAGCATTGAAGACAGAGAGGCATTTCTCATATTTCTAATAGTAACTCTGAGCATTACAGAACTTTCACCGGCGTTTATCTGTGGAAGCTGCCGGTGCATTGGTGTTCAGCTAGAAAAGTAGAAAAGGGTAAACCTCACCTCCACTTCCTTTGCTTTTGGTGTCTAGCTTTTCTGGAAGAGTCCATAAAAGTGGATTTTTAAGAATGTCCAACCCCAAGTCAATGTCTCCTCCTCCGTCAGCCATTGTGTGCGTAAAAAATTCAAACCTAAATGTACTGCGTGCAGGTCACTACAGACTTTTCCTATTGTTTTTCTCTGACCAACCAATCAGAGCATGTAAAAATGCTGACGTTATTAAACCTGCTAGCTTGCCCTGTGATGCGAATCTGAAATCTGACTGGTTAGAGACAGTCCTATCGCTACTATAGTTTAAGTTATATCAGCCAGCACTGCTGATTCTGAAAGCCCTGAGCAGATTAGATTGGCATGGAAGCACATAGAAGCTGAAATCCGATTGAACCAAAAAAATCTAACATCTACATACACACTGGAAGCAGTGCAGCAAAAAATACTAGAATTTAAGTTATAAATGTAGGTCAGTAGGGCAGTGGTGGCCTGGTGGTAAGGTGCTAGATCACTGATCCCAAGCTTGCGGATTCAAGCCCCACTGTCAACGAGTTGTCCCTGCCCCCTAGTGCGGCTAACTGGGTTATCAAAGGATGGCCATGTCCTTTCTGTCTATGTCACTGTCTATGGTGTGAGGCTGTAAAAAAGGACCATTGTGGACTTTCGTCAAGCATCGGCTACATAGCCGTCAGCATGGTTCTTCCCTGCGATGGCCTGATGAGCTGTCCTCTGCCCTCGCCCAGAGTCGGCTGAGATGGGCACCAGCTTCCCTGTGACCCTAATTAGGATTAAGCGGTTCAGAAAATGAATGAATGTAAGTCAGTGCTTACGATAGTGTTTAAACCAGCGGAGAAGGCTTTGCTGGCCCTGAAGGCCCGTTTTGTGCTCATTGTCAGGACAGTTTAGTAAAATATCAGGTTTGGCCAGTACATTGGCTTTGGACCAGTTTTGTATAATTGTGTAATCCTAGAAACATTTCAAAATAATAGCACAAAGACATCTTCACAGTTGAAGGGAAATTAAAAATAAATTAGTAAACTAAATTAAATAAACAAAAGAGGAGTGTAACACACTGAGCAGCCCCTTAGACAAAGCTGTGGCCATCTTTAGTTGTGTTCGTGCCTCTACAGAAACAGCAAAATACATACCAGAGAAAGGTGGACTGTAAAAAAAACTACACTAAAAATAAGAAATGATGGCGTAAAAGTTCAGTGTTTATGTACCACCCTATCACTAAAGTACAATTACCTACTCAGATTGTGGATCGACTCAAGCAAGGCAAAAACAAAAACAATTGTGAAGTGTTTTATAAGTAATGTTTGTGTTCAAACGGGGTCAGGATTATTCTAATTATGACTGAGGACTAGCTACCTATTGTTATTTCTGACAGTTACCGTCCGATCATTATTGTGATTTAAGTTTCTTTAAGTTTAGCTTCTTATCAAATTCACATCAAAAGTTTGAGATGCTGAAGTAGTTAATAGCAATGACAGTATTTCCAGTTTATCAGCATTTAAGTTCTGTTACAGATCTATCTGTGCATATAGAACTGGCTCATCTTCCATGATAAAACATGGTCTACTTATAAATTAGGTATTGCCACAGACAAAAGCATAGACACCGACTAAACTCCTGTGAAATATTACCATGTCTGCTGTAATATATTTTCATTTTATGAAATTAATGTGTCTGTATGTACATGTGTGTGTGCGTTTGTGTATGTGTGTTATGACAGAGGCTGGACACTGAAAAAGAGACCATTGAGCTAGTGCACACTTGGCCTACAGAGATACATGATCTTCGCAGCAGGATCCCGACAGACACACCACGATATCACTTCTTCCTATATAAGCACTTGCATGAGGGAGTTTACCTAGAGTGTGTTGGTCAGTATCACTGTACTCTGTCTTCCCTCACTTTCTCTCAAATACCTATGCGTGCTAAGCAGGTGGCACAATTTTATTGGGATTTGCACCTACAGTCAACGTCGGCATCTGTAGTTAGCCTCTCATCTTAACTGGGAAAATAGCATCTCCTTTTTTTTTTTTTTTTTTTTTTTTTTACATATACTGTATTTTAACAGATGCTAATACTAAGAAATTTATCTATAAATCAAGCAACAATTTTGCCTTATAAACTAAACAAAGTATTGTGCTATGCCTGATAAGTTAAATGAAAACTAAATGTCTAGATTTTAGAAATGGGCACATGTTTTTGGTCTCAGATTGAAATAATTAGAGTCTGGTACATAATGTAAATGCAGTATTGTAATTTGTCATCTGGGTATAGACTGGGAGAGAATTAGAAAGCTTAATTTTGGTTAAACTGTATAAGATGTGAATGACAGTCTGAATGAGCAAATGCATTATAAGTATAATTTTCCTTTATTTCACATTTGTTTATTGGACGCACATCAGTGTTCATCTACTCAATGCCGGGCTACTGCTGCAGGGTTAAGGAAAGGATGCTGTATTCCAGCTGTAAGGGTCGACTGCTTGAAGAGGTGGAGCAGGACTACCATATAGCAGTTGTGAAAAAGGTACAATGGATACTGTACAAAATTTATTGCATATATGCTGTTTAACATGAAGGCCCTTTTATCTTATGTTCATATTTCTAAAGTGAGGATGACTGTATATATTACACTCAAATGTAGAAAAAAATATAATAATCAAGTCCGGTCTGGAAATACTTGCAAAGTGATTTTACCATACTAATTAAATCTACCGACTGGAAACAGTGATGATCTAAAATGTACGACCGACCGACCGACAGACAGACAGACAGACAGCAAGCACATATGTTTGTGTGTATGCGTGCTCGAGAAGAATGACGTACCAGACCTGTTGCTACCGACCATTCAGTCTCTGTATCACCTGAACCAAAGCTTGGTCCAAAACCAGTTGACTTTGTTTCCGGTGAGGGTTGAAGTCCGCCAAGGCTGTCCTTTATTACCGATTCTGTTCATAATTCTTATGGACAGAATTTCTAGGTGCAGCAGAGGCATTGAGAGGTTCTGGTTTGGTGGCCATCGGATCTCATCTCTGCTTTTTGCAGATGATGCTGTCCTCTTGGTTTCATCAATCCAGGACCTCCAGCTCTCATTGGAGCCAATCGTAGCCAAGTGCGAAGCGGCCGGGATGAGAATCAACACCTCTAAGTCTGAGGCCATGGTTCTCAGCCAAAAAAGGGTGGAAAGCACCCTCTGGGTCTGGAATGCGATTCTGCCGCAAATGGAGGAGTTTAAGTATCTCTGGCTCTTGTTCACGAGTGAGGGAAGGATGGAACGAAAGATTGACAGGCGGATTGCTGCAACCTCTGCTGTAAAGCAGAGCTTGTCCTGGTCCATTGTGTTAAAGAGGGAGCTGAGCCGCAAAGCAAACCTGTCAATTTACCAGCCGATGTTGCTCCAACCCTCACCTATGGTCACAAGCTTTTGGTAGTGACCAAAAAAACAACATCTCGGACACAAACGGCTGAAATGAGCCTCCTTCACTGGGTGGCAGGGCTCTCCTTTAGAAATATGGTGAGAAGCTCAGCCATCCGGGAGGAGCTTGGCGTAGAACTGCTTGCTCCTCCATGTTGAAGTGACTCGGGCATCTGGTTCGAATATCTCCCTGGTGTAGTGTTTCAGGCATGTTCAACTGGGAAGAGACCACGGGGGGACGACCTAGAACATGCTGGAGTGATTGCGTCTTTAGGCTGGTCTGGGAAAGCGACAGTGTCTCCCCGGAGGAGCTGGAGGAAGGGGATGGGGAGAGGGACTCCTGGAACTCACTGCTTATGCTGCTGCCAGCATGATCCGACCTCATATTAAGCGGCAGAAGATGATGATGGTGATGTTTTAAGCCATCAGTAAGAATTAAGTAACAAATTGAATAGTCAAATTGTCAACATGTCTGATAGAATAGAATCAACATTATCCTCAACAAGACCTACTCTGTGTGTGCATGCAGTTGTCTTGGGTCTTGTGTATGATGTAATTATGGATGTGATACTTTGTTTATTTAAAGTTTGTGGATAGACCACATTTCCTGATAACTACAGGGAAGAGTGATCCAGAGAGAACATTTCCTGTTTCCATATTATGGGAAGAGAAAAATAGCAAAAACACAATTCAGGCACCTTTTAGAACTCCATAATATGCACTCACACTCACACACACAAACACACACACACACACACACACACACACACACACACACACACACACACACACACACACTCTCACACACACACTCTCACACACTCACTCACTCACACACACACACACACACACACACACACACACTCACACACACACATACTCTCTCACACACACACACACACACACACACACACACACACACACACACACACACACACACACACACACACACACACACTCTCACACACTCACTCACACACTCACTCACACTCTCACACACTCACTCACACACACACACACACACACACACACACACACTCACACACACCTAAAACAATTAGGAAAAGCTGATTATCCTTAAGTGCATGTCTTTGGAGTGTGGGATGAAATCAGAGTATATGGAGGAAGCTGATGCAGACACAAGGAATGACACAAACAAAGAAATGCCCAAGCCTGGGACTCGGACCCAGCACCTCCTTGCTGTGAGGCAGACATGCTAACCACTATTCTAACATGCCACCCCTAATGCTAATAAATATAAATATAACTTTGAAAATTATGAGATGTATTTAAAAGTACCAAAAGAAAAGTATTAAATGTGTGTGTGTGTGTGTGTGTGTGTGTGTGTGTGTGTGTGTGTGTGTGTGTGTGTGTGTGTGTGTGTGTGTGTGTGTGTGTGTGTGTAGTTGGAAATAGGCACTGGGGATGAGTTGACGGAGCAGTACTTGTATGATGAGATCCATCCTAAGCAGCATGCACACAAGGAGGCATTCGCTAAACCTCGTGGTCCTGCAGGGAAAAGAGGAAATAAAAGGCTGATTAAAGGAATGGGAGGGAATGGTTTGAGCAGCTAGAGAGGAAGAAAACAGGTTCCTGCTCATCTCTCCAAGAATCTGAGGATTGTGTAAGGCATGACCGGATGAAAAACATTAAAATATGATCTCCAGTTGTTTTTATTTGTATTAACTATGAAACTTTTTTACTTTATTAGCTTGGGTTTCTTAAGTTACATTTATTTTATTTAAATGTGTGGACACTCTCATTACATGAAAAATGGAAACTCATCAATTAATTCTGTATGTTTAAAGACTACCATTACCTGACATGTGAAAAAGTCATACAATGAGGACTGATGTTCCAGTTGTAATTTTAGAACTATATTTTATGATTGATTATTTGGAACTAATTTGATTTACCATAATCACTGAAAGCCTGACTGTGTAATTATATAACTTCAGTGGCATTCATGTAAATCTTTCTTACAGTTTTGTTTCAACAAGTTGTGCAAGTAGCTGTTGATAATGAAAAAAATACCTGAGAATAAACTGCTTTTATGAATGTCATAATTAATAATTTCCAAAAATTGAGAACAGCAAGGGTATAGTTTTTCTCCTTCTGTTATACTGTCTACCTGATTCCGGTGGAATATACTTATCTGTATTTGCCTGATACTGGTTCCCCATGCTTGGGTCAGAGGTCAGAGGTTTAAAACATCTGGTATGATGCTGTTTACAAACAGATTCTTAATCTCTAAATGGTGATCCCCCCCCATGATCTCAAAACCTGTGATATGCTATAAAAAATGAAGCCCTGTAAAAATATTGACTGTCCATCTCCAATCAATCAACTGTTATTGTGTTATCATCTGCCATTTGTAAGACTTTCCAACCACAGTTACATGATTATAAAGCATTTTTTTCAAAAATCTACGGAAAGTCTGTTTAACAAAAATTAACATTTACTACAATTAATTTTTTTTTTTCCTTTGGCTTTCTCTTTCTTTTTTGTCCTGCTACCTGAAGACAAACCTTTCAATTGAAAAATGTTAATACAGTGATCCTCGCTACTACTTCGAGCTTCAGTTACTGCGGCTTCAGTGCATCGCGAGTTTTTCAAAAATATTCATTGAAAATTTTTAAAAATAAGGAAATTAGGGAAAAGTTTAGGGAAATGCCGCAGAACAAGGCCAATTATGCAAAAAAAAAAAAAAAACAAACAAACAAAAAAACCAGCCCAAAACCCCCCAACAGAACTACTTACATTTTTATGTGAAGTGCACATCTGAATGTGTACGTGCGCATGTCTGTATGTATGTGCGTGTATTCATATTTTATCTATATCTTATGCATTATTTTTGAATGTTTAATTATGAGCATTTATAGCATTGAATATATATTTATTGAAATTATATACACATATAAAGTGGTATGAAAAAGTATCTGAACCTTTTGGAATTTCTCACATTTCTGCATAAAATCACCATCAAATGTGATCTGATCTTTGTCAAAATCACACAGATGAAAAAACAGTGTCTGCTTTAACTAAAACCACCCAAACATTTATAGGTTTTCATATTTTAATGAGGATAGCATGCAAACAATGACAGAAAGTGGAGGAATAAGTAACTGAACCCGCTGCCTAAGGAGACTTAAAGAGCAATTGAAACCATTTTTACCAAACAATTTAAGTCAGGTGTGTGTCCAATCATTGTTGAGTGGCTTAAAGCTGCCCTGCCCACTATAAAACACACACCTGGTAAGAATTGTCTTGATGAGAAGCATTGTCTGATGTGCACCATGGCTCACTCAAAAGAGCTGTCTGAAGACCTGCGATCAAGAATTGTTGATTTGTATAAAGCTGTTAAAGGATACAAAATCATCTCTGAAAGTCTGGATGTTCATCAATCGACAGTCAGAGAAGTTGTCTACAAATGGAGAGAGTTTGGCACTGTTGCTTCTCTCCCAAGGAGTGGCCGTCCACCAAAGATGACGCCAAGAGTTCAGCGCAGAATACTCAGAGAGGTAAAAAAAAAAAACCTAGAGTGTCTGCTAAAGACTTACAGAAATCACTGGTACAGTCCAATATCTCTGTGCACACATCAACTATATGTAAAACAATGGCCAAGAATGGTGTTCATGGGAGGACTCCAAGGAGGAAGCCACTGCTGTCTAAAAAAACATTGTTGCTCGTTTAATGTTCGCAAAAAGGCACTTGGACACTCCACAGAAGTTTTGGCAAAATATTTTGTGGACTGATGAAACCAAAATTTAATTGTTTGGGAGGAACACACAACGTCATGTGTGGAGGAAAAATGGAACAGCTCACCAACATTAACACCTCATCCCCACCGTGAAGCATGGTGGAGGGTGCATCATGGTTTGGGGCTGTTTTGCTGCCTCGGGGCCTGGACAACTTGCAATCATTAATGGAAAAATGAATTCAAAAGTTTATCAGGATGTTTTGCAGGAAAACCTGAGGCCGTCTGTCAGACAGTTGAAGCTAAAAAAGATGATGGATGCTGCAAGAAGACAATAATCCAAAACACAGAAGTAAATCAACTTCAGAATGGTTTCAGAAGAACAAAATGCACATTCTGGAGTAGCCAAGTCAAAGTCCAGACTTGAACCCCATTGAAATGCTGTGGCATGACCTCAAGACAGCGATTCATGCCAGACATCCCAGGAATCTGACTGAACTACAGCAGTTTTGTAAAGAAGAATGGACCAAGATTAGTCCTGATCGATGTGCCAGACTGATCTGCAGCTACAGGAAACGTCCCGGGGGGGCACAAAATATTAAATGTGATGGTTCATTTACTTATTCCTCCCCCTTCTATCATTGTTTGCATGCTCTCCTCATTAAAATATGAAAACCTATAAATGTTTGGATGGTTTTAGTTAAAGCAGACACTGTTTTTTCATCTGTGTGATTTTGACAAAGATCAGATCACATCTGATGGTGATTTTATGCAGAAATGTGAGAAATTCCAAAAGGTTCAGATACTTTTTCATACCACTGTACGTATACATCAGTTGGGGGGGGGGGGGGGGTTCCAATATTACTTCTCAGAAATCTGCGGTCATGGGGGAGGGTTTTCCTGTATTAAGCTACTACCAGTGCATAATCTTTAAGTATTTGACATAGTTGGCTTGTCACTGTGTATAATGGATCACCAAGTCCAAGGCACAAAAAGTACAGAAAACATGCTAATAGTTATTTCAATAAAATTAACGAAGAAATTCCCTCATGCCTCATTAGGCCTGAGGAGAATACAGTGCTCAGGTTTGTAATCTGCGGTGTCCTCGTTTTATTTAATGATTCTTCAGACTCTGTAGACATTTACTAGGGTAAGGCAACACAGGATTGGCCGTGTAGTTAACATTGGATAGGATAGTTACAGTGTCACTATCAGAAGAGGCATGGCTACTTACAAAGCATGCCCTCTTTGTCAGGGCTCTAATTTCTACATGTGCTGCTCGATTCACAGACATAAAAGAAATTAAGGTTTTCTCACTTGTAGCTAACAGGGAGTTTCAAGTTCATGACCTCCAGATGATAAGACTAGTAATCCAGTCATATATGCTTCATAAGACAGAACTGATTACACCTCACTTCTACCAGCCCAGAAAATTATTCATTCATTCATTCATCGTCTTCCGCTATTATTCATTCATTCTTCATCGTCTTCCGCTTCTTCCAGGGTCGGGTCGCGGGGGCAGCAACCTAAGCAAAGAGGCCCAGGCAACCCTCTCCCCAGCCACTTCCTCCAGCTCTTCCGGGGGGACATCCCTGAAACACCACACCAGGGAGGCATTCAAGAGGCATTCTAATCAGATGCCTGAGCCACCTCAACTGGCCTCTCTCAATGTGGAGAAGCAGCGGATCTACTCCGAGCTCTCCCCGGATGGTAGAGCTTCCCACTTTATCTTTAAGGGATCTTTAAGGGAGCTTCCCACTTTATCTTTAAGCCCTGCCACTCGGCCAAGGAAGCTCATTTCAGCCGCTTGTATACCGATCTTGTTTTTTCGGTCACTACCCAACGCTCCTGACCAATAGTGAGGGTTGGAACGTAGATTGACTGGTAAATTGAGAACTTTTCCTTGTGGCTCAGCTCCTTCTTCACCACGACGGACTGGAACAGGCTCCGTTTAATAGCAGAGGCTGCAGCAATCCATCTGTCAATCTCACGCTCCATCCTTCCTTCACTCGTGAATAAGACACCAAGATACTTAAATTCCTCCACATGGAGCAGGACCTCATTCCCAACCCGGAGGGTGCATTCCACCCTTATCCGGCTGAGAACCATGGCCTTGGACTCGGAGGTGTTGATTTTCATCCCGACCGCTTCGCACTCAACTGCGAATTGCTCCAATGAGAGCTGGACGTCCTGGCCTCATGAAGCCAAAAGGACAACATCATCCGCAAAAAGCAGAGACGAGATTCGATGGCCACCAAACCAGAACCCCTCAACGTCTCGGCTGCGCCTAGAAATTCTGTCCATAAAAATTATGAACATAATTGGTGACAAAGTACAGCCTTGGCGGACTCCAACCCTCACTGGAAACGAATTCGTCCTGTTGTTACCAATACGGACCAAACTCTCGCTCCGGTGATACAGCGATCGAATGGCCCGTAGCAACAGGTCAGGACCACCATACTCACAGAGCACAGGCAAACTCACAGGCAAACTCCCATGCCCCCCTCCAAGATTCTGTGGAGTGTATAGAGTTGGTCACAAGTGCTACGGCCAGGACGAAAACCACATTGTTCCTCCTGAATCCGAGGTTCGACTATCAGTTGGATCCTCTTCTCCAGTACCACTGCATTGACCTTCCTGGGTAGGCTGAGGAGTGTGATTCCCCAGCAATTGGAACCCACCCTCCAGTCCCCCTTTCTACAAAGGGGGACTCCCACCCCGGATTGCCAATCCAGAGGTACAGCCCCGATGACCCCGCTATGTTGCAGAGCCCCTGGGGGAGGGGCTTGAAGGCAAGTGCTTGGCGGTCAGGCTTCTGCCCATGGAGCTCGGCCGGGCCCAGCCCGAAAAGGTGACATGGGTCCACCTTCCCATGGACTCACCACCTGTGGGACGGGTCATAGGGGTCGGGTGCAATGTGAGTTGGGTGGCAGCTGAAGGCATGGGTTCTGTCAGACCGATTCTCGGTTACTGACTCTGACTCTTGGGACATGGAATGTCACCTCTCTGGCGGGAACGAGCCTGAGCTGGCATGTGAGGTGGAGAGATACCGATAGATACAGACGCTCCCCGACTTACGTTCATTCGTTTTACATTTTTTCGATTTTGCGGGGTTGTTTTTTCAAAAAAAAAAAAAAAAAGTCAAATTTTGAGTTTAGACGTACCTACGTAAAACGCTAACGTTTTGTCAGATGCCCTTCCTGTCACAACCCTTTAGCAAGGGCGCTGACGGCTTTGCAGCCTACATTTTACAAAAGTCAGCAATTGTTCTTTTACATGCCTCTCACCATAGACAGAGTGACATGGCTCGCCTTTGATAACCCAGTTCGCTGTGCTGGGGTATATATATCAGTTTTATATATATATATATATATATATATATATATATATATATATATATATATATATATATATATATAAAATCATATTAGTTAATCAAATATATATATAAATAAATAAAATAATATATATATATCAGTTATATAGCGTGTTACCCTTGTGTTAACACGTCGTCTCTGTGATCTTTGTGTTTACACTGTTTTGCAGACTTTTGTAACCCTAAGCAAATATGGTTGGTCAGAAGTGTAAGCCTACTAGCATGGGTGCAAGTCTCATACACAGAGATGAATTAACTATCTGCTCCGATCGGCGCAATCTACCATGCATACTCAGTTAAGCAAAGGGAGTTGTAAAATGAATGAAAACCCGAATCCAGAAAAGAAAGAGAACTCTCCGCTCTGCTGGTGATTCACATCAGTGCAGGCTGAGGAGTAAACGAGTATTCAACGGCGCCCTTGCTCACTTGAAAGACCAGAAGTCCGTATAACCCACGCTTTGTGTCAAGCACAAGCAAGTACTTTCGGTGTTGAGCACCTCACATATTGAAAGCATTGATTGGCTGTTTTGAGCTTCATGTAAAGTGACTCGCCTCAGCTTCATGTAATGTGACTCGGTTCAGCTTCATGTAAAGTTACCATCCATCGACCATCGGAACCATTTACAAGCAGAAAGATCGCATCACAGAGAATGTTAAAGGTTATATTTGATACTGTATTTGATATTTGATGAGTGAATTTGATTAAAATTTATCTATTTGAAATTATTTTGTTGAATTTAATTTATTTGAAATTCAGTTCATTTTCTGTAACCACATAATCCTAATTAGGGTCGCGGGGAGGCTGGCGCCCATCACAGCCAACTTCGGGCGAGGGCAGAGTACAGCCTGGACAGCTCGCCAGGCCATTGCAGGGCGGAAACACGCCGATGGCTTTGTAGCCTACTCTTGTCGAAAGTCAGCAATGGTTCTTTTACATGCCTCTCACCATAGACAGTGAGAGACATGGCCCGCCTTTGATAACCCAGTTAGCTGCACTGGGGAGGACAGTGACAACCTTGTGGAGAGTGGGACTCGAACCCCCAACCTTTGGATCAGAGATCCAGTGCCCTATACCACTAGACCACCACTGCCCCTTATTTGAAATTAATGTTGATATTATTTGATATATTTGATATTATTTTACAATGTTATGTTTATAATAATTGATTTAGGGGTGTTTTATGAGATACGGTTATGGTATTTATGGATGTATCATACAGTATGAATGTCATACGTCACTAGAACATACAGTAACAACTTACGTTCATTTTCAACTTTCGTTCAGCCGTCCGGAACCAAACAAAAACGTAAGTTGGGGAGCATCTGTATAGTCAGGCTCAACTCAACACATTGCTTGGGCTCTGGAACCACCCGTCTCGAGAGAGGCTGGACCTTATTCCATTCTGGAGTTGCTCATGGGGAGAGGCGGCGAGCTGGTGTGGGCATTCTTGTTTCCCCCCCCCCCATCTCGGTGCCCAAACGTTGGGGGTTCTTCCCGGTCGATGAAAGGGTAGCTTCCCTCCGCCTTCGGGTGGGGGCACGTGTTCTGACTGTTATTTGTGCTTATGCACCAAATGACAGTTCAGAGTACTCACCCTTCTTGGAGACTTTAGGGGGTGTGTTGGAACATGCTCCCTCGGGAGACTCACTTGTTGTCTTGGGAGACTTCACACCCATGTGGGCAATGATAGTGTGACCTGGAAGGGTGTGATCGGCCCAGAAAATCTCAGTTAAATGAATAGACTGATTTAAGATATACCACCACCTATTACAGTTTCAGGCTTATATACACCTGACAATGTGGAATGCAGCCGGGGGGGGCACAAGCCAGTGTCTCTCCCTCACGCCGGTCCCAAGCCCGGATAAATGCAGAGGGTTGCGTCAGGAAGGGCATCCGGAGTAAAACAAATGCCAAATAAAATATGCGAATCACAAGAAAGAATGACATACCGGATCGGTCGAGGCCCGGGTTAACAACGACCGCCATCAGTGCTGTCAACCAACAGGGTGCTGATGGAAATTGGACTACTGTTGGTCGAAGACGTCGAAGAAGGAGAGGCGGGAGGCGTGTCCGTTGCCAGAGAGAGAAGAGGAAAGGCATGAGTCTAGGACTGAAAGTAGGGACTTTGAATGTTGGAACGATGGCAGGAAAAGGTAGAGAACTGGCTGACATGATGCAGCGGAGGAAGGTGGACATCATGTGTGTCCAGGAGACCAGGTGGAAAGGTAGCAAGGCTAGAAGCTTAGGAGCGGGGTTTAAGCTGTTTTTCATGGTGTGGATGGGAAGAGAAATGGAGTCGGAGTCATCTTGAAGGAGGAGTTTGTCAGGAATGTTCTAGAAGTGAAAAGAGTGTCAGACAGAGTGATGAGTCTCAAGTTAGAAATTGAAGGTGTGATGTTCAATGTGGTTAGCGCTTATGCCCCACAGACAGGATGTGAGCGAGAAGAGAAGGAGAGATTCTGGAGTGAGTTAGATGAAGTGATGTAGAGTACCCCCAGAGGTGAAAGAGTGGTCATTGGGGCAGACTTCAATGGACATGTTGGTGCAGGAAACAGAGGGGACGAGGAAGTGATGGGTAGGTTTGGTATCCAGGACAGGAACGCAGAAGGACAGATGTTGGTAGATTTTGCAAAAAGGATGAAAATGGCTGTGGTGAATACTTTCTTCCAGAAGAGAGAGGAGCATAGGGTGACTTATAAAAGTGGAGGTAGGAGCACACAGGTAGACTACATCTTGTGCAGACGATGTAATTTAAAGGAAGTCAGCGACTGCAAAGTAGTAGCGGGTGAGAGTGTTGCCAAACAGCATAGGATGGTGGTGTGCAGGATGATGCTGATGGTGAGGAAGGTGAAGAAGGCAAAGGTAGAGCAGAAGACAAAGTGGTGGAAGCTGAAAAAGGAAGAGTGTCGAGTTGTCTTCAAAGAGGAGTTGAAACAGGCTTTGGGTGGTCAGGAAGTGCTTCCAGATGACTGGACAACGACAGCTAATGTGATCAGGGAGACAGGTAGGAGAATACCTGGTGTGTCATCTGGAAGGAAAGTAGATAAGGAGACATGGTGGTGGAATGAGGAAGTGCAGGAGTGTGTACAAAGGAAGAGGTTAGCTAAGAAGAAGTGGGACATTGAGAAAACCGAAGAGAGTAAACAGGAGTACAGGGAGACACAGCGTAAGGCGAAGGTAGCGGTGTCAAAGGCCAAACAGAGCGCATATGATGACTTGTATGCTTGGTTGGAAAGTAAAGAGGGAGAAAATGATTTATACAGGTTGGCACAGCAGAGAAATAGAGATGGGCAGCAAGTTAGATTGATAAAGGACAGAGAGGAAAATGTATTGACTGATGACAGAAGTGTGCTGGGAAGATGGAAAGAGTACTTTGAAGAGCTGATGAATGAGGAAAATGAGAGAGAAAAAAAGAGTTGAAGAGGTGACTTTTGAGGACCAGGAAGTAGCAAAGATTAGTAAGGGTGAAGTGAGGAGGGCATTGAAGAGGATGAAGAATGGAAAGGCAGTTGGTCCTGATGACATACCGGTGGAGGTATGGAAGTGTCTAGGAGAGGTAGCAGTAGATTTTCTGACAAGAACATTCAACAAGGTCTTAGAGAGTGAGAGGATGCCAGAGGAATGGAGAAGTGTGCTGGTGCCCATTTTTAAGAACAAGGGAGACATGCAGAGTTGTGGCAACTACAGAGGGATAAAGTTGATGAGCCATACGATGAAGTTATGGGAAAGAATAGTGGAAGCTCGACTAAGGGCAGAGGTCAGCATTTGTGAACAACAGTTTCGTTTCATGCCAAGAAAGAGCACCACAGATGGCAGTGTTTTCCTTGAGGATGTTAATGGAGAAGTACAGAGAAGGTCAAATGGAGCTGCATTGTGCCTTTGTGGATCTGGAGAAAGCATATGACAGGGTGCCGAGGAAGAACTGTGGTATTGCATGAGGAAGTCTGGAGTGACAGAGAAGTATGTTAGAGTGGTGCAGGACATGTATGAGAGATGTAAGACAGTGGTGAGGTGTGCTGTCGGTGTGACAGAAGAGTTCAAGGTGGAGGTGGGACTGCATCAAGGGTCAGCTCTCAGCACCTTCTTGTTTGCTATGGTGATGGACAGGCTGACAGACGAGGTTAGACAAGATTCCCCATGGACTATGCTGTTTGCAGATGACATTGTGATCTGTAGTGAGAGCAGAGAACAAGTGCAGGAAAACTAGAGAGGTGGAGGTATGCCCTGGAAAAGAGGGGAATGAAGATTAGCCTCAGTAAGACAGAATACATGTGCATGAATGACAAGGACCCAAGAGGAACGGTGAGGTTACAGGGAGCAGAGATAAGAAAAGGTGGAGGATTTTAAGTACTTAGGCTCAACAATCCAGATCAATGGAGAGTGTGGAAAAGAGGTGAAGAAGCGTGTGCAGGCAGGTTGGAATGGTTGGAGAAAAGTGTCCGGTGTGATGTGTGATAGGAGGGTATCGGCAAGAATGAAAGGAAAAGTGTACAAGACGATGATGAGGCCAACGATGTTGTATGGTTTAGAAACAGTGGCCCTGGGGAAAAGACAGGAGGCAGAGCTGGAGGTCGCAGAGATGAAAATGTTGGGGTTCTCTTTGGGAGTAACGAGGATGGATAGGATTAGGAATGAGCACATCAGAGGGACAGCACATGTCAGATGTTTTGGAGACAAAGTCAGAGAGGCTAGATTGAGATGGTTTGGACATGTACAGAGGAGGGATAGTGAATATATTAGTAATAGGATGCTGAGCCTGGAACTACCAAGCAGAAGGCCTAGAGGAAGACCAAAGAGAAGATTTATGGATGTGGTGAAGGAGGACATGAAGGTCGTTGGTGTAAGAGAAGAAGATGCAAAGGATAGGGTGAGATGGAGGCAGATGGTTCGCTGTGGCGACCCCCGAAGGGAAAAGCCAAAAGGAAAAGAAGATACACCTGACAATGTGGAATGAGCTTTTGGAAATGTTTTTGGAACACAAAAAAGAATGGGAACCATACAGCTACTATATGTCCGAAAGTTTGTTGAAACCTGATCATCACTCTTATATGTGACTCTTTCTCAAGCTGTTGACACAAAAATTGGAAGTACTGTACACTCCAGTAAAGGAAATTTTGTGTTGCACTTAGCCCAAGCCTGCAGAAAAAGCCTTAATCTGTGCAACACTCAAGCTCAGCAACGAAATGCTTTGCCAAAGTTCATGTAGCAGAACACGATTAGCCCGCATAGACTCTAACCTCAACTCCAGTTAACACATTTATGCTGATTTCATCCCAGGCCTTCTCATTGACATTACTGCCCAGCCTCACAAAGTGGCAGAATGGGTGGAAATTCCCACAGTTGCAATCTGACTGAAAACCTTCCAGAAGAGTTCAGGCTGTTATAATGACAAAGAGTGAGGGAAACTATGGATTGTAGGTTTAACAAACAATTAATTTGGCGCACAGATATGTATAAGGCACTGAAGTGCAATGTTTTAATTGAAAAATACCACTGTTGTTGAATATATGTTCAACGAAATGATAGAAAAGTTCCAATGCATACCAATTTATAAAACCTGCTCTATGCTCATATTCAACACAAACCTCAATTTACAATACTGTACAGTAAACAACTGCAGTTCTCGGCTTTAGGAAAACACTGCAAAACTCCTTCTCACAAAATATCCCGCTAGGGGGCGTAAACACAGCCACATCTCCAGACATACGGTGCCCCTCGTCGAGTCTTGTTCGAGTCTTGACTCTAGGGGGCGTAAAATCCCAACTTATCCTAAATTGTAAAAAATAAACAACATTTACAGATGTTACACTGCAGCTGGCGCTGTGGATCTTCAGAAGCAGCTACACATTACTGTAGTTCTCTCTGGATCTACACGACTGTAATACAGTTGATGTTTAGGCTCTACATTAGTTAGTTTAATGAGTGTATTTGTTTAATTATTTAATCATAAGGTGATTACTGTATATTCTGTATTCATGGTTCTCCAGGGTTTAAAATCACGTCAACGTGTATGAGTGGTTTAACTCAGTGTGAGGACTGAGTCAGTGCAAAGCTAGAATGATGTGTATTTCACTCTCACTCTCTCGTTCACACACACACACACACACTCTCTCTCTCTCACTCTCTCTCTCACTCTCTCTCTATCGATCTAGCTCTCTCTCTCTCTCACACACACACACACACACACACACACACACACTCTCTCTCTCTATCGATCTAGCTCTCTCTCTCACACACACACACACACACACACACACACACACTCTCGCTCACATACACACGCACTCTCTCTCTCTATCGATCTAGCTGTCTCTCTCTCTATCTATCTATCGATCTAGCTGTCTCTCTCTCTCTCTCTCTCTCTCTCACACACACACACACACACACACACACACTCTCACTCTCTATCGAGCTAGCTCTCTCTCTCTCCCACACACACACACACACACACACACACACACACACTCTCTCTCTCTCTCTCTATCGATCTAGCTCTCTCTCACACACACACACACACACACACACACACTCTCTCTCTCTCTATCGATCTAGCTCTCTCTCACACACACACACACACACACACACACACACACACACACACACACACACTATATCGATCTAGCGCTCTCTCTCTCTCTCTCTCACACACACACACACACACACTCTCTCTCTCTATCTATCTCTCTCACATACACACGCACTCTCTCACACACTCACTCTCTCTCTCTCACACACACACGCTCTCTCTCTCTCACACACGCACTCACTCTCTCTCTCACACACACACACAGACACACACTCTATCTCTCTCACATACACACGCACTCTCTCACACACTCACACACACACACACTCTCTCTCTCACATACACGCTCTCTCTCTCACACACACACACACTCTTTCTCTCTCTCACACACACACACACTCTTTCTCTCTCTCACACACACACAGACACACACACACACACTCTCTCTCTCTCTCTCTCTCACACACACACACACACACACACACACACTCACTCTCTCTCTCACACACACACACTCCCCCCAATACCACTGTAATAAAAGTAGAGAAACAGCTGGCACAATAAAGATAATGTTTTTTTATTGTTTATACATGTTCTAAAATGATTTTTTTTCATCACATGGCGCTACTTTATGCTAATCGACAGCACAGAATAAACAATCTTAGAATTAAAGTTACCATAAAATATTAACCTTAAACCTCACAAAGAAGAATCGTACGTCATCATGTTAAGTGCTATATAATTAATAAAAGATTAATAAAGGTTATAAATACGAACGAACAAAGGAAAAAGAACCTGTGAGTCATCTGAAGGACTCGACTCTTCTTAATGAGTAGCTCCGATTGGTCCGATTCATGGGAATCATTTCGAATTCCAGTTGCAAGTCAACAGCACCAAAGCTGCCAATTGGCTGGAGTTATCAAAGCGTGGGCGTGGCTTTAGAGAAACTACAAGCATGGGGATTGGTCTGAGTCCCTGGACCGCCCAGTTTTTCCTGGAAAGTTCTTAGAATGCTTTCACGAGAAGCTCCTTGAAAAGGTTTTGTCGCTCTGCAGTGCTGGGGAATTAAAACACACAATAGTTTGCAAATAAGATTTATTTCTTTGAACGCATCCCTGAATCTCTTGATCTGATTCGTGCTTAAAACGGGTTTGAACGATGTGCCTGATGAAACTGGGTAAAACTGCCAGCTAGACTGGGAATGAGCGGGTGCATGAATTTGAGAGAAAGTCACCGATGACGTCAGAGGCGCGGAACACACGCGCTGATTCGGAGAAAAGTCGTTCCAGGAACTCAGGCGGAATCAGCACACCAAAGCCCACAGTTGTCGGCTACACGCTTTTAGTCTGACAACCAGCTGAGACACCAGACATTAGTGCAAATCGTGCCGGATGTCGGTTCAGACACATTTTGGCTCCTGTGTTGTTTATTTATAACGCCGGGCGATTTCCCCCCGCAGGGACCGTGAGCGCGACACTGTCGGAGAGACTCGACCGGAGAGGGGGTTCGATCGCACCGGGTCCCAACAAGCAGAAACGGTTAACGAAGCCGACAGCCTTCACTCGTACCATGATCCTGTGCGTTCAAGGGTGAGTTCGGATAGATCCGTGAGAATCACAGTGTTTTTATTATTATTATTATTATTATTAATACCCAATATTACTCTTCACCTGCGATCTGTTCATATTAACACAGAGTCGGGGGCTTAATCATATACACAATTCATCATTTTATACATAATTCATTTTATACATAATTCATTTTATACACAATTCATCATTTTATACATAATTCATTTTATACATAATTCATTTTATACATAATTCATTTTATACACAATTCATCATTTTATACACAATTCATCATTATAAACATAATTTCAGGTTTCATTTGGGTTGGGACATCAACAAAACTAACTCAATCTTTCAAACAAATCGATTTAAACACAAGGTTCTACTGTATGGTTCTACTGTATGGTTCTACTGTATGGTTCTATTGGATTTTACCCAGTCCTCCTGCTATAGTGTTTTCTTTCAAAACCTAGAGCCAGCCTTGGTTATTATGTGTGTGGATTCGAACCCTTCATTCTCCCCGATACTGTATTAACTCAGTAGTCAGAACAAAAAGGATTCCTTGGCGCTATGATCTCCGACCAAATAGAAATCCTTCCATTTGTAAAAACTGCAGTGGATATAGTTGTGAATAAAACCCATTGCGCTCCAGTGTGTGTGTGTGTGTGTGTGTGTGTGTGTGTTTTCAAAGAAATATTTAGACTGCTTGTTCTTTTGTAGTGTTCTTGTTTTTTCTTATTTTTTAAGTTTACTTCTTTCTGACTTCTGTCTGTGGTTGATGTGGACATGTTGAGCCAGCCAGATTACCATTGCCGGCCTTTTCGACAATGTGTTTTGTGTTTATTTTTGTCCCAGGCCCAGACCCCTGCTAGGAGACTCACAGTCTCGGGTGGTTCCTCTGGTTTCAGTCCTCTCTTCCTCATCAGCACATTACCTTCACAGCACCCCTAAGTTCTGGGAATCCAGCAAAGACCTGTGCGCTCTCAGCAGCAACTTCTGTTACCTCGATGCCTCAGGTAAACTGTTACTCATAGGAAATGGACATAATGGCAGTTACACAGGAAACGCTGTTGCACACAGCTGGGTTGTGATTTGGGCTTGTTGAGTCATGAAAACTGTGGTCTTAAGAATTTCCTTCAAAAATTTCTATATATTAATTTTCCTGATGCTTTTTCAAGAGCAATTTACAAAGCTTGGCACAGTGCACACACACACACACACACACACACACACACACACACACACACAAATAAAATAAAGCTGCAAGCAGCAATTCTGGGGCCCAAGCACCAATTAGCTCATTTTCATGGGGTTTTGAAATTACACAGAAATAAGTAGAACGCTTTCCATGAAGTTGATTTGATGGATTTAAACATATTTTATTAATTGAAGAAAGGGATTGGGCATAAGTTAT
This sequence comes from Plotosus lineatus, assembly GCA_024760905.1. Lineage (NCBI taxonomy): Eukaryota > Metazoa > Chordata > Actinopteri > Siluriformes > Plotosidae > Plotosus > Plotosus lineatus. Next base: position 26,583,567 of record CM045741.1, read on the forward strand.
TCAACTTGGTGAAGCCCTCTCTGCACACAGGGAAGAAACACACTGACTGCTATGCAGCTTACTCTTGTTGAAAGTCAGCAAGGGTTCTTTTACATCTTCACACTGTAGACAGTGAGAGACATGGCCGGCCTTTGATAACTCAGTTAGTTGCACTGGATGGGGGGGCTTGAACTCCCAACCTTAGGATCAGTGATCCAACACCTTTTATCACCAGACCACCACTATGCTACATAAAGTTTTGTGTTGAGCTTGCCAGTAGATCAGAAGCATATGGGAATTAAAAAAAAAAAAAAAAAAAAAGGATTATGTCACCATTGTAATTTGATTGACACATCGCTCTGGTGTTCTCTTATGTGGAACATCTGACATAGAATTTTACTTTGCATTTCAGTTAGAACATACCTCAAATGACCTAGAATTGTAATTTAGCTTCAGTGAAACTTATAGAGCATAAAAAAATTATTTAATTTGTTTTTCACATATTAACTATTGGGTTAAAATGCCTGTGTTCAATTGCTTTAATGCACGTGGCCTTGTCTTTTTTAGAAATTTTAGAAAGATTGACATGATAGTGGATGATATTTTCTGAATTTCTTAACAATTGCAAATTCTCAAAAAAATTGTCTTGCGCAAACTATGTTTTTTGATGTAGCGGCTAAGGAACCAGAACTTCAGAAGCACATGAGTATTAAATCTAATATAAATAAAAAATAGAAAAAAGTCCCCATTAGAATCAGATTGGTGTTACATTGAGGTGCTTTAGTAATTTTTACTTCACATTTTAGTTGGCGCATGGACCAAAGTCAGTTTTGAATCAGTTTTGCATCAATCGAAGTTACATTTCATGTGATTTTTTTTTTTTTTTTTTTTTTTTATAGCTTTTTTTTTTACATAGTAAAAACTGGCTTAAAATTGGAACACTTGTCCACGTATTGAATATGGGTGTTTGACACATTGCTTTCAAATTTGAAATATATACGGTCAATGTTGAATGCAATGTTATGTATGAATCATTTACAGACGCTCCCCGACTTATGTTTTTAATTGGTTCCGGACGGCCGAACACAAGTTGAAAGTGAACGTAAGTTGTTACAGTGACGTATGACGTGTGATGTATGACGCCCATGCTGTACTATACATCCATAAATACCATTAGTGTATCTCATAAAACACTCCTAAATCAATTATTATAAACATAACATTGTAAAATAATATCAAACATATCAAATAATATCAACATTACTTTCAAATAAATCACTTATTTATACAGAGTCACTTTACATGAAGCTTAAAACAGTCAATCAAGGCTTACAATATGTGAAGCGCTCAATACCGAAAGTAGTGTACTTGCGAAAGTAGTGCACTTGCTGTGGGTTATAAAGACTTCTGGTCTTTCAAGTGCACAAGGGTGCGTTGAACTCGTTTAGAACACAGCCTGCACTGATGTAAATCCCAGCAAAGCGGAGATTCTTTCTTTTGTGTAAGTAAGTAAGTAAACTTTATTCAAGAGATGCATACAAAGAACAAGTACAAATCCTAATGAATATTCATATAAAAATAAGTATACACTCTTAGGATTCTGCTAAAAGATAATAAATATCTGTAATTGTTCTGTAATTTGTGGATTCGGGTTTTCATTCATTTTACAACTCTCTTTGCTTAACTGAGTATGCATTACATGGCGCCGATCCGAGCAGATAGTTAATTCATCTCTGTGTATGAGACTTGCACCCATGCTAGGAGGCTTATGCTTCTGACCAACCAGATTTGCTTAGGATTACAAAAGTCCACAAAACAGTGTAAACACAAAGATCACAGAGACGACGTCTTAACACAAGAGCAACACGCTATATAACTGATAAACTGATATACTAGTGTGTGTGTATGTGTATATATATATATATATATATATATATATATATATATATATATATATATATATATATGTGTGTGTGTGTATAAATTACTGAACTGGGAAGAAGGAGGGGCACGTTTAGTCTGTAGTTTGTAAACAATGGATGCAGCGTCATTACGTCAGCGTACTACGTAGGTACATCTAAACTCAAAATTTGGCTCTTTTTTTTTTGAAAAACAAAAAAAAACGGATGAACGTAAGTCTGGGAGCGTCTGTAATTAATATCATTCACCACATTAACTAATTATGACAACTTCCTTGTATTGCGGTGGCCTTTTTTTTTTTTTTTTAAACTTAGCAGCTTCTTCTTTGCAATTCTTTCAAAATATGTTTGAAATGGCATGTTGAAAATTGATGCAGTCGTTCAAAAGAAATAAATCATGCTAGAGTTGCTAAAATAATAATTATGCAAATTAGCTCAAAATCCAATATGGTGAACTTAAACAGTCCAAGAGGCGAAACTGTTTGTTGTGAGGAGTGGAACTTGTGTACATTTATATGATAAACAGCTCAAGAGACAAAACATATGCAAATAGCGATTTCAATCAACAATAGGTCATGTGCCCAATGGATGCAAAATCGTATTGCTCAGAACATGTTCCTCTGAAATGCTACCAGATCTGCTAAGTTTTGAACACACCATTTAGTTTTATGACCAAAAGAAAAAAAAGTCATGGAAGAATTAATGAACCAAGTAAAAATAATAATTATAATACAAAGTAAGCACCTGAAAGTCTTTAAAAAGGCCTGTAAGTGTCTCGGATAGTTGTGATATTTTAGCATACAAATGTGTCAGGCATTGGAATGGTTTCTTCAATGTTATCAGGTTTGAGAATTATTCTTTTACTTAGTTTATGGGTTTTTTTTTTTTTTTGTCCTTTTTTAGGGTGGTACTGGGGCACCATCACTGCCAGTGAGGCCCATTCACTCCTTCAAGCAGCCCCAGAGGGCACATTTCTCATTCGGGACAGCAGTCACCCTCTCTACATGCTGACTCTATCAGTCAAAACAGGACGTGGCCCCACTAATGTTCGCATTGAATATAGTCAAGGGCGCTTCCAACTTGACTCAAGTTCTCCAGCCCGAACACGTCTGCTCTCTTTTCCTGATGTACTGAGTCTGGTGCAGCACTATGCTACCTCAACAAAGGGAGGTGAGGCAGCTCAAGATGATGAGTGTGAACCCGTGACTTCCCCGGTACCGAAGGAGTGTGCTGTGCTGCTCAAGCTGAAACGTCCACTCCGCCAGCCTACGGCTTTTCCATCCCTACAGCATCTTGCACGTTTGGCGATTAATCAGTGCACAGCCTGCCCAACAGCTTTGCCTTTACCGAAGCCGTTACTGCTGTACCTTCAGGAATACCCTTTCCGGCTCTGACATAGCCATGGAAGCATACACGAACACAAAGAGGACTTTGGACATTAATGAAAATGATGCAGGTGAAAGCTCAGATCCAGAGAAATGGGACTTTGGCTCATTATGATATGGTGGCTATATTTAAAACTCTACAACACTTTTCTCCTTTGCTTGTTATGACTAACTTATGCTTTGGACAACCTTTTTCTTTCTGTGGGATAAATTAGATTTCCTATTCCAAAATACAAAGTAAATTGGAAATTCACTGGAACCAAGCAGACTTTCAAGTGACAAATAGAAATAAGTTTGCAGCTACGTATTTGATGTCAGCAATCCATTGATATTTAAAGAAAGCACTTGGAGACAACTGTGGGTTTCATGCTCCTTACAACATATCCTGTTCCTATGGTCAAGTAACTTATTTACAATGAGCGAGTGATAAAGGAAAAAAAAAAAAAAGAAGGTTACACAAATTTTCCCATGGCTTGAGCTACAGTTTAATGTAGCTATAAATGATGCAAATTGTGCTGTTTTAGCATCATTAAAACTCCATATTTAATTATCACACGCTTGCGTAAAACTATCGTGTTGTCTGAAATAGTTCGTTGTTGGGGGAGGGGTGCGTCAAAAAAGGACATCATAACGTTAACGACAGTACAAGTAGCCATTTTGTTGACAATCACTATTTTCCTCAGAGAACATCATGTCGCACAACAATCAGAAATCGGACGAGCTATTCATGCTGATCCTTATATCAGGAATCTTCCAATACAAACAATGTTTACTTCAGGATCAATGCTCAGTGGTATAGTTTATATATAGAACGTTTGATTAAGTCATGTGGGGTTTTTTTTTAATTTTTTTTTTTTATATTATTTCTGCTCAGTGTTTCACAAATTGTCCTTCATGGCTTGTGGTTGAGATCACAAGCCAGTTTGGTAAAATAACCATGAGAATCCCGAGGAAGTCTGTGAAAATGTTTAGAAAAGTGATAAATGGTGTTACACAATCTCAGCTATTGTAGCTAATTAACTTAGCGCGGCTAGTTATTGTTTACATTCGGAATATGTTTGCTGTAACTCGCGCACTGTGACGTAAACCTTTCCAAGTCAGAAAAATAATATTAATCAATACTTTTTTCCAAATTATGAGAAACTGCTTTTTTTTATTTGAATTCTTAATGCTAATACTTGCCATTACTGTACTTGATAAGTGTGTGATTATTGTGGAGTTTGTAAATGCTAAACTAGTGACTAGACACCTCCCAGTTGTTAGCTACAAAACTCAGGAAGTAAACACCAGACTCCAAACATAACTTGGTGGGCTAACAACAATTATGCTAAAGGAAAATTTGTGTAAATTTCATTAAGAGACAATTGAGAGGTTGAAGGGAAGCCAGTCAGCTCCACAGCTTGCAGCAGGGCAGCCAGACACAGCAATATTAAGTCAAATGTGCTGTCTCTCTTTCTTTACTTTTGAGTTTTTCTACATGAAATTCTTCTGGTACATCCTGATACATAATTAGTCCAGAATAATTTATTTTTTTTTATCCCCACAATGTGGGTATTTGTATATATTTATGGACGATGATCCATTTTATTTTGTAATAAAAGAAAAATACTAAACGATTCTGAATCTTTCATGTGATCTTGTTAAATATATTTATTTATTGATTTTGATCTGATTCTAGAAATGATTTCTTATATTGAGTAATATACAGCATTCCGCCATAAGTATTCGAAAAAAACATTTAACGGAAAAATGTAGTTCAATCAAACCGCTATGATTTTGTGCGCAGGACATTCGATACGCGATAGATCGACTTGAAAATTTGACAGCGTCCAACTGATCACATGACAATCACGTGGCGAAATACGTGACGTCATCGGTCGTCTGCTTCTGCTAAATTTAGACCGTAAACAACATGGGTCGGAGATCGAAAGAATTATCACAGTGCGACAAAGAAGGGATCATCAAACTATTTGAAGGTGGCGTTAAACGGTCTGAAATAGTGAGGATTGTCCGATTACCTTCTCGCAGCGTTTATAGTTTCTTAGATAGATATTTTGAGTGGGGAAATTCGAAAAACAAGCCAAGAAGTGGATGGCCTCGTTTGTTCAAGGCTTGTGACAGCAGACGACTTGCATCGTCGTCAATCATTATCTGAGATAACCAACATCTTCAACAACTAACAACAACAACAGAGACAGAACTTTCTCTAAGAGGAGTGTTGAGAGAAAATTTCATTCTCTGGAATGTCAGAAACGGTCAGTGAGGAAAAATACTCACACTGCTGACGCCATGTTGTTTTTCCGAATACTTATGGTGGAATGCTGTAGCATCTTTCGCAAGGAACCATTAACGATATGCAATATTCAGATTTGGTATGTTTTATGTAGCTTCTCCATAATGGAGTTGGAACAACCGAAGCTCAGAGCTCCAGAGGTGAAGTGTGAGGAGCGACACAGTGATGAACGAGTCTGTGTTTTTGTTCCCGGAATCACCAGAGTGCTCTAGGAAAACAAGGCAACTCTGGGAAAGAGGACGAGCTGAACTACATTAATAAATAACAGAATCTCAACCAAATCACTTGTCTTCCGGGTATTAGATTCTAAGTAACCACCTCCAGAGACATTCAAATTAGTTTTCCGCACGCAATCGGACTTTCATCAGTATATACAGAAACAGCTTGACAAAGCTGAAATCATTAAAACGGAATGAAACTTACTTAAATGCTCAACAAATTATTTATCAGCTTTTTAAAAGCTTATTTATCACACCGCAGACCTACTTACTTGTTTATTCCCAAACAGTATGTTGCTTGAAAAGCCTCGTAGATATTTTTAAGTGTTGCAATCAAATTCAGGAATAATGTGGCAACAGTTTATTAATGAGATCGCAGCAGAGAGAGACAGCAAGTTTGTGGAGTCGGTGGCAAAGTGGTTAGAGTGCTGCGTTCATGATCAGGAGGTTGTGTGTTCAAATCTCACTTAGACCCCCACTGTGCTAAGACCCCTGTCTCAGGTCTCAGCCACAAGTGTGTCTCTGTTCACCCAGCAGTGTAAATGGGTACCAGTAAAATACACTGGGAAGGTAACCCGCGATGGATTAGCGTCCCATCCAGGAGGAGTTGAACCCCTAGTCGCTTCATGCTATGGAAACCAGGGATAAGCATCGGCCTGATGAGCCACTATGGCTCGGGTGTAAAAAGAAGCCCCCCCGCCCTTTTTTTTTTAAAGTTTATTTATCACACTGCAGACCTATTTACTTGTTTATTTCCAAACAGTATGTTGCTTAAAAAGCCGAGTAGATATTGTAAATGTTGCAATCAAATTCAGGAATAATGTGGCAATCATTTATTAATGAGATAGCAGCACAGAGCGCATGCCTGTGTATATACCGTACGTGTTCATAAAGGCAGTTCAAGTGTTCATCTGTTTTCCCTAAAAGCTAGTTATAAGAGATGTGTTTGTCATAAACATGAGAGTATTTACATCAGAAATATCAATTACACTAGGTTTTAAACGGCGTTAAACCTGTCAGAAACCTACGGAAATCCAAGTGATTAAACTGTATGTTTTCGAGTCAGTCAGTTAGACAAAACATAGTGTACACTTGAAATAGTACTGCAAGGAATATGCCTGACTCTGTGTACGTTTGCTCAGGAGCGAGTGAGCATGCGGCAGGCTGCCAGCTGTTTCGCAGAATGCGTGCAGTGCTTCTAGGGAAAGGCCTAGTGCTGCACTGGGAGGGGGACTTCTCAGAAACCGCTACAATAATTACCTTCAGCCTACTGCACCCTTCCACACACATGCACCAGCTCATAGAAGACTCACCACAATAAACCATAACCACATGCAAGAATCCTCATCCAGATATGCAAGTATAAGATGCACTGCACCAGTAGGCTGAGAAGAAAGAGAAAATTAACACACAACAATCAAAACAAACAAAGTTGTTTATCTGGGTTGCTAGGTAGTCAGCATGACAGGGTTTGATTCGAAGGGATTTCTAAAAGCACTCGTTGGCTTTGTGTTTTGCTGAGGTCCTGAACGTTTATATGTCTTCATGATGGGTCACACTATGAGCTGATTGGCAAATATAATCACAAACTCTACAGCGCTTTGGTCACTCAGTTATGAAACCTTCCACCCTACAAGCTCAGTTAATAATCAAGATAATCAGGGAAGAAACGTGTTAAAGATCAAGATTTTGAGATCATTTGGGAGGAACAACCTGATCGCAATACCAGCCTGATTATGCTATAATGTTCACTAAGGTATTGGACTAAACAACACAATTTCCTTTAGGGAATACATTTGGATTCAGCTGCATTTATATAGATGTTAACGTTCACGTACATCAGTGCTTCTCAATTTTTTTGACGCCCCCTTTAGGAAGAAAAAATATTTCATGCCCACCCACCCCACAAGGGACTATAAATAGTATTATTTGTCTATAAAATTGTGATGATTGTATCTTTATTAATATTAAAAAAACAAAAAAGAAAGAAATATGGTTCAACTTATAATAAAGAACAACTTCATTAACATTGTTTTTTAATCTGTAATGGAAAAGATTTAAAGTGCACCAATGTGCCTTAAATAAAAAAAATAAATAAAAAAAACCACATCCTTGTTTAAACTCATTCAACTTACTTATGTCTTAATATCTCTGTTCTCTCTCCATCTTTCTCTTCGTTTCAATTAGAAATTTTTCCGTGTTGTTTCTTGAGGGGTTGTTTCCTGCACTTCATGTCACTTACTTGTGCGAAAAACCCGCTACACCATAAAGCGACAATGTGAGCACCACTGCCAGCTAGTGGAGCGGAGGTGCAATTACACTTAATTCTGGTACAGTACACTATTCCAGAAAAGCATGTTCCTTGGGGTCATACGCGCTCCCCCGGCATCACACCACGCCCTCCCTGGCATCGGGCCCGCCCCAATATTTGAGAATCACTGATGTACATGCAGGTCATGAACATAAATCTCACACAAATATTGGGTTTCCAATTAATTCTTTGAACTGTTTTTTTTTTTTTTTTTTTTTGTAGAAGAATGATGGCCCAACACATCTTTAACAGAAGAACAAAAAATTTGTACTCATGTTTTAATTTATTTTGGTTTTCTGAAATGCATGGTAAAATTTTTATATACCAGCAGAAAAATTTACACACCTCCAGTTAGATTATTAATTCAGTGGTAATGAAATTTTCAAAAAATGTTTTAACCCGCCAAGGCCTCTTAACTTCCTGTTAGTGCTCGAATTTGTCTCCTGATGTAGTGACACTTTACAACATGAAGCCGATTTGTTTCATGAGCTTCTTCAACACACAGAATAATGGTAAATATTGATAGACTTACATATAAGAACTGATTCTTAATGAGCAGCCAAGTGGTCTAGTGGTTAGCACATTCACCTCACAGCAAGAAGGTTTGAGTATGAGGCTCAACAGGGGTGTTTGTATGCAGTGTGAATGTTCTCACTATACTTGTGTGAGTTTTCTCTGGCTACTTCGGTTTCCTTCCACAGTCCAAAGACATGCACATTAAGCTAGCTGGTTGTTAAAAATTGTGAAGGTGTGATTGTGAAGAGTTGTGTTGGCGTTGGCCATTTTATAGATTGCCAAACTTTTTAGGGTGTATGAAGTGTTAACTGAGATAGGATTCAGCATTCCTGTGACCATCTTCTTCTTTTCCTTTCGGCTGTTCCCTTCAGGGGTCGCCACAGCAAACCATCGTTGGATTAAGAAAAATAATGAATGAATTCAGATTCAAGGATCATCATTTCAAACCAGCATATCCGAAAGTTCAGGTTATTGAAAGGTGTGGCCACTTTGCTGTATCACTTTTCTGGAAGAAGACCTAAACTTTTATCATCAGCTGAGAATAAACTGCTTCAGGTGGTCAAGATAAACCTAAGAACGATGGTTGGCACAGGCCTGCCATGAACTGGAGGCTATAGGAACACCAGTGTCACTGTCTAGAATCACGTGAGTTGATTACAACTTACAATTACAACTACAGCCAAGAGGCTGCAATCCAAAAAATAGTCCCAACTTCCATACAATCTTGTTCGTTGGAAAAATAAACCATAAATATTTTGCTCTAGTAGGTTTTTCTTGTGTTTTTCATAATGTAGCCCAAGCCACCATTAGAAAGCATTGTTTCCTTTGGAGGGGTAATGGTGGCCTGCTGGTAACGTGCCAGATTATGATTCGCAAGGTTGGGGATTCAAGCCACACCGTCGGCGGTTGTCACTGCTGTCCCCCCCATTGGAGCTAACTGGGTTAGGAACATCCAGCCATGTCTCTCACTGTCTATGGTAAAAGGAATGTAGAAGAACTGACTTTCACCAAAGGTAGCTGCATAGCCCTCAGTGTATTTCTTCCCTTCATTGGCCTGGTGGGCTGTCCAGGGTGTACTCTGCTCTCGCCCAGAGTCAGCTGAGATGGGCACCAGTCTCTCTGTGCCCCTAATCAGGATTAAGCAGTTCAGAAAATGAATGACTGAATGAATTAATGTGTCCATTGGTTTCTGAAAGACTACAGTGAGCAGAAAAGATTCTGTCAGATTCAGAGCTTTTAGCTGGTTGTTAGCAAAGGGCTAACTGATATGAATCAGTGTCATGCTTAAAATTTGTAAATGTAAGCTATAAAAAAAAAAAAAAAAAAAACCTCGCTTTCATGTGTTTTCTTGTGTTTCCAGTTATGTGTACAAAAAAAACATTTTTAAGTATGTAGTTTACATTCATTTTGTTACTCTACTTTTGTTTCTGAGCCAACAACATTAGCAAAGTATTTTCTATTAGCTTAGCCATTCAGGATGTAACACGGCTTTCACTCAGAATCGGCTGGGACAGTCTCAGCCTCCATGCGATGCTAAACACGAAAAATCAGTGTGAATTTTCATGTTTTTTTATTGAGCTCACCTCACCTCCGTCCATGTCATGATGTAAACACCAATATGGAGTGCTCTTTACATTTGTGTTTAAATAAGTATGCCATTACAGTGTCCCAGCATTGTGGTTAAAATATGCAAACATCTTCTTTTCCTTTTGCCTTTTTCAGGGAGGGCAGTGGTGGTCTAGTGGTATAAGGTGCCGGATCGCTGATCCAAAGGTTGGGGTTTCGAGCCCCACTCTCCACAAGGTTGTCACTGTCGTCCCCAGTGCAGCTAACTGGGTTATCAAAGGCCGGCCATGTCTCTCACTGTCTATGATGTGAGGCATGTAAAAGAACCATTGCTAATTTCGAGTAGGCTGCAAAGCCGTCAGCGTGTTTCCGTTGGCTGAGTTGGCTGGGATGGGCACCAGCCTCCCCGCGACCCTAATCAGGACGAAGTGGTTACAGAAAATGACCTGACCTGACCTTTTTCAGGGGTCGCCACAGAGAATCATCTGATTCGCATGTTTGATTTGGCAGAGGTTTTTACATCGGATGCCCTTCCTGACACAACCCTTTAGCAAGGGGCAGAAACACGCTGACGGCTTTGCAGTTGAAAGGGCTTTCAGAATTGTAGTAATTTCTATTTTTGTGTTTGCTGTTCTTTAACTATGCATTCATATTTGTTTCCCAATGGAAAAGCACAAAGTATTCTTATAAGTATTGTATCCAAGATGTTGCTCCTCTTCCACTGAGAAACTGTTAACAAATGGACAAAAACCATCTGCTCTTTTAATCAGCTTCTGGCATCTACTAGTGACCCTTTATTGCAAGCCACCCCAGAGCTCTGGGTGACACAGACTAACCGAACCACGAAATGACTATCTCTCTCTCTCTCTCTCTCTCTCTCTCAGAACCAGCGAGAGAAAGAACTAGACAACCAAAAAGAAATCCTAACAGCAGCCTCCACTTGTCGAAAGTCAGCAATGGTTCTTTTACAGTCTCTCACCAGAGACAGTGAGAGACATGGCTGGCCATTGATAAGCTGCACTGGGGGACAGTGACAACTTTGTGGAGAGTGGGACTCAAACCCCCAACCTTCAGATCAGCGATCCAGCACCTTTTACCACCAGGCCACCACTGCTCTCACTATTTTTATGAATATATATATATACAGTGCGCACACACACACACATATATATATAGAGGCTTAGCTATCAGCTCTTTCTTAAACGCAACAGTTTTCTGCACAACTGACCTTTTTTCAGTAGCTTTCTTTGGAGACATGTTTATTAGCTAATCTAATCGAGTAAACAACAAAAAAAAAAACACGGTATACTGTACTTTGTAGAACAGGAGCAAGCACATCCACAAGCACACAGTGATTGAGTAGAGTCAAAAGAGACCGATTTCCGGAAGTCACGCACTTTTCCTCACTCGGTCTCGTTTTTTTCCCCGGACATTTTTCGAGTTCGACAACCAAGACAAAAAAAATCCCGGATTTTTTGTGCGAATTCCGATTTGTTTGACCTCCAAAGCATTCGAGAACGGAGGTACCACTGTATATACACATACGTGTATGTATGTATGTATATATATATATATATATATATATGTGTGTGTGTGTATATATTTATATATATATATATATATATATATATATATATATATATATATATTAAAAAAAAAAAAAAATATATATATATATATATATATATGTATTCTTTTTTTAATTAATTAATTTAATTTTTTTTTGAGGGGCTTCAAACTCAAGTCTGTGCCCTGAAACAAATTTAACCAAACCCTCTCTATTTTTTTGCTTTTCCACATACTGTACTACATACTACAACTTGTAAAAATGACACCAGTACATAATGCTTATGCAGAAAGTGAAGCTCACCTGTCTCTGTTATGGTTAAAATTTGTAAAAAAAAAAAAAAAAAAATTATATATATATATATACATAAATTTTTGAATAAGTTTGATTTTTAAAAATGTTCCAATGTAGTATATGGTAGAACAAAGTTTTGCTGAATTCCACCTCGCCTTTGGCACATAATGGTTAACCCTAACATCAATAGTATATTGGTAATAAAGTTCCAACATATGTGCAAGTGCAATGACAGCTTGAGCTCAGTGATTTTTTATGTCACTGGACTACACCATATTTTTCGCTCGGCTTCATAACTGTAGTGCTCAGAAGAAATTCTGAAACTCGAGAGTCTCCTGTCACCTGATACTAATACTGGATTGGAATTTAGACCAACAGCTCAAGTCTCTGGTGTAGAGTCTAAGCCATGTCATGAACAAATATCCAAATTCAAGTCTGTTTTATTAAACACATAAAACTTCAGGCATGGTAACACCGTCAATATCATAATAAATTACAGATAATTCACAGTGTGTTATTTTAACACTTTCAACTATCAATTTTAATCAGGTACAATATTACATCTAAAACTTTGTGAGAGACTTTGTAAGACATGCTTTTTCATAACAATCAAAATGAATTCAGAATTAATAAATTACACTTTAAACACCCCACAGACTTCGAGAATGCGATAACAGGAAGTGACGTGTAAGCAATACACTTTGGCATAATGGTGCAGAATATGGTTCTTCATGATTATGAAGTTGTTTGAACCATCCATATCAGCTTTCTCTCAAGCTTGTGCTCTCCATGTGTCTCTTTGGCTTTAAGCTCAAGCAACTGTCATCCTTGCTTCTGGAGAATGCAGAAACGCAATCTGTAAAAGCAATGATAAAAAACAAACAAAAAAAAGGGAAAAACCCCATTACCAGTTAAGACAAGCATTATCTGTAATTTGCTTTTTCTACTTGATTTTATATAATAAATATAACCTGACAGGTCATGGTGTTAGTTACAGAAATCAATGATAGGGTGTTGACATGTTGCCAAACATAAATATTAGTTTGTATTACCACTGTGAAGTTGATTACAGTTGGCCCTCAAATTACGAAGACCCCTGTGTACGAAATCCCCGGATTATGAAAAACACTTTCCCCCTGAGTTTCCGTCCCCGAGATACGAAACAACCCCTTCTTACGAAAAGACATTCAAAATTCAAACGTGCCAATCAAAATTTCACACGATGCGCGAGTTGCTCTCTCATTGGCTGTCTCTCAACATCCCGCCCCGCTGGCCTCCCAGATAGAGACAGAAGGAAGCTTCACTCTTTAGTTTTTAGTTTTTTTAAGTTGTTTTAATTCAGTAAATGTTGAATAAATGTGGGCTCATCTGGAATTCTGATCCCTCAATGAATCAAATTAAAGTTGAGTTTGTCAAGCAGGGAATGCGCTTTGAATTCACGTGCGCGTGCGTGCAAGAGAGAGAGAGAGAGAGAGAGAGAGAGAGAGAGAGAGAGAGAGAATAACGCTTTAGTTTTTAGTTTAGTTTTTTAAGTTGTTTTAATTCAGTAAATGGACAAGCAGGGAATGCGCTTTGAATTTCACGTCTTGTGGGCATGGCCCGCAATGCTAGAATAAACATGTGCATTGTAATATGTCTGTGTGTGTGTGTGTGTGTGAGAGAGAGAGAGAGAGAGAGAGAGAGAGAGAGAGAGACAGACAGACAGACAGACAATCAGACAGACAGAGAATGGATTAATTTCGTAAATTGGGGGCCGACACAACACAACACAGAATGTAATGTAGAGTAGGCTGCAAAGCAGTAAACGTGTTTCCGCCCTGCGATGGCCTGGCGAGCTGTCCAGGGTGTACTCTGCCCTCGCCCTGAGTTGGCTGGGATGGGCACCAGCCTCCCCGCGAGCCTAATTAGGATGAAGCGGTTACAGAAAATGATGAATGAGAATGTAATGTATGTATTGAATTCCTCATAGTATCATAGCAAATTTATAACAATTATACTTTATTGCACTTTATTATTATATTTATAAAATGACAGATCCTAACAGACCTTGAATTTAGAAATAGGATTCCTTCAAGTTTCATCTCTTGGATGCACCGTGATACTTTTTATACCCCAATCATGCTCCAAGTGTGGTCATAAATTGTGGAGCTTCATGCTTTTTTTAAACCATGGAGACCATGAACATCGTGGCATCAGTGTAAACTCAGGTTAGGTTAGTTTCTGCTAATATTATTGCACAAATTTTCTCTCTCTTTAAAATTTGAGGGGAAAAAAACACAACTTGGCACATAACTGAGAAATCACATGTCTTTGGTCCCTTCCAGATAGCTTAAAGTTATAGGTTTACCACTGACCATTAAACTATTTGAAAATAAATGAAATAAACAGTTATTCTGTATTAACAATTATATAAAAGTGATAAAAAAATCATCAACTTCTGACCAATCAGAATGGAGCACTCAGCAGCATTGCTGTAAAATATATTCTCTGAAAAATAGTCAACATTGTTATTAATTTGTTTGCCCAGATTGTTCTCTTTGCATTTTCATTATAACTATCATGTATTTACTAATTGGTAGATACTTGTCCTCCCACTTTTATGGATGTGGTGAAGGCGGACATGAAGGTCGTTGGAGTAAGAGTAGAAGATGCAGAGGATAGGGTGAGATGGAGGCAGATCATTTGCTGTGGCGACCCCTGAAGGGAACAGCCGAAAGGAAAAGAAGAAGAAGAAGACGACTTGTTCTCCCACTTACTTATGCTCTGTACTGGCCTTGGCTACTGTACAAAGGTAATACAATATTACATTATGAGGGATCAGTGAAGTGTGGGCATAATCAGTACATCTGTCTATTCATTTAGCCAATGTATGTATGTATGTATCTGTTAGGTGGCTCTGTTTTGAGCTGCTGTGACGAGATGATATGTCACCTTGTACGCTCGACCAAGGTAATGTGATGGGTGGTCAGGTCCTTTCACATGGAAACACAATGATGGCTTTGCAGCTACTCTTTACGAAAGTCAGTTCTTTTACAGCCTCACACCATCGACAGTGAGAGACATGGCCGACCTTTGATAACCCAGTTAGCTGCACTGGGGGGGGACAGTGACAACCTTGTGGAGAGTGGGACTCAAACCCCCTACCTTAGGATCAGCGATCCAGCACCCTATACCACTAAGCTACCACTGCCCTATTTAGCCAACGCATTCTAATGCTAATAACATATTGTTTAGAAAAAACTTTAGGAATTTCAATATTCTGCATTAGATGACAATCTAGTGTGTTCAATGTAAGTGTTCAGGAGAAATTAATATCACCAGTGAAAAATCTGAAACAAGCTCAGATAAAATATTACTAACTGTAGGACTGCAGCCTTGTATAATCAAGTCAACACAATAAATAATATACAGATACAGGGATTCCACACTTTCCACGGTTAATTGGGACCGAGATCCCCACAGGACCATCAAAATCCGAGAAGTATCACCCCACCCCCCACCCCGACTGACGTATATATACATGTATATGCGTATATAATATCAATAAATACATATCCAACGCTATAAATGCTTATAATAACAATTAAACATTGAAAAAATAACATAAGATGGAAATAAAATATAAATACAGACGCTCTCCAACTCGCCAACATTCATTTTGCAAACATCCGGAGATACCAACAATTGCTGGCCAAGGTCGAAAGTGAAAGTGAAAGTGAAATGAAATCGAAGAACAAATAGAAATAGAAATGGAACAAAATCCACAGAAAGAAAGATCATAAATATAAGTATGAAATATGATTAAACATTATCCTGAGGTACACTCGGTTCTGGAAGATTGGGGCGTGGCTGCGCAGATGCTCACACAGATGCAACAATGTATCCAGTTTTGATGGGAGATTTTGGGTAGTTTTTTGTTTTGTTTGTTTCTCTTTTTTTTTTTTTTTTTTTTTTTTTGCATAATTGACCTTGTTTTTGTGACATTTCCCTTAAGTTTTCCATCTATTCTTCCTTAATTTCCTTATTTTTTAATTCGATGAATATTTATTTATTTATGCACTGAAGCCGCATTAATTGAAGCGCGAAGTAGCGAGGGATCCCTGTATAGGCACTGCCAAAGGGCAGAGCACCAGACAGATATTGCTACTGATTGGTTCCTGAGGTTGGTGTTAAAAGAGTAGTGCACATTGCTTTAAGGACTGAATTAACATCAGTCCCGGAAAAAAAAAAATTAAAAAAAGCAAAAGCAGGAAAGGTTAACACTGAGTTTTGTTTTCACTGCCTTTCACTAACTGATTTCCTTGTTCATTGGTGCCACCTGTCTTTAATTATATGTTAAACAACTTCATGTTCCATTATCCTGTTAATGTTTTTGTGCTTTGCTCTGCAAGTTTGTCCGCATACCTGAATTAAACTGTGTGTTTTATTCTGAGTGAGTCTGAGCCGTAATGTGTGTTCTTCAATTTTTTTGGGTCTCTGTTTAATAATAAATCTGCTTTTTTTTATTGGCAACGTGATGGATACAACATAACCATCAAAGTCATCTTGCATGCCTACTGAGCCCCTCACAGCAGCGCTGTTAAAATATCTTGCATAAAATTATATGGTGTTATTCATACACAACTGCTTAAAATAGGACAAGCATGCTTTCCGCTAATTTTCTAACCTGTTAGATAAATCACGGTGGGCTCCCAAATACTGCAGCCCCAACGCACTTTCCTTGACCAGAGCCTTTATGTGTGAAGGATGGCGTGGATCGACCTCTAGATATACACGTCTGAAATACAAGCAGACACAGAGTAAATGCACAACTGCAGGAAGTGGAGCTGAGGGTGAGTAATGGAAGAAAAGAGATTTTATCATGGGAACAGAGAAGACTTTTAAACATTTCCAGTCACAAATACACATGAGATATAAAGGAATTTGGATTCCACAGAAAAAGCAGCATTTCTAGGAAATGAATGTAGATTTCAGAGTTAGTGGCCTCAAAAGAACACAGCGATAACATCAAAACATTTGAAATATTAAGAAGGATTCATAAAACAAGAGAAGCCTTCACTTATGTGCATACATTCTGATCATCATGAACTATTAACATCCAGTATGTTAACCTTATACATTTCCTGAGACAAGAAAGCAGCAAGTCAAGACATTTAACTTATTTTCAAGGGTGAGTGACACAGTTCACGAGTGTGTGACTTATAGAGTAAATTACTGGAAAGAAGCCTGATAATCCTGGGAACACCATATCCGCTTCCATGAAAGTTTGGACAGACAGATGTGACCAGGAGCGAATTCCCTGAAGAACTTAAGTGCTGCTAAAGCTCCTTAGTGAGATTACAGCATTCTATTTATACCCTGGTAGAGTATACTCTGTTTTCTAATCTTCAGACATGAGATCATATTAAAAGACACACACACACACATGTACACACATGTGTGTGTGTGTGTGTGTGTGTGTGTGTGTGTGTGTGTGTGTGTGTGTGTGTATACAGTACTGCATATATATATATATACATATATACATACACATATATATATATATATATATATATATATATATATGTGTGTGTGTGTGTGTGTGTGTGTATATTTATGTATATATATGTGTGTGTGTGTGTGTGTGTGTGTGTGTGTGTGTGTATATTTATGTGTATATATATATATATATATATATATATTAAAAATTGTTTTTGTTTTTGTTTATTTGCTCTACCAAAAGTATTGAGCACTCTCCTACGGAAGGATCTACTCAGAAAATCATATATATATATATATATATATATATATATATATATATATATATATATATATATATATACACACACACACACACACACACACACACACACACGTACACGTACACACACACACCTCTTACCCTTCATCTCTTAGGAGTCTTGGTGCTAGAGACAGAATTTGTCTTATTACTGACATGCCATCCATACCCCCATCCAGTGCTGAATGGTCTTCAAACCTGCAGAGATGAAAATAGTCAGCAATACTGATCGGTAATAAATATTAAGAATGAAAGCTGTTTTTTGAATATTATGAAAAGCTGATTTGTTATCATGACAACACACACATATATACAGTGGATATAAATAGTCTGCATACCCCTGTTCAGTGCCAGGTTTTGTGATGTAAAAAAAATGAGACCAAAATAAATCATCTCAAAACATTTTCATTATTGTGATCTGTAACCTGTACAACTGAAAAAACAAACTGAAATCTTTTAGTAAAAATAAACAACTGAGATAATGTGACTGCGCATGTATGCACAACTTTTTATCACTGAGGAAGTGGCTGTGTTTAGAATTAACCAATCACATTCATACTCATGTTAAAAAGAGGTGAAGAAGCGTGTGCAGGCAGGTTGGAATGGTTGAAGAAAAGTGTCCGGTGTGATGTGTGATCGGAGGGTATCGGCAAGAACGAAAGGAAAAGTGTACAAGACGGTGATGAGGCCAGCGATGTTGTATGGTTTAGAAACAGTGGCCCTTGGGAAAAGACAGGAGGCAGAGCTGGAGGTAGCAGAGATGAAAATGTTGAGGTTCTCTTTGGGAGTAACGAGGATGGATAGGATCAGGAATGAGTACATCAGAGGGACGGCACATGTAAGATGTTTTGGAGACAAAGTCAGAGAGGCTAGATTGAGATGGTTTGGACATGTACAGAGGAGGGATAGTGAGTATATTGGTAGTAGGATGCTGAGGTTGGAACTGCCAGGCAGAAGGCCTAGAGAAATACCAAAGAGAAGATTTATGGATGTGGTGAAGGAGGACATGAAGGTAGTTGGAGTAAGAGAAGAAGGTGCAGAGGACAGCGTGAGATGGAGGCAGATGATTTGCTGTGGCGACCCCTGAAGGGAACAGCCAAAAGGAAAAGAAGAAGATTCATACTCATGTTAAACAGGAGACAGCATACACAACTGCCACCATTTAAAGCACCTATGATTATCCCCAAATAAAATTCAGCTATTCTAGTAGGCTTCTAAAGCAGCAGCTGGATCTCATTGTTCTAGGATATAAGTCAGGAGAAGGGTATAAAAGAACTTCCAAAGCAATGGAACACAGAGAAGACAGTCAACATCAAGTGGAGAAAATATGGCACAGCAGTGGCATTACTGAGAACTGGACATTCCTCCAACATTGATAAAAAGACAAGAAGAAAACTGGTCACGGAGGCTGTAAAGAAGCCGACAGTAACACTGAAGGAGCTGCAGGAATTTCTGGCAAGTACTGGCTGTTTTGTACATGTGACAACAATTTCCCGTCTTCTTTATATCTCTGGGCTATAGGGTGGGGAGGCAAAAACATCCCAGCCTGACTATTTTGCAAAAACACATTTGAAATATCCCCAATGCACATGTGCAAAATCTGTTATGGTCCGAAGAAACCAAGGTTAAACTTCTTGGCCATAATTTCAAAAGATCTATCTCAACTGTAAACACAACACTGCTCATTACCACGGGGAACACCATACCTACAGTGAAGCATGATGGTGGCAGCATCGTGCTTTGGGGCTGGGTTTTTTTTCAGCTGGAACTCGGGTTTTAGGTAAGGTGGAGAGATTTATGAACAGTTCGAAATACCAGTCAGTGTTGGTACAAAACGTTCAGGCTTCTGCTAGAAAGAAAAAAAATCAAGAGGAACTTCAATCAGTTAGCAGGACAGTTATCTAAAGCAGAAGTTGTTTAAGGTTTTGGAATGGCCCATTCAGCGTCAAGACCTGAATCTGATTCGACATCTGTGGGGTGACCTGCAGAAAGTTGTGCACAGGAGATGCCCTCGCAATCCGACAGATTTGGGTGTTTATGCAAAGAAGAATCAGCAAAGACTGCCATATCAAGATGTGCCACGCTGACCAACTCCCACCCAAAAAAACTGCTGTAATAAAACCATCAGAATCAGAATACTTTATTGATCACAGAGGAAATTGTGTGTACAGAGTTGTTCAATATCACAAACAGATAGAGAATGAATCCGGTCAGTGAGTGATATGTACAGTGTTATCAATATGATAAACAGTAGGATGTGAATGTATAATAGTGGATGCTGTTGCTATATGGAGGAGTTTTAGAGTTTAATGGCCACAGGTTGGAAGGAGTTCCTGTGTCGTTCAGTGGTGCATTTCGGTGGTATCAGTCTCTCATTGAATTTGCTTCTGTATCTGATCAGCAGGTTTTGAAGTGGGTGAGAGGTATTGATCAGTATTATCTTTATTTTGGACAACATTCTCCTCTCTGACAACACCACCAGAGAGTCATAGAGAATTACTGGCCTCACGGATCGGTTCGTTCAATCTGTTTGCATCTGCATCTCTCAGCCTGCTGCCCCAGCATGCAACAGCATAGAGTAACAGGCTGGTCACAACAGACTGATGAAACATTGTGAGTAGTATCCAACAGATATTAAACAACCTTCGCCGCCTCAAAAAAAAAAAAAAAAAAAAAAGGGGGACGGCTCTGGCACTTCTTGTAAATTGCAGTCGTGTTCTTAACCCAGTCCAGTTTATTGTCAATATAAATTCCAAGATGTCTATAATCCTCCAAAATTAACATTGACACCCTGAATGGAAACAGGGGGTCACTGGTAACAAAGGCCTAAAAAAGCCAAAGGTTCTGCAACAAGGTATTAGTTAAAAGGTGTGCATATGTATACAACCAAGTTATTATAACTTTATTATTATTATTATTATTATTATTATTTTATTTTATTTTTTTCCCCCCTGAAAATAACTTTTTTTTCTTTTCCCCTAACTGAGTTGTATGGATTATAGGTCAGATTAAACCTGGCATTTGAACAGGGGGGGTGTAGACTTTTTATATCCAATTTACATGTGTGTGTGTCTATAATGTGCAGTATATTATTATTTCTTGTATATTATTATGATAAGCTGACGTTTTATGAGAGGACACACACATAGATAAATAGATATTTATCCACACATACACGCAAAAAGAACACTCCTGCCTACAATATAACACTGTCACATTATTCCAAGCCTCGTCCTCTGCTTGTTTGTTTTCAAGTTTGCTGCTACCTTTTACTATGCATTTGGATTCTCTGCATGTTAACTTTACTTTGGCTTTAGCCTAACCTGTTTTCCCCATTCTTGACTACTGCTAATTTGAATATTCAAATCATCCTGTTTGTTTGCATTCTGTTATTCCATGATCAGTTCATGCTCATTTACATTCATAGTTGGCTTGTACAGTGTTTGGTTGCCACTTTGCTGCCATGTTTGTGACGTTCTCTGTGAAACGTACTGTTGATTTATGTACTTTCCAATTTTTACACTTGTTTTGTTTTCTCCGAGTTTTCTACTTTATACTTCTCTGTTTAAACTTTGTCTCTTTATTATTGGATATTATTTGTCTCTCTATTATTTATCTGTGAATACATCCACATCTCCCAGGCCTCATTCTGTTTATTAAAACTTCCAGCAATATGAAGGACCCTGTCAAAAAAATTCCAGCAAGCCTAAGAATGTTATTGAGATCTATCTGTCACCATTAATTATTATGAAGAAACAAAAATAGAATAATTCAGAAAAGGCAAAACCTTTTTCACAGACCCATATTTATGCAGCACCCGATCTTCCTTATGAAGATAACTAAGGCCGTTTATTACTGTTAATTACTAAGAAAATAAATATGGAATATCAGTATATACTGTGTGCGCATATGCATTTATACAATCAGCCAACCTTGTATCAGTGCATCTTAATCCAATGTACACATTGCAGCCTCAGAGTGAAACCTTGAAAAAGAAAAGTGAAGTCGAAACCCGGTGTTGTCGTTTGCCGTTATAACCAACGTACGTCAACATTCGCTGTATTAGGTAATCCGAGATGCTGATCTGCTCACCAATTTGGTAGAGTGGTTATTTGTGAAATCATAGCCTTCCACAGAACTGACCCTCACTGGCTGTTTACACTGGCAGTCTGTAGAATATTGTGGGTGAAAATCTATGGAGTTCAGTTCCTGAAATACTCAAACCAGCCTGTCTGGCACTAGCAACCTTATCATGGTCTAAACCACATTTTGATGTTTGATGTGAATAATAAACCCCTTTACCTCTATCTGCATGATTGTATGCATTGCATTTGTATGTATGTATAGTTGTTAGATGATTGGCTGATTCCAGAATTTCATAAATGCGCAGATGTATAGGTGCAAGTTGACAGAAGTTAACAGGTGAATGTAGTTTACTGTATCCGTGTGTGTGCGTTGGGTACCTGAGAATCTCTGCCTGCAGAGACTCCATATCCTGAGAAAACAGATAAGGGGGGTTGCTAACAATAACATCAACAAGACCGCAGCTTCTCAGCATCAGCTCAGCATCTATGTAGACGAGACATACAAATTTGCACAATACATATTTGCATGCGCAATAGCTTCTGTTCAACACAAGAAAATGGGATATGTTGGGGCACAGAAATAATGTGTCCAGTGTATATGCAGTTTAGCCGTTAACTAGCGGCATTGTGTGCTTTAATCTTCAGCAGCTTCCACTGGAAGGGAAACAAAACAAAAACTAGACAGAGCAAGGAATTTTCAACATAGTATTTCTTAACATCCTAGTTTTAATTTGGCTGTTTACATTATTTTACTTTGCATTCAGAAATAAAATAATGTAAGCATCTCAAATAAACCAGGATGTTTAGGAATCCTGTGTTGAAAGTTATGCTGCAATACACTGTACTCACTACTCAAAAAACCTTTTGTAGTCAAAGTTTGCAATGTAAAATGAAAAAGTGTAATGAGATGGTAATTCAATTTTGGAAATTAGGAACTTATACAACATTTCTTTAAAATGTGTATATATATATATATATATATATATATATATATATATATATACAGTTGGTGGCAGTGGTGGTCTCATGGTATAAGGCGCTGGATCGCTGATCCAAAGGTTGGGGGTTCGAGTCCCACTCTCCACAAGGTTGTCACTGTCCCCCCCAGTGCAGCTAACTGGGTTATCAAAGGCGGGCCATGTCTGTCACTGTCTATGGTGAGAGGCATGTAAAAGAACCATTGCTGACTTTCGTAAAGAGTAGCTGCAAAGTCGTCAGTGTGTTTCTGTCCCTTGCTAAAGGGTTGTGACAGGAAGGGCATCCAACTTAAAAACCTCTGCCAAATCAAATGTGCGAATCAGATGGATAACGAAATATAACGCTGCAATGATCACTTTCAAAGAAACTCACGAACCAAGTCTTGTTCAACTCTCCTTCACGCGTGTGACAAACAGGAAGTATGGGTACAGGAAGTATTAGTACAGTTCAGCTTCCTCCTGGCTAATGGGAGGCCAGCGGCGCGGGATGTTGGGAGACAAGCCAATGAGAGAGCAACTCACGCATTGTTTGAATTTCTGAATAGTGTGTTTGGCGCTTTTCGTAAGAAGAGGTTGTTTCGTATACAGAGGGTGAAAATTTAGGAAAATGTTTTTCGTAACCTGGATTTTTCGTATTCAGAGGTTTTCATAAGTAGAGGGCCGACACATATATAGTATATACACACACACACACACACACACACACACACACACACACACACACACACACACATCATACATTCATTTTCTGAACTGATAAGGGTCGCGGGGAGACTAGTACCCATCTCCCCCGACTGTGGGCAGAAAATAACTGAAATATGTAATTTTTTTTGTGTTCAGTGATTTTAATATGAGAATTCTGATGTAATGACTAACTTTGTCTACAAACGTTTGACGAGTACTTGTGTTTATTAAGAACAAAGTAATTTTGACTGGTACAAAAGGGTTAGATGAATAAATGGACTACAGTAACTAGTTTGTTGAATGGTGGTGGCCTCGTGCTGTCCTCACCATTCTGAATTTAAATGTTTGGGTTTTCTCATGTTTAGCTTAATTAACAGCTTTTGGAGATAAATGAATGGCACGATGTTTGGCTTGAGAATCAATGTCAACATTTCATACAGGATAATAGAGTAATCAATATGCAACAGATTTTTTGATATCACTTACCCTTCAGAATATTTAAATGATAAGTTTCCAGCCTGTCCATGAGCCCCAATCTATTATAAAACAAACTTCATTAGAATTTTTGAGCAAACAATCATGTAAAATCATTTTCACTTTATTACTATTTTAGTAGTATCCCTCCTCGAATCGCCACCTGATCATGGTGGAGGGGGCTGCGTGTCCTAATGATCCTAGGAGCTGTGTTGTCAGGGGCATTATGACTCTGGTAGGGTCAGCCAAGACAAACAGGTCCTAGGTGAAAGTCCAGATGAAGCGCAGTTCAAAAGACTTCTATAGAAAAACATATAAGCACACAAGTTCCCTTGCCCTGATGTGGGTCACCTGGGGGCTGCCCCTGGAATCAGGCCTGGGGAGAGGGTCGAAGATGAGTACCTGGTGGTCAAGCTTCCACCCATGAAGCCCAGTCAGGCCTAGCCTGAAAAGAACACATGGTTCCGACTTCCCATGAACCCATCACCTGTGGGAGAGGCTACAGGGGTCGGGTGCATTGTAAGTTGGGTGGCAGCCGAAGGCATGGGTTCTGTCTGACCGATCCTCGGCTACTGACTCTGACTCTTGGAAAGTGGAATGTTATCTCTGGTGGGGAAGGAGCCTGAGCTGGTGTGAGAGGTGGAGAGATACCGACCAGATATAGTCGGACTCACATCAACACAGAGCTTGGGCTCTGGAACAACCCACCCTGAGAGGGGCTGGACCTTATTCCATTCTGGAGTTGATCATGGAGAGAGATGGAGAGCTGCTGTGGGCATCCTTTGTCCCCCCCCATCCCGGTGCCCACATGTAGAGGTTAACAAAAGGGATCTTGCCTCCTCCTTCAGGTTGGGGGACAGTTCTTGATTGTTGTTTGTGCTTATGCACCAAATGACAGTTCCAAGTATCCACCCTTATTGGAGTCTTTTAGAAGTTTTTGGAGAACACTCCCCCCCCCTTGTCCTGTGAGACTTCAACGCTCATGTGGGCCATGATAGTGTGGCCTAGAAGGGTGTGATTGGTAGGTACAGCCTCTTCAGTCTGAACCCGAATGGTGTTTCGTTGTTGGACTTCTGTGCTCATCATGGTTTGTCCATCAAGAACACCATGTTCGAACTTAAGGGTGTCCATAAGCTCTTGGCACCAGGACACCCAAGGTAGCAGTTCGATGAATGATTTGTGGTCGTGTCAATCGACTTAAGGCTGCATTTTCTGAACACTCGGGTAAAGTGAGGAGCTGTTAACCGATCAACCCCTGGTGGTGAGCTGACTGATGGCAGGGGAGGTTTCAGTCAGTCTAAAAGTTTCAGTCTGGCCTCTATCAGCTTAACAGCTTTTCACAAATGCCTTGAAACTGCTTCAGTGACACCTACATAACAGCGACAGTGTTCAAAAAGGCAAGTGTTCAATACCACCCAGAAACTGACGATTCCATGTCTACAAATTTTTAGTACTCTGACCAGCAGTGCTATCACGAACGGCCACCAGTGCTTACCAAGGTCAAGTACTGCTCACTAAAATTGTTATTCTCACAAAATACATATTTTCATACAATGACTGTAAGCATAAATGTCCAATATTCCACTCATGATTCCTTCAACAATTAGTTGCTTTTAAGTAGTTGCCGTCAGTTATACACACAGTATATACACTGTCCTGTGACCTAGATGTTTCAAAATTATTGTGTATAATGGTCCTAATATCAGGCGTGTTGAGAGAGGCTGCACTCACCGGTCTGCGTTTTCCTTCGTGAGACTTATTGCGTCCTGGCTTTGATCCAGTGCAACTGCATTTAACTTAGAAACAACAATGTTTATCATGATGAAAAACACAGTACTGTATTAAGAAACCTTATGCACACGCTCCCCGACTTATGTTTTTAATTGGTTCCGGCTGGCCGAACGTAAGTTGAAAGTGAACGTAAGTTGTTACAGTATGACGTGTGACATATGATGCTCATACTGTACTATACATCCATAAATACCATTACCGTATCTCATAAAACACCCCTAAATCATTATAAACATAACATTGTAAAATAATATCAAATAATATCAACATTAATTTCAAATAAATCACTTATTTATACCGAGTTACTTTACATGAAGCATACAGTCAATCAACGCTTACAATATGTGAAGCGCTCAGTACCGAATGTAGTGTACTTGAAAAAGTAGTGTACTTGCTGTGGGTTATACAGACTTCCAGTCTTTCAAGTGCACAAGGGTGCTGTTGAACTCGTTTAGAACACAGCCTGCACTGATGCAGTCTCCCAGCAAAGTGGAGAGTTCTTTCTTTTGTGTAAGTAAGTAAACTTTATTCAAGAGATGCATACAAAGAACAAGTACAAATCCTATTGAATATTAATATAAAAATAAGTATACACTCTTAGGATTCTGCTAAAAGATAACAAATATAAAGATTGTGCCAATC
Organism: Plotosus lineatus; assembly: GCA_024760905.1. NCBI lineage: Eukaryota > Metazoa > Chordata > Actinopteri > Siluriformes > Plotosidae > Plotosus > Plotosus lineatus. The sequence continues at coordinate 26,610,047 of CM045741.1, forward strand.
TGAGCAGATAGTTAATTCATCTCTGTGTATGAGACTTGCACCCATGCTAGTAGGCTTACACTTCTGACCAACCAGATTTTCTTAGGGTTACAAAAGTCCGTAAAAAAATTGTAAACACAAAGATCACAGAGACGACGTCTTAACACAAGGGTAACACGCGATATAACTGATATATATATATATATATATATATATTTACTGTATATATATATATATATATATATATATATATATATATATATATATTTACTGTGCATATATATATATATATATTTACTGTGCATATATATATATATATATATATATATATATATATATATATATATATATATATATATATATACACATACATACATACATACACACACACTCAGTCTGTAGTTTGTAAACAACGAATGCAGCGTCATTGTGTCATTATGTCAGCCTACTACGTAGGTACATCTAAACTCAAAATTTGACTTTTTTTTTTTGAAAGAAAAAAAAAAAAACATAAAATCAAAAAAACGTAAAATGGATGAACGTAAGCCGGGGAGCGTCTGTAAATGCTAGTAATCTAAGTCTCTTTGATGATATTTTTTGGCAGAGGTGTGAAAATTGCTTTGAAAAAATATTTACGTGGGCAAACAGAATGTTAAAGAGAAAACAGTTTTATACGAACTAATCGATATGCAGGTAATTCATCGACCTGTACTGTGATAAATCTGGAGCCAATCCCAGCTGACTTGAGCAAGAGTACAGAACTGGGAAGGTATTTGTGATCTATCGCAGGATTAATAATAACTATTCTACTTTCACAGCTCTGGGAAATTTAGAGTAGCTAACTGACCTAATGTGCATGTGTCTGTACTGTCGTAGGAAACCAGATCAGCCAGAGCCAGAGCCGTTGTGGGCACAAGAACAACATGCATACTACACACAAAAAGGCTCTACTTGTCCACGAGGTTAAAACCTAGGACCACCTTACTGTAAAGCAACAATGCTAGGCATCACATCACTGTCCATACTGCACATTCTGTATGCATTGCACTTGCTGCTTTCTGCACGTCTTGATCGGATGCTAAACTGTATTTTGTTACCCTGTATTTATACATGTGTAATGACAATAAAGTTGAATTTAATGTGTGCCTGAAACCAGCATAAATGATTACACGTTTGACTAAACTGATCTTGAGCTGTACTTATAAACAAGCACTTAAATGAGTAAGCTCAATTTATAACTCTTATAAGTTAACATGCATGCAGACTGATATGCTTTGAGTCATTAATTGCTTATTATACTACTATTACTCACACAAAAAGGAAACTATTAAATAACAACTAATTTGTCTACATATTAATTTTATTTGCTCAATATCAGAAAATATTTCCAAGCACATTATCAGAAGAAGTTATGCTCACAGGAAATGGTTTTGGTTTAGTGTCAGGGTGCAGGTACTTCAAACATACAATGCAAACAAACAGTGCAGCAGAAACACATGGGCAACAAACACAACTGATTACACAGAATCAGAACACAAGACATGAGACACAGTGCCCCCATGTGCAAACTGCAATGCAAACCAAACTGAGATGGTTCAGTAAGAGTTTACATGGGCTGGAATGGTTTAGTAATTGAATAGAATCTGAAAAATTGTGCATGCAGTTCAAGAGATTTGAGTTCAAGACAATTACATAACCTCTGTGACTACAGCTTGACCAAGATGGATTTGCTTTGTGGTTTGGCATTAGGTAGTCATTTTTACTAACTTGTACGAATGACCTCACAAACGCCCATGATTGACTGGCGATCACTGCGAGTGACAGGGAAGTTAGCGTATGTTGTCCTCCCTCCCATAAGAGCTCAGCCAACTAGCCCCCATGGACTCCCAGCAACAGACGGCTGTGACATTAAACTGAATTCAAACTTGCAATCTCAAGGTTAATAGTCACACACCATGTCAATGTGCCACTTGGGAGCCCCAGTCAGACTTTTTTTGTAAGCATAATAGTTTAATATAAAGCAACTTGCAGCTATGTATCAACAATGTGAAGGTTTTGTAGTTGTATGACAGAATACAGAGACTCGGGCTGATTGCATCAGTGCACACCTGATTCCACTAAACAAATCTACTCCCTTGAAAGACAAGCTGAACGTTCACCTCTGTGCCAGAAGATTGTCCCACATCACGCCGTTGATACCCCGTGCTTCTCTCTGGCCCCTGGTTATAGCTGTGCTCAGCCAGTTTTCCGCACTCAGTCACCAGTGTTTATTATTTGTTTTCCCTCCATCACCACCAGTGTTTGTGTTTGTCACCTATTTCCAGTGTTGCCCTGAGTAAAATAAATCGTTCTTGTTGCACTGTATACCGTTTCCTGTATTTCTAGGTTCGGCTGAAACTTCGAACCATAACAAGTATGACTATTATTATTATTATTATTATTATTATTATTATTATTATTACTACAGTGGTACCTCACCTTACGTTAGTCCCAGAAAATAAAAAATCCAGGTTACGAAAAACATTTTCCTAAAATTTTTGTCTATGGATAGGAAACAAATTCACGTTACGAAAGCACCATCTCAAAAATTCAAACAATGCATGAGTTGCTCTCCCATTGGCTATCTCCCAACATCCCACATCACTGGCATCCCATTGGCTAGGGGGGAAGACACAGCTCCCTCCCATTGGCTATTATGGAGCTGTGTCTCCATAATACCCATGCAGCTTCTTGTGTAAAGGACAGAGTTCCTGTTGTTTCATGAGTTTTTCGAGTGTGCTCATTGCCACTTTATTTTTTGGCACAGGCTTTTAACCTTGCATCAACATTTGTAATATAACTCTGCTAAGAAGACATGGTCAACATGAAGTAAGTACCTTAAAAGGCATGCTTTTATCATTTTTAAAGGGTTATGGGGTAGTATTGGAGGCCTTAGAACGAATCGCGCGTTTTACATGTAAAATGCGGTTCTACTTACAAAAAATCCAGGTTACGAAACTGCCTCTGGAACGGATTAATTGCGTAAGGTGAGGTACCACTATATTATTATTATAACAAGCCATTCCTCCACTCTTTTTACAAAAAAGATCCTGCCTCCTTGGTTTTTTTACTCACTCCCAAGACCAAGACTTCCTAGATCAAAGTTTACGAGATAAAGTCAGTGCAAAGAGAAACTACTGGCTATTTATGTGCTTTCCTTTCAGTGAACTTGTTTTTTAGCCAAGTAAATGCTATCCTTGAATAAAAGTTGAATTTTCTTATGCTTATCATCACCAAGGAGATAAACATCTTAAATGCTCTGAGCAAACATGGGCAGCTCTGGAACTGTGCATTTACAATTAAAATTATAGAAATAAAGTGATGAGGCAAACCTGTGGTACACTGTGCAGCAGGCTCAAAGAGATGGCGCCTGATCCACACCCCACCTCTAAGCACCGCACAGCTCTCAGTCCCCACTGTGACTGCAGATCTTTTAACAGCAAATTAACCAGTTCCTACACACGCACACACACACACACACACACACACACACACACACACACACACACATACATACAGAGATCACTCATACCAGTATGCCCACATAAAAAGTATGTTTTCCCCCATAACTTAAAGTTTCCTTTGTTTCTAGATTATTAGAAGTGACAGTCCTATGTTTGCAAACACTGTAAAGGACACTGTGTCCTGCTGAGAAATGCCTGTGTAGTGTTAAAGGAATGTATAAGCGTATGTGAGACCTCTGTCTCAGGGCGGGGAATGAACACTGGAGGTCTCATCTTCAGGGTTAGATCCCTAAAGTCCCACTCCTCAATGACATACTGTACTGGCATGCTGAAACACACAAACAAAGATGTTTTTGAATGTTTGTCCATTAAATGCATATGTGTGGGTAAGCGATAACAATATATGCCTGTATAGAAATCAAGATGAATTTGTCCACTAGATACTACATTTACACACACACACACACACACACACACACACACACACACACACACACACACACACACACACACACCCCTTATTTGATGCGATAAGTGCCCAGGGCGCTTAAAAACTGGAGAAGATGTGCGCTTATTAAAATGTTACCAGTGGAGTGGAACGGTAAGTGCTTATTACCATCGAGGTTTCTGTCTCTGGATATGAAACAATTCACGTTACGAAAGTACCATCTCAAAAAGTCAAACAATGTGCGAGTTGCTTTCCCATTGGCTGTTATGGTGCTGTATCTCCATAATACCGTGATGCTTTTCGTGTAAAGGACAGAGTTACTGTTGTTTCGTGAATTTTCAAGTGTGCTCATTGCAACTTTATTTTTTGCCTCAGGCTTTTTAACCTTGCATAAACATTTGTAAGATTATAACGCTGCTAAGAAAACATGGTCAACACACCCGTGTGCGCGCGCGCGCACACACACACACACACACACACACACACACACACACACACACACACACGCACGCACGTGATTCCCAATGCGAGTGCAAAGAAGACGCGGGCTCGTGGCATGCGGTTGAGTGATATTGCAAAGGAATATGGCCAAGTCCGTCTACCATCAGTATGATATTGAAGCAGAAGGCGGCCTTGAAAGATATGCTTTTATAAATTTTAAAAGGTTTATTGGGAGCCTTGGAACGAATCATGCATTTTACATGTAAAATGCGGTTCAACTTACGAAAAATCCAGGTTACGAAACCACTTCAGGAATGGATTAATTTCGTAAGGTGAGGTACCATTGTATATCGATACTGTATTTGATGTAATAAGCGCCCTGCTCCAATAAGCCCCCCCTCACCCCAGTGTTTTTTATCTTACGTCTAATAACCGCCCATGTGTACTTGGAGCAAAATCATAGATCAAACAAACCAATTTTATTCGACCAACTTTGTAACAGTAAAATGAGGCGTTTACTGCCTGTAAAAGTGAGTTTACACGGTATTTCAAGACCCCCTGCAACTGGGGAATGTCTATAATGTTCATCAGTAACAGCATATTTGATTGTTCCGCCGTGCTTTAAAAAACAGGAAAATATTTTTGCTGTGTTCTCTTGGTAAATGTCCAACAACTGATGAACCATTAGAAACTGCTACCGCAAAACTATGGGATGCTCTGAATGAATGGAGCGATGAGCCAGATATGGACCTATCGGAAAGTGACGACGTGTATTTTTCACCCGATTCTCCTGCTAACTAACTTCATAAATTTAATCACGTTCCTGGACATGTGCTTTTATTTATGTTCGTGTTGATTGATTCAACGTGCCATGTGCTAAAGTTGACAGTCGTGTTGAGTGGCTCGATTTTACTTCCAGGAAAATGTTTAAAGGACCAGCACCGGGAGGGAAAAGTAAGGGGTCTTTATTTTTAATTTATGCTGTTTTCTTTTTATTTTCAGCTTTCATGTAAGTACAGACGCTCCCCGACTTTCATTTTACTTTTTTTTTCAAAAAAAAAAAATTTGTTTAGACGTACCTACGCTGTGTCCATTGTTTACAAACGGCAGACTGAACGTGCCCCTCCTTCTTCCCAGTTCAGTTATATATCAGGCATGGGGAAGATCACTCTCCCACTCGCCCCAGGCGACCAAATATAAACGTGGGCGTGTGGAAATTAATAAATTGATCGCCCATGAGGTGAGTAAAAGTTTTAAGCCTGTGTATATGTATTTTTATTGAGACGATTTCCTGAATTTCTCCTTGGGCGGTTATAATGCACAGCAGTATCGTGGACTGTACGCACTCTGTTTTCGTCCAGCATACGGAAACTACCGATAGTCGCCAGAATGTTCATTATGGACACCGTCGAGTGCTATGGTTGAGTGTGTACGATTGCCGTACGATCGCTAGTTACGCATGCACACAGAAGTTGTTCAGCTGAAACTCATGTTTTTGCCGATGTTTCATGTTGTTAACAATCCAGTCGGAGTGTTTCAGTTTTCAGTAGAACGGTTACGTTTCTGAGCGTATTTGAATTGTTAGTATTAGTTACATTCCAAAAATTACTTGAATATCGCTTGACTACAACAACATGCAAATAAAGCTTCCAAGATACGCAGGCAGGGAAGGCACTATTTCAAGTGACACAAGATCAACATCTTCGTGTTGGTAAACTGATGAGGTCTGCACATGCACTGGCCATGAATCACATTCCATAATAGCACAGTCTGAATAGTTGTATGTTTATTTTATTTTCACTTCAGATGGGATTTCTATTTTTTGTGCGCAGCGCAAAATATCTGTGCGCGGAGACCGTAACACCAGTGCACAATTGCGCACGCACGTAGCTTAGAGGGAACATAGTTTGTAAGTAAGTATTCTACCTGGTGATAGTACTGTAGGCATGCTAAAGCTGCGAGTTTAGTTTTTAAAAGGATTATAAGCCTATATCCAAGGAACTTAAAAGTTTCCTGCTATATCTGTATTGAAGTATATACAATATGTCAGTAACCTAAATATTTCACTTTATTTAATGATGCGTCATTTACTATGTATAAATAATGCTTATAAATCAGACTTATATCATTGCACTGTTAAATTTTGTGGGTGAGTAAAAATTTTTGTGGGCTAGTTAAAATTTTGAAACTTGCCTATGCCTGTGTGTATATATATATATAATTATATAATTTTATAGCATTATATATATATATATATATATATATATATATATATATATATACACAGTAAAAACTCCGCTTACGAACGCTTAAGCTCACGAACGTTTCGCCTCAAGAACATTAAATTCGCGAGCATATAGTCTCCGCTGACGAAATAGCTTTCGGCGGACGAACCAAACCACGCGGTCGAACAGCGCCACGGTGGCGGCCACGAGAAGCTGACGCACACTCACAGCGTCCCAGTTCGTCACCCCCTTTCTTTGAGTGCGGACGTGGTTTGTGTTTGATAGACATTTTGGACCATATTGAGTGTACTTTTGCTATTATGGGACCGAAAAAGACCCCACCACAGGCGGAGATCATTGAAAAACACGAACGAGGTGTGCGTTTGTGTGACTCAGCGTCCCAGTACCAGTACGCTAAGTCTACCATTGCTACCATCCTTAAGAACAAGGAAGCTATTAAGGGTGCGTGTGTGGCTAAGGGTGTTTCCAAACAGTAGGCGTTTCCAAACTCTCCTTCCAAACAATAAGTCCCTCCCTCCCTCCTCCTCCCACTCCATTCCATCAAGCCATCAACTACCATCACAAAGGTAAATAAAACAACTTTATTATACAGTACAGTTTATTTCTTTAATTACAATACAATAGCACATTTATTATACATAAAATAATGTATATTTTTGTGTAGTTTTAAGGCTTATTTAGTAGAAAATTATGTTTTATGGGGACCTGGGAACGGATTATTCTCATTTTAATGGTTTCTTATGGGAAATAAATGTTCGGAAGACGAACTTTTCGCCTTACACACACTTTCTGGGAACCAATTATGTTCGTGAGCTGAGGTATCACTGTATATACATATATATATCAGTTATATAGCGTGTTACCCTTGTGTTAAGACGTTGTCTCTGTGATCAGTGTAAACACAGAGATCACATCTCTGTGTATGAGATGGATTAACTATCTGCTCAGATCAGTGCAATCTACCATGCATACTCAGTTAAGCAAAGAGAGTTGTAAAATGAATGAAAACCCGAATCCAGAGAAGAAAGAAAACTCTCTGCTCTGCTGGTGATTCACATGCAGGCTGAGTACTAAATGAGTATTCTACGGCGCCCTTGCTCACTTGAAAGACCGGAAGTCCGTATAACCCGCGCTTTGTCTCAAGCACAAACAAGTAAACTACTTTCGGTGTTGAGCGCCACACATATTGTAAGCATTGACTGGCTGTTTTAAGCTTCATGTAAAGTGACTCGGCTCAGCTTCATGTAAAGTGACTGTCCGTCGACCATCGGAACCATTTACAAGCAGAAAGATCTCATCATAGAGAATGTTTAAGGTTATTTAATACTGCATTTGATATTTGAGGAGTGAATTTGATTAAAATGTATCTATTTGAAATTATTTTGCTTGAATTTATTTGAAATTAATATTGATATTATTTGGTATTTTGATAGTATTTTACAATGTCATGTTTATAATAATTGATTTAGGGATGTTTTATGAGATACGGTAATGGTATTTATGGATGTATAGTACAGTATGAACGTCATATGTCACTGGAACATACAGTAACAACTTATGTTCATTTTCAACTTACGTTCGGCCGTCCGAAACCAAGCAAAAATGTTAGTTGGGGAGTGTCTGTAATTTGGTTGATACCACAAAATGAATAACACAAATACCAGTAAAAGTCTTTTATTATTCATGTTTTCCACCTTGATGGTAATAAGCACTTACCTTTCCACTCTGCTGGTTACATTATAATAAGCGCCCACCCACTCCAATTTTTATGCGCCCTGGGCGCTTATCACGTTGAATACAGTAATAATACTTTTATTCTTATTGTTGTTGTTGTTGTTGTGTATATTTAGATGCTCAATGTCCAGTTCTGTACTGATTTCAGAAAAACAAAATTAAACTAATTTTGTCCGCCAAGTTTTAAAAAAAACAAATAATGTAAAACAATTAATAAGGCAACAAAAGAATATGTAAGCAGTTAACTCTGTAGTGTTTATTGGAGACAGACTGTGCTGCATGCTACTCTTTTCTATCTGGTGAATTTATACACATGGGCAGCATCCACAATGAATGACCCAATTATTGTGCTAAAATCTAAGTGTGCCTATCAGATAACAGCTGCAATATTATAAAGATGTCACAGCGTGCCATCCACTGTGACCATGCGTATAATCAGGTAACTCCCAAAATCATTGTGGATGTAAACATACTCATTGACTTGTACAAAGAAGACTAAAAAAAGACTATACCTCATAAGACGTTTAGAACACAGAGCCCATACATTCTCTCTCTCTTTGTCACTCAGTCTTTCTCGGAGCCTCTGTCTCTCCACACTTTGCAGCTTTAAAGATAAAAAGTGTGGGATTGTTTTTTTATTTGAGAAACATGGGCTAGTTGTGGCTAAAAACACAATTTGATTCCTAGAAGTTCCTGCACAAACATGCAGTAACTTTTCAGAGAAGGTCACAAAGTATGTTTATTGAAGAGAATGAAACTTGGTCACTGTTTACCACACACACACACACACACACACACACACACACACACACACACACACACACACACACACACACACCAAGAAATGACAAGCATTGAGGTAAGTTAAAAACAGCCAAATGCTTCACAAAGGAAGCTCACAGAGGTTAGTAAAAGGTTTTATATAAACAAAGTCCCATACTGCATCACTCACAAATTTCCATACAGTCCACTGGGCTTTAGCATTGTCTTGTTTCTCACTTAGTTGCACTTGAAAATGCAGGGTTTTGATACAGGGCTCGCACAAACAATAATTACCTTATTTTGAAATGATTGAGTGTTTAATTTTGGGAAGGGACTGGCATTAGTCATGTGTTTGTCATTTGAATGAGTAAAAACATCTCTGTTGTATTTTTCCCTACATGTTGATTTTTAAAACTCATTCACGAAGTGAAATAATTACAGATACGATTAATGATAACTGGGCAGTTTTTGTACTCTGCTATTGCAATCTGCTCAATGACACTGATGGGAATAAGCCACCAGAGGGATGTGCTGAGAAATTAATTTGCTGAATACCTGGAAGTGAGAGAGAGTATAAAACGGCATCTTGCACACACACACACACACACACTATATATATATATATATATATATATATATATATATATATATATATATATATATATATATATATATATACATACACACACACACACACACACACACACACACACACACACACACACACACACACACACAAACTCACTATCCTAGTTACGACGTATGCGAGTTACGACCACCCGTATTTATGAGCATGTCTATATGTCTATTATGAGTTTACTGTATATGTCTGGCAATGCAGCATGTAAGATAGTTGTGGCAGCACAGCATCCCAGCATCTCACACTCACAGCATTCTACCACTACACTCAGTGAGTAGATACCTTCGCAGTAACATCTCTTTTACAGTACAATTTTACATTAATTTACTGTACACCGTTACCATGGCCCCTAAGAGGAAGTCCAATTCATCAGATGGCAATTCTACCAAGAAAGCAAAGAAGGCACTGTCGTTGCAGATGAAGATGAAAGTGAAGTGAGATCTCCATCTCTCCCACTGCACGGTGTCTACAATTTTGAAGGACAAGGACCGCATTCAGGAAGCGGTGAAAGCAGCAGCCTCAATTAAATCAACTATCATCACAAAACAGCGTGAAGGACCAATTTCAGTGATGGAAAAGTTGCTATACACGTGGTTGGAAGATAATAGGCAAAGAAATGTGAGAACGTGCAGGTGAAGAATACGCTTCACATGAATTCGTAGCTGATCTAGGTCGTAACTTGAATAGTGACTGTAAATATACACGCACACACACACACACACACACACACACACACACACACTATTTTCGGAGGGGCATTTCAATGCAATGGTGACTGTGGAGGCATATAGGACCCTAGTTTTATCTATTTATCCAACTAAAGTATGAAAAAGGAGAAGGTATTGCATAAGGATCAGTTTTTCCTACATTGGGCTTGTCAAGTTTTGTTAGTGCAATACGTAATCTTGGAAGGAAATGGCAGAGATGACCATATTTGGTGGATGGCTTAGGCTCAGGCACTCAGAAAGTTCTTGGATGGGATTGTATGTGAGTCACCTTGACAACCACAGTAGTGAGGTTAGTAATTTTTTTATATTGGGGTGTAGATATATATATATATATATATATATATATATATATATATATATATATATATATATATATATATATATATATATATCTTTGTATATTATTTATGTAGCACACATAATCAGGGTGTGGATGTTTCATTTTCTGTGATTCATTGATTGATCACCCAACACTAATGAAAACAACCTGAACAAAACACTGTTATCATAATCTTATAGTTCAAACCAGTACCATCACTTCTGTCCCTTTCCTGATTATACTGCAGATAAACCTTAGCGCTAGTGGCACAGAGAGACAGAAAACAGAACTCACAGTTTTCTTTCCGAGGACATGCGCTACGATGTAGTGTGAGGAGAGGAGAGGCTCAGAGATTCCATGCTGCTGGAAGCATTGTGTCCACATGCTCACCGCCTCCTCTACTGTCACACTGCAATCTATTGGAGGAACAAGGGTGCCACCTACACCTCGACATGGAAACCACAGCAGAGTCTGAAGAGAGAGAATGCCATTACCCAAACTTTTATTAAGGCATGGCGGTATAATTGTTCATGTAAAAACTAATACAGACGCTCCCCGACTTATGTTTTAGTTCGGTTCCGGATGGCCGAATGTAAAGTTAAAAAAAAAAAAAAAACGTAAGTTGTTACTGCATGTTCCAGTGACGTATGACGTTCATACTGTACTATACATCCATAAATACCATTACCGTATCTCATAAAACACCCCTAAATTAATTATTATAAACATAACATTGCAAAATAATATCAAATATCTCAAATAATATCAACATTAATTTCAAATAAATTAAATTCAAGCAAAATAATTTCAAATAGATACATTTTAATCAAATTCACTCACCAAATATCAAATACAGTATCAAATATAACCTTTAACATTCTCAATGATGAGATCTTTCTGCTTGTAAATGGTTCCGATGGTCGATGGAGCCATTTGGAAGAAACATGCAACATTTACATGTTTTTCACCAGCATCAATTTTCTTGATACACTAATAGCATCTTCGTTTCTAAAGAGATGGCTTGCCGCTTTTTCTGATTACCACTATCACTCGTAGGCTTAGGCTTCTGACCAACCATATTTGCTTAGGGTTACAAAAAACAGTGTAAACACAAAGATCACAGAGACGACATCTTAACACAAGGGTAACGCGCGGTGAACTGGGAAGAAGGAGGGGCATGTTCAGTCTGTCGTTTGTAAACAGTAAGTAGTGCATTACGTCAGTGTGCTACGCAGGTACGTCTCGTACTACAGAGAGCACGCTAAACTCAAAATTTGACAATTTTTTTTTTAAACGTAAAATCGAAAAATGCGTAAAACAAATTAACGTAAAGCAGGGAGTTTCTGTAATTGTTTTTTTTTTTAAATAAGATTTAGTTCTCAAGTAATGTAAATATGTTTGGGTGTACAATAGCTATTATGACTGAATAAGAGGCCTATTACAGTATTAGTACTACATAGTTAGCTTTAAATAACATTAAAGTAGTACATTAACTCAAACTTTCAAAGTGTGGGTATCGTCATTGGTTCTGAAAAATCCTCTTTGGATGTTGATTCTTTTCATAACATTTATAATCTCTGACATTAGTGCTACTTGGTCCAGCATCACTTTGGTAAGTTTTTTATCTTTTACAAAGCTAGTTAACTTTGTCTGCTTTGACATATTTATTCATGAATATTATCACAGTACAAAATGAAAAAAAAATTACCATATCATTACTACATTTCACTGCATTATTACTGTACTAATGAGTACGACTGTCTATAGAATGTGTTTAAGAAGCATACTTTAGCAGTTCCTCATTCGTGCACACTTTGTGCATGTGCTTTTGTGTGTGTGTTTTTAATTACTGTTAAGCTCCGTCACGCCACCCAAACGCACTTTCTCAGGCTTCTGGTAAGGCGCCGAAGCTCCAGAAAAAGGTAACGAGGCTGCATGAAAAAGTGGAACTGCTTGATATGAGTCAGTAAGGAAACCGTTTTGCTGCAGTAGGGCGCCATTAGAAAGTGAATGAAAGTACAGTCCACTACATAAAGAAAAATGAAAAGGCAATCAGAACTAGTGTAGCATGGAGTTTTTGTGGAAGTGTTAAGGAGGTGAATGTTGTATGAAACAAGGTCATCGTCAAAATGGAATTTGCCTTAGTACTGTACTCTGAATAATTCTAGTTCAGGGGTCGGCAACCTTTGCCATTTAAAGAGCCATTTGGACCTGTTTTCCACATTAAAGAAAACACTGGGAGCCACAAATCCTTTTTTGACATTTTAAATAAAATAACACTTGCATACTGTACTATGTTTTTCCCCTTTTCCCTTTGTTAATAGAAAAAAAACAATATGTTGCATTGATTTAAACGACTGCAGAGACAATTAAATTACAATTCTACTTCCAACACAAACATTTAGATTAAAAAAAAAAATCGCCAGCCTGCCCCCGACCCTAATTAGGATTAAGTGGTTCAGAAAATGAATGAATGTGTTCAAGTCCTTCTTGTATTTTTATTAAAAAAAAAGAATATCTATCCCACGAAGCGAGGGACGGGGTGCAGCCAGATGTGTTAACGGGTTGGGTAGCCTACCTCACCATCACTCCCTTCGTGGGATCTTCTTTTTCTTCATTTGTTATACAGTATTAATGTTGTTTTAAGAGTCTTAAGAGTAGAAGATGGAGAGGATCGGGTGAGATGGAGGAAGATCATTTGCTGTGGCGACCCCTGAAGGGAACAGCCGAAAGGAAAAGAAGAAGAAGGTTATTTTGTCCTAGTGTTAATTTACAAAAACGACAACAACACAGAAGAGTGTATGAAGATGTATTTTAAGGAGGAGCCTGCTCAACATTCTTTTAAATAATATTCATGTTTAATACTGCACTGACCAACCCATTCTCAGAGTGGAGACTGAACCACACCCAGTCTTTTACTTTGTCACTGGGAGGAGAGTTATTTAATTCGGAGATTGCTGTGCATAAACCAAATCTCATCCACGGGCTCTTACTTCAGCTGTGATTTCCGTTCCTGGATTACAAACTCCGGCGGCAGAAAAATCTCTCTCTCTCGCTGCACTGCTGCAGAACACTGCTTGACATGAGTACAAGGGTTTGGAATCAAAAACACTGAGACTCTCAATGTAGCTGATTAATATAACGATAGCCACGTCCACCAGAACACTCACACAAAATCACCCCACCCACACCAAGTCAATATCCACCCGCAACCGTGACTCTTAATTTTCATCTGTGTAATTTTCAACCCTAAAAGGGCATTTTTGGAAGGTTACCTGCTGGGTACCTGACCGTTGCAGGACTCTGCCTTAGGCAGATTCTCCTGTCATTCAGTTGAAAGCTGGTTTAATTTTCTACCCCTGGGAGAGCTATTTGAGTAAATAAGCGGCATTTATTTTCTTTTTGCAGTTCTTTTTGGTGATGCAGTGATTTTTGTAGATGATGTTTGTGGTGCACCTGTAAAGTAAAACGTCATTTTGAAAAGCCATGGAGCCACACCAGAAAGGTGAAAGAGCCACATGCGGCTCCAGAGCCGCTGGTTGCCGACCCTGTTCTAGTTCTATAGTACTGTACAGTATTACAATTTTTTTCAGTTATTACTTCAGCGCAGTATTGTACCTTAAGTTAATGTTTAGAATGTTATTGTGAGATTTTATGTTCTGTAGCATGTTTAACAAACGATACCAAAAGGATAAACTTGATTACACTTCACGTTTACTTTATGTACAGGAAATATAATGCAATGCCTCCCTCTTTGGGCATTTTTTTACAACTACGTGCAGTACTATAGAATTATAAGTACTGTATGTTTATTCATGTTCAAATGCAGCCGTGAGGGGGAGGGGGGGCACAAACCAGTGTCTCTCCCTCACGCCGGTCCCAAGCCCGGATAAATGCAGAGGGTTGCATCAGGAAGGGCATCCGGCATAAAACAAATGCTAAATAAACTATGCGAATCACAAGAAAGAATGACATACCAGATCGGTCGAGGCCCGGGTTAACAACGACCGCCATCAGTGCTGTCAACCAACAGGGTGCTGATGGAAATTGGACTACTGTTGATCGAAGACGTCGAAGAAGGAGAGGTGGGAGGCGTGTCCGTTGCCAGAGAGAGAAGAGGAAAGGCATGAGTCTAGGACTGAAAGTAGGGACTCTGAATGTTGGAACTATGGCAGGAAAAGGTAGAGAGCTGGCTGACATGATGCAGAGGAGGAAAGTGGACATACTGTGTGTTCAGGAGACCTGGTGGAAAGGTCGCAAGGCTAGAAGCATAGGAGCAGGGTTTAAGCTGTTTTTTCATGGTGTGGATGGGAAGAGAAATGGAGTCGGAGTCATCTTGAAGGAGGAGTTTGTCAGGAATGTTCTAGAAGTGAAAAGAGTGTCAGACAGAGTGATGAGTCTCAAGTTAGAAATTGAAGGTGTGATGGTCAATGTTGTTAGTGCTTATGCCCCACAGACAGGATGTGAGCGAGAAGAGAAGGAGAGATTCTGGAGGAAGTTAGATGAAGTGATGCAGAGTACCCCCAGAGGTGAAAGAGTGGTCATTGGGGCAGACTTCAATGGACATGTTGGTGCAGGAAACAGAGGGGACGAGGAAGTGATGGGTAGGTTTGGTATCCAGGACAGGAACGCAGAAGGACAGATGTTGGTAGATTTTGCAAAAAGGATGGAAATGGCTGTGGTGAATACTTTCTTCCAGAAGAGAGAGGAGCATAGGGTGACTTATAAAAGTGGAGGTAGGAGCACACAGGTAGACTACATCTTGTGCAGACGATGTAATTTAAAGGAAGTCAGTGACTGCAAAGTAGTAGCGGGTGAGAGTGTTGCCAAACAGCATAGGATGGTGGTGTGCAGGATGATGCTGATGGTGAGGAAGGTGAAGAAGGCAAAGGCAGAGCAGAAGCCAAAGTGGTGGAAACTGAAAAAGGAAGAGGGTCGGGTTGTCTTCAAGGAGGAGTTGAAACAGGCTTTGGGTGGTCAGGAAGTGCTTCCAAATGACTGGACAACCACAGCAAATGTGATCAGGGACACAGGTAGGAGAGTACTTGGTGTGTCCTCTGGAAGGAAAGTAGATAAGGAGACTTGGTGGTGGAATGAGGAAGTGCAGGAGTGTGTACAAAGGAAGAGGTTTGCTAAGAAGAAGTGGGACATTGAGAGGACCGAAGAGAGTAAACAGGAGTACAGGGAGACACAGCGTAAGGCGAAAGTAGCAGTGGCTAAGGCCAAACAGAGGGCGTATGATGACTTGTATGATTGGTTGGACAGTAAAGAGGGAGAAAATGATCTATACAGGTTGGCACAGCAGAGAAATAGAGATGGGAAGGACGTGCAGCAAGTTAGAATGATAAATGACAGAGAGGGAAATGTATTGACTGATGACAGAAGTGTGCTGGGACGATGGAAAGAGTACTTTGAAGAGCTGATGAATGAGGAAAATGAGAGAGAAAAAAGAGTAGAAGAGGTGACCATTGAGGAGCAGGATGTAGCAAAGATCAGTAAGGGTGAAGTGAGAAGGGCATTGAAGAGGATGAAGAATGGAAAGGCAGTTGTTCCTGATGATATACCTGTGGAGGTATGGAAGTGTCTAGGAGAGGTAGCAGTAGATTTTCTGACAAGAACATTCAACAAGGTACTAGAGAGTGAGCAGATGCTGGAGGAGTGGAGGAGAAGTGTGCTGGTGCCCATTTTTAAGAACAAGGGAGATGTGCAGAGTTGCGGCAACTACAGAGGGATAAAGTTGATGAGCCATACGATGAAGTTATGGGAAAGTATAGTGGAAGCTAGACTAAGGGCAGAGGTCAGCATTTGTGAACAAGAGTTTGGTTTCATGCCAAGAAAGAGCACCACAGATGCAATGTTTGCTTTGAGGATGTTAATAGAGAAGTACAGAGAAGGTCAGAGAGAGCTACATTGTGCCTTTGTGGATCTGGAAAAAGCATATGACAGGGTGCCAAGAGAAGAACTGTGGTATTGCATGAGGAGGTCTGGAGTGGCAGAGAAGTATGTTAGAGTGGTGCAGGACATGTATGAGAGATGTAAGACAGTGGTGAGGTGTGCTGTCGGTGTGACCGACGAATTCAAGGTGGAGGTGGGACTGCATCAAGGGTCAGCTCTGAGCCCCT
This sequence comes from Plotosus lineatus, assembly GCA_024760905.1. Classification (NCBI taxonomy): domain Eukaryota; kingdom Metazoa; phylum Chordata; class Actinopteri; order Siluriformes; family Plotosidae; genus Plotosus; species Plotosus lineatus. The sequence continues at coordinate 26,626,969 of CM045741.1, forward strand.
TCTTGTTTGCTATGGTGATGGACAGGCTGACAGACGAGGTGAGACAAGAATCTCCATAGACTATGATGTTTGCAGATGACATTGTGATCTGTAGTGAGAGCAGAGAACAAGTGCAGGAAAATCTAGAGAGGTGGAGGTATGCCCTGGAAAGGAGAGGAATGAAGGTTAGCCTCAGAAAATCAGAATACATGTGTGTGAATGAGAAGGACCCAGGAGGAACGGTGATGTTACAGGGAGCAGAGATAACGAAGGTGGAGGATTTTAAGTACTTAGGCTCAACAATCCAGAACAATGGAGAGTGTGGAAAAGAGGTGAAGAAGCGTGTGCAGGCAGGCTGGAATGGTTGGAGAAAAGTGTCCGGTGTGATGTGCGATAGGAGAGTGTCAGCAAGAATGAAGGGAAAAGTGTACAAGACGGTGATGAGGCCAGCGATGTTGTATGGCTTAGAAACAGTGGCGCTGAGGAAAAGGCAGGAGGCAGAGCTGGAAGTAGCGGAGATGAAAATGTTGAGGTTCTCTCTGGGAGTAACGAGAATGGATAGGATCAGAAATGAGTATATCAGAGGGACAGCCCACGTAAGGTGTTTTGGAGACAAAGTCAGAGAGGCTAGATTGAGATGGTTTGGACATGTGTATATATATATATATATATATATATATATACACACACACACACACACACACACACACACACACACACACACACACATACACAGGGAGCCTATTGGGGCCTGGTAGTAAAAGGTGCTGGATTGCTGATCCTGAGGTTGGGGGTTGGAGTCACACTCTCCACAAAGTTGTCACTGTCCCCCCAGTGCAGCCAACTGGGTTATCAAAGGCTGGCCATATCGCCCACTGTCTATGCTGAGAGGTTCATGTAAAAGAACCATTGCTGACTTTTGTAAAGAGTAGCTGCAAAGCCATCAGCGTGTTTCTGCCCCTTTCTAAAGGGTTGTGTCAGGAAGGGCATCCGAAGTAAAAACCTATGCCGAATCAAGCATGTGAATCACAGATTCTTTGTGGTGACCCCTGAAAAAGGGAACAGCTGAAAGGAAAAGAAGTTACAGGGAACTCATTATGGAATGAGTGTGAGGCAGGAAAAAATCCTACCCTGGGGTGCCAGTGCCAATCAGAATCTACATTGGCACCGAAGATAAAAACCAAGAAAATAAATAAATATAACTATTTTAAATCACAATTTGAATTTTATCCATTGCCCCTAACCAAAAATTGTAATTAATCACTAAAATCTATTTATTGCTCGGCTCTTATTTCACAGCATTTTCAACATGTATTGTTCCAAATGTGTGCCATATGGCCAAAAACATGTTAATACCTGTTTGTTCTTCCTCAAACTGTTATGATAAAGTTAAAAGCACACAATTTTCTCAAACGTTTTTGGGTGCTGAAGTATATAATTACAATTTCCCTTCACTGGAATTCAGAGGCCCATACGTACTTTAACATGACAGTGTCTGTCTGTCTTCCTTTCGGCTTTTTTCCCTTTAACTCGGGAGTCGCCACAGCGAATCATCTGATTCGCACGTTTGATTTGGCAGAGGTTTTTACGTCGGATGCCCTTCCTGTCACAACCCTTTTTAGCAAGGGACAGAAACATGCTGACGACTTTGCAGCCTACTCTTTACGAAAGTCAGCAATGGTTCTTTTACATGCCTCTCACCATAGACAGTGAGAGACATGGCCCGCCTTTGATAACCCAGTTAGCTGCACTGGGGGGGGCAGTGACAACCTTGTGGAGAGTGGGACTCGAACCCCCAACCATTGGATCAGCGATCCAGCGCCCTATACCACTAGACCACCTCTGCCCTTAACATGACAGTGTACAGAGCCTTAATCTCAAGCTGGCTACTATCGTATTTTCCGGACTATATATATCGCTCCGGAGTACAAGTCGCATTGGCCAAAAAAAAAAAGCAAAATAAAACAAAACAAAAAAAACAACGCATAATAAAGAAGAAAAGAAAAACATTTATAATTCGCACTGGACTATAAGTTGCAAACTCATGGAAACTGTCTACTTTGGCTTGGAAATCTGCTGGCAGTTTTTGTGATGTTGTGGTCCTCTCTCTGATAGAGAGTGGGTTGCGTTGCATGAAGCGGTAACACCAAGAAAAGTCCTCACGCAAAGTCGTTTATATTCATCTCCTTGACAACAACCTGGGTGGAGACGCAACTGCACTTTTGATAAGCCTCTCCCTGCAAAATGTTACTCAAGCACCCATGTGCGAGCTTGTTCCTCTAGCTGTGTCCATCTAGCTTTTAGCCCGTGATGAGCTTTTTTTTGTTCATTGCAGTAATAATAATCTCTGCTTTTCTCAAGTCCACCACAAGTTTCTTGTTCATTCCAAACTTTATTTCTGCTGCTCGATTACCATTTTCTGCTGCATATTTCACTACTTGCAGCTTGTAATCTGCAGAATACGATCTTTTTGCGGCCATTTCTTTAGTGGTACAGGAGGAGTAGGTACTGGTACCCAAGCCTAGAGTTACCTCTGGTGGTTGTGAGTGTACAAATAAAAAACATGTGAAATTATGTTTGTTGTTATTATGATGAACAGAATTATATGTAATAATTTCATATACGAGTTGCTCTGGAGTATAAATCACACGTTTAGCCAAAGTATGAAAAAAAGTGTGACTTGTAGGCCGGAAAATACGGTGTATATATATATATATATATATATATATATATATATATATATATATATATATATATATATTTATATAGATCACTGATCCTAAGGTTGGGGGTTCGAGTCCCAACAAGGTTGTCACTGTCCCCCCCTAGTGCAGCTAACTGGGTTATCAAAGGTGGGCCATGTCTCTCACTGTCTATAGTGAGAGGCATGTAAAAGAACCATTGCTGACTTTTGTAAAGAGTAGGCTGCAAAGCCGTCAGCGTGTTTCTGTCACTTGCTAAAGGGCTGTGACAGGAAGGGAATCCGATGTAAAAACCTATGCCAAAACAAATGTGCAAATCAGACGTTTCGCTTTGGCGACTCTCGAGAATAAGAAAAAGCCGAAAGAAAAGAAGATATACATATAATATATATATATATATATATATATGTCTTATGTATGTATGAATCTTCCAGAAATGGTCTCTATTTACTTGATAATATGTTAATGTATATGCTGTGTGTGTGTACAGTAGGCCCCAGTTTTTTACGATGGTTCGGTTTCAGTGCTTCCCGCGGATGAAGAAAATCCGCAAGTTATTGACATGACAGTTGCCCGGCAATCTGCGAATATGCGAATATATTTTAAATTATTATTATTATTATTATTATTATTATTAAATGCATTCGCAAAACTTCAGGCTTTAAAAAAAAACTTTGGCTATTCCCGCTAATTGAACCGGAGCCTTTGTTGAAAAAAAAAAAATGGCGACTGCAGAGGTTCCTGCATGTAATCCTGACACAATGGGTTTCCTTCCTCTTATCTACAGTCATTCAGTGTGTGGAGAGCCTGCAATAATAAGAGCCATGCTGTGATTGGGCAGTGTGGATGTCACGAAAGCCTTCAGCCAATAGAATTTGGTTTTATACAGGAAACGGAAATTCCCACTTAAAACAAAACCACAGTTCATGTCGCTAATTGCTCAGAAATTTTCTGACCTACTTCGTCTAGATTTTCCCTTAAACATTTATTTTAAAATGAGCAAAAGAGGGAATCGGTCCCATGAACCTGATCTCCAACAAGGCATATTAACCATGCATGGTTTTTTTTTGTTTTTGCTAAACGGAACAATATCTGTCGACTCTGAAAAAATGACATCACACAATTTGCGGGCTCAACGTGCTCCAAATCAGTCCCAGATTCCGGTAAATTACACTCCACTTCTCTCCAGCATAATTAATGTGATATATATGACAAACGATATTGCATGTTATTATTGTAAAGCTTTAAAGTTTGACGGACTTTCCTGAGCCGTCAGTGTCACTGGCGATCCAGCAGGCCGATGCGCATCGCTTTGATGGCATTAATATACGTATATACATGTAATGTTAATATTGTTATAGTATATAAATCTACTGCTCATAGGATCACAGGTCTGATGAGGTCTAGTTCCGCGCATGCGCGGATGATGCTCAACCTTTAATCCCGCCTTAAAAATTTAATATGCAAATATTAATGATTAAGGCCTCACAATATGCTAATAAAAGGACTAGATGCACTTCCACATAAACATTAGAATATTGTATTAAATATGTTTAAATCGCTTATTTTGTCAATATGCAGTTCTATTTCAGTGATAATGTTTGTGCCAAAGTTTAAAATATTACATTTTCATAAGTAGATTTTTTTCTGATGCAATGCCCGCCCCAGTTAATTACCAAATACACAACTAAATGGACTGTATTATTGGTTTTATATTACTACTTCTACCAATAATGATAATAATAATAATAATAATAATAATAGTAATAGTAATAATAATAATAATAATAATAATAATAATAGTATTAATATCCCATTATTCATCTGAAGAGTTAGCTAATTATTATTTATTGTGTCATAAACACAAAAATACAGTATAGGCAATAAACAAAAACCCTGTAAATAAATACTGTAAATCCATTTCCTTTCCTTTGCTCTGCCCCGTGTCTCACCCCTCGCTGTATGAAGATTCCTCTTCTGATCCAATCAGTAAAGTTTCTGTGAGTCCAGACAAGCCTGCTGCTTACTGACAAGTTCAACATCATTCAGGATTTGTCCCCAGCATGTTAACATGGGACGAAAGACCGTACTGTACCGCCACCGTCCTGAGAGAATCACGTTGCTGATGAAGTTTGAAAACGGAAGCTGTTACGCAACCAAGTTTCAAAATAAAAGTCTAAGACTTTGCCACATAAAAATTATTACCTTCCTAATCAAGAAAAGATAAATACAGCACCGACATCTTAGAAGAAAATAAAATAATAAAAAAGTTAAATAATAAAAAGTTATTTAAACTACATGTAAATCGAAATACTGTAAAACCTTCACTACAAATTTCCTTCTCGTTATAATGAGATTGAACGGCAGATGGCGCCAATGCCCGTCTGCTCTGCTTTTTCTTTCGGTCAAACAAAGTGTGGGTGTGTATAGTAATACGTGTTTCATGCACCGTATGCTTGATTGGCCTGGTGGTAAAAGGTGCTGGATTGCTGATCCTAAGGTTGTGGCTTCAAGTCCCACTCTCTACAAGAGGTGGTTCCCCCCCCCCCCCCAATGCAGCTGACTAGATTATTAAAGGCCGGCCATGTCTCTCACTGTCTATGGTGAGAGGTTCATGTAAAAGAACCATTGGTGACCTTTGTAAAGAGTAGCTGCATAACCATCAGCGTGATTCTGCCCCTTGCTAAAGGGTTGTGTCAGGAAGGGCATCCGATGTAAAAACCTATGCCAAATCAAACATACGAATCAGATGGTTCACTGTGGCGACCCCTGAAAAAGGGAAAAAAGAAGAAGAAGCACTGTATGCTTGATTGGAATATATGACAGTTTTGACCATGTAAGGACATTAAATTGGTTCTCACGAGGAAAATGCATAATAAATATGTTGTCTGCGGTGATAACTGCTTTATTACAATTGCACATGATTTGGAACCAGTCTCTTTAATAAGGCCAGAAGGTTCATCTTGATGGGACGCCAGTCCATCTCAACACACTGTCCATGCACAAGTTCACACCAGCCACCCATATAGTCTTGTGGAATTCTCACATCTTACTGGACTGTGGGAGGAAACCTGTGGAAACTCTCATGTGAAGGAAGTGCAAACTGTTAGTTCTCTTTGCTCAAGTGCATAACAACTAAACCAAACCCTGTGCCATGAACCCGTGAGGATGTGAGCCTAAATATTAGCCGATTAGCCACATTTATTTTATTTATAATAGCCACATTTCATTACTGAGATGAAAAAAATATATGTCAAAGCATGCATGTAGTCCTGCATGGTAAGATGCAATTCAAAACAAAGGGAATATGAGAAGACCTCTCTTTTTCTGTGAAGACAACTATGACTGTCATGACTGTGCTGATGGTGCGAGTCCAGATGGCACTGATTGTTGTTGTGAACTGGAAAGTTCAGCATGGGTCAGAGTCCTACTATAAGTCGCATATTTACTCCAAACATATCACATACTGAGAGAGAGAGAGAGAGAGAGAGAGAGAGAGAGAGAGAAAAGGAAATAGCAAAGGAAATGAGCAGGGTACAGGAAGGAAATAAATAGCTGAAAAGAATTAAAAGACGGTTTGAGAAGAGAATGTGACTCAGGCTTGAAATTTATTTGATATGTATCTCTCAAAAGCGTTCTTGGGTTTAATTCAGCTTGTGTTTATAATTTTAGTGAAAGAACCTGCTGCTGCTCTCATAGAAATGTGCTTGGTAAGTCAATTATTGCACACAATCCCCAAGCTGAAGCTTAACTATTCTGAAGAAAACCATCCAGTGAGAATGCACCAGACTCTTCTAGTACGAAATATTGTATTAAACAATAAAAACTTGAACAATAATACGTTATACTTTCAAGACGCCCATTCACTCGTGAATAGCTGATGTGTTTTATCTTCCATTAGCAAGTCATTTTTCCTAAATATTGTTTCGTATGGAATTTAGAAGATGGGAATTGCCCCATGAAACCAGAAAAGCACGACAAACCACGACATACAACATATACAATTTAATAATATGAACAAAATAAGGCAGAATAATAACTTATAGTTTAAACCGAAACTAAACAAAAATTGAACGAGGGTCCCACAATAAGGATAGTCACCGAGCAGCTGCAATATAATTTCGAGACCGCGTGCGCGCTGGTGGTAAAAGGCTTGTTTTCCCGCGTGTCGAAAGAAACGGATTATGGAAATCCTCGCGTTGGCTGTGGATGAGCGTGGATGATGGACTTTGGGTGTTGGAGTCTTGAACGACGGAACTTGAACAAATCGCGTTGGCTGATCCATGGGTTTCCTTAGATGATCTGTGTCAGCTGGTCGGCAACCAGTCCGAATATAACCTCCCCAAAGTTCGGGAAACAGGACAATTGTTCACAGGACAATTGCTCACAACCTTAATGAAAAAAATGGGCATTTACTCACAACATAAAAATTTTTGTTCAATTTTAACCCTAAACCCTAACCCTAAACCCTAAACTCTAAACCCTAACCCTAAACCCTAACCCTAAACTCTAACCCTAAACCCTAAACTCTAAACCCTAAACCTAAACCCTAACCCTAAACTCTAACCCTGAACCCTAAACCCTAACCCTAAACCCTAAACCCTAACCCTAAACTCTAACCCTAAACCCTGAACTCTAAACCCTAACCCTAAACCCTAAACTCTAACCCTAAACTCTAACCCTAAACTCTAAACCCTAAACTTAAACCCTAACCCTAAACTCTAACCCTGAACCCTAAACCCTAACCCTAAACCCTAAACCCTAACCCTAAACTCTAACCCTAAACCCTAAACTCTAAACCCTAAACCTAAACCCTAAACTCTAAACCCTAACCCTAAGCCCGAAACCCTAATGTATAATGAGTTAATTTAGCGTTATGTATTTATATGAGTGTGTGGGGCCGGTGGTGTAGTGGTTAGGGTGCTGCGCTCATGACCGGGAGGTTGTGAGTTCGAATCCCACTGAGACCTTCACTGTGCTAAGACCCCTGGGCAAGGTCTCAACCTCAAGTGTGCCTCTGTTCACCCAGCAGTATAAATGTGTACCAGTAAAATATACTGGGAAGGTAACCTGCGATGGATTAGCGTCCCATCCAGGAGGAGTTGAACTCCTGGTCGCTTCACGCTATGGAAACCGGGGATAAGCACCGGCCTGATGAGCCACGAGGCTCGGGTGTAAAAATCCAACAGAGTTTACCTTTACCTTTTACCATTTATAAGAATAAAGAAATTTTATAACACATTGTGATCTTTTTGTATTATGCATTTATTAGAAAAAAACGATGTTGTGAGCAAATGTGTGTTTTTTCATTAAGGTTGTGTGCATTTGTCCTGTGAGCAAATGTCCACGCACCGCTGAGGTATACCATGTGTCACTGTTTACAGCACACTAACTGAATATACTAGTAAATATACACGTTTATCCAGTCACATTTATATTTACATTTATTTACATGCCCATAACAATGTAAAGGTTTCCTGGTGAAAAGCGTTCTGCTCATAGGCTTATTCTCATTCAGCTTTTCACATCCTGGTTTGGTTCTGTATACAATAACAAGTTTACAATAACAAGAACGTGTGATGAAAGGCGATTTTGCACACTTCCTGGGTGCTGGGAAACCAGAATGCTTCCACTGCATGCTTTGGCTTTTATTCTCAGGATTAAATTGATGAACCCGTGTTCCATCCTGAGTAACAATGTGCCCTGGAAAGCCATCTTGGACTGAAAAATATTCCTCCAAATGTTGCAGGCTCACATGTACCCACCTCCTCTTTTGTTCTTCTGTCAACATTCTTGGCACCCATCTTGCAGACACCTTATTCATGCACAGCCGCCCATGCAAAATTTTTTCTACTGTTGAATTGTTTATATGATGCACATTAACTCCGTGTCTGACCGTTATTTGCCCGTCTAGCATCACAGCATCAAGAACAGTATCAACAGTTTGATGAGCAGTGACTTCACATGGACAACCAGCACACCATTCCGTAACTGTTCTGTATGAAGGGACGTTGTCTTCTAATTTATCCGTCCGCTCTTCATAAATTAGCATTGGTGACATTTCTTTCACATGCAGATACTAAATTATTGCGCGTGCCATTTTCCCCTCATTTTTTTTAATTTGCAGAGGGTACTGAAGCAAGAGACAGATAATTTTAGCCTATTTATGATAGAATAGCATGCTACGCAAGGTTCTGGGTTCCACTCCCAGACTCGTTCAGGGTGTTTCTATGTGGAGTTTGCATGTTCTCTTCATGCTTGTGTGGTACCTTTAGGTACTCCTGTTTTCTCCCGCAGTCTAAAGACACGAACTTTAGGCTAATTGTTTGCTCCAACTTGTCCCTGTGTGTGTGTGTGTGTGTGTGTGTGTGTGTGTGTGTGTGTGTGTGTGTGAGTGAGTGTTGCTCTGTAACGGTCTCACAAGCTGTTTAAGGTGTAACCTGCCTTTGCTCAGTTCTGGGTGAGATAGGCTCCAGCCCTTCTGTGCTCCTAATAGGATTTAACATCTCAGTAAATGAGTGAGCGACTGAACTTACTATACTCGGATGATCATCTGAAGCGTTGGTCTACATGAAGGAGATGTATCATGTGGTATGGTGCGGCTATAAGGATGAGGCCAGATACATTTGGTACACCCTTTGTACACTTTTAAAAAGAGTTGGTCTAATGGAATCGCTTTTTTTGGCTGATGAGAATGGTGGGTTGTGTTCATTGTTTCTCGGGGAGTGAATTGACAAATACAGAATTCTTTCTTTGGCATTTCATGTTTGACAGTTCACCAGTACTCATATACACTCCTTGTCAAAGGGGTTCAATGTACTATATATAAAGGGTTTCAGTCCACTACAAGGATGGCACAGTGGTATAGTGGTTAAAGTGTCTGCATCACAACAAGAAGGTCCTGGGTTTGAGTCCCAGTCTTAGACATTTTTGTGTGGAGGTTGTATGTTGTTCCTGTGCGTGTATGGGCTTCCTCTGGGTACTCTGGTTTCCTCCCACAGGCCTAAGACATGCATGTCGGGCCAATTGTTTGTTCCAAATGTGCCCTAGGTGTGGCTGGCTGTGTGTTTGTTGCCCATGCAATGGTCCTGAAAGTTGTTAAGGGTGCATCATGGGAATAGTAATATCAGGGTGATAAAACTGCTTGATCAAGCATCGAGGGCGTGAGCCTCAGTTATAAGATTATTTTCATTGGCTATTTCTGTTTTCTGACATTTTGTTTAGTTAGATCATTTCCAGTTTGATGATTACAAATATGTAAATGTTAAGAATATGTTCTGCATTTACAATAACTTTCACAATAATTGTATTTTTCTTCCCCAGTGCAGCTAACTCGGTTTTCAAAGGCCAGTCATGTCTCTCACTGTCTATGGTGTGAGGCTGTAAAAGAACCATTGTTGACTTTGGACAAGAGTAGCTGCAAAGCCGTTAGCATGTTTCACCCCTGCAATGGCCTAGCTAGCTGTCCGGGGTGTACTCTGAGCTCGCCTGGAGTCGGCAGGGATGGGCGCCAGCCTCCCCACAACCCTAATTAGGATTAAGTGGTTTAGAAAATGAATGAATGAGTATACACAATATATATATAAGAATTCTATCATATTATAATTCAGCTTAAATTTTTTATTATATAAATATTAGCTTCTTGAATATGTCACTTATAAATTATGCATATAAGGCAAAATCACATATAGTATTATGTCCAAATCACTGATGAGTAACAAATATTAACACCAAAATATAATACTAACTATCATAAGGTTACATAATCACATGTACATATATAAATTACATATTACAAAGGAACAGTGTCATCTGATTGGTCCACTATTTTGTGATTGATCATCAATATTCAGAGTGAATAATGCTTGAATCAAATGACATAAACTCACAATTAGTCTTAGGCTTTCCAGCAGACAGGGTCATCCTTTTCTTGCTTTTCTTTAGATGTCTGAATTATCATTTATTAATTACATTTATTTTAATAAAAATTACATTTATTTTAATAACAATTCCACAATTCACAGATGCTGATAATATGAAAACACTGAATTGTGTACGTATATATACTCGTCATAAATAGCTTGTGTACTGGCCATAGCTAGAATAATAATGTGACATTCTTCATTTTAGTTGAATACCGAAGAAGCCAAATTCAGTTGCAGAGAGATTAAGGTTCTGAAAAATTTCTTTAAAATAAAAATTATTACCTTCCTAGAAAATTGTGCTCAGGTCTTCATTGATTTATTCTGATGAGGAATCGTTCGGAAACATTATCTTTGTACAAACTCATTGGTTCTTAACTTGGGTTCGATCGAACCCTAGGGGTTCGGTGAGTCAGTCTCAGGGGTTTGGCAGAGGTCAAGACACACACACCCGACTCATATTCATGATGACACGCCTCGCTTGGCCATCACTGGCTGCAGGTGATCACACTACATTGCTTGGCCAATCTGTGCTGCAGGAAATTTGGCGTGCTCAGTAGTCGACTTGTGACTGTCGTGATGGTACGCCGTGTGATTTCTTTCTTAATGTTTTAATCCATTCTATGTTGAGCAAAAAAAGAAAGTGGTCGGATGAATATGTACAACATGGATTCACATATATAACAGAACGTGATGCTAGTCAACGTCCTATCTGCATGATTTGCAAAGTAGTATCAACCCACCGCTGACTGACGTATACATACATGTATATGTGTATACAGTATAATATCAATAAATACATATTCAATGCAATAATTGCTTATAATAACAATTAAACATTCAAAAATAAAGATGTAAATAAAACATAAATACAGACACACGCACACACAGATGCACACCTCACATAAAAAATGTAAGTAATTTTGATGGGGGACGAGTTCCTGCATTGTATTGGTGATGTTAATGCACGGTTCATTTTGGTTCCCCAGTAAAAACATATATACTGTGCCTATGGATTGAATTTGGAAAAAAAAAAAATCAGTAAAAAAGGTTTGGTGAATAAGCACATGAAACTGGTGGGGTTCAGTACCTCCAACAAGGTTAAGAACCACTGCCTTATTACATCTGAATCGCATGTATTTACCACATTACTTTACTATTCTGACAGATCTCCAGATGGTTTCATCTCTCTGGTTCATGTGATGTCCCCAGTGGATTAGCCTACAGATAGGCAAACTAAAAGTGGACACCCCCCCCCCCCTCTCTCTCTCTCTCTCACTCTCTCTCTTTCTTTCTTTCTTTCTTTCTTTATTTCTTTCTCTCTCTCTCTCTCTTTCTGTCTGCCTGTCTCTTTCTCTCTCTCTTTCTCTCACTCCCTTTCTCTCCCTCTATTCAGACAAGAAGGACTGAAAGGAACTTCACAATGGGCCTTTGTCCCTTGAAAACACTGAAGTCATAGTTTCCCAGGCCCCTTCTCCCTGAGATGCCTAGCAATGAGCTGAACAGAAGAGGAAGGTGGACTTTCCAAGCAATTTCCATCGGAAAATGAGAAGACAGTGAATTCTTGTGCTTATAATGTGTAGCTCAATTTGTGTATTGTAAACTCAAGCTAACTGTGGAGCTGAGTCATGACTCACAAACTTAATCAACAAACCTCAGTATAATTTTACAATAAGTCATGCATCAAAAAAAAAAAAAAAAAAAAAAAAATTATTGACTGGATTTACAGTCGGAAGTCTTCAGGGCACAACTTTAAACAGAGGATGAAAAAGCTGCTCCCTGAGGGATCATTCCTTTGCTATGTGTTCATATGGTCTGTCATTTTCATTCATGCATTCAAGCAGGTCAGCTCTTGTAGGAGAATCCTTTTTTATATAATGAATAGTGCAGCACCAAGATGTGGGCAGTATGGGATAGCAAGCATAGGGTAGCTCCAGTGCACAGTGCAGTGGGTCTGATTATTCTGATTATGCAGTCACAACGATCCCGCAAAAGCTTCCGGCTCTGCAGCAGTTCAGTGGATCCTCTAGAATGCAGAATGCTATCTTTCACAGCATGGACAATATGAATTATATATATATAAATAAATACCGGTGATATTTAAGCTTCATATCACGGTGATGTCATGTGATGTGGTGTGATGTTAGCATGGACATGTTTCACTCTCTTGGGTACTAAATATCAGGAAGCAGTTAACTGTGCTATGCGGGCAGTGGTGGTCTGGTGGTACTGTATAGGACGCTGGATCGCTGATCCTAAGGTTGGGGGTTTGAGTCCCACTCTCCACAAGGTTGGCACTGTCCCCTCAGTGCAGCTAACTGGGTTATCAAAGGCTGGCCATGTCTCTCACTGTCTATGGTGAGAAAGGTACAATGAACTGACCTGAACAAAGCCAGTCAATAAAGTGACGAGTGTCTGAAGCTATGTCGCAAAAGGAAATGAGCAGGTAGCACAGGATAAAACGTATTTATATGACATTTAAAAAATGTATTTATACATGTTGTGGCATTAAAAGGGTGTTCTACAGTCACTTTGAATACTACTCATAAGCTTACTCATTATTTGTAGTTTGGGTGAAATCGGTTTCATTAACTTGATTGATTTGTATTGAGTCAGTATCTTAGCTAATACCTCGAGAACATTGTGTGAAATCAGCCACCCAACCCTTTAACCATGATTTTTGCAATGCACTGACTCCTCCATTTGTCATGGTTAGTCACGGGGCAGTTGTCTCACAAACCATTTCACTAAGAGATTTCTACCATTTTTCTACTCCTGTTATCACTCGTCTTGTGGTGACAGATCTATGTGTGGAGATGTTCCTTTTGGCAACCTTTTAGCCTTGAAAACTTTTCTGACATGTTCTGTCAGCTGTAAACAGTGTGTTAGAGCTCAGCTTTCCACTGTTGCTGTTTAATGGGCCTCTATAGGTTTGCATGCATGACAAATCACCTTGTATGCAGCTATAAGGAATACTGGAAAAATCAGCCAGTGAGGAACTATGTTGAAAAACCTTTCAACTGATCTGTCCAATTAGCATTCATCCATTCACGAGTGAATGAACAAATGATACCTTCATTCGACCCATTCGTTCATTCATTCATTTTCCGAGTTGCTTTATCCTAAGAGGGTTACAGGGAGTCTGGACCTATTGGACCCAACCTTGGGCAAAAGTGTGGGTACACCCTGAACAGCTTGCTAGTCCATTGCAGTGTCAACACATACACAGCCATTTACACTCAGCTACTTAGCCTACTTGGCATTCGACGTAAAAACCTATGCCAAATCAAATGTGCGAATCAGATGATTCGCTGTGGCGACCCCTGAAAAAGGGGAAAAGCCGAAAGGAAAAGAAGAAGACTTAGCCTAGCGTACATGTCTTTGAATTGTGCATGCATGGGGGAAAACGCCACACAGAAACGCTCTCGCAGATCCAAGGACTTGATAACTACTACGCCACTGTGCCCCCCCCCACCCCCATCGTGAACATACATATAAAACCTTTTTCTTCCTGTTTCGGTTGCCACCATTAGGTATGTGTTTCCCAACCCTACAATGGTCTGCTGAGCTGTTCATGGGGTACCCTACCTTCGCCCAGAGTTGACTGAGATAGGTTACAGCCTCCGCTTCACTGTAATTGAATTAAGCTTCTCAGCAAATCAACCTTCATCAGTTCTATCCCTTGTAACCATACTCTATCATGATCCTCACTCTCATTCACGCACATGTTCTCTTTTGTACTTTTGCTGACTTTCATTCATATTTTCTCCAGTGTGTACCTCGACCTATTCATCTCCTCCTGTTCCCTGCTGCCCTGTAATGGCCTGGGAAGCTGTCCGGGGTGCACCCTAGACTTGCCAAGAGTCGGCTGAGAAGGGGGGGCAGTCTCCTTGCAACCTTACTTAGAATTACGTAGTTCAGAAAATGAATGAATGAGTCAATGATTTAGCAAATTAAAGAAAGGATGAATGTTTCCTGCTCTCCCCACAGATTCTCTCCTACAGTGTCATCTGTAAACATCATAGTTCATGGAGACTGTCTGATCTCATCATTTAAACTGTCCATGACAGTTGCAAACAAGAATGGGTTCAGAATTGACCCTTGATGCAAATTCACCACCTGTGATGAATTCACCACCAATGACTCTGTCATTACTATCATACACATCACTGCTGTTGCAATGTCCTTATACATGTCCTGTACCAGCCTCACGTACTGCTCTGCCACTCCTCATTTTATCACACCATAACTCCTCTCTTGACACCCTATCCCATGATTTCTCCAAGTTCACAAATGTGCAGTGCAACTCCTTCTGACCTTCTCTGTACCTCTCCAATAACATTTTCAAAGCAAATATGGGCATCTGTGGTGCACTTGCTCATTTCACCACCAAGTCTCTTTCCCCCTCCTTTCTCTGTCTGCATGTCATCCAAAGTACCTTCCTTGCTTCCTTGTTCAGCACAACTGTAGCTTTCTAGTCATCATCCATCACTCAATTGCTGCGACCCAACGCCTATTTACCTCCTCTCTGAATTTCACACAGTAGTCTTTCTCATTGAGCCTCCACCATCTAACCTTTTGGTTCAGTTCTCAGTCTCCTTCTCTTCTTCATCTCCGCTATCTCCTGCCACCACCTTAGAGGCACAAATCTGTATCTGGGCCTTTCCTCTCTGGGGCTTGCTTGTACTGCCTCTGTGTTTGTGTGGATTTCTTCAGCAATGGATACTCTGGTTACCTCCAACTATTCAGAGAGACATATGCATTAGCTCTGGCTGCACTAAATTGTCCATAATCATGAATATGACTGAATGAATGTTTTTCTGTGTGAGTAGGTGAACTGTTCATGGTGTACCCTGCCTTTCATGAAAAACCAGTTGGGATTTATTACATTTGTGGCATTTGATCCAGATTTTAGCATTTTTATACAACCATGCTATGCGGACAGTGGTGGTCTGGTGGTGAAAGGTGCTGGATCACTGATCCTAAAGTTGGGGGATTCAAGCTCCAATCTCCACGGATTGTCACTGTCCCCTAGATTGTCTAACTGGGTTATCAAAGGCTGGCCATGTCTCTCACTGTCTATGGTGTGAAGCTGTAAAAGAACCATTGCTGACTTTTGACAAGAGGAGCTGCACAGCCGTCAGCGTGTTTCTGCCCTGCGATGGCCTGGCGAGCTCTCCAGGGTGTACTCTGCCCTGGTCCGGAGTCGGCTGGGATGGGTGCCAGCCTCTCCGCGTCCCTAATTAGGATTAAGCGGTTACAGAAAATGGACGAATACAACTCTGCACTTGTATTATTGCTTTGCTGTGGCAGTGGGTGGGACCAGGACTTGAACCCTTACCTTTCATCAGGAAGACCCTTAATCCACCTGAACCCACCACTGTACCAGTTTACCCTGTGACTCTGACAAAATAATTAGAATGATCATCATCATCATCATCATCATCATCATCATCATCCTTCTTCACTCTTCTTCTTATTATTATTGATGTTAATGTTTATATTTTAACTTCCTGACCAAGAATACACCAGCCCATTCTACTTCATCATCATCATCATCATCATCATCATCATCTTTATTATATTATTATTATTATTATTATTATTATTATTGTTGTTGTTGTTGTTGTTAATGTTTAAGTTCCTGACCAACAATACACCCACCCATTCTACTGAAGGGTGACAGTGATTCTGGATTTGATTGTATAAACAGAAACAAACAAATTATTCCAACTATAACTTTATAATCTACTGAACTGTGTTATGTCTATGTTGTGAACAATTTTCGAGGTCACTGTCACAGGGTAAAAGAGAAAGCCAATACAAATACACGGCTGGAAAGCATTTATTTGTTTTCTTTCCGAAATCTCAGTTCAGTGGCCTCAGTTCGCAGATGATTGGATAGCCGACTGAGGGGTGGGGCGTACGCCACACAGTGGGTGTGGCTTTAATTGGCACCCTGCGCGAAACAGTCGTTTGTTGTGAGATTGGGAAGCGGAGGGCGCGGAGCGGATCTGAAACGCGCTCTCAGCCTCGACTCCTCCGGTACCGGGATCGTTTCTGCAGCATGGGCGCACGTGAACAGCACCACAGCGACCGTGTGGCTTTATAAAGAGTGGAATTTGCTTCGCTTCTGACACTTTGGATGGCATCCTGAGCGAGGAGGACCCCGCGTGCGTGCGTGTGTAAGAGAGAGAGAGAGAGAGAGAGAGAGCGTGCGTGCGCGCGCGCGCGTGTGAGTGCGTGTGTGGCAACATCTGTAGATCCTCGTCCCGGTGCTGAGGTTGATCAGTAGTAGAGGGAATGAGCAGGTGTGCAGCAGGGTGAATTGAACAGGGTGAATTGAACAGGGTGATCAGAGAGCCTGAGGGTGAGAGTAGAGGAACAGCAAGGACTTGGTGTAATAAAGTGGAGAAATCTGAAGAAATAAGAGAAACGCTGCAAGCTGGGACAGGCGCCTGAGACACAGCTTCTGCTGCAACATCTCCACATCTCACTGGATCCTACATTCAATATCTCAGGCACAAAATGTCATCGCATACGAAATACAAGAAGGATAAGGAGATCATTGGGGAGTATGAAACGCAAGTGAAAGGTATGTGATCATCGCATATTATTAAAGCTGTATGCACCAGGGACGTTTCAAAATATAAAAGGGTCCCATTGTGCATGCTTTTGGAAAACAGGCTCGTATTTCCCCATAATGAATAATTGTTGTTGCTGTTGTTGGTGGTGGTGTTATACATCAATCATGACTCGGCTGATTCTGATCTTTGAGCCTTGGTGTGGTGCTCTCTGCATTGAACCTGGACCAGGGTAACGCCTCGTCTCTGCTTGCAAACCCCGCCCACTCGCGACACTTTCCCTCTGATGTGACTGAAGTTCCACTGCATATGAATCGCGCCGAAATCCGTGTTATTGTGGAATGCAATTGGACCAACGTGTGCAGGAAAAAGCTCGAGAAATATCCTTTTTTTTTTTTTTTTTGCATGAAGAGAAAGCTCCCTGTGCAATGAGGCAGGACTGCTGAACGGGCTGCGCGCACAGGCTCGAGCTCCAGTTCAACACCACCGCCATGAACACAGAGCCAAGCCGACGGTTCCTTATCCGGTTTCAGGGTTCGGTGTCCATGCGAAGCTCACATGCAGTCGGAGTGAAGGCTTTGTTGCTGGGGAGAATGAAGTATTTCCAGATCCTTACGCGCAGGCGACTGGGTCACTTTCCCCTTTTGTTTATAACCCAGAACACAGAGAATAATACAGCACATAGTGCAATGGAAATACAGTACGCAAATACACCTGAAGGCATAAAAACAAACCGACATTTATCTGAAGAAGAAGAAGACAGTGTGTAACACTCACTTTACCCACTAGAGATATTCTTAAGTATATGCTGTGTGTGTGTGTGGTGTGTGTGTGTGTGTGTGTGTGTATGTATATATATATATATATATATATATATATATATATATATATATATATATATATATATATATATATATGTGTGTATATAACTATATATATATATATATATATATATATATATATATATATATATATATATATATATATATGGGGCAGTGATGGTCTAGTGGATAGGGCGCAGGTTGGGGGTTTGAGTCCCCACAGGGTTGTCACTGTCCCTCCAGTGCGGCCATCTGGGTTATCAAAGGCAGGCCATGTCTCTCACTGTCTATGATGAGATGCCTGTAAAAGAACCATTGCTGACTTTCTTAAAGTGTAGCTGCAAAGCTGTCAGCGTGTTTCTGTCCCTTGATAAAGGGTTGTGACAGGAAGGGCATCCGACACCTATGCCAAATCAAATGGGCGAATCAGATGATTCGCAGTGGTGACGAGAAAGGGGAAAAAGCCAAAAAGAAAAGATGTGTGTGTGTGTATATATATATATATATATATATATATATATATATATATATATATATATATATGTGTGTGTGTATATGTACACACACACACACACACACACACACAAGCAAACCTCAGTTTTCAAATGCTTTACACATCGAATAAATCAACAGTCAACCAAAAAATTCGGAATTTTTTGTCCCAGAAGTCGAACAAAATTCGGAAGCCGAATGCGAAACAAGCGCGAGAAAAGTCAAGAAAAAACGAGACCGAAAGGAAGGGAAAATGCACACTTTCCGGAAAACACTCTTTTGTTTCTACTCGACCACTATTCAAAAGACGACGGTAACTTGTACCTGAGGCTAACCTAGTTACGTTAATTCTTTCTTTCTTTCTTTCTTGTGTTTCCTTTTTTTTTTTTTTTTTTTACATTTCTTTGACATGTTTCATTACTGCATGTTTCTACACATTCTTTTACACCAGTGGTTCTCAAGTAGTGGGCCACGCCCCCTCGATGCCAGGGGGCGCGTGTCACCCCAGGGAACATGATTTTTTTTTTTTTTTTTTTGCCGTATTAAAATAAAGTGTAATTCTACATCCACTACAGCAGGTGACAGTGGTTTCCTCATTGTGAGAGTGTGCCCAGAGGTAAAATAAGAAGTGAAGTTAATAAACCCACCATGGAAATTTTAAACAGGGACGAAAAGAGAGGCGGAGAGAGACGTAGAGGGTGAGAGAAATGAAAGTCTCCCGAAACTTAAGTTGAGGAGGTATGATGGAGGGGACACAAAAATTATGTTAATCTGTATTGAAAATTTGTGTGTTTGCCCTGTTGTTTCACATTTAATATACAATTTGATATATAAATGACACTATGAAATAACATTATGTTTAAAAAAGGTAGTTTTCTAGCGTTTACATTATTTGGAATGGGAAAAATAGATTCGGATTCGACAAATCGCGATTCGAACAGCCTTCTGGAACGAATTTGGTCGGAAACTGAGGTTTGCTTGTACACACACACACACACACACACACACACACACACACACACACACACACACACACACACACTGTGTATACAGGAGGTCCAAGGTTTGAGCACTGAGCTTGGCATTTCTGTGTGATTTGCATGGTTGAATGTTCTCCCTTGTGTGGGTTTCCTTCTGTTACTTCAGCTTGCTCTTTCAGTCCAAAGACTGAAAAGGTTTCTCCAAATTTCCCCTATATGTAAGTGTGAATGCGAATAGTTGTGTTTTGGTCCTGTGATGGTCCGGTGAACTATTCAGGTTTTTCCCACCATTGCATATTGTTGGCGAAAAAGAAAACATGACCATAGTAAGGGGTTGAGTAGATAGGATGAGTGTGTGTGTGTGTGTGTGTGTGTGTGTGTGTGTGTGTGTGTGTGTGTGTGTGTCTCACTCTCGATTATTAATAATATTATGCACCAGAGGTAGAGTGGATGCACTGAATGTTGAAGGGACTATTTAATTCACCAACACCGGTACATCATTATTTTAATACTGTATATACTAACTATACTATATATATCTCATGTAGCGCACACATGATAATGTGTCTTTAAAGCTCTGGTAAAGAGTTTAAATATATGCTAAATACAAACATAAAACAGCAAACTAAAACTAGATTTCTATAGTTTATATACATATTTTATCAACGATTCTGAAAAAATTCAGGTCAACTGTCTGCTTTGAGTTGAAAAACCAATGTAGTTAATGATGGCTTTTCTAGTCTGGAAATAAAGTCTGTCTGTCTTCCTTTCGGCTTTTTCCCTTTCACTCGGGAGTCGCCACAGCGAATCATCTGATTCGCACATTTTGATTTTTGGCAGAGGTTTTTACGTCGGATGCCCTTCCTGTCACAACCCTTTTAGCAAGGGACAGAAACACGCTGACGACTTTGCAGCCTACTCTTTACGAAAGTCAGCAATGGTTCTTTTACATGCCTCTCACCATAGACAGTGAGAGACATGGCCCGCCTTTGATAACCCAGTTAGCTAGTCTGGAAATAAAGTATGAACAAATAATATTTTAAAAACATATTTTAAAAAAATGATAATTGATAAAAACTAATGGTTAACCACCAAATGCATATCAATATCTTCTTCTTCTACTTCTTCTTTTACTTTCGGCTGCTCCCTTCAGGGGTCGCCACAGCAAATCATCCGCCTCCATCTCACCCTGTCCTCTGCATCTTCTTTTCTGACTCCAACGACCTTCATGTCTTCCTTCACCACATCCATAAATCTCTTCTTTGGTCTTCCTCAAGGCCTTCTGCCTGGTAGTTCCAACCTCAGCATCCTACTGCCAATATATTCACTATCCCTCCTCTGTACATGTCCAAACCATCTCAATCTAGCCTCTCTGACTTTGTCTCCAAAACATCTGACATGAGCTGTCCCTCTGATATACTCATTTCTGATCCTATCCATCCTCGTTACTCCCAGAGAGAACCTCAACATTTTCAACTCCGCTACCTCCAGCTCTGCCTCCTGCCTTTTCTCAGCGCCACTGTTTCTAAGCCATACAACATCGCTGGCCTCACCACCGTCTTGTACACTTTTCCCTTCATTCTTGCTGACACTCTCCTATCGCACATCACACCGGACACTTTTCTCCAACCATTCCAGCCTGCCTGCTCACGCTTCTTCACCTCTTTTCCACACTCTCCATTGCTCTGGATTGTTGAGCCTAAGTACTTAAAATCCTCCACCGTCGTTATCTCTGCTCCCTGTAACATCACCGTTCCTCCTGGGTCCGTCTCATTCACACACATGTATTCTGATTTTCTGAGGCTAACCTTCATTCCTCTCCTTTCCAGGGCATACCTCCACCTCTCTAGATTTTCCTGCACTTGTTCTCTGCTCTCACTACAGATCACAATGTCATCTGGAAGCATCATAGTCCATGGAGATTCTTGTCTCACCTCGTCTGTCAGCCTGTCCATCACCATAGCAAACAAGAAAGGGCTCAGAGCTGACCCTTGATGCAGTCCTACCTCAACCTTGAACTCTTCTGTCACACCGACAGCACACCTCACCACTGTCTTACATCTCTCATACATGTCCTGCACCACTCTAATATACTTCTCTGCCACTACAGACTTCCTCATACAATACCACAGTTCTTCTCTCGGCACCCTGTCATATGCTTTCTCCAGATCCACAAAAGCACAATGCAGCTCCTTCTGACCTTCTCTGTACTTCTCTATTAACATCCTCAAAGCAAACACTGCATCTGTTGTGCTCTTTCTTGGCATGAAACCAAACTGTTGTTCACAAATGCTGACCTCTGCCCTTAGTCTAGCTTCCACTATTCTTTCCCATAACTTCATCGTATGGCTCATCAACTTTATCCCTCTGTAGTTGCCGCAACTCTGCACGTCTCCCTTGTTCTTAAAAATGGGCACCAACACACTTCTCCTCCACTCCTCCGGCATCTGCTCACTCTCTAGGACCTTGTTGAATGTTCTTGTCAGAAAATCTACTGCTACCTACCCTAGACACTTCCATACCTCCACAGGTATGTCATCAGGACCAACTGCCTTTCCATTATTCATCCTCTTCAATGCCCTTCTCACTTCACCCTTACTGATCTTTGCTACATCCTGCTCCTCAATGGTCACCTCTTCTACTCTTTTTTTTCTCTCTCATTTTCCTCATTCATCAGCTCTTCAAAGTACTCTTTCCATCTTCCCAGAACACTTCTGTCATCAGTCAATACCTTTCCCTCTCTGTCCTTTATCAATCTAACTTGCTGCACATCCTTCCCATCTCTATTTCTCTGCTGTGCCAACCTGTATAGATCATTTTCTCCCTCTTTACTGTCCAACCTATCATACAAGTCATCATAAGCCCTCTGTTTGGCCTTAGCCACTGCTACTTTCACCTTACGCTGTGTCTCCCTGTACTCCTGTTTACTCTCTTCGGTCCTCTCAATGTCCCACTTTTTCTTAGCTAACCTCTTCCTTTGTACACACTCCTGCACTTCCTCATTCCACCACCAAGTCTCCTTATCCACTTTCCTTCCAGAGGACACAACTCTCCTACCTGTGTCCCTGATCACATTTGCTGTGGTTGTCCAGTCATTTGGGAGCACTTCCTGGCCACCCAAAGCCTGTTTCAACTCCTCTTTGAAGACAACACGACACTCTTCCTTTTTCAATTTCCACCACTTTGTCTTCTGCTCTGCCTTTGCCTTCTTCACCTTCCTCACCATCAGCGTCATCCTGCATACCACCATCCTATGCTGTTTGGCAACACTCTCACCCACGATGACTTTGCAGTCACTGACTTCCTTCAAATTACATCGCCTACACAAGATGTAGTCTACCTGTGTGCTCCTACCTCCGCTTTTATAAGTCACCCTATGCTCCTGTTTCTTCTGGAAGAAAGTATTCACCTCAGCCATTTCCATCCTTTTTGCAAAATCTATCAACATCTGTCCTTCTGCGTTCCTGTCCTGGATACCAAACCTGCCCATCACTTCGTCGTCCCCTCTGTTGCCTGCACCAACATGTCCATTGAAGTCTGCACCAATGACCACTCTTTCACCTCTGGGGGTAATCTGCATCACTTCATCTAAGTCACTCCAGAATCTCTCCTTCTCTTCTAGCTCACATCCTGCCTGTGGGGCATAAGCACTAACAACATTGAGCATTACACCTTCAATTTCTAACTTGAGACTCATCACTCTGTCTGACACTCTTTTCACTTTTAGAACATTCCTGACAAACCCCTCCTTCAAGATGACTCCTACTCCATTTCTCTTCCCATCCACACCATGAAAAAACAGCTTAAACCCCGCTCCTAAGCTTCTAGCTTTGCTACCTTTCCACCTGGTCTCCTGAACACACAGTATGTCCACTTTCCTCCTCTGCATCATGTCAGCCAGCTCTCTACCTTTTCTTTGCATAGTTCCAACATTCAAAGTCCCCACTCTCAGTCCTAGACTCATGCCTTTCCTCTTCTCTCTCTGCCTACGGACACGCCTCCCAC
Organism: Plotosus lineatus; assembly: GCA_024760905.1. NCBI lineage: Eukaryota > Metazoa > Chordata > Actinopteri > Siluriformes > Plotosidae > Plotosus > Plotosus lineatus. Next base: position 26,650,454 of record CM045741.1, read on the forward strand.
CGCTCCTTCTTCGACGTCTTCGACCAACAGTAGTCCAATTTCCATCAGCACCCTGTTGATTGACAGCACTGATGGCGGTCGTTGTTAACCCGGGCCTCGACCGATCCGGTATGGGGGTAATACTTCTGATTTGCATCATAAAAGTTTGGCGATGGTTTTACGTCGGATGCCCTTCCTGACACAACCCTCTGCATTTCTCCGGGCTTGGGACCGGCATGAGGGGGAGAGACACTGGTTAGTGCCCCCCCCACCTCATGGCTGCATTAAATACATATCAATATCTATTAGGTACAAAGAGTAAACAAAACATTTTTTATTGTTTATTTTTCTATTTTAAAGTGTTAATAGGGATATCACCTGCTCCAGGTGACTGTGATAAGCCGCACATGTCCATTGTTTTGATTTAGTCATTATTCACAGAAAAAAGTTTATTCCGTTCTGAGTGGGTGGCTATTGCTGAATAGTTCCACATTAATATAGGCCCTGACAGAACTATTTACTAGTTATTGTGTGACCTTGAGTTGGATATGGTCTCATAGCCTCATGAAGCTTGGCTTGGCTATTAGTCAAATGGAGTGGAAAACTGTGGGGGATTTTTCAATCCTAAGTTTTTACCATTGTGTACTTAACAGGAGAATCGGTTAGCATGACGGTAGCTGATTAAATTGAGACTTGTTCCTTTAGCAGTCCAATCAAGTTGTGTTTGGTGAAAAAACAAACTTACCATCAAATAGTTCTCATTCATATTTTCTTACTTTTCATGCAATTATTCTCAAAAGAAGAAACTTGCATTTAAATAGCTAGCACACTTCCAGCTTGGGATGATGCACTCTTCTCTGGACACTGGCATTGAGCCATAACTGAAAGCCTGTTCCTGACAGCAAGCCAATATAGCTCTGTTTGGTTAAATAAAAAAAAGATCTGTCTTATACTTAAAAGTAAAAAAGAAGTTTTCAAATGGTTTAACAATCAAAGATTTAAATTTCATATGTTTGTCTTTTTAATGGAATCATTGTTAAATTAACATTAAAAAGAAGCCAGTTAGCTTTTAGCTCAGATCAAGTCATGACTCTTTTTTGTGATGTTCCACGTCTCAGGTTATGATCTGATTTAGTTAAACACAATCTAAGCTGGCTATGTTAATTTTACATATGAATATTACAACCTCAATATTAAACCACAGTACAGTCGGCCCTCTACTTACGAAATTAATCCGTTCCAGAGCCTGGAGTTTTCGTAAGTAGAGGTGTATTTTACATGTAAAACGTGTGATTCAATCCAAGGCTCCCAAGACTACAACATAAACCCTTTAAAAATGATAAAAGTACACCAATTTTGTATGAAATATGTGTTAAAAGTAAAAGAAAATTATTTATTAAACAATTTAAACATTTTATTAACATATTTATTAATTAAACCATTATTAAACATTTTTTATTAATGCACATACACACACACACACACACACACACACACAACACTGTCTCTCTCTCTCTGTCTCTCTATCTCTCTCTCTCTCTCTCTCTCTCTCTCTCTCTCTGTCTTTCTCACGCACACACACACACACACACACACACACAATGAAAACTGCCTCTTTCTCTTTCTGTCTCTCTGGTGTGTTTTGCCGAATGCAGGCTCCGCCCGCACGCAGCTGACGGAGCAATTGTATTTAAATGTTTAAATGGATGGGATGTTGAATTTAAAGCCGAATTACAGTACCTGTTTGAAAGATCAGAGATCCTGATTGAAAACGAACTTGCTTTCTTGCGAGATCGGAGGTCTTGTTCCACGGAGCACTGTTTTCATGCCTCCTTCTGCTTCAATATTGTTCCGAAATAATCACCTCTGTCACTGTATTTCCGCTTTTCTGTATTTTTCGGGTCCATGATGGATAACGAAATATAACACTGTAATGATCAATCTCAAAATAAACTCACAACCCAACATTCCTGTTCAACTCTCATCTCTCACGTGTGTGACAAACAGGAAGTATGGGTACAGGAAGTATGGGTACAGTTCAGCTGCCTCCTGGCCAATGGGAGGCCAGCGGGGCGGGATGTTGGGAGACAGCCAATGAGAGAGCAACTCGCGCATTGTTTGAATTTGTGAATGGTGCGTTTGAATTTTTGAATGGCGCATTTAGCATAGGTTGTTTTTGTAAAAAGAGGATGAAAATTTAGGAAAATGTTTTTCGTAACCTGGATTTTTCGTATTCAGAGGCTTTCGTAAGTAGAGGGCCGACTGTATTGCCAATATGTAATAATCCTCACTGCTACAGATCCTGCATTACCACAGAGTAGTGTGAATGTCCAGTACAGTGTATTGTCTGTGAGGGTGTAAGCGTCTACCAAACAGTTAAACTTAGGTTATGCAGTAGTATAGATAACTGTCACTAAAACAAGATTTCAAGATTTTTCAAAGAATATAAATAAGTTAATCAGTTTTAGAAATTAAAATACAATACTATGCAATATGAAAATGATCAAACAAACTATTGTGGAGACTACAGATGAACAGGAATTACAAAGTATTTTGGTAGTGTGGTTGATTCCACGAAAAGACACAAATGTCAAAAAAAAAATAATGACATGACAACCCCGTAACAAAATGGGTAGTATTTGGAAAGGCAACCTGGCAAAGAAACATGGGCTACATCTATTTCGAGCAATAGTAGAGTCCATCCTCCTATATAGTAGCTCAACATGGCCACTCTCTGAAACAGAAGAAAATGGAATATATGCAGGGATGCTGAGACAGGTTTATAATATCACTTGGCATGATAACCAACATTGTCTCTATGGGGACTCTGAATATCTGTCGAGCATCATACGAAGAAATAGGCTGAAACTGGCAGACTTGCATGCCGAGACAAAACCTCTACAGCACATCAACTGGTTACATGGATACCTAAACCTGGAACGACCTCAAGATGGCAACCAAATGGAACACATGTAGATATTCTGCTACGTGTCACTCGTCTCGAGGATACCAAGGAACTTGAGAATTGCACGGGGATCATGAGCTTTGGTGCCAATTTTTGGCCCATCGTCATCTTGATGTTGATTGGAGATAGAGATAGATGTAAGGAAATGAAACCCTACATGTCTTCGTGTTTTAGGATGTTATTAAATGATGTAACGCGTGATGCAGTCCTACTTGAACCAGATGGTTATTTTCCTTGGCAACTTTTTGGTTAACTTTTTAGCATTAAGTATTTTTATTAATTGATGATACTGTAATTTATTTCTTAACTTTTATTACTTTTATGTTGCGGGGATGAACATTTTCATATACGGTAAGTGTATTATCGAGCTTAGGGTCATTACTATTGTCTTTGCTGGGCTGGGCTGTGATTAATGAGCAAATTTTGACCAATCATATTTGAAGATTTAACTGCACTATGGTACAGACAAAGCTAAAAGTATTTTGCCTAAATAGTCATTATAATCAGTAAAAATATTTTCCTGTATTTATCCAAATCTGTCAGTGAATGCATGCGCACGTTCTGCATGCATACCAACCAATGCTACCCTCAACCATATGCTGCGATGTACCAGAAAGCACAATATAAGGCTGCGTATTTATTCCTTACTGACATCAATTTCTAGAGTAATTACCCTTCATTTTCTGTTTTAATTCGTATTTATTTACGATTTAAAACCATCTCTCTATCCACTATTGAAACTGAGCCTGCTGGATGCAGCAATTCTCAATTCAGCATTTCACTTTTGTGAATGAACTAATCACAGACAGAGCTGAACACAGCTGACTCCTCTAAAGGCCACACTGCATTAAACATTGGCTCTAGCCATGTTCTGTGGATTATGGAGCTCACCAATTGGATTTTAGCTTGAATAGCATTTGGTAAATGGCTCTTTTCCCCTTTGGGACTTGTGTAGATGGCAGGCATGTCAAGCCATAAAACTCAGGTGGACCGAATTCAAATTCAGAATAGTAGAGCTGCAGAAATACGGAATAAACTTTATAAAATATTTATTTAATATGTTTTAACTTTTAAAATCAGTTTGTGGCCATGGGAGAAGTGCTGTATATTGTGAGGTCAAAACATAAATATCGAGAAGAAAGATTGTCAGTGGGATAAGTAGCATAGGATGCAGGTCAGAGAAGAAATCTGTTGTGTCTCAAAAAAGCCCCCTGATGCCAATATCTTTTATGCGGTTAAATGAGGCGGTGTCTTTGTCGTCTTCTGATCAACAGAGCCAGTCTGTCATGGGCTACTGACTTCTAAATCAGCATCACGAGGTTATTTAGAGTTTGTCAGAGAGGCAGAACCAGAGATTGAAGCAGTCTGTTTTTGTGAAAACAACACTTCCTCTTTATGGATATTTCATTGGATGTGAAGTACTTTGATTTCTCCATCAGCTTTGCGTTATGTAGAGACTCCTATGAATTTCCCAACATTCCTCTGCTTGTTGTTGCCAAGGTGTTTCATCTCGCAGGCTCTCTGTATCTCCTGTTTGCCATGTGATGGATTCTTTAAAAACACACAGACATCGTTTTACAGAAATTTGATCAGAAACAGTATTACATCGAAAAGTGTGCACTGTTAGGTTGTACAATTGCCATACCACAAATAATTGCATTGCTCTAGTGTTAATTTTTGATTTTTAGCGAATACTAATTTATCATTAAAGCCCCTCTCCTGTGTAAATATACTGAAAATATTCCTTGCAGCGAATTTTGGTTTATCATCTTAATTAAAAAAGTGTGACGGATCCCACAGGCATGTTTATTTACCTGAATAGCTTTCTAATGTCTGCTTATCCCTTATTTGGCACAAACAGCTTATTGCAGTGGATTTGAGACAGACACTGTTCCATGGAGCATGCTTTACTAAGGCTGAGTGATCCTGCTGTGGAATGACTTGTGAATGTTTTTGGAGAGCATTTGAAGCTGGTTTAAATTTCTCAAAGCAGCAGTAATGGTCTGAAGAGGTCACAATTGATGTGACAAAAAAAAAAAAAAATGCTGCCTCATAATTATTGTGACACTTTGCCTTCATAAACAGGTTTGGTACAAGGCGTGCTTGTTAACACCCTATTGGAAATAGTTGTGAAAAATGAAAGCCATTGGAATTGCACATATGGTGAACAGACCGTGGGGGTTGGGAATGGTAAAATACATGTACAGTATGGAATATAAATGAATATAAAACGAATGGGATGGCATGTTAAAAGATGCACAATTTTAAATTTTAAACCAGAATTTTACAAATGCTGTTTTTTTTTTTTTTAGCAAGGCCACTGGGGAAGTAAAACAGAGTACTGCCCTGAAATATGTTCTGGTTGCCGGGAAACTGGCGAGGCTCAAAAATGGTAGCCAGCATAATGTAAGAACATATGACAAGCTTGCTCATCAAGTATATTAAAACACACTAATATAAGCGAAATGAACCGTTTCATGAATATTATTCACATGAAAACTATAAGCTGTCAGGTTCTGTCCACATATTGTATATAAAACTTTTCTGGTTTCTATCTTTATTAATTTTAGAAATGTTTAATATCCCACCATGTAGGGTTCAACCAACTGAAGGTCTCTCCTTTATCTTTCCCTTTCCATGTGTTTCTCAGAATGTAACATACTTGCAAATACAGTGGCACCTTGTCGAACTAATTTAATCCGTTCTGAGGGCAAGCTAATAAGCCGAAAAGTTTGTTAGATGAAACAATTATTCCCATAAGAAATAACAGAAAACCAATTAATCCGTTCCAATTCCCTCCCAAACTCATATAACCTGCCACAAACACGTATATCTGACCGAATATATGAAAGATAAACATGTAAAAACAATAAGTATTTCTTGATAATAATATATGTACATTAACATTAATAATAATTAATAATAAAACAAGAATAAACAATAAGTCAACAAACCCTTCTGATCATCGACTGCGGTGAAGATTTCACGTGGGCAGGCATGAGGTGGTGCGTAACAGAGGAGGAGGAGGAGGAGGAGAATTTTGTGCATATACACGTTATGAATGCTAGTGAGGAAAGGCTTGTGATGAGCTCCTACAAGGCCAGTGCTTCTCAAATAGTGGGGTGGCGTGGTGTGTGGGGGGGGTGTCATATGACTCTGGGGAACATGCATTTTTGCCATACTGTACTAGAATTAACTGTAATTGCGCATCCACTACAGTAGTTGGCAGTGGCGCTCTCATTGTCGCGCTATGGTGTAGGGAAAAAGCACTGAGCAAATGATACAAAGTAGAGTAGACACTATTTATAGTCGTGTTCAGAGCATTGGAGGTGTGGGGGGATTGTTTTCTTCCTAGAGGTGGCGTCACAGAAATTAATTGAGAAGCACTGTGACAAGGTGTTCTCAGAGCACGAAGGAATACACGCAGAAGAATATGAGGCTAATCGGCCCAGAAAAGCCATTTCAAGGAAAGCTTGTAAAATACACGCAGAAGAATATGAGGCTAATCGGCCCAGAAAAGCCATTTCGAGGAAAGCTTGTAAAGTGAACTTTTGTAAAATGTAAAACCTGTGCATGATCGCACTTGTTTCAGTATTTGGGTTCTCAATCCTGTTAGCAAGCATCAGCAATCAGTGATCTTATTCCATATCCTTCTTTCTTCTACCTCATCTTGCTTCCAGTCCTTCCTTCAGGATTCACGCTGCCGCTTGTTAAAACATAAAACGCAGAACGTGCTCCCGAGTTCCGACATGTTCGCTCTGTCCAATAGGATCCCATGTAGTTATAAAGGTTCGTTGTAATTTTATGTGAACCCAACAATAATGACAACTATAATTACTGTTGTTTTTTTTTTTTTTTAATTATACACTAATGAAAATCTAGTAATATGTATTTTCTATGGAAAATCTTTAACTGCGAGGTGATAGTGCTGTGGCGGAAGGAGCGTTGTATCATGGCTGGTGCTGCTCTTTATTTTGCTTCGTTTTTCTCAGTTTTTCAAAGACCCCTCGAAAAGATCGTCTGTCATGTATACGACATTTTGTAATTCTGTCTTGTAATCTTATTACATCTTAAATGCACTTTAGTTGGTGTGTGTAGTGCATTGGGTGGTACTTATGAACAATAATGAAGTTCACATAACTATGAAACACTTGAAATAATCTTCCATACACATTACGTATCCTGTATCGACAGATGGGGGTTGGGGGTGATTGTGGTTGTTGGCCCATTACACTTGTAACATATCAAGGACTAGGAAGTCTGGTGGCACCCAGTCCTCTCCAGACCTCACATTCAGACATAGGGGACATCCTGACTTTGCATAGGACTTGAACCCACAAGCTTTTTTACAGTGAGCCGGAAGTGACACTAAAACACTCCAGCACTGTGTCGCCATGTTGAGCAACTTTTAACCATATGACTGGTTTTCCTTGGCCACCACACATTATTTATATATGAAGCATGCTGACTCATTTCCGAATCTCCACTGTTGATATATTCTTCTGTAAATTGATGACATCTGATTTCAATCATTGTTTATGATGATGGTATTGGATTTAATAGCTCTGATAGTTCCATTTATTCTCCGAGTGTCAATTAACTTGCATGCATTGTTGGGCATATGAACATTAAATTATGCAGTTAGCATCAGTACTCACAAATGGTGCCCAGTTCCTGTTTAATTAAGCAATGTTCCACAAGAGACAGGGGGAGAGATAAGGGCTGAGTATGTTAATGGTAATCCAATGCAGATTCAGCCTCAGCTGTTTTAATCACAGCATTCTCACCAAATCTTAAACGCTGAACCTTTCGAAACCTGAATAATTACACAGGTTTTAGGCACGACATTACCACAGTAATAATAATAATAATAAAAAAATAAGTGTGAAGTATGTAAATTTGAGCTATAATGCAAACTCTGCAGAAAATGATTTAATTCTGATGGTGATAAAAGTCAGGAACTTGTGGTAATTGTGCTGGAAGGTTTTCCTGTGTGTGAGCTGTGGATGTTTCATGACTCCGGCTGATAATGAGATATAGCTTTAAACGACTTATCACACAGGGTGATTGTGGATTTGCTGGGCTCGCATGTGCAACAGTCAGCAGTGGAGCTCGGTGAATCGTGCCTGTCTAAATGATGAAGTAATCCCAGCACTGCTATTCACAGGGAGGTTCAACTCTGCAATGCAAAGAGATTAGGACTCTAACTGCTGAATATATTCATCACAAAACAATGTTATTTAAGTAACGCAGCGATGCACCATTAATTAATGTTGTCTTTATGATTTCAGCAGTTTTACAACAATGTATTCGAGAAGCTTATGCTGTTTAACAGGCTTTGTAGCCACAAAAAAAAAAAAAAAATTGAAATAATGGCAGAATCCAGTGTCACTGCTTCGCCATATTCGATTAGCGGCTAGATATCCTGTCTGTCCTGTCTGATGCTCTGCCCTAGTTTCCAGGGAATTTTACAATCATTATTATTGTACAGGTAGCCATTGCTCAGTGGAAGGTTCTGATTTATGGTGCTGACAGGATGTTTCTGCATTGCGACAGTTGGATTTAAATGAATGTATACTGTACTATCATTAGCTTTGGTTGCTGAACCACTGAGTGAAAGCACTGCTTTTTGGAGTTATGCAAAGTCACAGGTAATTTAAAAAGTTTTATATTGAATAAATTTGTGAAGTAAGTTTTTTCAGCTTATTGTTGGCTTTAAATCAAGTCAGATTAATGATCCATGTCTTCAGTTTACATCAGGGGACCCCAAACATTTTCCTGCGAGGGCCACATAACTTTTCCCTTCTCTGATGGGGGGGTCAAGGTCAGTTTGTACCAGAAAAAGTGTGACGATCACATGGCTGCCTAAACGTAAACATTTATTGTTTTTGAGTAAGCCACAAAAAAACAAATATTAGTAACCCTTTCCGGGACCTTCACAGAAAAAACTTGGGAAATAAATATTAAAAGAAACACTTCTTGCTATCATTTGTGCAACCCGAAAGCTGACGACTGGTTCAGCCGAGCCTGGCGTACAAATGTATTTTCCTGAGCAAACGGTCCACTTTTTTATCTTTGAGAGTTTGTCTACTTGCATTTGGCCTTGCAAGCGATCATACTCGTCTTTGTGACGGGATTCAGTGTCGCAGATTCTTTGAATATCACCACTGTGTCTTGACAGATGATACAAACAATGTTTTCTTTGCATTGAACAAAAAAAATTGTTTGTTCACTGCATTTTAAATATCCTGCATTCTGAATCAATTTTTCTCTTCCATAACCTTTTCACCATTATTCCGTTCTATTTGACAGGGAGAGTCTAGGATTTTTGTTTCTAGGATTTTTGAGTCCAGGATTTTTGTTTCGGGGCTGGGTGGGGGTGGTGTTCAGATCGGATCACAGATGGCAGAAGGGTGGAATAGGGTGTCATGTTTGAGGTGTGTATTAGTCTTGATCGCGTGGCCAGACTAAAAAAAAAAAAAAAATCATAATACATATCTGGTATTGTTCAGGGAGCTGGGCCAAATGTGGAGGCGGGCTGTAGTTTGGGGACCACTGGTTTACATTAATAAACTTTGTCTGATTCTGTTGTTTTGTTTTGTTTTTAATACAGTATAAATCAATTCCAGTTCCAAATAAATCTTTTTTTATATAGTTATATGCCATACTATAGGAAATATGTAACATCAGTTGATTGACATGTCACAACTGAAAACATTTCGAATTGCCAATTTAATGGGTTCCCCTTTGGCATCCTATGCTGTAGCCTAATATGTATCTCTCCAGAACACTTTATCTGTGATTGGACTGTTTGCTAATATCACATTTTCCCATTAACATTTCTGTCTGCTCTTTTTTCTTTTTAAAAAAATTGGAACTCTATCATAATTATATTGTGTTAATATAAACATATGAAGTGTGAGGCTTATAGTGGCTGGAGATTATTATAATAGTCAATTTAATCATGCAGCTAATACAGTAGATGTTAACACTACAGAAATGCTGAACTACAGTAGTGTTAAAGTAGTAGTTAAAGCTCATAATGCTGAATGCAGGCGAGGTAAAACCGGTCAGAGTTCAATGAGAATTCACTTGAGTTATAATCAATATGGCAAGGATTCCCCCCCCTCCTTTAAATTTCCATAAAAACAACATTTCCTCTGTGTTCTTATCTGGTGATTATCTTCTCTGGTAGTTTTTCATGTGATAGAATGTCCAAGAGTAAAATAACAAATTATGTGCAAGTATACTTTACACTGTGTGATTCTGGACATCATTCATTTTCTGAACCGCTTAAGCCTAATTAGGGTCGTGGGGGCTGGTGCCCATCTCAGCCGACTCTGGGCAAGGGCAGAGTACACCCTAGACAGCTTGCCAGGCCATCGCATGAAACCCGCTGACGGCCATGCAGTCTACTCTTGACAAAAATGAGTAATTGTTCTTTTACAGCCTCTCACCACAGACAGTGAGACATCGATAGCCTTTGATAACCCAGTTAGTTACACTGGGGTAACAGCGGTGACAACCTATTGATAGTGGGGCTTTGAACCCCTTACCCTGGGATCAGTAATCCAGCATCCTACCGCCAGGCTACCCCTGCCCTATGTACACTATATACAGTGGTACCTCACCTTACGAAATGAATCCGTTACAGAGCTTTTTTCGTAACCTGCATTTTTCACAAGTTGAATTGCATTGTACATGTAAAACACGTGATTCGTTCCAAGGATCCCAATACTACCCCCTAAACCCTTTAAAAATTATAAAAGCATACCTTTTAAGACCTCCTTTTGTTTCAATATCGTACCGATAGTAGACGGGTTTGGCCATATTCCTTTGTGATATCACTCGAGCCCGTTTCTTCTTCTCACTGTGTGTGTGTGTGTGTGTGTGTGTGTGTGCGTGCGTGTGTCTGTGTGTGTGTGTGTGTGTGTGTGCGCGCGTGTGTTGACCATGTCTTCTTAGCAGAGTTATAATCTTACAAATGTTTATGGAAGGTTAAAAGCCTGAGTCAAGAAATAAAGCATAAAACAACCGTAACTCTGTCCTTTACACGAAAAGCATCATGGTGGATTCAGCTCTATAATGGGCAATGGGAGGGAGGTGCATCATTCCTCATAGGCAATGGAATCCCTGTCCAAGATGGCGTCAGGTGGACCTGTCCAAGATGGCGCTCGAGTGAAGGCGACATGATGAAGGACAGCTCAGTTGTTAGCCAATGGGAGGCCAGCGGGGCGAGACGTTTGAACGTCATTGATGTGAGAGCAGCTTGTGCATTGTTTGAATGGTGCGTTTTAATGTTTGAATGGCGCGTTTGAATTTTTAAGATGGCGCTTTCGTAACGTGAACTTGTTTTGTATCCTGAGACAAAAATTTACCACTGTATTCATATTTCTATGCAGAGGTATATACTGTATTACTTTTAATACACTTTCCCATGAGACACTGCATGTGTCACAGGGCAGCTGAACACGCTTGGAGAAGAGCACTACATACTGTATTCCATTTGTGTGCACACAGACTCCTGCTACTGATAAATCGTGCTATAGACAGAAATTTCATACTTATGGTAGCTATGCTTTGTTAATATCAAAACCTCAGCAGACAGTTTTCGTCATGTGGTGCTGGTGGCTCACATTATTCATACATGCAAGTTTTTCAGCTACGTTTCCAGCACTTCTATCAGACAGTGGATTTGCAATAACAGTTTTGCAAACTCTTGTGCTTCAGCCATGACTTCTTGACACAGTGATGTTGATGGTCTGTCATATTATTTACAATTACAGTCACAGCAGAGGGGTTTCAGAATGACTGTGGTGTATTATAACTACTTACCACTACTGTGATACTGATAATAACTGAAAGAAGAATCACAATTATTACAATAATAGTAATTATTATAATATTATTATTAGTAGTAATATAGTTATTATTATTATTTTATTATTTTACAAATATTACTATTACTATAACTGGAGGCATTGAACAATGTGTCATTGTAAGATCATGTGGTGATATCTTACATATTGAGAGCAAAGCAGAACTGAAAGGGTTGATAACTCATTTAATTGTGTAGTACACGATTATCTTAAATTAAAACTGAGTCTCTCTTGTTACATTCAACATTAAATAATAATGTACCAAGGCTACTCAGTCCTTCATAAATCTCATTTCACTGTTGTATTCACAGGGCAGCATGGTGGTGTAGTGGTGAGCACATCTACCTCACAGTAAGAAGGTCCTAAGTTTGAGTCCTGGACTCAGCGAGGCCGTTTCTATGTTGAGTTTTTCATGTTCTCCCTGTGATTGCATGGGTTTTCCCCCAGTACTCAGGTTTCCTCCCACAATCCAATGTGACCAGCCATGCCTTGATCTGGCAAAAATGTTCAGGTCGTCCCCTGCCTTCTCCCAGAGTTGGCTGAAATAGGCTCCACATATTTGATCTCGGAGCTTTTTCTCTGTGAATCGTTGGTGCTTACCACTGAGCCACCATGTTGTCCTGTTCTTATTCAGTGCACAAATAAACAGTAAAAGAGGTAAAGGTTTTTGTTCATTGCCTGTTCACTCACTTGCTTCAAGTCCCAACAATAATTGCTATTCACCACCCTTGTCTCGACCCTATTCTCATGAACAAACTGGCATTTACTGGATGTTGCTAAATTCTAGACACCAGGTTCTCAGACAGCTCTACTCATGAAAAAATTGGCATTTTTTTTATAGGCTGCATGATTGACACACAACTAATTTTATCTTAACATTCTTCTCATTAATCTGATTAATAAAATCACTTCATTCCATATGTAAACCAATAAAGCATATAAAACTAAAGCCTTTTATTTTCATTCATGAAGCAACTAAATCATAAATATGACATAGATACAAAAGTCATGAAATTGCTAGCTGTAAATGATATAAAGTAAAAGTATATGCAAATTTGCAATGATCAGCCATAAGAACATTCTGATTATTGACAAGTAAAGTAAATAATCAACAGTTATTCTGAATTACACCGAAGGTGATGCCATTATCATTGATTAGTGGCCCATTTAATTCCGTGATGCTGCACCTCAGGCTTGGTGAATATTTTTTTTAGCATATGCTTCATGGGAACATTATCAAAAAAAGCCAGTAAAATTACAAATTTTAAAGTTTTATTCTTTTTTTTTTTTTTTTTTGTGATGTAGGCGGATAAGCTCAGAGGATGCAAATGACCAGGTACATATACTAAGGGCTGTGTGACATTGTCTCTTCAAACCCGATGCAGAGCTTAAGTTTCTACTTCATAAAAACAGAAAGAAAAGCAAACTAAAATTTGTTTTTAAAGGTTCTAATTACATGTTTTATTTTAAAAAGAGGCAGATCAGTTGAGCTTCACATTGAGCCAAGTTAAGAGCTGTGTGCCATCCGAGTATACCCATTCAGAGTTCAGTACATACTACGAGTAAATTGTGCTCTTCTAAGTATGTTGCACTCTGTTTATACATTTACTATGCAGAAATACATGAAAACATTTATGGATTATTCTGCTATTCTTAAAGTTAGACAATAATGATGCTATCTGTTCCAAGTGAAGTAGGACCGGTGGCGTCGTGGTTAGGGTGCTGTGCTCATGATCAGGAGGTTGTGAGTTCGAATCCCACGGAGACCCTCACTGTGCTAAGACTCCTGGCCGAGGTCTCAACCACAAGTGTGCCTCTGTTCACCCAGCAGTATAAATGGGTACCAGTAAAAATATACTGGGAAGGGAACCTGTGATGGACTTGCGTCCCATTCAGGGGGAGTTGAACTCCTGGTTGCGTCACGCTACGGAAACCGGGAATAAGTACCGGCCTGATGAGCCACGAGGCTCGGGTGTAAAACCCCAACAGACTTTAACTTTTCTTTTTACCTGTTCCAAAGTGACCATAACAAACTGAAATTGTTCAATCATTATACCATAAATAGTGAACCAATCAGATTGCGCCGTTACCATGTAATATATCGGTATTCATAATAGCATTGATTATCTCGTTACAGTGGCGCCTGCCCAGAAGCGCGATGTTTTAGGCAGGAAGTAAATAGTTAGTTCATGAAGTTAATGTGTTCATAGCAGGGAAAAAGAGAAATATTCTGAGTGACTTTAACGAGAGACACATTGTGATGCTAAACGGCTGGGTCTGTTCATCTCGAAAACCATCGATTTTGTTATTGGTGTACTGTCGTACGAATCTACGTATGGTCCAAGCAAGGACAATTAGTCGACTGGTAAGAGTACCCAGTTGCAGACCAGTCAGGTGGTGTTAAAGTTGTGGCTATTAGTTATTTGTTTTGACCCATATTCTTGCATTAGATTTTATTATATTTGTAAATTATTTCGGATTAAATTATTTGCACATTTTCAGTGTATTTGCATCAACGAAGATAGTGGAATGGGGGCATAGTGGTTAGCACATCTGCCTCACAGCAAGAAGACCTGGGTTCGATTATCAGCTTGGGTGTTTTTGTGTGGAGTGATGGCCTGGCGAGCCGACCAGGGTTGGACCACACCCTCACCCAGAGTTGGCTGAGATGGGGTCAGCCTCCCCATGACCCTAATTAGGATTAAACTGCATAGGAAATGAATGAATGAATGAAATGAAGAAAGTTCACACCAGATTACAAACAACCTGCGTATCAAGAGCAGTGGTACCTCATTTGCATAAAGTGATATTTTTTAAAAATTGCACAAGGTTATTACTCTTTGACTGTCACTAAATATAACGTACGTGGCATCAGAGAGGAAATTGTGGACTTCTGATGAGCTGATGGGTTATAGACCCAGCAGATGAGTGCCAGAATACGGGCCCCTTGAGGAATTGGGGGTGCATGCCTTACCTCGGTCCAAGCTGTTCAGCTGCTACACCACTTGATTTGCATTTAAATAGAGAGGCTCTGCATGGAAAAGGAGCCAGGCCTTTAGAATTGGACTTGGTTTAGCCTTTGCTCTTATGCTGCACAGTGAGGGAAGGGCAGGCTTGGATAGAGCTGCTTCCTGCTTGTCTGCATTCTCCTTTTCAGGCTTGTCATATTCAGAGGCAGTGAAAAGACTGCATTATGTAATGGGTCAGGATTTGGCCATGAGCACTGCCGGCCACCCGTGATCAGTGTTAGAACAGGCAAGGAGGCTCCCAGGATGGCGCTTCTGCCATCTTCACTTGTAGCAGATTTTCTGTGCTATGTCGTTAGGAACTTGTAGTCATCCTGCATGCTGCAGTACATTTACTATTGCATCCTGTATGTTCATTAAACGTGGCTTAGATAGGTATTTTAAACTAAACTAATTACATGTTTATTGGGGCGGTCATAGTCTATTAGGGTGTAGGAGTTTATTCCTCTGAGTGTATACCAATGATAAAGTCACTTCGCTTTTCTTCATCCGACATAAACCACTCATGCCTGAGGCCATATGGTGCAGATCACATATTGATGTTGCCTCTTTGAGCAACTGAGTTATATTAGATTTGTCTGTTATTTATCCCCCATTGTTCTCCTTGCTTTTCTGCTTCAGGAAAGAGCAGGTCAACTGTGTGCTTGGCACTGTGCCCTGGTGCTGGCCAGGCCTTTTAAAACCAGAGCCATGCCGGCCTCTTGCTGTCGCCGCAGTACGTCTCCGCTGCTTTGAGTACCATACGTCATTTTGTTTTGTGAATTTGGTGCGATAGTGGAAATGTAGAGAGTAGCCTTTGTGGCTTATAAAGGGAAGAAAAAGAGACGGTGCGGGAAGGACCTCAATAAAATAGTTCTTTTTTTTTTTTTTTTTCATAAGTTTGCTTTAAGATAATGGAGGTCTGGTTTGCCTCGTTGCTTTTTACCTAAGATAAAGACTTTTTGACTTTTTCCTGCAAGAACCTTTACCGCGCCAGACACAGTTAGTCAGTCCTGGGCCGTCCAGACCATCAGAAGAAGAAGATGAGAGTTTGTAGCAATGTGGATGGGACAGTGTTTTGGAAAAAGAGAATCTGGAGCCCGACCAAACCATAATGGAAAACTTGATGACAGAAGAATTGCACAGGGGACTGGCGATATGTTTTCAGTGTGCAGAAATGTTACTGTGCAGAAATATTTTGTATCCAAGTTGAAGTTCAGTATTTCTGTATTACAAGAATTGTTCATCTAATGCTAGTACATTTTTTATGAAGTCTGGTTATTGCCTCCATCAAGAATTCAAGCTCATTGTTCTTTCTCATGCAATGCGATACAACCTTTAAGACGAGCACAGACTTTTGCATGTGTCTAGGAAAAAGTTTGGCTCTGTTTTAGTCATTATTTAATAGGACCACAGTGCCACAATTGTAATTTTGAGCCAGTTCAGTGATATAAACCATCAGCAAACATTGGAATAAATATGCAACAGAGTTTTAGCATATTGTGATTCAGCCATTAATCAAGGCTGATTATTGGAACTGGATAATTAGGCTGGTATCCTTGTATATCTGAATCAAAGCTACCATGAGCTGCACGGTAGTTCTAAAAAAACAAACAAACTGTGCATTAGTTATAGAGCAATGATAAGGAAAACTGTAACTGCATGGCATGTGTGAATGCACTAAATGAGAGATATTATGAGTAGAGACATAATCACTTTCAGCATTTAAGGATAAAAAAGTAAAAGGTTCAAGCTTGAGTACTGCCAAGCTGCCATTGTTGGTATACCATTGAGGCTGACCCTTTGCTCACTTCTTAACAGGCTAGGATATGTGAAGTGCTGTGCCGTATATTTTGAGAAATACGCTTCTCCATGGTAAAGTCCGTTGGGCTTTTTACACCCAAGCCATAGTGTCTCATCGGACCGGTGTTTATCTCCGGTTTCCGTAGCGTGAAGCGACTAGGAGTTGCTCCTCAACTCCTCCTGGATGACACGCTAGTCCATCGCAGGTTACCTTCCCAGTATATTTTTACTTTTACCCATTTATACTGCAGGGTGAACAGAGGCACACTTGTGGTTTAGACCTTGGCCAGGGTTCTTAGCACAGTGAGGGTCTAACTGGGATTTGAACACACAACCTCCCGATCATGAGTGCAGCACACTAACCACTACACCACCAGCCCCACTCTCCATGGCTTCTCCATGGTGCCTATTTGATATACATTTGCCCATCAGTAAAAATAGTTTATCTTCTTGGTAAAAATACGAGAAGATTTTAATACAAATACTTTCATTAGTTAGAAAACACACAGAAATCTAAAAAGATTAACGACAGAAGTAAGCCACTGCGTCACTTGGTATTTGCTTTCGCTATTAAACTTTTTAGTGTGCTTGAACTATGACCCTGATCCCTGACCTCAGCACCTGTAACAGTTTATGTTCATTTTGTATAAAGGTTGGCTTAAATTCATGCAGGCATTTAGCCTACAGAATCTGTAAAATATTTTTCTATGGTACTCATGTGAACCTGGCTTTTGACCAATGACCTCAGAACCTGTACCAGTATTGATTAATTAGTGTAAGTTTGTTTATAATTTGTTGAAGGGCTTCAGAGGATCGAGTGCCCATAAGGAAGTTTGGCTGTACATACGCAGGCACACAAACAGGGCAAAAACATAATGCCTTCAGCACCACCACAGTGGGCCAAGTCAAAATAAAGATCGGATATTACAGTGGTACCTCACCTTACGAAATTAATCTGTTCCAGAAGTGGTTTCATAACCTGTTTTTTTCGTAAGTTGAGCCACATTTTACATGTAAAAGGCCTGATTCTTTCCAAGGCCCGCAATACTACCCCCTAAACCCATTAAAAATGATAAAAGTATACCTTTCAAGGCCTCCTTCTGCTTCAATATTGTACCAATGGAAGACAGGTTTGGCCATGTTCCTTTGGATTATCACTCAACCGCATGCCACGAGCCCGCTTCTTCTTTTCATTCACACCGGGAATCAGTTTCACCAGGAATTATACACGCACGCGCGTGTGTGTGTGTGTGTGTGGGTATGTCTTCTTAGCAGAGTTATAATCTTACAAATGTTCATGCAAGGTTAAAACCCGGAGCCAAAAAATAAAGTTGCAATGAGCACATTCGAAAAACTCACAAAACAACAATGGAAGGCAGCTGTGTCATGGGTATTATGGAGATGCAGCTCCCTCCTAGCCAATGGGAGGCCAGCGGGGCAGGATGGTGGGAGATAACCAATGGGAGGCCAGTGGGGCAGGATGTTGGGAGATAGCCAATGGGAGAGCAACTCACGCATTGTTTGTTTGAATTTTTGAGATGGCGTGTTTTGTAACGTGAATTTGTTTCGTATCCAGAGACGGAAATTTTAGGTAAATGTGTTTCGTAACCTGGATTTTTCGTTTGTTACAGCGATATATATATATGCACAGGGGTCTCTCGCTACTTCGTGCTTCAATTCATGCGGCTTCAGGGCATTGCATTTTTTTTTTTTTTTAATATTCATTGAATTAAAAAAATAAGGAAATTAAGGAAGAATAGGGGAAAAGTTAAGGAAAATTCCACAAAAACAAGGCCAATTATGCAAAAAACCCAAACAAACAAAAGCAAAAAATAACCCAACCCCCCTATCAAAACTACTTACATTTTTATATGAGGTGTGCATTTGAGTGAGTGTGACGTCTGTATGTGTGTGTATTTATATTTTATTTACAGCTTATGCATTATTTTTTAATGTTTAATTGGTATTATAAGCATTTGTAGCATTGAATATGTATTTATTGATATTATATACATTTACATATACAGTATGTCAGTCATGGGGGGTTGATCCTACTTTGCGGAATTCGCGGGGCGATCTCGGTCTCCATTAACCACGGAAAGTGAGGGATCCCTGTGTGTGTGTGTGTGTGTGTGTGTGTGTGTGTGTGTGTGTGTGTGTGTGTGTGTTATATATATATATATAATATGTGTGTGATATATATAATATGTGTGTGTGTATATATTTATATATATATATATATATATATATATATATATATATATATATATATATATATTTTATATATATATATATATATATATACACTAGTATATGGATCTCTAATCATTCAGATGAAAGGGGGCCTGATTTTGAATGACTGAAAAGAGCATTGCTAAAATGGATGCCAAGTAGATAGACTACACAAGAAATACTGTGGTGGAATATGGGGTGACACAGAGGCACAAAATGTAGTCTTGGTTTCTTATGTGTCTGGGGTTTTATGTGTTCTCTATGTCTTGTGTTGCAGACCAGGCCTCTCGTATTATTACAAATCAATACAACCAGAAACAACCTGCTTTTACAACATAAAACTAATACAGATATGAAATGCAACTATAGACATATTCTCATGTTAGATGTGACATTATGTTACTGTATTTACTCACCAGTATGCATGTCATGCAAAACATGTATAACTTTTTAAAGATTTGAATGTGGAAAGCAAACACCCAAAACATAATCAAAAATAAACCTTTAATGGTAACATGTGTATGAGTATTGAAAAATGAAACGTATGCACAATCTGCAGAGAACCAATCAAACTGCAACCAGTAGCATCATCAAGCTTGTGGCCAGATCAGAAGACAGATCGAAATTCAAGATTATTGCATAACCATTCTGATTTTATTGCTGACATTATAAGAAGTGAAACTCGAATACAGTATGTCTTTCGCTATTTGTTCTATAAGTACAGTAGTTGTATTAAAATCAAACTCTGAGAGAACTTAGGTGCCATCCAGTACGTCTTATACAGGCCACCCATGGTGTCTGACTGTGTTAAGGTTTTCAGTTTTTAAATTTTAATTACTTAATGTTTTAATAAATTATGAGACCATTATTTTATAGCAGCTTTCAGACGTTCAGGTTAAATACCATCAAACCACATGCTGTTATATCCATGTCAGTTTCATGTCCTGCTACAGAAAATGAATACAACGGCATTAAAGAGAGCTACTTCTGATAATAGAAAAACGTTATGAACTTTTATTTTAATCAAAAAAATACTGTACATCTCTCTAAATCAAACTGAGAAATTGGTGGAAGTGTGGCGAGCATGGGTCATGCTGTGTCATCCCATGAGCCTTTTTGCTGTTTATTCTTGCTTGTTAATAATATCCTTACTGTTGCAGTTTTCATACAAAATAATGATGTTTACTGGTTTAGCTGGTATTTTAAAGCCTGCGTATAAACACTGGCTTTAATCCAGCTCTGTGCAGACTCTGCTTCATGCCCTTCACATGCTGTTCTGGTTTAAATTGCCAATGTGTGCTTCTGGGACAAAACAATGTTTTTTTTGGAGTAATGCAAGCCAAATACCGAGTGCTGTCGTAGTTCCCCGAACGCCTTTCCAGCTGCTAATTTAAAATCATTTCAAAAGCATTGTCATAGCATCCAGTTGACAAAACTGATGTGATTTAACTTCCCAAAATTATACAGTAGGAACTGCTGGAATATTTTTCTACCACAGAGGACCGAGATCACAAAGTGATTTCCAACTTTTTTTTAGAACTTCAAGAGCATCTCCTTATTAGCACTTCACCTTCCTCTAGGATGATTTTCTAGTACAGTGTCATCAGTGATAGTTTAATCCATTTTCAAGGAGTGCTTAGATTTCATGCAGAATAAAAGATCATATAATAAACATGAGTATCAGCCTTTTCTTGTTGGGTTAACTTGAAATGAATTGTTGCAAATAGAAAGTCATTGAAATATGGCCTGCATGTAAACACACCGAAGCTTATCACTGAACGAGTGGGGAAACAAAAGAAAGCATTCTTTTATAATTTATATCATGCAGCGGTTATTTTGCAGACTTGGAGATCAACATTTACACTTTCACCAAAACAGGAGTCTCCAACCCTAATCATACACACGTGATCACATGAAAATTGTCTTTACAAAGTTCTTGCACAGCTAAAAGAGGTGTGTTCGATTTTGGATGGAGATAAACCATACAAGGTGCAAGATATTAATTTGAAACATAGTGATTGAAACAGTGATGAAAACAGCATACAGACGAGCAAAGCGTGCCATCTCACTGTTACTGCAATACCAAATTACCAGCATACCGTCTGCAATGGTAGAGATCTAAATAAAGGATGCCATGTCACTTATTTTCATGCAGGCTGGGTGATCTGAGCCAGTCATGCATGCTCACTTGAGAGAACTGTATTTGCAGATGGAGGAGAAATGCAAGACTGAAGTCAGCTGGTTGGCCTTGTGGTTTGACTGGAAGACAGTTTCGACTCTCGTCTCATCTGTCTTCTTATATTTTACAGTCATTTCAATATGATATGATCCTTTGGGACTATCTCATGAAAGTGGAATATTAGATTCTTTATGATTGTCTCATGGTTTGAAAAGTCATGGTTTTAGCTTTAAAATCACAATAAATACATAGATTTTTATTATTTTTATATTATTGTTATTGATAGTGATTTGCTGAGGTAAAGGAAAAGGTCATCGACTAGAAAACAGCAATGCGATTCATTTTATAAGAAAAAAAATTAAATATTACTGAAAACCTCCACAGGAAGTTTGTAAAAATTTGTGTAAATAACCTTATTTGCAAAATATCCAATTATAGATAAACAGTGAATTCTGTTGTGTTGCTGTGACATTATACTGCAACATATTACAAGTTAAACGACCATAATTCTTTAAAAATTTATGTATTATATGTCCCCGGTGTGGTGTTTCGGGCATGTCCAACTGGGAAGAGACCCTGGGTTCGACGTAGAATACGCTGGAGGGACTTTGTCTCTCGGCTTGTCTGGCAACACCTCGGTGTCCCCCCGGAAGAGCTGGAGGAAGTGGCTGAGGAGAGGGACGTCTGGACTTCATTGCTTAGGTTGCTGTCTCTGTTACTTGACCCTAGAAGAAGCGAAAGAAGATGATGATGTTGATATGCATTTACATTGCAGCTACGGTGATAGTGATACACCACAGCAGTGTTTATTTTCAACAGTTTACTTGACAGTTGGAAGATACCCATCAGAGGGTTCAGGTGAACCTGTGCAGGATGCTTTCGATTCCTTGCCTTTTGCCGGTTAATTGTATAATCACTCTCTGGGTTCTGAATTACTAACCAGAAGGCCAGTAATTTAAATGTAAGATGTTTTGGAGGCAAAGTCAGAAGGCTTGCTTGAGATGGTTTGGACATGTACAGAGGAAGGATAGTGAATATATTGGTCGTAGGATGTTGAGGTTGGAACGACCAGGCAGAAGGCCGAGAGGAAGACCAAAGAGGAGATTTATGGATGTGGTGAAGGACATGAAGGTAGTTGGTGTAAGAGAAGAAGATGCAGAGGATAGGGTGAGATGGAGGCAGATGATTCACTGTGGCGACCATTGAAGGGAACAGCCGGAAGGAAAAGAAGAAGGCGGCCAGTAGTTTAAACCCCAGTACTGACCACAGCCACATTTGGGCCTCTGTTGAGTTGTATAAATGAAATAAATTGAAAATTGCTCTGGATCACAGTATCTACCAAATTCTGTAAATACACATTCCAGGCTATTAATATTATGAGTTCCAACATTTTGCAATCCGCCACTGGCTAGTTCACCCACACACTGACCCTGAATATGCCCTCTTTGAAAATCAGACAATGCTTTTGCCCTGATGTTTGAGGCATAGCTAGCTGCTATAAACTAATATATATATATATATATATATATATATATATATATATATATATATATATATATAAAATATATTAGATTGAGATGGTTTGGACATGTACAGAGGAGGGATAGTGAGTATATTGGTAGTAGTATGCTGAGGTTGGAACTACCAGGCAGAAGGCCTAGAGGAAGACCAAAGAGAAGGTTTATGGATGTGGTGAAGGAGGACATGAAGGTAGTTGGTGTAAGAGAAGATGCAGAGGATAGGGTGAGATGGAGACAGATGATTCGACTGTGGCGACCCCTGAAGGGAACAGCCGAAAGGAAAAGAAGAAGACATACATATAAGTTTGATCAAAGGAATTTCACAGATAATGAATTTTATTATTGATATGTCTCTTTTTTTATGGAGTGAGCTATATTTTTTCTCAAATCCCATTTAAGTTTTTTAATTTGAATTTAAATGACTGCCCTTTAAGCAGGAGGAAGAGAATCAAAAAAAAAGGAAGAAATGGAAGAGGCAATGCTATGAGGAGGGGATTTCTTGCCTCGGGAAATGACTGAGAGAGAGAGAACAACCTGGAGTGAAACTTTTTTTTTGAGATATGCTTTAAGCTTAAGTGTTTGGCTGGCTTGCATTCATGTACAGTATCAATCGTAAATCTTTCAATCTATTTTTTTTTTTGGGAGGGAGAACTGATGTATAAATGCTGGCTGGAGGGAACTAATGGATTAAATGTATATTCTTCAAGAACTTCCTGTGTCTATCACTTACACTCAGGACTGTTCTAACATGTTTCTCTTTGTGTTTTCGCACTGGTTCACACCTCTGCACCACAGTGGCAGTCAGTCTCATGATATTACAGGTGTGAGTCATCATCAACTAGATGAGTAAGCATAACGCTCAGATTATACTTACTACGATCACAGAAAACCTTCAGAGATGTATTAGGTTATTCTGACCAGTCCTGCTGATGGCGCTTAACTAAAAAGCCACTGATGGACGGATATGATTGTTGACAAAAGATATTTAAAGTCTCTTCGTGCAATGATAAGAGAACATTTTCTCTTGTATCATGTTAAAAAAAAATCAAAAGTGCTTAGAATGTCTGCTTCACAGCACGAGGGTCTTGGGTTTGAGTCATGATCACTTCAAGGGTGTTGCTCTGTGGAGTTTGCATGTACGTACAGTCCTCCAGGGATTTTGTGTGCTTATGCTCTGTTCTCCAGGTTTCCTCCCACAGTCCAAATTGCTCCAAATTGCCCCTTGATGTGAGTGTGTCAGGCTGTGCATGTGTGTGTGCGCATGTGTGTGTGTGTGCATGTGTGTGTGTGTGTGCGCATGTGTGTGTGTGCGCGCATGTGTGTGTGCGCGCATGTGTGTGTGTGCGCATGTATGTGTGCGTGCATGTGTGTGTGCGCGCATGTATGTGTGTGCGCATGTATGTGTGCGTGCATGTATGTGTGCGTGTGTGCATGTATGTGTGCATGTATGTGCGCGCATGTGCGCGTGTGTGCGCGCATGTGTGTGTGTGCGCGCATGTGTGTGTGTGCGCATGTATGTGTGCGTGCATGTATGTGTGCGTGTGTGCATGTATGTGTGCATGTATGTGTGCATGTATGTGCGCGTGTGTGTGCGCATGTGTGCGTGCATGTGTGCGTGCATGTGTGTGTGCATGTGTGTGCATGTGTGCGTGCGTGTGTGTGTGTGTGTGCGTGCGTGTGTGTGTTGGCCCTGCAGTGTATTGGTGAGCTGTTTAGATAGATAGCTAGACAGATGCTTTATTTATACCAGAGGGAAATTCACAATTATCCTGCCGTCACTCAGAATCGGCTGACTCTCGAAGGATTAACCAGTTCAGCAAGTGACTGAAAATCCTTCTATGATGCCTGATTCGAAAATAAATAACAAAAGTTTCTGTTCCTGGTATTGAGAAATAAAACCTTCCATTTTACACGCTGAAGAATTACCCAGCTCTTTGCAATCTTCCGAAGGAGCCTGGAGTCTTTTATGAATTGTCTCCATTATATGTGGTTAGCCAACTGCACCGAAGCTAGTTTTGGTATAGACTCATAAACAAAGGACTCTTTTTTTTTTTTTTATATAGTATGCAGTATTCAGCCATCCATTATCTGCCCTGCTAATCAGGGTTAAGGGGGAGGCTTGAGCCAATTCCAGCTGACTGGGGCCAAGAGGCAGGGTACACCCTGAGCTCGTCAAGTCTATTGTAGGGCCACACAGACACACACAACCATTCACACTCACATGCACAATTTAGAGTAGCCAACTGACCTGAAGTACATGGACTGTAGGAAGGACTGGGGTTTCCATAATAAACCCATACAAGCCTATAGAGAACATACAAGCAATGGGAGACATGCAAACTCAACATGGAAAGGCTCTAATCAGCCAGGAGATTCAAACTCAAACCTTTTTACTGTGAGGCAATAATGTTGTCCTCTGAGCCCAGTGTATAGCACTGTTTTGTAACTATAGTGGAGCTCTGGAGCACCATAGTTAGGCAGATGTTGTGAATCTACAAGCGCGATTTTATTGTCACAATCGTGCTCACATGCCCACACTGGCAACCCGGCGTGTACGCGAATGCATGTGCCATTGTCCTTGCTGTGGCACGGTGCACTTGGGAGTCAATGGTTTTTCTTCTTGAGGAGAAATGGGTTTTTGAATACCAGTGAAAAGATAGTAAGTTAATGGCTATTTCTTTACTGAAAATAAGTGCAATCGTTTTGTAGGCAGTGCCTGGATATTTATATGAGCTAATTTATAAGAAATAAAGTGGAATAGGGTGTCCTGTTATAGGAAAGCAAACTGCTTCAACCATTCTGCCTATCAAGGTCATATCATTACAGGGTGTCCAGTAAGTAACAAAACAAGATACTTAATTATGTATTTACAGGGATCCCTCATGTTCCGCGGTTAATGGGACCGAGACCTCCCTGCGACCGCCGAATTACGCGAAGTAGGAGCCCCCCCCCCGACTGACATATACGTACATGTATATGTGTATATAATATCAATAAATACATATTCAATGCTAGAAATGAATAACAATTAAACGTTAAAAAATAATGCATAAGATGTGCACGCACACACAGATGCACACCTCACATAAAAATGTAAGTAGTTTTGTTGGGTTGTTTTTTGTTTTTGTTTGTTTTGTTTTGTTTTTTTTTGCATGATTGGCCTTGTTTTTGTGGCATTTTCCTTAACTTTTCCCCCTATTTACCCTTAATTTCCTTATTTTTTTATTTTTCGATGAATATTTTTGAAAAACCCGTGATGCACTGAAGCCACAGAAACTGAAGCACGAAGTAGCGAGAGATCACTGTATTATCTTTTATATACGAATTGTATTTTCATCTCTGTGGCACGGTGGTGTAGTGGTTAGCATGTCTGCCTCACAGCAAGAAGGTCCTGGGTTCAGTTCCCAGCTCAGGTGTTTCTGTGTGGAGTTTGCATGTTCTCCCTGTGCTTGCGTGGGTTTCCTCCCACAGTCCAAAAAAATGCACAGTAAGTTCATGACAGTTCAAAGTCTTTCCAAGGTGTGAATGGTTGTGTGAGTGTTGGCCCTGCGATATCCGGGTGAGCTGTCTCAGGGTGTACCTCACCCTTGCCCGGAGTTGGCTGAGATGGGCGCCAGCCTCCCCTGACTCAAATTAGGGTTAAGCAGTTCAGAAAATGAAAGAATTTTCATCTGTGCACTCTCGGCATATATCTGACACTGTTTCAGAAAATGAATCTTCTTCATTGAGCAGCACTGGGACGGTACAGATACACGTTGGTCTGTATGCATTAACATCAACATAAAATTGTATTTATTTTTGCTGACTGAAATGATCCATTTTATTTTGGATAAATGTGTCAGATGAAGATTAACTACATTTCTCAAGGGACAGTTTTGTCAGAAAGGTTTAATCTGCGCTTTAATGAAAGAAATGATGCGAGTGTGTGAAGGTTTGGCTTTGGCCTGGCTGTTCGCTCAGGCTGTGCTACATCCTCTCCGCCTCATTCCTTTAGTTCGGGCGGTGAGAGGGCTAATCCTCATGAATAATTGATGAAAGTATTAGGATATTTTCCCCAGTTACTGGTAAAGTGTGCCATAGCAAGATAGAGCGAAGTTTCTGACATAAGCTTCGTTTATTGTCACTGATTTTATGATCGTAGTATAATATGTTAGAGTATACAAGTAAATGATGATGGGTTTGAATAAACATAAATGTAAACGCCGCTGAGTTGCGGCCGGCGTGTTTCTGCCCTGCGGTGGCCTGGCAAGCTGTCCAGGGTGTACCTTGGCCTCACCCAGAGTCAGTTGAGATAGGCGCCTGCCTCTCCTCAACACTAATTATGATTAAGCGGTTCAGAGAATGAATGAATGAATGCAATGAGATTGTAAATATGAAACTTGTACAAGGGTTCAGTGAATATAGGAGCCAGACGCTCAAGCCAGAGTTTGACGTCTTGACTTGAAGACTGTTTTAAAAGTTTGAATTTACTGAATTTACATTATTTGCCATCTTGAGACATTTGGTAAAATCTATATGGACTGTTTTCTTCAGGAATAGGGTGAGATTTATATTCTTTGACATTTCCTGTGCTTGGAACAATTTCCAGTTTACTTTGTTGGACGTTTGACACTGCGGTTTGTGAGCCTTTCTGGCTGTGCTGCAGACATTGTGTTATGCAACAGAGAGAATTGTTCTGTCACTTTCCTTGTTTACTGTACACATCAGCCTGATAGTTACACCAATTTCAGAAATAGTTTGACAACTCTGTGATGATAGGTTGCAGTAATTTAGCGAAGGAGGAAGTGTGCCGACTGACGGTGTAAACAATATCATCTCCAGCTCTATGGCAGTGAGACAAAATAGCTGGGGGTGGACTTCAGGAACAATAAAACCTGACCACCTATGTTTTCCACTTATGAGACAAAAATGGAGTTGGCGTGATCATTGCCACTTTACTTTGAGAGCACAGTAATGATATTATGAATCAGACGCTGTTCATTCAGACCTGCATTTTAAGAAGTGCTATATTGGCCAGAGGTCTCAGTCAGTTCACAGGAATGAGGATGCTGTTGTCTGCAGCTATACACTAGTGCAGGAACATGGATGATTAAAAAAAAAAAAAAAATCAAAGGGATTAAATTAGTGGAGTGAGACTGGGATACTCCAGAGACCATGACAGCTCCACTCATCCATTTCACTGATAGCAGCTCCGCGGTATAGATTCATTATTCCAAACTCTTAAAATTAGCTATGGTGTCCATTAACAAATACTAAAATTTGACTTTCACACTTCAGGGTTTAACATTAGACTTTACTACTGCATGGCATCCCTCAAAAATCTGCCAAACGCAGCCTTCTATGCCTGAATCTGAAATGATTATCGGTTCGAAATGAAAAGGAAGCTGTTTCTTTCACCTGTCTCACATTAATAATATTTCCTGGTGTTCATAACATTTTCATACCCTTGTGATGCCCTCATATTTTATTTAGGTAAATGTAGACTCACTAATGTGCAAATGAAATAATGTGGAATAAAGTATATGAATGTATGTTTGGGGGGCAGTGGTGGTCTAGTGGTATAGGGCGCTGGATCGCTGATCCAAAGGTTGGGGGTTCGAGTCCCATTCTCCACAGGGTTGTCACTGTCCTCCCCAGTGCAGCTAACTGGGCTATCAAAGGCGGGCCATGTCTCTCACTGTCTATGGTGTGAGGCATGTAATAGAACCATTGCTGACTTTCGACAAGAGTAGGCTGCAAATTCGTCAGCATGTTTCCGCCCTGCGATGGCCTGGCGAGCTGTCCAGGGTGTACTCTGCCCTTGCCCGAAGTTGGTTGGGATGGGCACCAGCCTCCCCGTGATCCAAATTAGGATTAAGCGGGTACAGAAAATTAACTGAACTGAATGTATGTTTGTTTTATCTAGCATTGGACAGTTGCAGACTATATTGCAGTAGACTATATAGATTTTAGGCTAATAGAATTTCTCTCCTGTCTTCAGCACAAAAAATAAACTAATCAGATCAATTAACCATGTTCTAGGTCAGGGGTAGCCAACCAGTCAGAGACCAAGAGCCACATTTTTTTACCATGTGACCGCAAAGAGCCACAACATACACATGGGCACACACAAACATCACCCATCCCTTACACACCACACACACACACACACACACACACACACACACACCACACACACACACCACACACACTCTCCTCAGCCAGATTTATTGTAAATTCACACACCAACATGAAAAAAGACATATTTGAAGGTCAGAGTGCAACTGTGATTCAATAGCTGTGTTCATGTCCGATATTCTGTGTTCAACAGTGTGGCGGGACAGTCGGATGTCCGATACCATGCGTTTTCGTTAGACAAGATTTCAACAACGTTCCTGAGGGATTTTATATCGAACTCTCCTTCATTGTATGGCGTTTTGTCCTGTGTAATGTTCCAAGCCAGTTGATACGATGCAAGCGTTACGGTCTCTGAGAGCTTCGTAAATTTTTGGAAAAACTGTATGTGCTTTTCTGGCTGACTTTTCAAAGTGAGCAACTTGTACTTGCGGAGTTCAGTCCCTTTAGGAAATTCCTGGTCAAAGTTAGCATGCAGTGAGCTGAAGTGGCGCTGAAGATTTGAAGTTTTGAAATGCACCAATGACGCCTGACTTGTAAGGCAGCATGGCTTTCCATTACATTCAACAATAACAGAGCGGGAGCATTTTTTTGTTGTTGTCCTTTGTTTTTCTGCATATTTTCATTCTGCTGTGCATTTTTACTGCCATTTTAAGAGCAAATTTGGCACAAATTGTTTACTGAAATGATCTCGCCCATTCTGGGAAGCTTTGCAGTATTTTCATCTCAGGCACATAAGCATTTGAAAATAATACCATATTGCACTGAAGCGGAACAAACACGCACATTAAAAAAACCACAAACTTCAATATGAACATTAGAGCCGCGTGAAACAAGGCAAAGAGCCATATGTGGCTTGGGAGCCGCGGGTTGGCCACACCTGTTCTAGGTCATAGACCTGGGCTATTTGGGAAAATGTTTCGGCCACTTAGTTCAGTTAATTTAGTATCTACAGTTTACTGTCTGATTGTTAGGATCATGAGCCGCCCGAAATGGAGCCATTTCCAACCCGAACAGGTTCATGTAGGGCTAACACAGACAACACCAACCATTCATGCTTGCATACACAGGGAGGACATGTGAACTCTGCGCAGAAAGGCCTTGGCCAGGATTCGAATCCTGAACCTTCTCACCGTCAGGTGATGGTGCTGATCAATGAGCCTCTTCAAAGTTCCCATCAAGGAAAACTATCATGCTACAGTATATTCTATATACATTCTATACAGTTGTGTGCTTCCTGTTTTGTGCCAAATGTTCATGGAAAGGCCACATATGTGTCATGGTCAGGTGTCCATATACAGATACATGAAAGTATATTATCTCAATACTCATTCATTCATTCATTTTCTGTAACCGCTTAATCCTAATTAGGATTGCAGAGAGGCTGGCGCCTATCCCAGCCAAATCTAGGCGAGGGCAGAGTACACCCTGGACAGCTTGCCAGGCCATCGCAGGACAGAAACATTCTGACAGCCATGCAACTACTTTTGGCGAAAGTCAGCAATGGGTCTTTAACATTCCTCCGACCACAGACAATGAGACACACGACCGGCCGTTCATAACCCAGTTCCAGCAGTGACAACCGCTGACAGTGGGGCTTGACCTCCCCCCCCAACCCCCCAACCTTGGGATAGGTACTCCAGCACCCTACCACTGGGCCACCACTGCCTTTGCAGTGCGAATTTGTATTCAATTTCATTTCATTTTGTATTTGTATATAATGCCTTTGTCATACTGATGATAATGACATCAGATAATTATATCTTCAGTGCTGCTAACATTTAGTTCAGTTCATTTTCTGTAACCGCTTCATCCTAATTAGGGTCACGGGGAGGCTGGTGCCCATCCCAACCAACTCAGGGCGAGGGCAGAGTACACCCTGGACAGCTCGCCAGGCCATCGCAGGGCGGAAACACGCCGACGGCTTTGCAGCCTACTCTTTTTATGAAAGTCAGCAATGGTTCTTTTACATGCCTCACACCATAGACAGTGAGAGACATGGCCGGCCTTTGATAACCCAGTTAGCTGCACTGCACTGGGCACTGCAGTGACTACCTTGTGGAGAGTGGGACTCGAACCCCCAACCTTTGGATCAGCGATCCGGCACCTTATACCACTAGACCACCACTGCCCCGCTAACATTTAGGTGTGGCTTTATTATTTATGTCTATAACTTTGTGCGCATTACGTGGCTGAGGATGCAGCCTTGAATCCTGTTTGCATGTGACTTGACAGGTGAAGAATTTTTCCTCAAGTAGATTTTAAAAGTAAAGAAGTTCCAGAAGATCCCATCTTTAAAATGACCGATTATTGTATTAATTTGTCGATTTGCTTTATATTTTATTATGTATACATATTGCCTGGATATTTTTTGCATATAGATTTAGTTAAAACAACACTCGGGGTTTATGGTTGATATAATATCTGGCTGTCCTCACATCACTCTCTCCCTTCTTCATCACATCACGGTAGGCATTTTTTTCTCAGAGTGAACTCTCTGTGTTGCCGTAGAGACTGTGCAGTTGGCGTGGAAACAGCCATGACTGATGGGTTAGTTCACAATGGGCGTGGCTGTTGTTCCCTGATGGGGGTCATGTAACACAAAAACAGATATGCTCATGATAGCCCAGTCACAGAGAAGGGGAATCAATGCGTCAGACAAAAGGCTGGAAATAATAGCCTTTGTATGTCTGGGGAGTTTCACAAGGGTGTGCACTTATTTTAAACAAACTTCAGACAGTCCATACTCTGATTTATGAACTCTTACAGTCTTACATGGAACTACTGACAACGTTGAGTGGTGTGTGTGTGTGTGTGTGTGTGTGTGTGTGTGTGTGTGTGTGTGTCATATACACTGTAGTTATTAAGCTTGTTTAAATGGAGCACACTAGATTACTGCAGTCAGCTTTTCTATTCGTACACAATACTTGGATAGAAATTGGTAGATAGAGATGTGTGTGTGTGTGTGTGTGTGTGTGTGTTGGGGGGGATGGTAATTTGGGCTCCAGAGATGGCAACGCCTGACCACAGTCAACTGCACTTGGATAAATACTGCACTTAGATAAATCGATAAAATGTGCTGGCTCAGCTTCTCTCACATCTTACAAAGATGAGTGCTCGTCATGCCTTTTTATTCCATTTATTTTCATTTGAATACTTTGAGCTTTCGAGTTTCGGTTCAGCTCTCATTGCAGTGAAGATAACAAAGCGTCACATTTATCTGTCTCTGCTGTCAGTGAATATCGGCCCATTCTTCTAATCGTGCCAGTAACTCTTCACTGCACTGACTTCATTCTAAGCATTTCATTTACATCCAGTCTCCAGATAGGTAATAACAAAACTAGTCATGACTCAGTAGTTCTCGGTGGATGGCTCATTTTGAAATTCACATTTTGGCTCAATAAGGTTCTCGATCTTAAGAGGTGAATATTACATTAGCAGTTTTTGGTATATTTTATGTATTCATTTTTTGACACAAGTGGGACCCCATTTTCTCCTGATGTGTGAGCGTACATCACACAAAAGCACATTTTCCCAGCAAATGCAGCTCCAGGGCTAGCCAATTCCTTTTCAGGATTTCTTCCGGCTCACATAAGCCTGAGTATTTAGAGAAATACAGCATTGCGAGTAAGTCGAAGCATAATACATTTTTAATACTGATTTTGCTACAGAGGTTTATTATTATTATTATTATTATTATTATTATTATTATTATTACAGTAGTATCTCACTTTACGGAATTAATCCGTTCCACGGCCTTTTTCGTAACCTGGAGTTTTCGTAAGTAGAGGTGCATTTAACATGTAAAACGCGTGATTCGTTCCAAGGCTCTCAATATTACCTCCTAAACCCTTTAAAAATTATAAAAGCATACCTTTTAAGACCCCTTCCGGTTCAATTTTGTACCGATGGTAGACGGGTTTGGCCATATTCCGTTGTGATATCACTCGAGCTGGTTTCTTCTTCTCACTCGCATCGGAAATCACACACGCGCGCACGTTTTTTGACCATGTCTTCTTAGCAGAGTTATAATCTTACAAATGTTTGTGGAAGGTTAAAAGCCTGAGTCAAGAAATAAAGCATGAAACAACAGTAACTCTGTACTTTACATGAAAAGCATCATGGTAGATTCAGCTCCATAATAGGAAATTGGAGGTAGCTGTGTCATCTCTCCTAGCCAATGGGAGGCCAGCGGGGCGGGATGTTGGGAGATAGGCAATGGGAGGTAGCTGCGTCATCCCTCCTAGCCAGTGGGATCTCTGTTCAAGATTGCGCCAGGTGGACCTGTCCAAGATGGTGCTCAAGTGAAGGCGACATGAACGACAGCTCAGTTGTTAGCCAATGGGAGGCCAGCGGGGCAGGATGTTTGAATGTCATTGATGGGAGAGCAGCTCATGCATTGTTTGAATGTTTGAAATGGCGCATTTGAATTTTTAAGATGGCGCTTTTGTAACGTGAACTTGTTTTGTATACAGAGGCAAAAAATTTTAGGAAAATGCGTTTCGTAACCTGCATTTTTCGTTTGGTGAGACTTTTGTAACGTGAGTCACTGTATTGTTGTTATAATCTTGTATTAATTCCTCAAGGGAAACTTTGACTTCTGCATTTAACCCATCCAAAGTGAGCACACACACACACACACACACACACACACACACACACACACACACACACACACACACACACACACACACGAGCAATGAATACAACATACACCCATGCTAGGAGCAGTGCCTTGCAGTGGTAGGAGAGCAGTTGGTGGTTCCATACCTCGATCACAGGCCACTTCAGCACTTCACTCTGCCACACATTTTTTTGCTGGTTTGTGAATCGAACCAGGGACCGTTCGGTCTCAGAGCTGTTTTTCTTCCCAAATACAAGCTAATTTTCTAAGATTGCCACAATGTACCTGTGACTGCTAATGCATGTATACAAAGCAAAGCATTATTATTTTTCCTGCTTTAATAGCAGTTTTAAATCTCTGACTAATATAGTATGTCCCTTGAGGAGGTAAAAGCCGACTCTGGGTGAAGGTGGGGTACACCCTGAGCAACTTGCCACACAGACACACAGCCAATCAGACTTACACCAGAGGCAATTTGAAACTTGAAATTTAATGTGCATGTCTTTGGACTGTGGGAAGAAACCAGAGTGTCCTGAGGTAACCAAGGCATGCGTGCGGAGAACATTCAAATTCCACACACACACACACACACACACACACACACACACCCATCTGAACGCAGAGAACCTTTTTACTGGGCAAACCTCTATGCCAGCAATCAAGCCCTCAGTTATTTTTCTGTTGTTTAATTTATTTTGCTGGGTGGCAGACACCACAGTGTCACATGGATATTTATTTAAATTGTCTTTCTTGATATGAATTGCAGGATAGCTGGAATCTATCACTGAGACCCTGTATTATTTCTAGTTGTCCAATGCTTACTGTTCACTAGGATTGTTTTGTAGAATGCATTTTTTTCTGTTAGTGAGGATTTTTTTTGCAAAAAACAAAAAAACAATTGGAACATCTATGTAAAGGTTTAAATGTGAGTATGAATGATTTTTTTGTGTCTTTGTTAACCTCGCAATGCGCCGACAACCCGGGAAGACAGCTGGGATTGGCTCCAGTTTCCTCTGCGGCCCTGCTGGATAAGAGGTTTAGATAATGGAAGGTGGATGGACTTGAATAAAGTACTACAGCTTTAGGGTGGAGGCTATTTTCTTACCTACTACATGGTGTAGCACACAACTTTCCCCAATATGCTTTTGGTGATTCACTGGTTCGAGCTGCTCACACAATTGCATTTGCTCTTTGAACTGTGAGCACTGTGCTCGTTCTCCAGTATCTAATGTCTGTGATGGAGGGAACATGGATCACTCTGATTGTATTTTCTCCTTAATAGAACCTCTGTCTCTGTGCAGCGTCACTAAAAAATTAGGCTCTCGAATAGTGACGGGCACATGACTTCCAGTCAACACTGCAGTCATACCAAGGAAGTCACTGAATCAATTTAGATGATAAAATGTCATTCTGAGCCTCAATGAAACAAACATGTTTGAAAATGAAATCACTGACTCAAGTCTGCTTGTCTATCACAACCACATAAATATCAATCTGTTGCTTTGGACACTGCACCTAATGATCTACTATATGAACTGAAACGGGCTTTTCTGATGGTTTAGGATTTCTGCTCAAAGGTTTTCTTTTATTCTATGCTAGTCATTGTTCTTTTTGACTCATTTTCACTGCGTATGGATCTGAAACATTGCTCCTACCCTATTCTTACTTCCTCTTGGTCTTGCTGTAGAAGGGTGACTAATAGATGCCCAAGGCCTCAATTGCTAAACTTAATGAGCAAGCGGTAATGGAGCCGGTGGGGGCTGAACACATTCGGTTTGAGATTAATTGTCTGCAGTGTGCACCATGTAGCCTTCTGTCTAAACACTGCAAAGCTACTGCAGTGATGCAGGTACTAGAGAGAGAGAGAGAGAGAGAGAGAGAGAGGAGTTTTAATGTAATAGGAGTGAGGTTGAGACAGACAACACAAAAGACTTGAATGATATCAAAACAAATCCACGTCAAAAAGAATTTGAGAAATGATGATATCTTGATAATCAGTTGAATACACGCACAATCTACACATTTGAGCTTGTTATTTTGTTTGATCTTTAATACATGTAGCTTGTATATATCTGGTGTTGTAAGAGACTATACCTCATGCTTACTGGTAACAAGATGGGCTCCAGGTCAACCCTGAGTCGAGCAAAAAGTGAATTCTCTGATAGTGAGACAGGGTTTGATCTTTTGGAAGAATATCAACTCCTTGTTCTTGGTGAACTGCATCATTATTTTAATCGTGGACAGGCATGCATGTACCGCAACAGGCATTTCAAACAGACTTTGGAATCCTATTAGCAGCAATGGTAGCAAGGAGCAAGTATCGCTAATGCACTGAAGGTGAGGTGGGTGTCGCTAAATATTAGACTGTTCAATTTAGTGATATACACCAAGCCTGAGATGGACTTTTTTAATATATACTACTTGAGTAAAAAAGAAAAAAAAAACACTTATTTATATTTAAAATATATTTTATGGTTTATTAAAATGTAAATGGGTGTGCTTGTGTGGGTTTCCTCCGGGTACTCCTGTTTCCTCCTACAGTCCAAAGACGTGCACAGTACGTTAATTGGCCGTTCTAAATTGGCCCTAGTTGTGAGTATGAATGGTTGTGTGAATATTGGCCCTGCGATGGCCTAGTGCGATTGCCAGGGTGTACCCCACCCTCGCCCAGAGTCAGCAGAGATGGGCAGCAGCCTCCCCCGCAATGCTACTTAGGAGTGGTTCAGAAAATGAATGAATGAACGAATAAAATTTCATTTAATCATGATGAAGGTAGCCGAGCATCCAACACGGGCAACTGTGGAACGCCATCTTTTTAAACCTTTTATAGTTTTGGTAGTACTATGCAGAAACATGAAAAAAAAAATTAAAAAGGGGGGGGGGCAGTGGTGACCTAGTGGTATAGGGTGCTGGATCGCTGATCCTAAGGTTGGGATTCCCGTCCCACTTTCCACAAGGTTGTCATTGCTTCCCCCCCCCCAGTGTAGTTAACTGGGTTGTCAAAGGCCGGCCATGTCTCTCACTGTCTATGGTGTGAGGCTGTAAAAGAACTATTGCTGACTTTGACAAGAGTAGCTGCAAATCCGTCAGCGTGTTTCCGCCCAGCTATGGCCTGGCGAGCTGTCCAGGGTGTACTCTGCCCTTGCCCGGAGTCGGCTGGGATGGGTGCCAGCCTCCGTGAGACCCTATTTAGGATTAAGCGGTTACAGAAAATGAACTAAACTTAAAAATGTGTGTTTGCATAAAAATTCAAACTTGACTATGTATCACACAGTATTACAGTGGACCTTTGGTGGTCGAACAAACTTTGCTCCAAAGATATGGTCGATTACCGATTTGTTTAACGAGTGAAACAATATTTCCCATTAGAAATGGTTAAAAGTTGATTATTGCATTCAGATGGATGTCTACTTCCGTCAATGCAGTTGTGTGTCATTTGAAAACGACGTAATTTTTATGAAACATATTAATATACAATGCATACATCAATGTAAAGCAATGCAAAGCGTCGTGGAGCGCAACCAGGGCACAGTGAGACACACAGGACACTGCTGGCCATCCACTGCATCCTGAGCTATCTCGAGCCGTCTCGACTACGTTGTGCCAATGGACTCCGATAGACCGGGACGAGAGAGTGAGGCTGATGATCTGCACAGCTTTCCCTCACTTAAATCCAGGTTCACCCATGCCACAGATCATTGATCTAATATGAAGTAATGGTCATCTTCGATCTCGAAGGACGAACAACAACAACAACATCAATGTACAAAAGTTTTCCTTTCCAGTAGAATTATTGCTGCTTTTCTTAGGACCCATGGGTAAGGGTTAAAGTAGCCGTCATGTAATGAATAAATACGCAGTACGAGACACTCTGAATGGCTGTTCAAAGTACTGTACACTGAGCCTGGACTTGATGTTTAACTATGAAGTATTAATGCTATTTTTGTCTGTTTGACTGTCTTTTCATTCTTTTCTTTCTGAGTCAGTAAATTCTCTGGTGCCAGTTGGCCTCCCTCAATTTATTGTTATCGCCATTGTTGTTGATAGTCTGAAAATAGTGTCATGTGAATAGTTTTAGGCAGAGTTAAGAGTTTTTTTTTTTTTTTTTTTTGCAGACTTGTAAAGTAAATATGATACAGTTGGCCTTCTACTTATGAAAATAATCCTCTTTCGTAACCTGGAGTTTTCGTAAGTAGAGGTGCATTTTACATATAAAACACGTGAATCGTTCCAAGGCTCCGACGACTACCCCATAAACCCTTTAATAATGATAAAAGTACACCAATTTTGTATGAAATATGTGTTAAAAGTAAAAGAAAATTATTTACCTTTTTTTAAATCTCTCGAACCACCCATGCGACGCTTAAAAGTCCGGGGGTTGCTGGTCTGAAGAACCCTCACCCCCACCCTCTTTCACGAGGTCCTTTAATATGGCGGGTTGCTTTTTCCAAAATAATTGCTTCCGTCACTATATCTCCGCTTTTGATGCCTCCTTCCGCTTCAATATCATTCCGAAATAATCGCCTCCGTCACTGTATCTCTGCTTTTAATGCCTCCTTCTGCTTCAAAATCGTCCCGATTGTAGAGGGGTTTCGGCCATACTCCTTTGCGATTTCGCTCAACCGCATCCCACTTTCGTATTTTTTTATTATCTCCTGCTTCACTTCGATTGATAACGGAGACCGCTTCTTCTTTTCGGTGTCACCGGGAATCACTTTCTTGGGGTCCATGATGGATAACGAAATATAACGCTGCAATGATCACTCTCAAAAAACCTCACGAGCCAACAATCCTGTTCAACTCTCCTTCATGAACAAACAGAAAGTGACAAACAGGAAGTATGGGTACAGAAATGAATACAGTTCAGCTCTATCTGGCCAATGGGAGGCCAGCGGGGCGGGATGTTGGGAGACAGTCAATGAGAGAGAAAATCGCGCATTCTTTGAATCTTTCAGTGGCGCCTTTGATTTCTGAATGGCACGTTTGGTGCTTTTCGTAAAAAGAGGACAAAAATTTAGGAAATTGTTTTTCATAACGTGGATTTTTCGTACTCAGAGGTTTTCGTAAGTAGCGGGCCAACTGTATTCCTATATAGACTTAGCAGACTAATTGAGAAACTACCATCTGAGCTCAGTCAACCTACCAAAAAAAAGTGTGAACTGATCCAGAACCACTATTAGGAGCATCAATTACCAAACTGTGTAATTACCTCACTGTGTGATTGCACCACTGTGTGACTAAACAAGACCGCTTGTATTTTCGATCTTCTTTCTAGTTTGTATTCAGAATAGATGTTGTGTCCATACCTGCCTATTTAATGTGCTATTTTGCTAGTGATCAAAGAATTGTGAGGCCATTGTTATAATACAAAGCTGAGACATGTTTGGCCGGTTATTGATATTTAAACTACAAAGCATTAGTCCTAAAAGATAGGTTGACCATTAGTGTCTCTGTCTTCCTCACACTGTTAGATGTGGACCAACCTTCTGTATTAT
This sequence comes from Plotosus lineatus, assembly GCA_024760905.1. NCBI lineage: Eukaryota > Metazoa > Chordata > Actinopteri > Siluriformes > Plotosidae > Plotosus > Plotosus lineatus. Next base: position 26,689,249 of record CM045741.1, read on the forward strand.
ATACACAATACCCTTGTTCACGTTATGTTTCTATTGTTAGATGTTCTATTAAGCAAACTGTAAGCCAAATCTGAGAGCTAATACAGGCCTGGATCATTAGATGGGTATCAAATATCGGGGTCAGATGCTGACTGGCAAAACACAGCTCTTGCATGTGAGCAGTAGAGATGGGCAAAAGAAAGCAATGATGGATCCATAAAAATGTTTATTCAGTTGGATTCACATCAGCTGAAGGTCGGTTCCCATGAACCAAACATACATTCTTTAAATTAACACATATCTTTTGTTAACTTGAGTCTATTTTCAGTCAATGCTGAATGCCAAACACACTTATGATTCATGTGGGTGAGTAAAAACAATGTACAAATGTTTGTAGTGAACACCAGAATTATTACACCTGAATACCAGTATATATTACCAATATGTGTTTATTAACACCAGTGTATTGCACTCGCAACACATACAATTTCTGGGGTGGTCCTATTATCGTTAGTTCAGGTACTGTATAGCTTTACAGGGATCCCTCACCGAGATCCCCACACGACCACTGAATTCCGCAAAGTAGCCCCCCCGACGTATACGTACATGTATATGTGTATATAATATCAATAATTACATATTCAATGCTATAAATGCTTATAACAACTAAACATTAAAAAAATAATGAATAAGATATAAATAAAATATAAATACACACACACACACACACACACACACACACACACACAGACGCATGCACGCACGCACTCACCCAGATGCACGTGCACGCACTCAGATGCGCACCTCACAAAAATGTAACCAGTTTTGATCGGAGGTTTTGGGTTGTTTTTTTTGTGTGTTTGTTTAGGGTTTTTTTTTTTTTTTTTTTTTTTTTTTTTTTGCATAATTGGCCTTTTTTTGTTGCAGTTTCCTTAACTATATCCCCCATTCTTCCTTAATTTCGTTATTTTTTAATTCAATGAATAAAAAAACAAAAACAAAAAAAAACGCAATGCACTGAAGCCGCATGAATTGAATCGCGAAGTAGCGAGGGATCCCTGTATTCAGACTGGGTTAGTTCTAGGTGTGGCAGTGTAGTAATTATGTTCATCCAGGTCTGGGAGGTTCATCAGGAATTTAGTGAATTCTGTGTTTTTACATATTTTACTGAGAATTAAACAGTGGTAGTATAACATTTTTTTCCACTTTTGTGATGCAAAATAGCAAACGCAGATCGCAAAATAGCTTCTGCAGTAATGCTGTTACACTGTTCATCAATATCCATCGAGTCTGATGTGAATAAATGTTATTGTATACACAAAAAAAATGGGGCTGGTGGCGTAGTGGTTAGGGTGCTGCGCTCATGATCGGGAGGTTGTGTGTTCAAATTCCAGTTAGACCCCCACTGTGCTAAGACCCCTGGGCAAGGCCTTAACCACAAGTGTGCCTCTGTTCACCCAGCAGCATAAATGGGTACCAGTAAAAATATACTGGGAAGGTAACCTGTGATGGACTAGCATCCCATCCAGGAGGATTTGTACTCGTAGTCGCTTCACGCTACAGAATTCGGGAATAAGCACCGGCCTGATGAGCTGCTAGGCTCGAATGTAAAAAGCCCAACAGACTTACCTACCATATACAAAATGGGAACATCAGTATAGCAAGCCAAAAGAAGATTATTAAATAAATAAATAAATGCATTTTCTCATTTATATGTATGACAAAGGTCATGCACATTTCAATTCCCCAAAATTAGGCAATACGATGAGCTGTCTGATAGACCGTTTGGCAGTTTTTTTTTTTATTTCAAACTGAAAATACTCCTCATTGGTTACAGGGGTTTTACACAACTTCAAAGAGTTCCCGAGCTCCATACACGATTTCCATGATTTCATGGCTCAGGGATGCTTCAGTGAATTCTGGACAGCCTATGATCGAAAATGACTCATGGTTGTTGTTGTTGTTGTTGTTGTTGTTTGTCTCTTAGGAAAGGAACAAAAGATCTGCGTTTGCTATAGTATGTTTTTTACTGGCTTCATCTGTAAGATTGTTATAAAGGTAAAATTTCCTCAGATACTCGCTGAACTCTTATTTTCTTTTACATCATAAACGCTCTACTGCAGAGGTTTTTTTTTTTTAGGTTTCTTGGTTTCTACCCTAATACAAAACAAAAAAATGAAATTAACATATTTGATGGGCAGTGGTGGTCTAGTGGTATAAGGCGCCGGATCGCTGATCCAAAGGTTGGGGGTTCGAGTCCCACTCTCCACAAGGTTGCCACTCCCCCCCCCCCCCCCCCCCCCCAGTGCAGCTAACTGGGTTATCAAAGGCGGGCCATGTCTCTCACTGTCTATAGTGTGAGGCATGTAAAAGAACCATTGCTGACTTTCGACAAGAGTAGGCTGCAAAGCCGTCAGCGTGTTTCCGCCCTGCGATGGCCTGGCGAGCTGGTGTGTTCTCTGCCCTCGCCCTGAGTTGGCTGGGATGGGCACCAGCCTCCCCGCGACCCTAATTAGGATGAAGCGGTTACAGAAAATTAACTGAACTGAACATATATGATGGGCATAGATGAATGTATTTTTTCAAGATTGAGACCTTTTTCACCAAATGTGACTCAATCGTTGTTTTGTGAGCTGCCTGCCTCTAGTCTTGACAGCGGACAGCATTTTGCCGGCTTTTTTTTCTAGGAGTACAAGAGGAGGAACTTGGATATCAAATAGGATAGATAGGCAGGATCAGACTGTCAACGCTGTTAGGAGGAGGAGCTTTGCGCTACCGTCTTGGTCGTTGCTACTTCTATTTAGATGTGGTTTACAATGAATAGTGAAACCACAAAATTAAGTTTTCACTGCTCAGGGCCATTTTGCTTTACAGTAAATTGTACGAACTAACCAATGAAGATGGCTGACAGGCAGCAGCATAGTATAGGATATCTGTGAGGAGGAATATTGGTTCTTGTCAATCATGCGGTCTTCTTCTTCTTATCCTTTCGGCTTGTTTCCTTTTTTTTGTCAATCATGCAGTAATCATTCAAGTTATCCAGCATCGAGAATTAATAAATAAACTCATCAAAGAATACCAAGAACTCGGTAGCGGCTTTCCTCCAATCAGAAACGAGAAAATATCTTAAATGATATAATGTCTATTAGTATATTCCACACGGAATGACACAATCTGATTACTCTGAAATCCGGGTATTAATACAGAATGAGTTAAGCATGAATCATTTACATTTACAGCATTGGGCACAGGCTCTCATCCAGAGTGACTTACAATGATCTTTCTTTTATAATTCAAATGTGCAATTGGGGGTTAAGGACCTTGTTCAACCTCCCAACAGTGGTGATGGTTGGATTGAACCGCTGACCTTCACTAAGCCACCACTACCCCTGTCAATCAAATGATGGACACTCACAGCTTGTACTAGTGGAGCAGGTGGTGCCATGGTTGTTTTTCGTGTGTTTTAGCATGCTAGTATAATCCAAACCTTGGAATAAGTATAAAACACACCTTTATGGAGTGTGATTTGCTTATTTTTTTGTTTCATATAATAAAACAATGAATGTGTTGTTGGCTACACGGCACTGCTTTGAGTGCATGGAGCTCATCTGACCTGCTTCTGTAATGGTAAATTTTTTTTAAAAATAATCAATGGAAATTTTGTTTTAATTAGCTTTTAATCATCATCCACCTCAAGTGCATAACTGTGAATTATCCTGAGATAACGAGTTAGACTGCAGTATTTTGTGCTGTATATACAGGGATCCCCCGCTACTTTGCGCTTCAATTCATGCAGCTTCAGTGCATTACGTTTTTTTTTTTTTTTTTTAAATATTCATAGAATTGAAAAAAATAAGGAAATTAAGGAAGAATGACACCTGAGCTGGCATGGACTCGACAAATTTGTGTAAAATCTGATGATTCATTCCAGATTAAGTCCATATGACTGTTGTTTGAACACTTAAAGAGGGGATGAAAGTTATGCATGAGAAAGATCTGACCTTTTCAACAAAGCAGCTAACATGGTCAATATCACACATTTGCTCACATTTAAATACGGACATGGACAAGGGCAGAATCTTGAATATTTACTGCACAAGATACTGAAGATTTACTTTCTTTATTTTTAATATTCTGAAAGCTTCTGTATATTTCCAGACTTGTAGAACCCACTGCCTGTCCAGAAATGTTATCCCGTATGAACAGTACTTATTAAAACTGCTGATGTTAATATTAGGACTCCATTGCAAAACTTTACCCAATGTACATGCATATACTGTATGCCTATACAAATTATATATATATATATATATATATATATTAGAGCCCTGCGCGGGGCGGGTTGCAGCCCACCAGCCCCTGCAGCCTGCTGGCCCCCGCGGGCACAAATTTAAAGTGACTTTTTAGTTTGCGGGGTGGGGCGGGCCAATTTGAAACTTATGTGGGGCGGAGCGGGTTGAGAATGATCCAAGTTTTGCGAGGCGGGCTGCGGGCTATCTCACGGATTCATGCGGGCTGTTGCGGGGCTAAAGAGCACTTCAACAAATTATACTGCTATATACAGACGCTCCCGGACGGATCTCTCTGCTCTGCTGGTGACTCACATCAGTGCAGGCTGAATTCTAAACGAGTTCAACGGTGCCCTTGCTCACTTGAAAGACCAGAAGACCATATAACCCACAGCAAGTACACTACTTCGGTTTTGAGCGCCTCACATATTGTAAGCGTTGATTGGCTGTTTTAAGCTTCATGTAAAGTGAGTCGGCTCAGCTTCATGTTATGTGACTCTGGTAAAAACACATATTTGGCCAAAATGTCCTACTTTGGAAAATCTGCTGGCCAAAATGTCCATGGCCAAAATGTCCGTTCACCGTGATTCTGCAGGCAAGTTTTTGTTGTAAAGTATTGTTACTTAATTTAGGCATAGAGCAGCCAGACTTAAACCATTTGGCTCCTTCTCAAGTCTTAAAAATAAAATTTTGAATATGAATACTTCACTACTGGGATAATCGCCATTTTGCTTTTATGCATGTAATCTAAAGTCCAAAACACTGGGTCTGTCATATATCTATCACTATCATATAACTTGCTGCATCGAAAACTGCATTATCTTTGTAATTGTGCAATGTTAGTTGTTGATTTTAATATAACTTTTTATGGTTTGAGTGAATTGAAGGATGACTATTAATATGTAGTTATGTTGTGCGGGCTGTGGGGTGGGTGCGGGCTCAGAATCAGAAACTCACTGTGGGGCGGGGTGGGCTGTGGGCTGAAGTATTTTGTCTGGGGCGGGCTGCAGGCCAGGCCAGAATTTCACTTGTGGGGCGGGGTGGGCTGACCTACAAGGGTAAATGTGTGGGGCAGGCTGCGGGCCACAATTCTAATTTGCGGGGCGGGCGCAGGCTTGTGATCTTGGTCCGCGCAGGGCTCTATATATATATATATATATATATATATATATATATATATATATATATATATATATATATATATATATATATAAGTAAAAATAAAAGGACAGAACAAAGACTTTCTATTGAAATTTCATTTTCACTACAGATCTGGATGGCAGAGGAATATTCTTTGTAGAGTAGTCGATGTTGAACTTTTCCATTACGGATTATCCTAGAGTGCTCAACAAGTCTTCACAAGGAGCGGTGTAGAGAATTTTCTGAATAGATACTTCCGTAAGAGAGTGCTCAATACTTTTTCGTAGAGCAAATATAAGTAAAAATAAAAGGACAGAACAAAGACTTTCTATTGCAACTTCATTTTCACTACAGATCTGTATCCGGGTTATGCGGACTTCCGGTCTTTCAAGTAAACAAGGGCTTCGTTGAACTCGCTTAGTACTCAGCCTGCACTGATGTGAATCACCAGCAGAGCAGAGAGTTCTCTTTTTTTCTGGATTCAGGATTTCATTCATTTTACAACTCTCTTTGCTTAACTGAGTATGAATGGTAGATTGCACCGATCCGAGCAGATAGTTAATTCATCTCTATGTATGAGACTTGCACCCATGCTAGTAGGCTTACGCTTCTGACCAACCATATTTGCTTCGGGTTACAAAAGTCCGCAAAACAGTGTAAACACAAAGAACACAGAGACGACGTCTTAACAAAAGAGTAACTAAAAAACTGAACTGGGAAGAAGGGGGGGCACTTCAGTCTGTCGTTTGTAAACAATGGACGCAGTGTCGTTATATCATTGCGTCATTACGTCAGCGTACTACGTAGGTACTTCTAAACTCAAAATTTGACTTTAAAAAAAAAAATGTAAAAACGTAAAACAGATGAACGTAAGTTAGGGAGCGTCTGTACATTCATATAAGCATACCCATATACACATTTGTACATTCCGATTAGCGAACAGTCCTACTAGATGAATAACAGTTATACTAGTCTCACCTTTTTAAAATACTTGTGCCCATATAGCTGTAATCCCCTTTTATCGTTCATTTAATGATTAATTAATAAAAGGAGCTGAGAACTAAATTTACTCATTTTATTTGGTCAAAGAAGATGAGAATTTTTAAAACCATTGTGAATATACAAAATTACTTCCACTGCGTCAGTTCACAGATATCAATACTTTTAAAAGGAATTCAGTCAAATTGGGAAGAATAGTGTTTTTATGCACCAAACGTGCTTAAGTACACTAGAGATACAGCAAACCAGAAGCCATTAATGTGTGATATCAACTATAAATCCGTTATTCTACTTTATCTTCTCCAACAGTATGGTTGTATGATTAGATCATTATTCTCAGGGGCCCATTAACCACTGTCTAGACACATCATCTTCTTGTAGGTAAGGTAAAAGACTTCTTGAGTGTTGTGTGGACTTGGCAGGCGAAGTATGGTATATGAAGTAACACTGGTGTGGGATCACCTCATATCACCTTAAGCATGCATCGCACTAGAGCACAAAAAGTTAACGAAATTTGATTTATGAAAGTGTGACAATAATGTAACTCAAAGAAGGGAGAAAATGGGGAACATTTTTTGCTTCAAAAGAGTAAAGCACCTACCTTTCTGCATCAGGGCTTCCTATAACTTTTGGGCTTTTGGATAGCATGAAGTTTTAGATTAGATTACATTAGATTAGATTCAGCTTTATTGTACAGATACTCAGAAGTATATCAATTTTCTGCAGCTCAAGATCGTAAAGTCATATTGTTGACATTTTTCAACATATCTTTTTTATTTCCCCCCATCTTCTGTCTAATTTTAGACATATCTAATTCCCACCCATCAGGTATTGCTTTTTTTTCACACAACCACCACCGACCAGAAAACACACATCACCAACATGACATGCAATACCAGTTACCCACCTCTTTTCGAAATGTGACGCATGCGCATTGGAGGGCAGTCTAACTTTCCTCGGCACGAAAGTGCTATCTACCACCTAGTACGAATGAGCTCACAGATGCCCATGATTGGCAGGCGATCACTGTGAGTGACAGGGCAGTGAGTGCATGTCGTGCCTCCCTCTCATGAGAGCTCAGCTAATTAGCTCCTATAGACTTCCGGCCACGGATGGATGTGACATGAAACCGGATTCGAACTTGTGATCTCCGGGTTAAAAGTCACGCACCTTGGGGTGAAACTTGACAGATTGTTTTTTTTTTGCTGAGTCTATCACTTAATGTTGTTGATAAACTAGTGATGGTAGGTGGACAGGAAATTAAAATTTGTCGAGTGCCTGGGTGGCACAAAAATAATAAAAACAACCTATATAACAAGTGCACTCCTAATTTATATGTGGCACCTGGTCTGCAAAAAAAATTTTGTTTTTAAATAATTGAATAAAACAATCAAATCATGCTGATTCTGCAGATGCTGTAGTCTTGGATCCCTGGTAGTCATTTTGATTTGTGAAACATAATAATCCATTTCAGATTTTGTCCATCCTTGCTGTATTAATTAAAGCTTTACTTTTCAGGGAATGATTTACACTAAAATAATTACAAAAAATATATTGTCGAAGGAATAAGAACCGTATGATAAAGTCAACGTTAGAGCTCATCACAAAGGTGTTTAAGTTGAGGTCAGGGCTCTGTGCAGGTCACACAGATTCATCTTCATTGGCAAATCATGTCTTTGTGATACTTGTCTTGTCCACAGGGACCCTGTCATTTTGGTAGTTGTTTGGACCCTTCGGTCCCAGTGAATGCACATCTTCCTGCTACTGTCACTGTCCGAAATTGAGGTTACAGTAGAAGCTGTACATATGAGCTTGGACCTTATAATCCTTGAACCTTCAGATCAACGTGATAGCTGACTTTAAAGAATAAACCTCAAATAAAAATATCTGTAGCATATACAAACATTCTTCATAGCACAAAGTTACACAGCATATTCGGATAAGATACTAAGGTTCTGATTTTTTCCTACTAGAGCTCATGTATCTTTTATTTGTGGTCGCAAACAGAAGGGTGTTGATCAAAAATGCTGTGGGGTAGGTGCACATGGTGTAATTACAGCTTTGCCTAATCAGACCACAGTATGAAGTGGAAATCCCTTAAATTAAAGGATAAGCTTGAGGCCTGTGCCTAATTAAATAAGCTTTAATGTATTTTTGGCATTTTGGCTCTATCTTCTTCCTTTTGCATTATATTTAGGAGTCCTCTACTATTCAGAATCATATACAGGGATCCCTCACTTTCTGCAGTTAATTGGGACCGAGATCCCCCGCAACCACCGAAATCCGAGAAGTAGAATCACCCCCCTAACAACCCCCCCACCACCACTGACGTATACATACATGTATATGTGTATAAAATATCAATAAATACATATTCAATACTATAACTGCTTATAATAACAATTAAACATTCAAAAATAATGCATAAGATGTAAATAAAATATAAATACACACGCACACACTCAGACGCGCACCTCACATGTGTATTTACTACAACAATGTAAGTGGTTTTGATGGGAGGTTTTGGGTTGTTTTTTGTTTTATGTTGATTTAGAAGTTTTTTTTTTGCATAATTGGCCTTGTTTTTGTGGCATTTTCATTAACTTTTTCCCCTATTCTTCCTTAATTTCCTTATTTTTTAATTCGATGAATATTTAAAAAAAAAAAAAAAACGCGATGCACTGAAGCCACATGAATTGAAGTGCGAAGTCGCGAGGGATCCCTGTACATGTCTATGAGCAGAAAGGATTATTCACTGAAATTAGATGATGCCCTTTTTTGTTGTAAAGGAATATGTATGTTATGGATCATATTATTTATTAGAATGCTTTTTTTTTATTGTTATTTTTGTTTGTTAACGTATGGCATCTGACACTTTACAATACTATTATTACATAATGTAATAGATAAACATTACAGAATAGGTGTTCATGTAGTTGAAAAATTGTAACAGTGGAGTTTTTCTCCTACAAACTAGAATTGCACTCTGTTCTAGGCATGAAATGGAGTGACTACAGAGTGCATGGGATCCTGTGTTCTGAATAACTCTGTGATTGCTCATGCACAATGTCTCTGCAAGACATTCAGAGCTCACTTACAATGTGACCTAATTTTCTCAAACCCGCCCCCCGAGTTCTTGTGCTGCTGGTGGTTTTGAACCTGTCTCTTTATAAGAGCATTTTTAAAGCCATGCCTGCCAGTCATGCATTCAAACTATGTCAGATGGTTCAGGGGCGTTCCTATGAGTTCTGTTTTTTTTGTTTTTTGTTTTTTTTTTCTAATTATTGAATGCATGCAGAGAACAGTGAAAGAAATGATGAGCAATAGACAGAGAATCAATTCTGGAAAAATGTATATGATGTCTAGGAATGTTAAAAGAATGACATCTCGGGGCAGTAAAAGGTTTGAGTTTTTAGTATGTGGTATCGGAAAATGGGCCAAATGTGTGTAAGTCTAAAGCCCTTTGCATCTCAAGCAATGGGGTAGGTTTCTGTGGTTAACCTAAGACTGGAGAGTGCTACATAAGCAATGGCTAGCTAGTACGAAGCAACAAAGAAATATAAAGCACTCTTCGGTCTCAGCTTTAGGGTTGTGTTTACCTTCAAACAAAATGCTCAGTTCCCATGTCATCACACACAATGCTCATTTGTGCAGTGTCTAAATGTGTAGAATCTAGCTGTAAAACTAAGTTGGTTAATCCTTTGTAATTGCCTGGATTGGTTTGCTATCTCTGAATAGTAGACAATATTATATACCAAAGTTAAACAGCACAATCTGACCGGTCTGATGTCTCATGATTAAACATTATTATTATTCTGAGCTCATAATGGTTGAATGAAATTACAGATATGCAATTTGTCATGGTCATTTGAACAAGCAGCATCATCATTATCAGGCTTTAAAATTGAAAAAATAAACCATAAAATGCAACTTTATTTATTTATTTTGAAGTTTCTTGTAGTGTGTCAAAAGTTTTTAAATTACATAGTCACACATGTACAGAACTGGTTTTCTTGTATGTTGTCTCGGTTGTATGTAGATTAAGCTCTATGTAGACTAGGTGTGTGCTCAAAACACATGGTTTGCTTTGTTGCAACAACTGTACCTCAGCTCAAAACACTCTGTCGTGGTTAAAATATATAAACATAAACTCTAAGAATCTGAGTGTTTATCTTGCATTTCTATGTGTTGTGTACTAACAAGTTGAATTAGTGTGAAAACATAATTTTACAGAGCCTGCATTCTTATGTGTTCTAAACTACAAGTGAGTGAGCGTGAAACACTCCATAGCGCTTATTGATTTGGCTTAAACTGCAAATCTTACCTGACCAGTCTCTGTCATGGTTAATATATTTAAATACGAATGTGAAGATAACATTAAGGCAGGGGTCGGGAACCTTTTTGACTAAGAGAGCCAAAAAAAAAAGACATTTTAAAATATAATCCTCTGAGATATATATATATATATATATATATATATATATATATATATATATATATATATATATATATATATATATATATAGGTATACACTGAATACAACTATATTGAAAAAGAGTATAATAAGGGTCAAATTACGGCACGACTCACACGCTGCAGTGTTTATGTGACAGGAAGCGCGTCCCAAGTTTTGGCAATCAGCTGGTCTGCGGGTTGAAGTTTTTCCATGTCTGTCCATTTGTGTTTGCTTGCCAGATGTGCTTGGCTTCGTGGAAATGAGCCGATCAAAAACGAGGGAAATTTATCTCTTTACCCAAAAACAACACGTGCTGTCTGTGGCTATTGTTATAAACCAATAAAATTAGAGTTTAAAGGTATCAGACCCGCCCGCATACTGGAGAACAGAAAGGATTGGCTCTCCGCTGCGCGCCACAGTGACATGGCATTGAAAATAGATGTAAAGACTTAAATGCGCGAGATTTATTCATCTGTTTTTGTTTTATGTGATGGCTTTTTTTTGTATTTTTATTTAAATGACAGTGAAATTATGTATTCGTTATTTTGTTAAGGAAGGCCACCTGATTTATCTGAGAGCCAGATACAGTCATCAAAACAGCCACATCTGGCTCGCGAGCCATAGGTTCCCGACCCCTGCATTAAGGTGTGGTTTTGGATTTATTTTCTCTATATTGCCCCATAATAATGCCAAAACAACTCTTCAGCCCTGCACCCGCCTGCTCTGGGCATGCCTGTATCTTTCCTAATTTTGGTATGCTTTTTTTGTGCTGCTATTCTCATCTAGTATATACTAAAACAGTTATGTACCTCAGTCTCGATGGATGTCACTGAATTAAATGGTTTATGACCTTCTAAATTCAGATACTAAATGAATTTACTCTTGCCGTTTGTTTCATTTAATCTTCACCAATTCTTTTTTAAGCTTTCCAACCAGGTTTCCAACATATAACAGATAACAATATCAAGTGGGTAAGACAACCTTAATGCTTTCTTTATTTTTAGATATTTAAAGCTCACAATGCTGCATCACATGGCAGTGAAATACACCTCTAGAAAAGCTACAGCTGCCCTCTTACTCATACATGAGCTCACAGAAACCCACCACTAGTGTTGCTATGCTTTACAGGGAGAGAGTATATATCTAACACCAAAAAAACATTCATTCATTTTCAGAACCGCTGAATCTTAATCGGGGTTGTGGGGACGCTAGTGCCTATCTCAGCCAACTCTGGGCAAGAGAAGAGTACATGCTGCATAGCTATCCAGGTCATAGCAGGGCAGAAACATGCTGATGGCTATGCAGCCTACTCTGTACAGAAATCAGCGATGGTTCTTTTACATGCCTCTCACCACATACGGTGAGCGAGATGGATGGCCTTTGATAAACCAGTTAGCTGCACTTGGGGGACAGTGATGACAACCATTTGATCGTGGGGCTTGAACCCCTGACCTTGGGATCTGTAATCCAGCACCCTACCACCAGGCCACTACCGCCCACCGATCAAACATTGAAAAACTTTTTACATAAATCATAATGTCTGCGACACTGGTCTACAGCCAAATTTGAAATGAATATATTCTCATCTGAATTTTCAGTTTCCGAGAATTAAACTGATGTTTAAAATTGTTGATTGACTCTAGTTTTTGAAAACTGTGACTGGGTCAGCATATACGACCCTGACTTGGGAATCATGAAAGATGGGTGAGCTTTCAGGGAAGGGATCTGAATTTAAATCAGAAGTCATTAATGCACCATTGACTGAATCTAGGAATTAAACTTTACGTAAATTGGTTAAATGCAAGAACATATAACTCAGGTGCAGGAAGTGATGGGTTCAAATCCTAGGCATGGTGGGAATCTCCCACCTAAAATTGCAGCATTTTATTAACAACTATTCATTACTTTTCTGAACTGCTCAATCCTAATTAGAGCTATGGGTAAGCTGGAGCCCATCACAGCTGACTCTGGGCGAGGGCGGGGTATATACCCTGGACAGCTCATTAATAACTATTTGTCACTATATTTTTAAAATATTATAATAATAATCAATGACTGGATTTATTTGAGAATGATTAATAACAATAAATAATGCAAGCTGAAGCTGGTATTGCATCATAGATGATATGGATTGCATCATATGGTTCCTAGAAATCATGATTGATGCATCGTTTACTCTGTTAACTCAACTTCCATCACTTTGCTGAACAGACTGCTTTATATCATCTCTAGAAACCATATTCATGTAGTTTCATGTTCAGTATAATTATGTCTAATAATTATGAAGGGCAGCACTGTGGTGTAGTGGTCAGCCTATCTGCCTCACAGCAGTCAGGCCTGGGTTCGATTCCCAGCCAAGGCATTTCTATATGGAGTTTATATGTTCTCCATGTACTTGGCTGGGTTTCCTCCAGGTTTCAACACGCAATCCAAAAACATTCACAGTAGTCTAATCGGTTGTTCCAAATCACCCCTAGCTGTGTGTGTGTGTGTGTGTGTGTGTGTGTGTGTGTGTGTGTGTGTGAACGGTTGTGTGAGTGTTGGCCCTATGATGGCTTGGTGAGCTGTCCAGGGTGTACCCCTCCCTCGCAAATAGTCAGCTGAGAAGGGTGTTGGTCTCGCCATTAACCCTATTTTGTATTAAGTGGTTTAGGAAATGAACGATAGCTACAAATTCAAATATAAAAATGTAAATATCTTGAAAACATTAACCAGTCAGTCTATTTCATTGTGGGGCCGGTGGTGTAGTGGTTGGGGTGCTGCGCTCATGATCGGGAGGTTGTGAGTTCAAATCCCACTGAGACTCTCACCGTGTTAAGACCCCTGGGCAAGGTCTCAACCACAAGTGTGCCTCTGTTCACCCAGCAGTGTAAATGGGTACCAGTAAAAATATAATGGGAAGGTAACCTGCGATGGACTAGCGTCCCATCCAGGAGGAGTTGAACTCCTGGTCGCTTCATGCTATGGAAACCGGAGATCAGCACCAGCCTGATGAGCCATGAGGCTCGGGTGTAAAAACCCAACAGACTTTACCTATTTCATTGTCCTGTTTGAAGCAGACAACTTCTAAAAATTGTATACCAGTGTTTTCCAGAGATAGCAAACCAATCAGGATTGTGCCATTTCCGACTAGTATTAATTGCAATATTCAATTCTTTATCTACACTTAGCTCATGTGTTATACCTCACTCAACACCTCACGTATACAGGATACATACATATACCTCACATATCTCACTCAAGCTCATGTGCTCCATTTGATTCACTGATTGCAAGGAATTTTATGGAAATAGTGTAAGAGTTTCATCTATAACGTGTTTAATCGCATCATGTCAGGTGCCATTTTTATAGTACAGCACTATCATCATGGCCTCAGCTCCAGGGTCTCCTCTTCAGTCCTGAGTTCAGTTCACAGTATGTGTGGAATTTTGCATTTTGCTTTTGGTGTCACTTAGGTTTCCTCTGAGTTCTCTAATGGCCTTCTACCAAAAAGAATGTGAATGGGTATCGCAAGTGGCCTTGTGATGACTTCCAGAGTATATTCCTTCCCTGTGCCCTTGTGTTTTACTGGGATAGGCTCTGGCTCTACCATGACGAGGGCAAAGCACACACTGAAGATAAATGAATAAAAAATTTCAGAGGGTGTTCTAAAGAAAAAAAAAGTCATTTATCTTGTTCGATGTGTTTGCTTCATTTATCTTTAGCCTGAGAAGCAGAAGAATAAAAATCTGTAGAGGTTCTTGAAACTATATTACAAAGGCAGTTTAAATGAGTCATGAAAGAATGTATTTTTTGACAGGAGCTTTAGAGATGTGACATTCTACAAGGGGGCTGATGTTAGTTTCCCCAGTGGCTTTGTTAGGCTTGAATAATAAACAAAACTGAGAAATATAGGTCGAGTGATTTTTTTTTTTTTTTTTTTGGTCATTGAGGTGTAACAATGTTGTATATTGTGAGCATTTTGAGAAAAATCATTGTGTTTAGCTGCTTGTGTGGCTGATTTGATGGATTTACAACATCCAGCCAAAAAAAAAATATATATATATATATATATACATATATATATAGATATATATAGATATATATATACAGTGATACCTCTGCTCACGAACATAATTGGTTCCCAGAAAGTGTGTGTGAGGCGAAAAGTTCGTCTTCCGAACATTTATGTCCCATAAGAAACCATTAAAATGAGAATAATCCGTTTCCAGGTCCCCATAAAACATAATTTTCTACTAAATAAGCCTTAAAACTACACAAAAATATACCTTATTTTATGTATAATAAATGTGCTATTGTATTGTAATTAAAGAAATAAACTGTACTGTATAATAAAGTCGTTTCTTTGTGATGGTAGTTGATGGCTTGATGGAATGGAGTGGGAGGAGGAGGGAGGCGGGACTTACTGTTTGGAAGGAGTGTTTGGAAACGCCTACTGTTTGGAAACACCCTTAGCCACACACTCACCCTTAATAGCTTCCTTGTTCTTAAGGATGGGAGCAATGGTAGACTTAGCGTACTGGTACTGGGACGCTGAGTCACACAAACGCACACCTCGTTCATGTTTTTCAATGATCTCCGCCTGTGGTGGGGTCTTTTTCGGTCCCATAATAGCAAAAGTACACTCAATATGGTCCAAAATGTCTAGCAAACACAAACCACTTCCACATTCAAAGAAAGGGGTGATTTAACTGTGACGCCGTGAGCGTCGTCAGCTTCTCGTGGCCATCACCGTGGCGCTGTTCGACCGCGTGGTTTGATTCGATCCGCCGAAAACTTCGCCGTCAGCAGAGACTATATGCTCGCAAATTTAATGTTCTTGAGGCGAAAAGTTCGTGAGCTTAAGCGTTCGTCAGCGGAGGTTTTACTGTATATATATATATATATATATATATATATATATATATATATATATATATATATATATATATATATATATATATCTGTTGTTGTCGAAGGTCAATGAAATTTAAAATAATTAATTTCAAAGTAGCGAACAACTATTTTATCCTGTTTAAAGAATTATAACAGGAAGCTTCATATTTATAGATGATATAAACCAAGACTTTAATAACAGCTGTGAAAATAATTGGAGTACAAATGAGTAACTGGAAGAAATGTTGTTGCCTGTGGGGCTGTTTTGTTCATAAGTTTGTGTGAAACATAGCTTCTATTAAAAAAAAAATACAAATTCAGAAGAAATAATATTCGGTGCATAATTTGAAATTAATTTGTTCATTAAAAATAATTTGACGGTTATTCCCACCTGTTTTGATGGATTTAGTGACCAAAGCTGAAGAAGTTGATATAATATATTATTATTATTTTTTTTGTCTGTGAGTTGTGAAACACATTGTAAATACAAAAGAACTTGTGAAATTCAAACCTCTGCCAAGCTTGGAAAGCCCCGAGATGACATCAATAATGAAAAAATAAAAAAGTTACTGGATCCAGAATTTGATTGGATAGACGTCGGGGTCCAATGTTTGTTTCCTTGTGCAAAGCCTTTCCTCTGATCTCTATAAATTTTCTAAAAAGCCACTCTTTTTAACTATTTATTTAATCCAGCTAACAAAGTCTCAAACAGACCGAGGGTGAAACATAACCTTCTTGGCATAGGTGATTAAACTGAAAATAATAGCCCAGACATAAAACGGGTTTGTCCACCCCTTCAGTAGTAAGAATAATTAGGTACCAGTGGTGATGATTGATTTTTTTATTTTCATATCTCAGTTTGTAAAGGTTTCAAAAACCTAAATGTGGTTGCCTTCTGGTTACCTTCACATGCTTTCTAATATGATCTTCCATTTGTCTGTGATTTAGAGATCCGAAATCAGCTAGTGGAGCAGTTTAAGTGTCTGGAGCAGCAGTCGGATTCTCGGATCCAGCTGCTGCAAGACCTGCAGGAGTTTTTCCGCCGCAAAGCTGAGATTCAGCTGGAGTATTCACGTAGCCTGGAGAAGCTAGCCGAGAGGTTCTCTTCCAAGATTCGCTCCTCCAGAGAACACCAGCAGTTCAAGTAAGCCAAAGGGGTGGTTTGTGTGGGCGTGTGTGTGTGTGTGTGTGTGTGTGTGTGTGTGTGTGTGCGCGCGAACATGTGCGTGTGTGTGTGAACATGTGCATGTGTGTGTGTGAACATGTGTGTGAACATGTGTGTGTGTGTGTGTGTGTGTGTGTGCATGAGTGTGCCTGTGTGTGCGTGTGTGTATGTTTGTGTGTGCTGGACTCCTCATGTGTAGATTTATGTGTATGTCTATGAGTCTATGTAGCTTAGTTTGCGGAAAGGCTGCAATGAATAATTATGCAGGCAAATTATTAACCTTCATTTCCACAGTCGTAGGATTTACGCTGTTATTCAGTAGTGAATGGTTCTAAGAATACAATGAATTTGCTGCATTGTTTTAAATGTAATCTCCTAAATCTGAAATTATGGTTGGTTGTGTAACCTGGCAGTTATATGGTGAACTGTTACTTGAACATTGAAGGATATGGCCTGGTTTTGTAAGTCAGTTTCCAATTTCTCTTACGGCACAACGTATACCCTTCCTCTTTGTTTATATTAACAATAGGTTTACAGATTTTAACTTATATATATATATATATATATATATATATATATATATATATATATATATATATATATATATATATATATATATATATATACACACACACACACACACAGGGATCCCTCGTCACTTCGTGCTTCAATTCATGCGGCTTCAGTGCATCGTGGTTTTTAAAAAAAATATTCATCGCATTAAAAAATAAGGAAATTAAGGAAGCCTGTCTTCCTTTCACCTTTTTACTCGGGAGTCGCCACAGCGAATCATTTGATTCGCACGTTTGATTTGGCAGAGGTTTTTATGTCGGATGCCCTTCCTGTCACGACCCTTTTTTAGCAAGGGACAGAAAGACACTGACGACTTTGCAGCTACTCTTTACGAAAGTCAGCAATGGTTCTTTTTCATGCCTCACACCATAGACAGTGAGAGACATGGCCCGCCTTTGATAACCCAGCTAGTTGCACTTGTGTGTGTGTGTGTGTGTGGGGGGGAGGGTGACAACCTTGTGGAGAGTGGGACTCGAACCCCCAACCTTTGGATCAGCGATCCAGCACCCTATACCACTAGACCACCACTGCCTCCTAAGGAAATTAAGGAAGAATAGGGGGAAAAGTTAAGGAAAATGCCACAAAACAAGGCTAGTTATGCAAAAAAAAAAAAAAACAAACAGAAAAAGAAAACAACCCTTATATTTTTATGTGAGGTGTGAATCTGCGGGCATGCACACGTGTCTGCATGTGTGTGTATTTATATTTTATTTACATCGTATGCATTAATTTTGAATGTTTGATATTATATACACATACATGTACGTTTATGTCAGTCAGGGGGGGGGGTTGATCCTACTTCGCGGAATTCGGCAGTCACGGGGGGATCTCGGTCCCCATTAACTGCAGAAAGTGAGGGATCCCTATATATATATATATATATATATATATATATATATATATATATATATATATATATATATATATATATATGTGTGTGTGTGTGTGTGTGTGTGTGTGTGTGTGTGTGTGTGTGCATTTAATTTATTAGTGTGACTGGTATAGGCTTTGGAGCTAATGTGATTAAGAGTAGATGGTGGTCTAGTGGTATAGGGTGCTGGATTGCTGATCCAAAGGTTGGGGGTTCAAGTCCCACTCTCCACAAGGTTGTCACTGTCCCGTCCCCCCCCCCCAGTGCAGCTAACTGGGTTATCAAAGGCGGGCCATGTCTCTCACTGTCTATGGTGTGAGGCATGTAAAAGAACCATTGCTGACTTTCGTAAAGAGTAGGCTGCAAAGTCGTCAGCGTGTTTCTGTCCCTTGCTAAAAAAAAGGGTTGTGACAGGAAGGGCATCCGACGTAAAAACCTCTGCCAAATCAAACATGTGAATCAGATGATTCGCTGTGGCGACTCCTGAGTAAAAGGGAAAAAGCCAAAAGGAAGACAGGTATTACATAAGTACCTCACATGATAATTAAAACATTTATATGTCTTTATATGTATTATGTCTATGTTTCTTTGAGAAGATTTAATTTTCTTAAATACTGATTATCCAGTGCACCAGTTCATCTTCTGCAAGAATCAGAGTAGCCGGTCTTCCCCATCATGTTGCCTCATAGCTGTGTTGGATGTGGTCACTGCTATGGAGTTCATATCAGCAAAACTGTTGACATTAACAAATTCAGTTCATTCACTGATGTTAACTTACCTTTATAATAAGGACCTGTCAGCTTTTGCTGCTTCTGCATTAAGTCTGTCTGAAATGTGATGTGCACTTTAATAGGAATACCTGCATATTCATGTAGTTATCCATGCAGCCACTTATGTGGCAGGAGATCTGTGCATAATATAAATCAGACTCATGTTATTAGCCTTGGCTAAAATACAAATCAAATGTCTGAATAGGGAAAAATGTGTTACTTGGTCTATAGCATATCTGGTAGTACCAAGTTTTTAGAAACTGTTGAGCTTTTGGGGCTTAACAAAGAATAGTGCAGAAAACAAAACACATTTGATCCAGTTTGTTCTGCAGGGATGAACCTCCTTCTTAATGAGAACGGTCAGAGAAGAATGGCCAGACTAGGTTAAATTGACAGGACAGTAATCCAAAAGGAAATTGGCCACATTAGCCGTACACAAGTTCTGGATACATCAAGTCATGCCTTTCCTGACCATAGCAAGCACATACCAGAGCAAAGCACCTATGTGGACTTCGGTAAGTCCAACAGAAATTGCACATTACACACTCGAGGACAGACCATATTCCATATATGTGAGGCGCTCCACCAAATGTAGGCGCTTGTCACAAGTGACGTATGGTGCTTGCTAGACAAAGCGCGGCTTATCCGGACTTCCAATCTTTCAAGTGAGCAAGTGAAGGTTGAGTACTAAGCAAGTATTCAACACGCACTTGCTCACTCGAAAGATCGGAAGTCCGAATAAGCCGTGCTTCGTCTCACAAGCACCATACGTCACTTGCGACAAGCGCCTACATTCGGTGGAGCGCCTCACATATTAAACAACTCTTGTAGGTGTCTTTTGGATCTTTCCATTTAGGAATTCAGTTACTTAATTAATGTACTTAATTTACAATATTGTTGATGTGATTGCGTGAAGGCACTCAAGTCTTACAAAAACTCTCGAACATTTTCATTCAAATTATCAAATAAATTCACGAAATGCTTTAAACTTTGTGACTGATCACCATGAGACAAGAACCGTGTGTAACCATGTTGTGCAGAAAAGCATTACATGTTGGACCATGACAACATAATGCAAGTCAAACCTTGAGGCTGATGGGCTAGAACAGCTGTAGATCACATCAGGCTTCAGTCAGAGATGGGTCATGATTTTCGAGGATTGAGGGACAGCTCATGTAAGAGGTTTTGGAGACAAAGCTCGAGAGGCAAGATTGAGATGGTTTGGACATGTACAGAGGAGGGATAGTGAATACTATATTGATAGTAGGATGCTGAGGTTGGAACTACCAGGCAGAAGGTCGAGAGGAAGACCAAAGAGAAGATTCATGGATGTGGTGAAGGAGGACATGAAGGTAGTTGGTGTAAGAGAAGAAGATGCAGAGGATAGGGTGAAATGGATGCAGATGATTCGCTGTGGCGACCCCTGAAGGGAAAAGCCGAAAGGAAAAGAAGAAGAAGAAGAAGTAGTAGTCATTAAATTTGAAAAAGTTAAAAGGTCAAACCGCTTGTACAGTTATCCTATTGTCACTAAAATACTCAATAAGATCTCAGCACCAATGCCCTCTCACCTCCTTTTTTTCTTTTACTGCTGCTTGGTAATAAGGAACTTAGTGTGACTGCCAGAAGAACTTATTACTAAGTACTAGTAAACGTGATATAGCACGGTGAGATTAGATGCTGCTGTAGGAGAGAAATATGCAAGAGCATTCAAGTGCAGTCACTTGAGGTGAAGCTTGTTTGTTATAAGTCCAGGACAACTATATTATCTGTATTCTATTATACTGTATCTCTTCATCTCTTAAACCCATCCATAGTTTTAGCCTTTTAAAAATGTACTGTAAGCTGTGGGTACAGTAGTGCGGGCTCAGCCAAAACTATTTTACTGATATATTACTGATTTAATTGTAATTAAACAACAATAATTAACATATTTCTACTCATCAAAAAGAAGATATGAACTACAATGCGTATTTCAATTGAGGAAAAAAAAATTAGGACACTCCCACATATTTTCCCACTTAAAATGGCTATAATCGCCCACAGGTGTATCAGATCAGGTGTACATGATCAGAACATCTTTACTCAGCATTTTAAAGAACACTTGCCCGATTTAAAGCTCAGACATTTAGTTTGTTGTGCCCCTGTTTGTTGAAGTGAGACTGAGCACCATGGTGAGATCCAGAGAGCCGTCTGAGGCCCTCAGAAAGAAGACTGTTTCTGCTTATGAGCCTGATAAGGGATTTAAAAAGATATCGAAAGAATTTGATATCAGCCATTTGATATCATTTGATATCAGAATTTGATATTTCACCATCCGGAATATTGTTTACAAGTAGAGGGCATTTGAAACAACTGCCATCATGCCTAGGTCTGGCCGTCCAAGCATGTTGACCCACATAGCAGACCACAAGATACTAAAATGAATCATCAAAAGTCCTAAGACTTTTGACCTTCATGGGAAGTGTGCAAGGAGGAATCCTTTGCTAATTAAAAAGAACATTGAATCCAGACTGAAGTTTGCCAGAGCGAACATGGACAAAGACCATGTCTTCTAGAATAATTTTCTTTGGACAATTAAGGCTAAAGTTGAATTATTTGGACACTAGAACAGAAGGCATGTTTGGTGGAAACCAAATACAGCATTCCAGGGAAAGAACCTCATACCAACTGTGAAGCATGGAGGTGGAAGTGCCATCGTTTGGTGATGCTTTGCTCCAGCAGGACCTGACCAGCGCACCATCATAGAATCCACCATGAATTCTTCTGTGTATCAGAGGGTGCTAGAACTTATGAACCTGTGAAACCATCTGGAAAAAAATAAAAGCTGAAGCAGAACTGAACACTGCAACATTACAGTGACACAAAACATAAAAGTAAATCCAGCAAGGACTTTTGAAAACTAAGAAGTGAAGAGTTTTGGAATGGTCCACTCAGCCCGGATCTTAATCGCATTGAATTGCTGTGGGGTGACCTTGAAATGAGCTATGCATGCAAGAAACCCCTGAAACGTCTCACAGATGAAAGAATTCTGCATTGTGGACTGGGGCAAGCTTTCCTCAGATCAATGACGGGGACTGGTAGAAGGCTACAAAATATCTCACTGAACTTATTTCAGCCAAAGGGGTAACGCTAGTTATTAGGGGTAATTCTGATTTTTCCTCCATTTAAATATATTGTTGTTCATATCGTTTGTTTGATGACTAAAAATATGTTAATTTATGTTGTTTAATTACAATTAAATCACTTTATGTTCCATAAATAAATAAAAAGAAGATTTGAATTTTTTATGTAAACATTTCTTAATAAAGAATTTACTATTTAATGTCGTGTGTTAATATTTTCTCATGGTTGTATATCTCTGTCTTTCCCGGTTCTGGACTGAAGACTTGGCTGGTAGAATGATACAGTGCACAGTCTTAACAGCTCGCAGATCTGGGATTCCTGGTTTGATCACAAGCTCAATACAGAACTAAATGTGTTGTTCTCACGTTCATATGGTTCCATCTGGGTTCTATGGTTTCTTCCCAATGAAAAAAAACATGTTCATACTTGTGAATAAATTTATTTTAGAGAATTTCTGACAGGAATTAAAAACATAAATAATTAAAATAAATTACTGAAGTAACTGCAATATTTCAAGTCAACAAAGAAACTGAAATACTTTTATAACAGTTTTGATACAGGGATCCCTCGCTACTTCATGCTTCAATTCATGCGGCTTCAGTGCATCGCGTTTTTAAAAAAAATATTCATCGAATCAAAAAATAAGGAAATGAAGGAAGAATAGGGTGAAAAGTTAAGGAAAATTCTGCAAAAACAAGGCCAATTTTGCAAAAAACAAACAAACAAACAAAAAAAAAACCCCGAAACCAGCACAAAACAAAAAACAACCCAAAAACCCCCATCAAAACCGATTACATTGTTGTGTGGTGCGCATCTGAGTGAATGCACGCGCGCATCTGTATGTGTGTGTATTTATATTTTATTTACATCTTATGCATTATTTTTGAATGTTTAATTGTTATTATAAGCGTTTATAGCATTGAATCTGTATTAATTTATATTATATACACATATACATGTACATATACGTCAGTCGATGGGGGGTGAGATCCCACTTCGCGGATTTCGGTGGTCACGTGGGGATCTCGGTCCCAATTAACCGCGGAAAGTGAGATCCCTGTATCTTCATCTTTCCAGCTTGTGTTGTTTTGTGAGCTTTTTTATCTGTGCACGTGTGGGTAGGATTGTAGATAAATGAATGCTGTGGTGCATTTGTGTCGATTTATTCATTTTTATTCTGCGTGTGTATTGCATAAGTGGGGCTTTCCTCTACCATTCATTTCAAACGAGTTTTTCTCTTCTGTTCAGTCTCTGCTCCACCCATTCATTGTCTGTGGTGGGTTTTTTTTTTTTTTTTTTTTATCAGAACAAAAATAGCTGCTGAAGAACTTTAGAGCTCTCAGATTTTCTGCGACTGGTTACAGAGAGCCATCCACCTGTACATTGTAAGCCAAGTGTCTTACGAACTGCAATTCTCTTCTAAACCTCAGGATTTTATCTGTGATTCATTTTAGCAGAAAAAAAATGTATCTGTTAATTGGACAGGCACTATTTTATGTTTTCATCTCTGTCAAAGAAATGCTTCATCGAAGCTGCTGGCTAAAATCAGAACAACTGGAACAATTCACTTTACATGTGAGCTGCAGCTTCTGCATATTTAATCAATAGGCAATTCTCCTCTCCGTGGCATTCAGCCAGTGATGGATTCTTGGCCAGCGGCAGCTCGGAGGGGTTTGTATGACGGATTGTATTAATAAGTTGCAAGCTTTTGTCTATGAATGAGACAGTCACATGCACAGATTCAGCTTTTAATCAACAACCTTTCTGAGCAACATTAGTGACTATCCTGCTATCTTTCCAGTTACTGGTTATATGAACCTGGATAGAAGGTTGGATTGGCTCTCCAGGATTTTATCGTTTGTTCCAAAAGATCAATCACTGATCTCCATTTCCTGTTTCTCAGCTATTAGTCACCGATCACAACTATTCCTAATGACAAATTACTGCTCCTGAGTGCAGGACTATCAACCGGGAGATTGCAAATTTGAATCCAGGTTGATGTCACAACCATCCGTGACCATGAGTCCCAGGAGTGGGAGATAATTGGCCGAGTTTTCACAAGTGGGAGGGATGGCATATGCCCCTCTGTCACTCATAGTGATCACCAGCCAGTCCATGAGCTTTTGTGAGCTCATTCATACAAAAGGGGCGGATAGAATGTTCCCTCTGAGTGTGTTAAGTCACCTCCTAATACACATACGCAGCAGTTCATAAAGAGGCGGGCAGCAACATTGCATTTATTTAAGTGGATTGCTATAACCTTTCCAATAACATTTTCTTATTTGTTTTTCCCAGCAAAGTGGGCAGTAGTATATTCTAATTTTGTACTTTATTAGGAACACCAGTACACCATATTCAGTCACGGAGCAGCAGGACAACACATAAACTCATACAGTTACAGGTCAAGAGCTTTAGTTAATGTTCACATTAAACATCAGAATGAAGAAAATGTGTGATGCCTTTCTCGAATTAATTTTTTCTGATCAAGGCATGTTGTTGATACCAGATGTGCTAGTTTGAGTTTTCAAGATGCAGCTGATCTCCTGGGATTTTTCCCCCCCCACACAAAACTGCCACTTGCTTTTTCACAGAATGATAAAAAAAATAAAAATAAAAATAATTAAAAGCCACTGAGTGACTGACAGGTCTATGGGTAGACACTCCTTGTTGATAAGAGAGGTCAGAGGAAAATGGTCAGATCGGTTCCAGCTACCAGGAAGGATATAATAACTCACATAATCATATTTTACAACTGTGGTGAGCAGAAAAACATCTCAGCTTGCACAAGACAGGCCGGGTTACAGAACCACATCAGAACCACATCTCTCACTTCTGTCAGCCAAGAACGGAAATCTGAGGCTATCACGGGGAACAAAGTCACCAAAACATGTGGATATTTGAAGCCTGGAAAAAGAGCAGCTGATTTTTTTTCCATGCCAAAAAACAAAGAAGTTGGCTGTGCATACTCTGACCTCGTCTGTATATACTAGGGCTCAGCGAGAATGCAGTGAATCCCGCAATTTCGCCTTGACTGTGAAGCCATCATCCACCTGTGCAGACTCTGAAATGAATATCTGCAGTGAGATTTCCTTTCTGCACCCCCCCCCCCCTTTTTTTTTTCAGGGGTTGCCACAGTGAATTATTCGCTCATTTGATTTGGCGTAGGTTTTTACGTTGGATGCCCTTCCTGACACAACCTTTTAGCAAGGGACAGAAAAACACTGATGGCTTTGCAGCTACTCTTTTTACGAAAGTCAGCAATGGTTCTTTTACATGAACCTCTCACCATAGACAGTGAGAGACATGACCGGCCTTTGATAACCCAGATAGCTGCACTGGGGAGGGGGGAGGGGGGGGGCATTGACAACCTTGTGGAGAGTGGGACTTGAACCCCTAACCTTAGGATCAGCGATCCAGTGCCACCACTGCCCAAATGAATATCTGCAATATTCATCCTAAATCATCCATCCTGAGCAAAATGGGTTTTTATCAATAAATTTTTTTCTGTCCAAATCTATCTTTATGTTCAGGAGCACATGTATCATTTGTTACTGGATATTTATTTTGTGCTCATCTATAGAATATTTCACTTTCCTTTGAGGAATTTTGTAAAATTGCAAATCTCTGCATTAGTTTTAAACTCCGAGTCTGATTTATGGTTTGGATGGAATTCAATTACATGAATTTGGTCAACGCAGAGGTTCACATTCTGTATTTTCTCAACAGCCAAAATACACAAGGTTGTGTGTGATCCGAGATCATGTGAAAGAATTTGTGTAAATGTATGCAAGTGGAACCATGAAAAAAAAAAAAAAAAAAAACTTCTTCTGTTCTATTCTGTTTTTGTACAGTATATTTATATTTTTTATAATATTTTATTCTTAATAAAACTGCTGTTCTATTGCAATATGTTTTGTTTTACTCTATCCTGGTGTATTTGACTGTTTGGTTCAGTCACGTTATGATTGGTTCTATTCCAATCAGACTTCTGCTTTATGTTGGGTTCTGCTGTGTTGGTGTTCTCTATTCTGTTTTATTGGTGATATTCTGTTAATTCCGTTCAGTTCTATCATTTTCTAGCCTATGAGCTGCTGATATCTCATCATGCGCACCACCTATTCTGTTTAGGGTGAAGAGACGATAATATAGCAGAAGAGAAGTGATAGTTCAGGAATAAGAAGATGGGCTCAGCTGAATTATCATATAAAACATAAGCAAATAGGGCAGTGGTGGCCCGGAGGTAAAGTGTTGGATTACCAATCTTAAGGCTGCGGGGTTCAAGCCCCACTGTCAATGATTGTCACTGCTGTCCCCCCAGTGTGGCTAACTGGGTTGTCAAAGGCCAGCCATGTCTCCCACTGTCTATGGTGGGAGGAATGTAAAAGAACCATTGCTGACTTTCGACATGAGTAGGTTGCATAGCCGTCAGCGTGTTTCTGCCCTGAGATGGCCTGGTGAGCTGTCCGAGGTGTACTCTGTCCTCGCCGAGAGTCGGCTGAAATGGGCACCAGCCTCCCTGTCACCCTAATTAGGATTAAGCAGTACAGAAAATGAATGAATGAACATAGGCAATTATTCCCTTTACTCGAACCATAGCGTTCTTTCTCTGAGGCAAAAGTGCTCATCCCTATGCCCTCTTGCTTGGCGTATTCTATTCTGTGCTCTTCTACTGTATTAATACATAACTTCTACTCAACTGTGCTATGTCCGTATATCAGGGTGGCATGGGGGGTGTAGTGGTCAGAATGTCTGCGTTACAGCATGACAGTCTTAAATCCCAGGTGGTGTTTTTTCATGGAGATTGCACATCCTTGCTGTGTTTGCCTGGGTTTCCTCTGTGCACTCTAGTTTTCTCCAACAGTTCATGTGGACACAGACAGGTGCATTCGGCTAAACGGTTGTTACAGTATTGCCATTGGGTGTAGGTCTGAGTGGACCTGTGTGTGTGTGTGTGTATGTGTGTATGTGTGTGTGTGTTGGCCCTGCGATGACCTGGTGAGCTGTTCAGTATGTACCCTGCCTTCATTCAGTATATCGTAAGATAGACTCCAGTCTTCCTGTAACCCTAGTTGAATTGAATTGCTCAGCAAATGATTGAATGAATGAATGTTTCTATATTATTTTCTTTTATGTTTTTACGTTTCTGTTATATTCTACACAATCCTGTGCTCTTCCTTCTTTAAGGAAGAGGTTTGATGTACATACTTATTATAATTCGACAAATATGCAAATAAATCTGCGAAGGGACCCATTCATGAATTCAGCCTGCATTAGTTCCTTTCGTACTCCTCATGGCTGCAGTGAGTGCTTTTATAAGTGATGCTGTTGTTCTGGAAGAAAAGCAAAAAGAGGAGTCATTAGAGGACGCAGTGAAGCAGTTCTGCAAAGAGCAATGCACAGCTGGGTGAATGTGAACTTAGAAGAAGAGATTGTGCGGATAAGAGTGTCGGTCAGTAAATCCAGCAGCTTTGAACACATATGTGCATGTATGTATGAATTTTACTGGGTGTGTGCGTGTGCATGTATGTGCATTCGTGTGTGTTCGTGTGTGTGCGTGCATGTATGTGCGCGCGTGTGTGTGTGTGTGTGTGTGTGTGTGTGTGTGTGTGTGTGTGCGTGTGTGTGTGCATGCATGTATGTGTGTGTGTGTGTGTGCGTGTGTGTGCGTGCATGTATGTGCGCGTGTGTGTGTGTGTGTGTGTGTGTGTGTGTGTGTGTGTGTATGCCTGCTGAGGCCTATTGCAATAGCAGCAGGCTTGTTGTGTGTAATTAAGGCCAGCTGTAGGAGAGTTGTGTGCTCGCTCAGCCTGTCTATAGCCCTGTAGTTAACAATGAGGGGAAACTTGGCTGGTCTCTTCAGCCCTCAGTCTGAACCTTCAGCAATTTTTCTGTTGTTTTGTTTTTGTTGCAGTTCTTTTTTTTCAACATCAGCACTTTCCACTTTCATTCTCATTGTTTATTTGTGTCATTCTTCATATTCTAGTTTGTTACTCATAACAGTTTTTCATTACATCCTCTGGGACTGCTTTACGGCTGAGCCAGACTAGAACATTTACATTGTTTAGTCGTAAAAATGATGTTAAAGATGTGAGAAGCAAATATGATGACAGTTCTGAGTATTTTATTTACTTTTTCTTGAATTGTCTCTCACACAAACATGACTTCATATAAAACTCATGCATACGATAAGTTAGATGACAGTTCTGTCCCATATAAGTTTTCCTTTCTTTCCACAGAGAAACGGATCTAAAGATCAAATGTGAGGCGCTCCACGGTATGTAGGCGCTTGTCGCAAGTGATGTATGGTGCTTGTGAGACAAAGCGCGGCTTATCCGGATTTCCTATCTTTCAAGTGAGCAAGTGAAGGTTGAGTACTAAACAAGTATTCAATGCACACTTGCTCACTCGAAAGATCCGAAGTCCGAATAAGCCGCGCTTTGTCTCACAAGCACCATACGTCACTTGTGACAAGCGCCTACATTTGGTGGAGCACCTCACAAATGTGCGTTGAGGTAGCAATGCAAATCATGTTTGTCCACTGCATTTGAAAAAAAAAAAAGCGAGAGGAAGAGAGATATTACAATTGCAATGTTGTTTGTACGCTTTAGGCCAGGCAATAGATCTCATCTCAGTTCATCAGTTCATTTTCTGTAACCGTTTAATCCTAATTAGGGTCGCGGAGTGGCTGGCACCAATCCCAGCCGAATCCGGGTAAGGGAAGATTACACCCTGGTCATCTCACCAGGCCATCGCAGGGCGGAAACACGTTCTTGTTGAAAGTCAGCAATGGTTCTTTTACATGAACCTCATACCATAGACAGTGAGAGACACGGCCGGCCTTTGATAACCCAGTTAGCTGCACTTGGGGTTGGGGCAGTGACAACCTTGTGGAGAGTGGAACTCGAACCCCAACCTTTGGATCAGCGATCCAGTACCCTATACCACTAGACCACCACTACCCTTAGATCCCATATATTAATTTGATTTTATTTATTTTCTTTTAATTTTCAGCAGAGGTACACACATGAATTGCATTGCTACCTCAAATGAAAACATGATGTTTAACTCAGTCATTCACCCATTTTCTTAACCACTTAATCCTAATTAGGGTCACAGGGAGACTGGCACCCATCTCAGCTGACTCTGCGCGAGGGCAGAGTACACCCTGTACAGCTCGTCAGGCCATCACAGGGCAGAAACACACTGATAGTTATGCAGTGTACTCATTGAGAGACATGGCTGGTCTTTGACAGCCTGGTTAGCTGAAGAGTGTGTGTGTGTGTGTGTGTGTGTGTGTGTGTGTGTGTGTGTGTGTGTGTGTGTGAGACGAGACACTGTTGACAGTGGGGCTTGAACCGCCAACCATGGGATTGGGCCACCACTACTGCCTGATGTAAAACTCATGTATAGAAATCTACACTTCGACCCCTATTTGTATGTGAAATCTTAATCTTACATTAACCTTTGACCTTGATATACCAAAATCAAATCCTCTCTGAGACTTGAGTAGTGTCCAAGTACCAAGTTTGATTAAAATCCTTGAACCGACAACTGACAAGCGGAGGGAAGGCAGACAGGCAAACAATTATAATACCTCCACAAACATTGTTGCTCCAGAGTGTAGTGGTCTCATACGTGTGGAGGTATGAAGCTGTTCTCTGCGTATGTGATATATATATATATATATATATATATATATATATATATATCTTGCACTTCTAAATGTGAATTATTCACTCTTGTACTTATACACACACACACAGAAACTGCAGTGTTTTCTGCATCTTGGCATCGAGGGATGGATATCCAGCCTGCTATATGTAATACAAAACAAACCATAATAATGTAATTGTAATCTCAAGACTGCCTCAGGATATTTACCATGATGAGATTAAAGATCAGATTAAAGACACTGATACACAGAAAGAAAGGTTTTCAATGTTCATCCTCCATGGTTTGTGCAGAAGGAATGCACAGCTACTGCTAATGTTTCTTTTGTCAATATAATTATGCATATCATGGGCAAATAATGTATTTGACATCCCTCTGCTGTCAGTTTAATTATTTTTCAGTATTTAATAAATTTTCTCTTGATTAAATTACACTGGATATTATAGGTCTCTGCCAAGCTCTAAACCGTCAATCAAACCATCAGCTAATTTACGTTTTACACTTTTAATTTGAAATGTGTCTTTTAAAGCAGTGAACATAAGCTGTTCTGTACAGCGCTGGCCTACAGTATATGAAATATGGTATTATATTATTACCTTTTTTCATCCTTCTGTATATTTGCAGTGTTGTCTGTGGTTTATCTTGTGCTGCACTGCTGTCAATTTCTTATTATATACAGCATCACATCCTCAGAGAATACTTTTTCATTCTATGGAATATGTGTATATCCCGAGAATGGCAATAAAGTGCTCGACTGCATTCTGCACACCATACAGTTTATGAGCTACCGAACAGTTCAGAGTGCTGAGGGGCAGACTGTGTGTTTTTTCCTGTCATCTTTTATTAGTGTCCAGATCCAGGCACGCTCATGCAGGAAGTACATCTCTTTATTAAACAATGGGCTCATGTAATTAAGCCACTCTTTAAAAAGACTGATGAGCTGGGAGAGCCCGAAAAGGCTACACAACACAGACATGCACACACAAGATAAAGAAGCTCGTAAAATAAATTTAAAACCGCTTGACAGTGGTACCTAATCTTATGAAATTAATCCGTTCCAGAGCTTTTTCATAACCTGCATTTTTCGTAAGTTGAACCGCATTTTATATGTAAAACGCGTGATTTGTTCCAAGGTTCCCAATACTACCCTCTAAACCCTTAAAAATGATAAAAGCATACCTTTCAAGACCTCCTTCTGCTTCAATATCGTACCAATGGTAGACGGGTTTGGCCATATTCCTTTGTGATATCACTCGAGCCCATTTCTTCTTCTCACCGTGTGTGTGTGTGTGTGTGTGTGTGTGTGTGTGTGTGTGTGTGTGTGTGTGTGTGTGCATCTGATTACCATGTCTTGTTAGCAGAGTTATAATCTTTCAAATGTTTATGGAAGGTTAAAAGCCTGAGTCAAGAAATAAAGCATAAAACAACCGTAACTCTGTCCTTTACACGAAAAGCATCATGGTGGATTCAGCTCTATAATAGGCAATGGGAGGTAGATGTGTCATTCCTCCTAGGCAATGGGATCCCTGTCCAAGATGGCATCAGGTGGATCCGTCCAAGATGGCGCTTGAGTGAAGGCGACATGAAGGACAGCTCAGTTGTTAGCCAATGGGAGGCCAGTGGGGCGGGATGTTTGAACGTCATTGATGGGAGAGCAGCTCGTGCATTGTTTGAATGTTTGAATGGCGCATTTGAATTTTTAAGATGGCGCTTTCGTAACGTGAACTTGTTTTGTATACAGAGACAAAAATTTTAAGAAAATGCTTTTCGTAACCTGCATTTTTTCATTTGGTGAGACTTTCGTAAGGTGAGGTACCACTGTACTTTAACATTCCTACAACACACACAAAAGAATACATGAATACATCGGCTCCGGAATCTGACTCGATAATCTGAGGAACTGAGTACTGTATGAGCAACACCAATTTAATTCGATTCCTTGTCACAAGCTAACAATTGTATTCAGTCCAAGGTGATTTGATTCTGATTCAGTACCGATTCAATAGAAGCAATCATTAAACATTGAACGTTAACAGCGTGAGCAACGTCTACAGAGATGTGATTGAAATTGCCTTTAATTTAAGTTAAAGTTTGTCTAATTAATTATCTGGTTACTGGTATATTTAATCATAGTAAGGGATGGACCTATAAAACTTTTCACACCTGCAAATGTACATTCGCCTAAAAGATTTTACAGATCGATACTGAATCAAAAACAATGTGTTGAAATAAATAATATTTTTATACGCCCCTGTTCTGTAATCTGAACCCAGTACGTTCCAGCAGTGATTCATCTACAGTCGAAAATTGAACGACAGCATCAGTGTTTAATCTGCAGTCTAAAATTAAACCACAGTCACATCATTTGAACTGTGCCACGATTCTCTTCGTATCTTCTCCTTCTGTGTCTCACTGTCTCACTGATACATGCCTCTTGTCTCCAAACTTCACACACTGCCAGGCCTACAGGGTATGTGCCAAACTAGTTTGGGAGAATGCATTATTCATTATCTCTGTGTGTGTGTGTGTGTGTGTGTGTGTGTGTGTGTGTGCCTGTGTAGAAATGCAAGCCTTCTTCAGATAACCAAATAACAGTCAGTGCTGTACAAGTTTAGTTAAATGGCTGGACATGTCATAACGCCACAGTGCAAGTACCGTTGTCTCTGATATGGTCTTTGTTTCTGCTCACTTTAAAGGGATGAGCTCGAACAGGCTACATGTGACGGGATTAGCTGTCTCATGGTAAAGCTGTGATAAGATCACAGAATTGTTGAGAAAGGCTGTGATTATCTGATGGGATTGTCACTTGGAGGGGTTTAAGGAAGGCGGATTTGATCCCATTGCAGTCTGGCTACTGGTGCACTTGAATGGAGTCAAGAGGGGGGGAAAAAAAAAAGCTAGTCATCAAGCATCCATGTTAAATCAGATTAGACATTGGCACATCTGTGCACGTCTCTTTTGAGGCAGATGTGCATTTGCATAATAATTTTCACATGAACATGGCTTATATTTGTTTTAAACCATTCCTGCAAATTAGTGCTCAGTAGGAGGAAAGGTCACCATCACATGATGAGCTAATCAGAGGAGGAAGAGATAACCAAATGACTTTGTGTCAGAGGAATCATTTGTACAGGATCATGAGGAAATATTGCTACTCACAGTAACCAATCGCTTCCTGATTATTTTTTCTTGTTCTTCTTGATAAACGGTGATTAATACAAATGAAATACTCTTAAATTCTCAGATTTGAATGTGGATGTTGGTGTTAATTAATTTCCTAAAATTGCTTAGATGTATCACTTTACCTACGGTATTACCTTTTTGGATGGCATAATGGCCTAGTGATTAGCACCTAACAAGAACCGGGTCCTAGGGACTCAGGTTTCCTCCATCATTCCAAAGACATGTACATTAGTCTAATAAACTTTTCCAAATTGACCCCAGGTTTGAGTGTAAGTGAATAGTTTCTGCATGTGTGTGTGTGTGTGTGTGTGTGTGTGTGTGTGTGTGTGTGTGTGTGTGTGTGTGTGTGTGTGTTGACCCTATTCTGGCCTCATAAACTGTTTAGGGTGCCTTCATTCAAAGATGGCTGAGATAGGCACCAGCTTCCCCACAGCATTAGTAAGATTAAGTAGTTTGGCAAATGAGTGCGCGAGATAAGTGAGTATTACCTTATTGTTACCATGGCAACACCTTAAATGATGACTTGCATCAGATGTTCTACATTAAGTGGTTTT
The DNA here is from genome assembly GCA_024760905.1 of Plotosus lineatus. Classification (NCBI taxonomy): domain Eukaryota; kingdom Metazoa; phylum Chordata; class Actinopteri; order Siluriformes; family Plotosidae; genus Plotosus; species Plotosus lineatus. The sequence continues at coordinate 26,722,898 of CM045741.1, forward strand.
TTCAAAGGTGCAAATTTAACAATTATGAATTACCCAAGGAGCGGAAGATATCACTCAAGATTTATCAAGAATGGACCCCAATTCATTTTACGCATTCACTGATCCTGAGGTGCATAATTGTTGAAGTAGATTATTTATTTAAAAAGGCCAGGGCAGTGGTGGCCTGGAGGTAAAAGGTGCTGGATCGCTGATCCTAAGGTTGGGGGTTTGAGTTGAGACACCCACTCTCCACGAGGTTGTCACTGTGCCCCCCAGTGCAGCTAACTGGGTTATCAAAGGCCGGCCATGTCTCTCACTCTCTATGGTGAGAGGTTCATGGAAAAGAACCATTGCTGACCTTCGACAGATGAGATGAGATTCAATTTACATATTTGAACAGTTTTCATCTAGCACTCTTGGCCAACTTTATACGCTCCACAGGATCTTGGAGGGTCATGGGAGTGTGACCAACTTGCCCACATGTGTTTTGTGGATTTGGAGAAGGCTTTTGACCATGTCCCTCGGACTATGTTGTGGGGCATGCTACGGGAGTATGGCGTTCTGGACCCGTTGCTACGTTCCATTCGATTGCTGTATCATCAGAGCCAGAGTTTGATCCGTATTGGTAACAACAGGTCGAATTCATTTCCGGAGAGGATTGGAGTCCGCCAAGGCTGTCCTTTTGTCACCGATTCTGTTCATAATTTTATGGAGAGAATTTCTAAGTGCAGCCGAGGCATTGAAGGGTTCTGGTTTGGTGGTCATCGGATCTCGTCTCTGCTTTTTGCAGATGATGTTGTCCTTTTGGCTTCATCAAACCGGGACCTCCAGCTCTCATTGGAGCGATTCTCAGTCGAGTGCAAAGCGCCGGGATGAAAATCGGCACCTCCAAGTCCGAGGCCATGGTTCTCAGTCGAACAAGGGTGGAATGCACCCTCCGGGTCAGGAATGAGGTCCTGGCCCAAGTTTAAGTATCTTGGGAAGGCGAAGGATGGAGCGGGAGATCAACAGACGGATCGCTTGCAGCCTCTGGTGTTAAACGGAGCCTGTACCAGTCTGTTGTGGTGAAGAATGAGCTGAGCCACAAGGTGAAGCTCTCAGTTTACCAGTCGATCTATGTTCCAACCCTCACCTATGGTCACGAGATTTGGGTAGTGACCGAAAGAACAAGATCGTGATACAAGTGGTTGTAATGAGCTTCCTTCGCCGGTTGGCGGGGCTCTGCCTTAGAGATAAGGTGAGAAGCTCTACCATCCGGGGAGAGCTCGTAGTAGATCCGCTGCTTCTCTGCATTGAGAGGCGTCAGTTGAGGTGGCTCATGCATCTGGTCAGAATGCCCCCCGAACGCCTCCCTGGTGTGGTGTTTCGGGCATGTCCAACCGGGAAGAGACCCCGGGGTCGACCTAGAACACACTGGAGGGACAATGTCTCTCGGCTTGTCTTGGAACGCCTTGGTGTGTCTCCCCATCCCCGGGAAGAGCTGGAGGAAGTGGCTGGGGCGAGGGATGTCTGGACCTCTTTGCTTAGGTTGTTGCCCCTACAAGGCGACCCCGGATTAAGCGGAAGAAGATGAGCTGAGATGAGATGAGATATTTCAACCATGACATAGACTGGTTAGGTGGGCACCACGTTTGAGTTGATAAACTCTTCATGGTGTTATGCACGTTTATTCACAGTTATTACATACTACACAGACACATGAGAAAACCAGCTTTGTCGAGGTGTATTCACAATCTAATTCAGCATTGTGGTATAGACTACAAGGAAATACAAGTAAAATAAAATAAACAAAAATGTTTAGGGTTTATTTAACCTTTTAATGTACGATAAGGATGATGATAAGTGATGGAGTGATTCCTCTGTAGTATGTACTAATTGTGGATATACTGCGGGTTTGAATAAGGAGATATTTAAACAGTATTGTCTTTTTTTTTTTCAAGGAACTTCGTTTGTGCCACTCAGCGATAAACTGTAACTTTACGCTTTCCTTCATCTTGAGGATGGAGGGATTTGTGGTTGCTCGGCAACTTGATAAGCTGGGTGTTGGTTTTATTAACTTCGGGAGTGAGGAAAAGGAGAAGCTGGTGTAGGAACCACGCATTATGGCTGTTATTACATGCACAAGTAATGACTAGTAATAGTAATGCTAAATACAGTATTATAATACATTAAACATCACTATCAATGTATAAAATAAAAGAATAAATAAATAATGTTATGGAAGATGATGAGTGGTGAGGTGAGATGAGTTTCATGTCAGGCTGCACATCACATTCATATCACACCACCATTAATCATTATCCTGTTACCACACACCCCACTGGGATTCATTTCTTACTTATCGTAAGATGTGCTCTGTGTGTGTGTGTGTGTGTGTGTGTGTGTGTGTGTGTGTGTGGAGGGGTGTATTGGGGGTATGAATGTAAAAATCAGACAGATGCTGAAATATTGCTGTTTGTTTCAACGGTAATGCATTTCCCTAAGCAGCTTCATCTGTCTTCTCTCAGCTCCAATATAACGACTCCTGACTTAAATTACAAACACACACCCACACACACACACACACACACACACACACACACACACACTAAGGCTGTTAAACCATGTGCTCTGGTGGTCATCGAATTCCCATTGGTTGTTGGTCTCATCTTTTATGGCAGCTAGAGAAGCTGTCTTCGTGAGACCCTTGTCTCGTGTGTCTGTGTGTGTTTGTGTGTGTGTGTGTGTGCGTGCCTATGCTCACATGTGTGCAAAATAACATCTGTCTAACATCTGTGCATTTGTATGTATGAGAGTAGGTGAAATCACCTGAAATGTTGAAATAAGCACCTCCATCGGAGCTCGTATTCACCAGTTTAATTGCAAACATGCTGTCCTCAATAACTTTCTAAACCAGGACAGGCCTGGCCTGGCCTAAAAACAGATAATTGCTGTCCTTTGTTTCTCTTTTGCAAAATTAGATTTTCTGCAGATTATTTTCAGTATTAGAGTTCAGGGTATTTTGGGATTTTGCACTGGGACATGTACTCCTGTCCTGTCCAGCAGAATTGCCTCGCAACAATGACTATCATGTGAAAAGTGATAGAAGCCTAGATGCATCTCAGTTTTATATTGGAAGATTCTGTTTTAAGTAATTTATATATAGCCTATAGAGAAATCAGAATTGTATTCTTTTAGATCCTGATAAAAACGATGTTTTGTTGAGCAAAGAAAAATCAACATTGCAATTTTATTGTAAAGTACAGTATTAATAAATAGGGCAACAGGGTTACACAGTTGTTAACACGTCGACCTCATACCAGGACGGTCCTGGGTTCGAGTCTCAGACGTGCCGAGGGTGTGTTCTGGGGAGGTAGTATGCCCTCTACATGCATGTGTCCCCCGCAGGGGTGCGCCAATTAGGATAATTGTTGCAAATTGCCCCTAGGGTGTGTATGTATGTCTAAAGAGCTCTGTGTGTGTGTGTAAGTGTGTGTGTTGCCCTGCAATGGACTGGCGGGTTGTTAAGGTTGTATCCCGCCTTTGCCCAGGGTCAGATGAGAAACACTCGAGCATCCCTGTGTCCCTAGTAAGATTAAGTGGCTTGTTGAATGAATCAATGAATGAAATATTTATAGTTTTGTCTTTTTTTTAGTCGTGATCATTCATTCATTCATTTTCTGAACTGTTTAATCGTAATTAAGGTCACGGAGATGCTGGTACCTATCTCAGCTGACTCTGGGCAAGAGCAGGGAACACCCTGGACAACTCACCAGGCCATCGCAGGGCAGAAACACGCTGACGGCTACTTTTGACTGGTTCTTTTACAGCCTTTCACCATAGACAGTGAGAGACATGGCCGGCATTTGATAACCCAGTTCAACCCATGTAATATTCACACGCACAAATTAGAAAAACACTTTTTATACATTAAAAAAAAAAAAAGATCTGTCTTATCCTCTTATTGTCCTTATCCACTGAGAGGACAGCAATGACAACCATTGACAGTGAGGTTTGAACCCCCAACCTTAGGTTTGGTAATCCAGCACTTTATGACCGGGCCACCACTGCCCAATTCAGGATAATGTTTTCCTAGTTATGATATTTGGATAGATAAAAACGGATCATTTCCAAAACTTGTAAATGTAGATATAATGACAATATAGATCCCACATAATAGACTTTGCACACAGACATACATACTCTGGCTCCACCCAATATATCCTCTATATTAGTAAATAATTTGCAGCAAACACAACTTCACAATGCATTTCTGCTGTTTTTCGTGCACACTATTCATTTTTTTCATTCTTTCCTTATGTGAGCACCACTTTGTTGTGAGTTTGTTGTTTTTGACCTGGGCAGAATTTAGCTCTTGTTAATGTTCACAGCGGTGAGTATCAAAAGTAAATAAGAATCAAATCACAGCTTTCAAGTGGCATTACAGTCATCCCTCGAATATTGCGGATAATGTAGACCAGACCTGGCCGTGATATTCGAAAAACGGCGAAGTAGGAACGCCCCCCCCCATTTCTACCATGTTGTCTCATTTCTATATGTTTTCGTGTCTATACAATATCAAGAAGTGTATATTAAACGTTACACAGTTATATGCATATATAAATACTGTAATGTATTAATATTTAAATAGAATTTATATATAAATACTTTAAGTTCTGTACTCACCTCTGACAATACTGTAGCTCTTCTCCGCGGTGCAGGACGTTCACAAACACGATACAGTAAGATCACAAAATCACAAAAAATCCCGCGGGAATGTGCGAGGCAACAGCGTCACGCGTCGAAGCCAATCAGCTTGCGAGATTGAGTTGAGTGGGTGGGAGGCAACAGCATCACGCGTCTAAGCCAATCAGCTTGCGAGATTGAGTTGAGTGGGCGGTCTTGAATGTTTGTATATTTAAATGTGTGTAAATGTAGCGAAGGATATGTGGTAATGGGCCATAAGTAGTTATCACTGGAAAGATGATTAAGCACCTACATACAGTTATACACTCGTACACACACACACACACACACACACACACACACACAGTATACTTAACATGATATAATCATATTCAATATACTGTATAACACGTAGATGCACTTTATAGGCAAAAGTATCTAGAGTTCGTGTTTAGTCTCTGTGTTGCTGTTTAGTTTTGCATCAGGTGATATGCTTGGCAAGGATCTATTCATTAATGGTTCAGTTGGCAGTTTAGTTTATCTTGGTGGACTTAGGGTCAGGAAACTGTACTTATTAAGTCCTTAAACATCTGCAAGCCATGTGTTTATAGAATTCGCTTTCTGCACAGAGGTTTTGTAATGGAGCAGGTTCAGGCCTCTATGATCCAGTGGAGGAAATTGCAATGCTACAGCATAGAAGGGCATTTATTTTTTTGTGTGATTCCAATACTGTAGTTAGAAAACAACACACATATCTGTCTGTCTGTCTGTCTGTCTGTCTGTCTGTCTCTTTCTCTCTCTCTCTCTCTCTCTCTCTCTCTCTCTCTCTCTCTCTCTCTCTCTCTCTCTTTATATATATATATATATATATATATATATATATAAAAATAATAAAAGCAAATGTGTGTGTGTGTGTGTGTGTGTGTGTGTGTGTGTGTGCCATTTGGATCATAAGTTCCCAAATATTTAAGTGTGTGTGGAGTATACTTGGATTCACTGAATGCTGTACTTTTTTAGTTGAAGTGCTTTCCCCTCTATTGGAATATCACATGAATCATGATCTCCAATGTGGAATTAGTTAAAGAAGCAGAAAATAAAGAAAGAATGTCCCTGCATAGTTCTGAGTGGAAAAAAAGACACTTTATTCTCAGCTGAGATGTTGAATTGTAGCCTGAGGCCCAGAAGTCAGACTGTTCCAAACTTAACTATTCATTCACAGTGAAGAAATGAAATCTCATCTTGTTCCTGTTTATGATTATTTCTGAAACCAGCATTGTTCACTTAAACTTTAAACTTCTGAATGAAATATGTATGAGAGCTGATAACTGTCACATCATTATACATGTCTGTCATCATGGACCGGAATTATAGCATTGTTTATGATAAAGATCAAGAGATCTCTATTGTCAACTGCTGCATGAACAGAGAAAATCGGTTTAGCAGCTCTTTGTTTAAGCAGTAATTAAAAAAAAAAAAGTGCTAAAAAAGACAACTAAGGGACGACACTGAGCTATACATGTGCATATACTGTACCTGTACACACATATACACACATACCTATACTGTATGTACACATATACACACACACACACACACACACACACACACACACAAATACTACTACATTTTATTTATATGGCGCCTTTCTCAGCACTCAAGGTCGCCTACCGATACACACACACAAATCCTATACACAGCTGTACAGGGATCCCTCACTTTCCACTGTTAATTGGGACCGAGATCTCCGCGACCACTGAATTCCGTGAAGTAGGATCATCACATACACCCCCCCCCCCCACCCGCCCACCCGCCTTTTCCCTTTATCAGGGGTCACCACAGCGAATGATTTGTATGTTTGATTTGGTATACGTACATGTATATGTGTATATAATATCAATAAATACATAGTCAATGCTATAAATGCTTATAATAACAATTAAACATTCAAAAATAATGCATAAGATTAAAATAAAATATAAATACACACACCTACAGACGTGCAACTCACAAAAATTTAACTAGTTTTGATGGGAGGTTTTGGGTTGTTTTTTTGTTTTGTTTGTTTGGTTTTTTTTTTGCATAATTGGCCTTGTTTATGCAGCATTTTTCTTAACTTTTTCCCACCATTCTTTCTTAATTTCCTTATTTTTTAATTAGACGAATATTTAAAAAACAAACAAAAAAAAGATGATGCACTGAACCCGCATGAATTGATGCACGAAGTAGCGAGGGATCCCTGTATAGCTATCCACATATTCACACATTTACAGACTATACATATATTCACGTATTCACACACACACACACACACACACACACACACACACACACACACAAACACATGATATGTCAAAGATGCATCATATACACTGGGTAAGAGCTAGAGCTTTTAATTATAAGCTGCATGGGGCTAAAATATTATGATATTCGAGACCTGTTGTAATCATGAGTATTGGACTTGAAACCTAAACATGAACATTGCACTGTTCAGGAAGATGGTATGAATGATGATTATTCAGTGCGTGTGTGTGTGATGGAGGTGGAGTTACATGTTTTACAGCTTGTTTTTAAAAGCTGTTCTTTAGTCTATTATAGTATAAGTAAAGTTAAATATCCTAATGAAAGGATGCATTCATATATGTGCTTGCTGAGCAGCATTTTTAACATTGCAGTGAAGAGAAGCACTTCCTTATACAGCAGTAAGTCACCAGGGTGTCACAAAAAGTCAAACAGGTTAAACTATCTAGAGAGAGAGCTACATTTAGGTCCAAAAGTATGTGAGACATGATATAACACTCATATAGACCAGGCCAGAGCCAACATTTCTGAAACTATAATATTAAGGAAAAAAGCGATCTAATCAAGGTATATCACCTGCTATATTAATGTTTGGTAACATGACCAGTGGTGGTCTAGTGGTATAGGGCGCTGGATCGCTGATTCAAAGGTTGGGGGTTCGATTCCCACTCTCCACAAGGTTGTCACTGTCCTCCCCAGTGCAGCTAATTGGGTTATCAAAGGCCGGCCATGTCTCTCACTGTCTATGGTGTGAGGTTCATGTAAAAGAACCATTGCTGACTTTCGACAAGAGTAGCAAAGCCATCGGCGTGTTTCCGCCCTGCGATGGCCTGGCGAGCTGTCCAGGGTGTACTCTGCCCTCGTCTGAAGTTGGCTGGGATGGGCACCAGCCTCCCAGCGACCCTAATTAGGATTAAGCGGTTACAGAAAAATGAACTGAACTGAATAAACATGATAATAAAGCTTGTAGTTACATGCTTATAGTTATATTGAATATAGGATACATTCACTAGATAATAGGACAGTAGTACCTCACTGTACAAAAGTCTCACCAAACGAAAAATGCAGGTTACGAAACGCATTTTCCTAAAATTTTTGTCTCTGGATACGAAACAAGTTCACGTTACCAAAGTGCCATCTTAAAAATTCAACCACGCCATTCAAACAATAAAACGCGCCATTCAAACAATGCATGAGCTGCTCTCCCATCAATGACGTTCAAACATCCCGCCCCGCTGGCCTCCCATTGGCTAACAACTGAGCTGTCGTTCATGTCGCCTTTACTCAAGTGCCATCTTGGACAGGTCCACCTGATGCCATCTTGGACCCCATTGGTAGCTGCGTCATCCCAAACTTGTTTAAGATAAATTCCTACCGCCAAACTCCATATTAATGGCTTTAGGTTTGGAATCTGATTTTCAACAAGCTCATATGGATATGATATGTACACACAATAATATTTCATACACTTTGTGTGCAGTGATGGTCTGGTGGTATCGGGCACTGGATCATTGATCCTCAGGTTGGGGGTTCGAGTCCCACACATTCTCCACAAGGTTGCCACTGCCGCCCCAGTGCAGCTAACTGGGTTATCAGAGGTGGGCCATGTCTCTCACTGTCTATGGTGTGAGGTTCATGTAAAAGAACCATTGCTGACTTTCGTAAAGAGTAGTTGCAAAGCCGTCAGCGTGTTTCTGTCCCTTGCTAAAGGGTTGTGTCAGGACGGGCATCCGATGTAATAACCTATGCCAAATCAAACATGCGAATCATTTGCCGTGGCGACCCCTGAAAAAGGGAAAAAGCCGAAAGGAAATCTCACAGTTTGTGTGTATACACACAGTCATGTGAACAAAATGAGGACACCTCAATAAATAGTCAACTCTTTATTAAGATCTGTTCAAAGGTCAAACTTGTGTTGTCTCTTTCTGATATTAGAGTCACATGCTTTCACAGTGACAGTAGCGAGAGCCTGTTGTAGCTCCCGTGATGTTGTGTTAGGACTTTTGATGACTTCTTTTAGCTTCTTGCGTTCCACTCTGGGGTGAACTTGCTTGATCTGAGCATGGTGGCAGTTGTCCTATATTGAATGTCCTCAATTTACAAACTATTTTCTGGATGGTAGAATGGCTGATGTCAAATTCTTTTGATATCTTTTTAAATCCCTTACCATTCTCATAAGCAGCCACGTTCTTTTTTCTGAGGGCCTCAGACAGCTCGTTGGATCTCACCAAGGTGCTCAGTCTCACTTCAACATACAACTGCACAATAAAATATATGAGTAAAAATATGTTAATTTCATTCATTCATTTTCTTAATGGCTTAATCTGAGTTATGGTTGCTGGCGGAGGAGGCTGGCGCTCACCTCTGCCCACTTTGGACGAGGGCGAAACCAGTTGATAGTGGAGCTTGAACCCCTGACATTGGGAACAGATATATAGACATAATAAATATATATTCAGCAGTCAGTTTAACTGCTTTTTATCAACAATTGACTCATCTGAAAGTTGAGAAAATTTTGACGTGTTTTTCATTCATTTGTTCATTTATTGAACCGCTTAATCTTAATTCGGGTCGCGGGTAGGCTGACGCCATGTCAGATGACTCTGGGTGAGGGCATGGTACACCCTGGACAGCTCGCCAGGCCATCGCAAGGTGAACACTCACATAACCATTTATACTCCCACTCACAGCTTGGGGAGATCTGGAACAACCAGTTAACCTACTGTACATGTTTTTGGACTGTGGGAGGAAGCCCACGCAGGCACGGGGAGAACACGCAAACTCCACACAGAAATGCTCGAGCTGGGAATCAAACCCAAGACATTCTTGCTGTGAGGCGGACGTGCTAACCACTACACCACCTCTACTTGGCTTTTTTTTGTCACCTCTGCTTGTTTTTTTTTTTTTTTTAAATTATTCATATCAGTCTGCTTTCACTCCTGCAAATGACCTGCATAGAATTTTTACCAGTCTATATTGAGCATTAATAACAAAATGGATACAAAATCCTCCATTTAGCCTCATTGTAAATGCAAAAAAGATGCTCTGTTTGCAACATCATGTTTTCAATTCCAGGAGCAAAATGACATTTCCAGAACCTGATTTAAATAACAAAAAAATATCTGACGCTTATTTCTCTCTTGAAATTCATCCTTACTAGAACTGCTCAATTCACCTTCTCTGTAAGCAGCCATAGAAAAAAGACAAAGACGGTTTTGTTATTCAATTAAAAGTAAGAAAAGCACTTACATATTGTTATTCAGGACCTGAGTAATATGGGGTGGATTGCGTGTTCCTCTGTTCTTTTGTTTTGTTTTATCAGTTGGGTTGCACGGTGGAGTAGAGCTTAGGACATCCATCTCACAGGAAGAAGGTCCTGGGTTCGAGTTCTAGTCTTATCAAGGGCGCAAGGGCCCCTGCAGCTCCAACTAGGGGTGCAACTGGGACGCGACCCGAGTTGGTTTCAGAAGTTCAACGAATAAATGATCCGCTCACTGTTTTTTTCCTCATACAATTGGCAACCTGAGTAAACCAAATAATTTTGTGATTTATAGAAGGTCAAAATTAATCAACACCTACAGAGGTGGAACGGTGGCATTGTGGTTACTTACACCTTTCAGCTGGAATGTCCTGGGATTGGTCAGGGCATTTCTGGGTGGGAACATAAAGACCTGTCTAACATGTGTCTAAATAAAACCCATCCTAATTACATCCAGTGTGGGGCCGGTGGTGTAGTGGTTAGGGTGCTGCGCTCATGATCGGGAGGATGCGAGTTTGAATCTCACTGAGACCCTCACAAAAATGTTGAGGTTTTCTTTGGGAGTAACAAGGATGGATAGGATTAGGAATGAGCACATCAGAGGAACAGCACATGTAAGATGTTTTGGAGACAAAGTCAGAGAGGCTAGATTGAGATGGTTTGGACATGTACAGAGGAGGGATAATGAGTATATTGGTAATAGGATGCTGAGGCTGGAACTACCAGGCAGAAGGCCTAGAGGAAGACCAAAGAGACGATTCATGGATGTGTTGAAGGAGGACATGAAGGTGGTTGGTGTAAGAGAAGAAGATGCAAAGGATAGGGTGAGATGGAGGCAGATGATTTGCTGTGGCGACCCCTGAAGGGAAAAGCCGACAGGAAAAGAAGAAGACCCTCACTGTGCTAAGACCCCTGGGCAAGGTCTCAACCACAAGTGTGCCTCTGTTCACCCAGTAGTATAAATAGGTACCAGTAAAAATATACTGGGAAGGTAACCTGCGATGGACTAGCGTCCCATCCAGGAACAGTTGAACTCCTGGCCGCTTCACGCTGCAGAAACCAGGGATAAACACCGTCCTGATGAGCCATGAGGTTCGGGTAGAAAAACCCAACAGACTTTACCTTAGCTACCTTAATTACACCCAAACTTTTTTCTGTAATAGTCTCTGAAGAAATGAGTCAAGAATGAACGTTTTTGATAGACGTGTATTCCTTTACATCGGGCATAAAGCTAATAGTTTTCCATGACGAGAACATCCAGCCCAATCAAACAAGGTGGTGGTTGTGTGATACTTTGCTTCTTCAGGTCCTCAGATGTATGCCATAATTAAGAGAAGGATAAATTTAGATCTTGACAAAAAATACAGGGGGCAGTGGTGGTCTAGTGGTATAAGGCGCCGGATCGCTGATCCAAAGGTTGGGGGTTCGAGTCCCACTCTCCACTGGGTTGTCACTGTCCCCCAGCTAACTGTGCAGCTAACTGGGTTATCAAAGGCCGGCCATGTCTCTCAGTGTCTATGGTGAGAGGCATGTAAAAGAACCATTGCTGACTTTCGACAAGACCCTGCGATGGCCTGGCGAGCTGTCCAGGGTGTACTCTGCTCTCGCCCTGAGTTGTCTGGGATGGGCACCAGCCTCCCCGCGACCCTAATTAGGATGAAGCGGTTACAGAAAATGATGATGATGATGATGATGATGATGATGATGACAAAAAATACTAAAGGAGAATGTCCACTCATGAGTCAGTGAAACTCAAGTTCCAAGTGCCATTGATTTGTGGACCAGGGAGGAAAATATCTCGAGAGTAAGTCTTCTGAATGGCTGAAAAACATTAACAATTTAAAGGGGGATTGTCATAAGCCTGACCTGAATCAAATTGAAATGTGGCAGGAGTGAAAAAGAACATTTCAGCATTACAAGATTAAAATTTTGTTGAAAAGGTTTGTCACTGATGTTCTGTTACTGACAGTGTTTGATTGTCATTGTTGCTACTGAATGTGGCACAACAATTAAGTTTCGGGGCATTTTATGTTCACATGGGTGATCGACACCTCTCCTTCCTTTTTTGACTGTTCCCGTCAGGGGTTGCTGCAGCGGATCATCCTTATAAGATTGTGTCTCCATGTCTGATTTGGCACTAATTTTAAACAGGATTGAGACTGGCAGTAAGGGCACACTGTCTTGTGTGATTCTAATTATTCATGACGTTAAAACATTATGAACAGGTGAAGGAAATAAATTAGATTATTTTATTATAATGGCAAGTAGCAATTAATGGGATGTATCTCGCAGAAAGTGAATACTGAGCTCTTGAAGTTGATCTGTTGGAAGCAGGAAAATGAGCAAATGTAAGGATTTCATGATTTTGAAATGAGCCACACTTGGATGGCGGGATCTATTCATCTGTAAAATGACCCATGTTCCTGGTATGTAGTCGTAAAAACCCAACCAAATGTGTTCCAAGGAAGGACCAGTAACCTGTCGAGCATGCCATGGGTGATCAAGGTTCACTGATGCGTGTCGAAAGTGAAGGCAAGTGTGTCTGTTTTGATCCCACAAAGCAGTATTGTAGCAAAAACTGCTGAAATTGTTAATGCTGAGTATGACTGAAAGGTTTCAGAACACAGTGCATGGCAGGTTGTTACATTTAGGGCTGCCTGGCCCCTGGCCAGTTAGGTGGAATTAATGGTATGAGTTATCTGTGTAATTGCCGTTGAAGGACTTTGTCCTTTGATTAGTTACAAAATAATTTGAAAACGGTGTCCTTCGTTTAATCTTTTTATGTCGTCATCATCATTCTTCCGCTTAATCTGGGGTCAGGTTGTGGGTGCAGCAGCCGAAGCTATGAGGTTCAGATGTCCCTCTCCACAGTCACTTTCTCCAGCTTTTCTATGGTGACACCAAGGCCTTCTCAGACCAGGTGAGAAACATAATCCCTCTGGCATGTTCTAGGTTGTCCCCAGAGTCTCTTCCCGGTTGGACATGCCTGAAACACCATACAAGGGAGTTGTTCGGCAGGCATTCAAACCAGACGCCTGAGCCACCTCTACTGCCTCCTGTCAACTTGGAAGAGCAGCAGTTCTGAGTTTCTCACCCTATCTCTAAAGGACAGCCTGGCCATCCTCTGAAGAATGCTCATTTCAGCCGCTTACATTTGCGATCTCGTTCTTTGGGTCACTACTCAAAGCTTGTGACCATAGGTGAGGGTTCTATCGTTGCCCACAGGGATGTTGAAGTCTGCCAGGACAATGAGGGAGTCACCAGGGGGAGTGTTATCCAACACACCTCTAAAGATCCCAAAAGTGGTGGGTACTCTGAACTGTTGTTTGGTGCATGAGCGTAAACAACAGTCAAGAACCCTCCCCCTTCCCCCCCACCTGAAGGCTGAGAAAAGCTACTCTTTTGTCAACTGGGTAGAACCCCAACATATGGGCACCGAGATGGATATCAATAAGGATGCCTCTCCCCATGAACAACTCCAGAATGAAATAAGGTCCAGCACCTTTCGAGATGGATGGTTCCAGAGCCCAAGCTATGTGGTGAGACGAGTCAGACTATATCTAGTTGGTATCTCTCTACCTTATGGACCAGCTCAGGCTCCTTCGCCGCCTCAGCAGCCAAGGATCAGTCTGACAGAACCATGCCTTTGACTGACCCCCCAACTCACAATGCACCTGATCCCTATAGCCCCTCCCACAGGTGGTGGATCCATGGGAGAGTGGACCCATGTCTCCTTTTTAGGATAGTCCTGGACAAGCTCCATGGGCAGAAGCCCTTCCCCAGTCCTGGCTCTTGGGGGGGCTTGTCCCGGTGACCCTTTTCCGGGCAAGGGAATCGGTGTCCTTTTATGTTTATCCATATAGGGGTCTTTTGAACCACACGTCGTCTGGACCTTCATCCAGTTTGCCTTGGTAACCCTACAAGGGGCATGATGCCCCCGACAACATAGGATCCTAGGATTAGTAGGACACACAATCTCCTCCACCACGGTTAAGTTTTGTTTCAAGAGGGCTGTTTTTCTGTGTGAAACTAAATTTTTTTTTTGCAGATGAGAAACAACAGTGCAGTGAAAATCAAAAAGGGGCAAATACTTTGTCACAACACTGCATCTTATATCTCATATGCATCTCATATTGATTTTATTTTGAATGCAGCAGTCCATAATTGACAAATACTTAAAGTATGCAAGAGGTTAAGTGTACAGTTGGCTGGTTAATCGAGTGAAAGGCAGTGAAGAGGAGACATACAGAAAGTCAATGACAAATATAAAGTGAGTGACAGTGTATTAACAAGTGTGCACAAAGGGTCATAGTCATAGTTAAGCATTTAGAATACCTATTGCATATTTATATGCAGACATAAATACCGACTTCCTGTAACTACGGTGTCTGAGGAATATGAGATTAACATGCCCTTCAGTTTAACATATTTATTGCTCAAGCACAATATTATATGTAGTGCAATATTCTTATGTAAACACAATATTTTTCAACTGAAGTAATGCTGTACAGAAAAAAGAAAACAAACTGATGGGGGAGAAAAGCCAATTCAATCCATTCATTATCTGTACCACTTATTACTCAGGGTAAAGTCTAGGGAAAGCTGGAGCCAATCTCAGTTAACTTAAGGTAAAGGGTGGTGTACACTCTGAAAAGGTTGGTATTCTATTGCAGGATCTACACGGAGACAACTATTTACACTCACATTCACACCTGTGGGCAATTTAGATTAGCCTGATGACCCTATTAAAACATATCCAGAGCACCTGGAGAGTATGCAAACGCTGAGGACTTCTTAATCATACACAATGCCTATATTCCATGTATAGATTAAAGGGATCCCTCACTTTCCAAGGTTAATTGGGACCGAGATCCCCACGACCACCGAATTCCGTGAAGTAGGATCACCCCCCCCCCCCCCCCCCGACGTATATGTACATGTATATGTGTATATAACGAGGATGGATAGGATCAGAAATGAGTACATCAGAGGGACAGCACATGTTAGATGTTTTGGAGACAAAGTCAGAGAGGCTAGATTGAGATGGTTTGGACATGTACAGAGGAGGGATAGTGAGTATATTGGTCGTAGGATGCTGAGGTTGGAACTACCAGGCAAAAGGCCCAGAGGAAGACCAAAGAGAAGATTTATGGATGCGGTGAAGGCGGACATGAAGGTCGTTGGAGTAAGAGTAGAAGATGCAGAGGATAGGGAGAGATGGAGGCAGATCATTTGCTGTGGCGACCCCTGAAGGGAACAGCCGAAAGGAAAAGAAGAAGAAGAATATCAATAAATACATATTCAATGCTATAAATGTTTATAATAACAATTAAACATTAAAAATAATGCATAAGATGTAAATAAAATATAAATACACACACATACAGATGCATGTGCACACACTCAGATGTGCACCTCACATAAAAATGTAAGTCGTGGCACTTCCTTAACTTTACCCCTATTCTTTCTTAATTTCCATATTTTATAATTCGATGAATGTTTTTTAAAAAACGCGATGCACTGAAGCCGCATGAATTGAAGCACAAAGCAGCGAGGGATCCCTGTGTGTGTGTGTGTATACATATATATATATATATATATATATATATATATATATATATATATATATATATGTGTGTGTGTGTGTGTGTGTGTATGTATATATATATATAATATATATATATATATATATATACATATGGAGCATTTGAATGTGAAAAATGTCCTCAACTTAAAGAACACAACACTTGCATTAACCAGCAAATTATGATTGAACATTTAAACAGCCTTGTGATGGCATGGCGAGCTGACCAGGGTGTTCACTGCCCTCACCCAGAGTCAGCTGAGATGGGCGCCAGTCTCCCTGCAACCCTAATTTTTATTAATCGGTTCAGAAAATTAATTAACGAACATTTAAACAGTCTTTTTATTACAGTTACCTGAGTATTTTAGGATGTAACAGTGGCATAATGGCTAGCACATCCTTAAAGAATGCTTCTCTGTGGGTTTTTTATGTTTTCTTCATGTTCGTGTGGGTTTTCTCTCACAGGACAGAGACATGAGGTGTATACAGGGATCCCTCGCTACGTTGCGCTTCAATTAATGCGGCTTCAGTGCATCGTGTTTAAAAAAAAAAAAAAGTAAATGTTTATTCAATTTTAAAAATAAGGAAATTAAGGAAGAATAGGTGGGAAAGTTAAGTAAATGTAACAAAAACAAGGCCAATTATGCAAAAAAACCTAAAAAAAAACAAACAAAAAAAAAAACCCTAAAACAACACAAATCAAAAAACAACCCAAAATCTTCCATCAAAACTGGATACATTGTTGCATCTGTGTGTCTGCGCAGCCACGGCCCCCTTTGCCGGAGCCTAGTATTAAGTGTACCTCAGGATAATGTTTAATCATATTTCATACTTATGTTTATGAGCTATCGTTCTGTAAATTTTATTCCATTTCTATTTCTACTTGCTCTTCAATTTCATTTCATTTTCACTTTCGACATTGGACAGCTTTGTTGGTACAGTCGGCCCTCTACTTACGAAAACCTCTGAATATGAAAAATCCAGGTTACGAAAAACATTTTCCTAAATTTTCGTCCTCTGTATACGAAACAACCTCTTCTTACGAAAAGCGCCAACGCACCACTGAAAAATTCAAACGCGTCATTCAAACATTAAAACGTGTCATTCAAACAATGCGTGAGTTGCTCTCTCATTGGCTATCTCCCAACATCCCACCCCGCTGGCCTCCCATTGACCTCCCATTGGCCAGGAGGGAGCTGAATCACCATAGTACTGCACCCATAAAGCTTGTTTGTCACACGCGTAAAGGAGCGCTGTACTGTTGGTTCGTGAGTTGTGAGAGTGCTCATTGCAGCTTATTTTTCGTTTTTTAAGTTGTTTAATTCAGTAAATGTTTAATAAATGTGGCGCACTCCGCCAAATGTGGGCAAAACACGGCTCATCCGGACCTCACCGGACCACAACCAACACCGGAGCCCTCAAGAAAGGGTGCAGCTCATCCGGACCGCCTATCCCTCAAGCAAACGAGTGAATGTTGAGTACTAAACAAGTGTTCAACGCGCACTTGCCTGCTTGACAGATCAGAAGTCCGGACAAGCCGCGTTCTGCCCCAAAAGCTCCGGTGTCAGCCGCGATGCCGCCTGCACTTGGCGGAGCGTGTCACAAATGTATAATGTTTCATATTGTTTGGTTTGGTTAATAAAAAAATTGATTCATAAAAAATGTTTAATTAATGGTTTAATTAATAAATATGTTAATAAAATGTTTAAATGGTTTAATAAATCATTTTATTTTACTTTTAACACATATTTCATACATATTTCAGACAAAATTGCTGTACTTTTATAATTTTTTAAAAGGTTTTTGGGGTAGTCTTGGGAGCCTTGGAACGAATCATGCGTTTTACATGTAAAATGCGCCTCTACTTACGAAAACTCCAGGTTACGAAAAAGGCTCTGGAACAGATTAATTTCGTAAGTAGAGGGCCGACTGTATCTCCAGATGTTTGCGAAACGAATGTTGGTAAGTTGGAGAGCGTCTGCATTTATATTTTATTTAAATCTTATGTTATTTTTTCAATGTTTAATTGTTATTATAAGGATTTATAGCATTGGATATGTATTTATCGATATTATATACACATATACATGTACGTATACATCAGTCGGGGGTGATCCTATTTTGTGGATTTCGATAATTGCGTGGTGATCTCGGTCCCAATTAACCGCAGAAACTGAGGGATCCCTGTATTTCAATTTATGACATGCACATTAGATGGCATTTGGCAGACGCCTTCCTCCAGGGCAACTTAAATTTATATATTATTTATACAACTGAGCAATGTAGGTTTAAGGGCCTTGATTAAGTGCCGAACAGTGGCAGCATGCTGATACCGGGGCTAGAACCCCTGATCTTCCAATCAGTAACTCTGAGCCACTGCCCTAGATTAGTTGGCTGTTCCAAATTGCCTTTAGATGTGAGTGTTGTGCGTGTAAATTGTTGTATGTGTGTTGGACCTGCAGTGGTTTCGCAACCTATTTAGGGTGTATTTTGCCATTACCCAGTATTGACTGAGATAGGCTTCAGCCTCCCTGTGACCCTAGAGGATAAAACAGCGACTGGTCTACCTTTATAATCTGCATAGATTATTGTGTGGTGTGTGAAATACAGACTTAAACATACAGAGCTACATACATCAACCCTATAATGTCCTGGTGAGCTGTTCAGGGCTGATCCTGCCCTCCCCAAGCCCGAAGTTGACCGGGTACCATGACCTATTACCTATGGCCTATTCCAGGGGTAGGAGATTAAAGGCATGATGCTTTGCATCTGCTACTTTCTGAAAGGTATGACACTATAGATTTGTCCCTCTGTTGACTCTCCAGGTTAATTCTCCTACTCACCATATCTAAAGTCTCATCCAGATGGTCTGTGCTCTTCATAAGTCTCCTCACATCAAAGCGTTTCCTTCTTCATCCTCAGGCTTGTTGATCGATCGGGGAAGGAGATAGGGCTGAGATGGAGGACACGGGTGGGGTGGAGACTATCGGTGGTTACTGAAAACTGAAGGCATGAAAGCAGATTAGGATCATACCAGGACATGTTCACGCTCCCTCTGGTTCAGGGTCATTATGATTAACAGCGTTAAGGTATTAAGTGATCGATGAACTGCCAGACAACGTGTTTGCATGGAGATGCTTGTGTTGGGTATGTTGTGTGGCATCAGCATTCAGGGACACTGAGAAACCTTTCCTCTAGTCTTGATTTCTGCTGAGAGGGAATAATGGCAGCCAGTAAGAAGCATTTTAAAGAAAGTGGGACTAGGCGTTGACATCATGATTTCTGCCAAACAAAGTTAATTAAAAATTGACTGCGTTTTCCATTCTCTGACAACTTCAGACAATAGACAGATTCCTGAGCTTCACACAATTGTGATCGTGTATTTCTTAGTAGGCCTGTTGCCATTTTTGTCTATAATTAGCAAAGATAATCACATGAAAATGTCACTAATTCTTTTCGCACAGAAAAAAAAAGTAATAATGTACTGATTACGGCACGAACTCTGAATTACTGAATATATGTTCTCATTCTCTCCCATTTTTTAGCCATTATTTTGTAATTTTTAAAAGATAAATTCACAGGTAACTAGCTGTGTACCTCTCTTTTTTTCATACCTGTATAAGTCACTAAAATAAATAATGTATAAATTATTATTCTTTATGTAATTGTGAATCTCAGTTTGAACCTCAATAATTGTAAAAATGTGAATAATAGGTCTAACTGTCAGACCATGGTCATATTAAACTACATACATCCTGTCTTTTTGGTTTTTTTGTTTGTTTGTTTGTTTTAGGAAAGACCAGCATCTCCTGTCTTCAGTTAACTGCTGGTACCTGGTTTTGAATCAAACTCGCCGAGAAAGCCGAGACCACGCCACGCTCAATGACATCTACATCAACAACGTCATTGTCCGTCTTGCACAGATCAGCGAGGATGTCATTCGCCTCTTTAAAAAGGTTTGTATCTCCTCTGTAATGTAACATCGACGATGTTGAGTCACACTGTAGTGCCTGTGGAATATCCATGTAATGAAATGTATTAATGAAATAGATACGTTCTAGGCATCTGGGGATTCCTGAAAAGTTTAAAGTTTCAGTTTTTGCAGTATAATAGAAATAAAGGTGAAATGTCTCAAAAATGTCATCCCTCCATTTGCTGAACTGCTCAATCCTACTAGTGTCACTGGGAGGCTGGAGCCCATCCCAGCCGACTCTGGTTCAAGGCAAGGACCGCTTTGGACTGCTTGCCAATTCAAAAATACAACTTCTAAAATTCAAGTTGCAAATATGATAACTTTTTTAAAATGGTAAGTTAATGCATCTGTTTTCTCTTAATATTGTGTCCATTATCTTTGGAGATTGTTCATTAAACTGATTTTCGAAGAATATCACTTTAAAAATAAACATTTACTTTCTTCCAGTAAGTCATTTCTATACACAGTACAGGAATCCCTCGCTACTTCACGCTTCAATTCATGTGGCTTCAGTGCATCACTTTTTTTTTTTTTTAAATATTCATCAAATTAAAAAAAAAAAAGAAATTAAGGAAGAATAGGGGAAAAGTTAAGGAAAATGATACAAAACAAGGCCAATTAGGCAAAAAAAACAACCTAAAACCTCCCATCGAAATGATTTACATTTGTATGTGAGGTGTGCATCTGCGTGCGCGTCTGTATGTGTGTGTATTTACATTATATTTACATCTTATGCATCATTTTTTCACGTTTAATTGTTATTATAAGCATTTATAGTGTTGAATATGTATTTTTTGATATTATATACACATATACATGTAGTATACGTCAGTCGGGGGGTTGATCCTACTCCGAGGAATTCGGCGATCGCGGGGGTCTCGGTCCCCATTAACCGCGGAAAGTTAGGGATCCCTGTAGTATCCATGTGATATAGCCTATATGATTAAAGTAAATTTTATGGAAGTTTTTTCAGCGCATTTGAGAAATTACAAAATTTATTAATATCTTGCAAATGGGAATGAATGTCACAATTATAGATTTTGGTCTCACAATTGTGAGCCATAACAACACACCGATCTTTCAGTCATGACTGCCCTATTTTGTCTTCTAATACTGTGTATAGTTTCCAGGTGTTTGAACATGCGACTTTCAATTACAAAATGCAAATATGTAGTAGTTGAGTGATAAATATGCATTTCTCATTTGTTGCGGAAATGAGCTTTCATAAATTTCATACATCCGTAAAGCAAATCGGTCCAATGATACAGTTGGTATGATTCTTCTCAGGCCCTAACAGTAATTCTGGTAGTCTTCCTATTGGTACTAATTTATTGAAACATTTTATTAGACAATAAATTGATCGGGACCAAATGATTAAGGATGGTGCAAGGGATGCTGCTGCTCGACCGTCCCAAGCTGATCACGGTTCAGTGACCCCGGGTCAGGTGTTGACAGGTATATCGCCCCAGTACCTGGAGCAGGTTTCCTGGGAGGCAAGCACAGATGTGATAGATAAGAATAGCAACCCTCAGACAAATGTATCCTTGGGAGGGACTGTGTTCACAATGTGCGTTCTAAGAGTCGATGATCACTGTGTCCTACAATTTGCATTAATTCTTTCAGGGGCTTCATTTTCTCCACTACAATTGTCAGCTTATTTTGTTGCATTTATGGATTCTAAACACGACCTCGTCCAAAAGAACGGAAGGCGAAACAAATTAAAAGATAACGGAAGGACACCACAGACCTCCCGGAGGGCGATCACTGAATGATTGAACTTTGCTCGGCATTGCCCCCCCCCCCCCCCTCACCCTCCCAACCCCCACAAGAATGGCTTCAGCTCACCAGTGAAGAAGGTAAATGGTATAAATGCATTGGTGCCGCCCATTAATGATCCCTGAAGGATGGGGTCCCACAACCAGTATTGGTCATTTGGCAAGGGGCCCTAAGAAAGGCTGGGGGAAAAAAAAAAAAAAATATATATATATATATATATATATAGTCGGCCCCCAATTTACGAAATTAATCTGTTCCAGAGCCTTTTTCGTGTTGCGGGGATTTCGTAAGTCGGGGTCGCATCTTACATGTTAAACGCCTAATTCGTTCCAAGGCTCCAGTCCTTGGACTGGATAAACCCCATAAACCCTTTAAAAATGAAGTACACCAATTTTGTATGAAATATGTGTTAAAATTAAAAGAAAATTATTTATTAAACCATTAAACCATTTTAATAACATATATTTATTAATCAAAGCATTATTAAACATTTTTATTATCACACCTCTCTCTCTCTCTCTCTCTCTCTCTCTCTCTCTCTCTCTCTCTCTCTCGCACGCGCGCTGTGGGCCACAAGTCATGGAATTCAAAGCTGCTTGACAAACTCAACTTTAATTTGATTCTTTGAGGGATCGGGATGCCAGATGAGCTCAAATGCGCCCACATTTATTAAACATTTACTGAATTAAAC
This sequence comes from Plotosus lineatus, assembly GCA_024760905.1. Classification (NCBI taxonomy): domain Eukaryota; kingdom Metazoa; phylum Chordata; class Actinopteri; order Siluriformes; family Plotosidae; genus Plotosus; species Plotosus lineatus. The sequence continues at coordinate 26,745,123 of CM045741.1, forward strand.
AACTTAAAAAACTAAACTAAAAACTAAAGAGTGAAGCTTCCTTCTGTCTCTATCTGGGAGGCCAGCGGGGCGGGATGTTGAGAGACAGCCAATGAGAGAACAACTCGCACGTGGTGTGAAATTTTGATTGGCGCGTTTGAATTTTGAATTTCTTTTCGTAAAGGGGTTTGTTTCGTATTTCGGGGACGGAAACTCAAGAAAATGTTTTTCTTAATCCGGGGATTTCGTACAAAGGGGTCTTCGTAAATTGGGGGCCGACTGTGTATATATATATATATATATATATATATATATATATACTAGCTATATATATATTTCAGACTGCGATAATTTATTTTTATATATATATATATATATATATATATATATAAATATATATTAATTATCGCAGTCTGAAAGATCTTTTATTTTGAAAAATGCTCATCTTGCTCACTCAATGTAGTAAATTAAAAAATAAACCCACTAGCTAGCAAAAATGAGTAAAAAACAAACGTCTTCCCACTAATTCAACAGGATGGTGAGATGAATATTTATGCATTTTGTGTTTAGTTCTTTCTGTACCGGTCCATGAAAATATTGTTTAATATGAAACCAGTCCATGGCGCAAAAATAAAAGTTTGTTGACCGCTGTTTTAAGCCTCATCGAGAGAAACTTGTTCTGACCTTTACTTACTTTAAATAGTTAAGACTCAAAATAAAAACATAAGATGAAGTTTACCAGTCTACGTAAAAATAAAATGATTCATTTAAGAATGATGAGAGCTAAATTCTGGAATCTCCAGCTGCTGTACAAGCTTTATTCAGTTCTGAGTGAGAACAGCAGACTCTGTTCAACAGTCATTTACCACGTAAATGTTTGTTTCATTAAAGGGCATCAGTAAACACAATAGCATATTCCACAGCTAAGAATCATAGATAACTCCTCACTGCTCTTATAATATTAGAATAATTATTACTCATTGTTACTCAAATTTCATTGCTTCTGATGAACTTACTTCCTAGTGGGCCCAAGATTTAAACCCCACATGAGGACGCATTAGCAGTCATGTTCAAACAATTTTTCATGCACTAATAAAAGACAGAGCAACATTGTTTATACGTGATACCTCAGGGGTGTATATGAGGAGTGGTGTCAGCACATAACCCAAATTCTTGAGGTCTAAAGCAAACAGCAGCAGCATGTTTACACCTGGCTAGGCTTCTTCTAGGTGTGTACCCTCTCTCTCTCTCTCTCTCTCTCTCTCTCTCTCTCTCTCTCTCTCTCACACAAATACACACACCCACACACACACACACACACACACACACACACACACACACACACACACACACACACTCCCACTCTCTCTCTCTCTCTCTCTCTCTCTCTCTCTGTCTCTCTCTCTTTCTTTTGTTACATTCATGGGAGGGCCCGGAAGTAAAGAACATGAATACGTACCAATGACGATCAGCGAAAGAGCTCGTGGGATTAGTGACAGCTAGACTTGGATAGAGTCCCAGTGCAGCTAACTGGGGGTTATCAAAGGCCGGCCATGTCTCTCACTGTCTATGGTGAGAGGTTCATGTAAAAGAACCATTGCTGACTTTCGTAAAGAGTAGCTGTAAAGTCGTCAGCGTGTTTCTGTCCCTTGCTAAAGGGTTGTGTCAGGAAGGGCATCCGACGTAAAAACCTCTGCCAAATCAAACGTGCGAATCGTTCGCTGTGGCGACCCCTGATAAAGGGAAAAAGCCGAAAGGAAATCTCTCATCAGACTTGGATAGAGTCTGATTTTAACCAGACATTAAATATGAATGAAAGCAGTAAAATTCTGCTAATCAGTATAAGCATACTCCAACAAACATTTTCTGTATCCTGGTTTTGCTTGAATAGGTGCAAGAGTATGATAGAGTTGTCCTTAAGATTTGTTTGGATTGGACGGGATTAAATGCACGATAATTAAGTCCATGATAATGTGTTTTAGTGCGAGGCTTTTCGAAACAGTTTTAATGGAAAATAAGAAACCTGTAACCATTCCCAGACAAAGTTTCCTGTTGCTAGTAATGTGTGATTTGCTGTGTGTGTCGAGGGAAATATAACTTATACAGTGTTGTCATTTTTAGATGGAAAACACTCCCCCCATGCTATGAACTTAAAACGGTCTATCAGCTTGGATTCCCTGCTGTCTTGGGGCTGAATAATAATCTCTGTAGATTTTCACCATGTTGAATATTTCAAGTGTTACTCCTCACCTCTTTTGATGATTAGTGCTATATCAACCTTTCAAACATTTCATAGAAAAATATTTTCATGTGCCACTGTTATACAATCAGTGGATTGATGCAGCAGTTATGTGAGTGTAATTATTACTAATATTAGCCATTCACCAGTGCTCACACTTTAAGATGTACCCAAATGATTAGCAGCAGTTGGGGTGAGGAGAATGAAGTCAGAGAGCATTGGCAGTTGCTTGTTAGTCAAAGGAGGGTTTCCTCTGCTGGACTGGACTCACTATCTTTCACTGTGTTGCATCATAGCGACTGTGAGAGCGAGCATTCATGGTCTGTGTTTGACAAAAGTGGTGACAATCATACATTAAAAACACAGAAATACTGCAGTATAACATTCTTTTTAGATATCTAAATTTCATACAGTGAATACCTGGAAAGTATACGCAGTATTAGAACACAACATAGGGGAGGGCAGTCATGACTGAGAGGTCAACTCTATTCTCCAACAAACAGTAAAAATGTGTGGTGATGGGAGATGCGTGTGTGTGTGTGTGTGTGTGTGTGTGTGTGTGTGTGTGTGCGCGTGTGTGTGGGGGTGTTCCCCCCCTTCCCTCTCCCCCTCCCCTCTTCCCTCATGAATGAAGTGCCCTCGAGCAAGGTGTTAGCCTCCAACTGCTGTCTGGGCACCACAATGTAGCCGACCACTGCTCCAAGTGTGTGTGTGCTCTCTCTGTTTACATCTGTGTGCTCACTTTGGATGGTTAAATGCAGAGTCAAATTTTCCTTGAGGAATTCAAATTATTTTTGTTGTTAATAATAATAATGATAATGATAAAAAATAAAAATAAAATAAAATAATAATAATAGCTCTCCACAAGGTTGTCACTGTCCCCCCCAGTGCAGCTAACTATTACTATATTGAAGCAGTTACAGAAAATGATGATGATGATGATAGTAATAATAATAGCGTGAAGCGACCAGGAGTTCAATTCCTCCTGGATGGGATGCTAGTCCAGTGCAGCGGTGGCCTAGTGGTATAGGGCGCTGGATTGCTGATCCAAAGGTTGGGGGGTTCGAGTCCCACTCTCCACAAGGTTGTCACTGTCCCCACCAGTGCAGCTAACTGGGTTATCAAAGGCCAGCCATGTCTCCCACTGTCTATGGTGTGAGGCATGTCAAAGAACCATTGCTGACTTTCAACAAGAGTAGGCTGCAAAGCCGTCAGCGTGTTTCTGCCTTGCGATGGCCTGGCGAGCTGTTCATGGTGTACTCTGCCCTCCCCCACAGTCGGTTGGGATGGGCGCCAGCCTCCCCGTGACTCTAATTAGGATTAAGTGGTTACAGAAAATGAACTGATGAATGATAATAATAATAATAATAATAATAATAATAATGAAGGTAGATGACCTGTCCAGGACATGTCCCTCCATTGCTCAGAGTCGGCTGAGATAGGTGCCAGCCTCTCCGTGACCCTAATTAGGATTAAGTGGTTCAAAAAATGAATGAATGACAGTAGAAAGCAGTATTTCAAAAGTAATCAATTTGTGTCTCCAGGCCTTGTTAAAACGCACAGCTATAGAAGTAGACATGATACACTAGAAACACTAAATTACAATAAATGGATAGTACATTCTCAATAGATTCTCATTCTCATTGATTGATTCGATGAAGTGCAAATGCTTTCATGGGCTAAACCAAAATGAAAATACTCACCAGATTTCATCACTCATATAATAATATGCATAAGATAATGAATGTCCTATACTTGACAGAGCCAAATTTTGTCAAATGCACTAATTGCACAACTGATTTGTATTTGGCATCTCCCACCAAAGCTACTGTCACACTGAAAATTATAGAGAAATATAACCTTCAACGCCAGTGAATTTCAAAGAAAAACAATCCCTGAATAAGAAATCATTATTTTTCATAACATCACCTATTCTATAATTATTGCACCTCAAACAGTTCTTAGGAAATAAATGTAACTGAAGTATTTCTGTCGTTTCTACAGTAGTTTACAAATTTGATCAGAATATTTAGGAACATTAATTAGTAATTCATCACTTCCTCCGTCCCTGGGTATACAGTAACCCCTCCCATTCGCGGTTCACTGGTCGCGGCCCCGCATACTCGGGATTAGCGGCAGCTCCGGGAGTTACTAGCACGTGATTCACATTTAGCCAATGGCTGAGAGCTTTTGTTTTTCCCCCTCCTGCTGATTGATTACAGATGATGTGAACCACATGTCATCAACGTGACTGCTTGAATTGTGAATTCACGGTTTTCTAGTGTGTTTTTAATTATTATTTAAGCCCTTTGATGCCACTCAAACACCCTGCATCTTCTCTAGCTTCTGCTAAGGAGCCTAAGTGCTTTATTCATTAATAAATATTATCACAGTACACAATGAAAAAGTTTTTACTTAATCATTACTACATTTTACTGCATTATTATTATACTCACAGATTAGCGGCAGCATCGGAAGTTACATTACTACATTTTACTTCATTATTATTATACTCACGGATTAGCGACAGCCCCAGAAATTACTAGCACGTGATTCAAATTTGGCCAATGGATAAGAGCTTTTGTTTCTCCCGCCTGCTTATTGGTTGCAGATGATGTATACACCTCTTTTTTTTTTCTGCTTTGTGCACATGTCATCAACGTGATTGCTTGAATTGCGAAGTAAAGTTATCCAACAAACAGTAAAAAAAAAAAAAAGTGAACAAATAGAAAAAAAAAAAAAAAGTGTGTTTTTAATTATTATTTAAGCCCTATGGTGCCACTCAAACGCCCTGCATCTTCTCTAGCTTCTAGTAAGGAATCTAAGAGATTTATTAATTCATAAATATTATCACAGTACAAAATGAAAAAGTTTTTACTTAATCGTTACTATATTTTACTGCATTATTACTGCATTAATGAGTAAGACTGTCTATAGAATCTGTTTAAGAAGCATATTTTACCGCATGTAATATCATACAGAGGGTTTTAAAACCGCAACAATAATTTACGGATTTTCAGGATCAGGATTTCAGGATTTTCAGGAAGGAATGCCTCCTGCACGAATAACGGGGGTTATTGTAAATATGATGGGACACAGAGGCCATTTCTCTTATTCGCTCTTCAACATGGGAAAGACAAAGGAACTCACCATTCATGTAAGGCAGATGTGTGTCGACTTTCACAAGTCAGCCAATGGCTACAAGCACATAGCCCCGCACCTGCCCGTATCTACTGTCAGAGGAATAATTAAGATGTTTAAAACAATCGGAGCAATGGGAAACAAGCCTGGACAAGAACACAAGGTTATTTTGCCACCACATACAGCGAGGAGGACGGTAAGAGAAATAAACTGGTCTCCAGAGCTCACTGTTGAAGACTTGCAACAAATGGCAGCATCTTGGGGTCACAAAGTCTCCAAAACAACCATCAGATGCCATCTACATGCCAACAAGCTGTTTGGAAGGCATGCATGGAAAAAACGTTTTCTCACTCACAATCATAAACGCAAATGTCTGGAGTTTGCTAAGCAGTACTATGACCTCAACTGGGACCATGTGCTTTGGTCAGATCAAACTAAGATCAAGTTTTTTTGCAAACAAACACTCTAAGTGGGTATTGCAGAACACAAAAGATGAGTATGCAGAAAACCACCTCATGCTCACTGTGAAGTATGGGGAGGATCGGTGATGCTGTGGGCCTGTTTCTCTTCCAGAGGCCCTGGGATCTTTCTTAGGGTGCATGGCCTCATGAACGCTTTGAAATACCATTACATTTTAAATCAAAATCTGGTGGCTCTGCCCGAAACCTGAAGATGTGTCGTCACTGGGTCTTTCAACAAGATAATGACCCTAAAAATATGGCCAAATCTACATAGAACATTTTCAGTAAACACAGAATCAAGATCCTCCAATGGCCATCTCAGTCTCCAGACCTCAACCCCACTGAAAACACGTGGAGTGAGCTGAAGACGAGAATGCAGAGGAGAGGACCCAGGTTGCTGGATGATTCAGAGAGATTGTGCAGAATGAGGTCCAAGATCCCTCTTTCCTGCATTCTCCTATCTTGTGAAACATTATAGAAGATTAGGTGCTTTTTTTTTTTTTTTTGGTAAAAGTTGTACAAAGTATTAACATCAGGGGTGCTAATAATTGTGGCACAAATGATTTGGTGTCAAAGAATTATTTATTAAAGTGGAAATACAACATGCAATTGAATTAATGGTTGTATTTTCCTCTTTTTTCACTGTGGTTCTATATTATTTAGAAAAAAACCCTGAATTTATTAGAAGCTAAAGAACACATCTTAACCAAGGGAGCCAATAATTATGGAGGGCAGTGTATACAGACGCTCCCCAGCTTACGTTTTAGTTCAGTTCTGGACGGCCGAACGTAAGGTGAAAAAGAAAAAAACATAAGTTGTTACTGTATGTCCCAGTGACGTATGACGTTCATACTGTACTATACATCCAAAAATACAATTACCGTATCTCATAAAACACCCCTAAATCAATTATTATAAACATAACATTGTAAAATAATATCAAATAATATCAACATTAACTTCAAATAGATACATTTTAATCAAATTCACTCATCAAATATCAAATACAGTATCAAATATAACCTTTAACATGATCTGTGATGTGATCTTTTTGCTTGTAAATGGTTTCGATGGTTGATGGAGCCATTTGGAAGAAACGTGCAACAGTCGCATGTTTTTCACCAGCATCGATTTTCTTGATATTGCCATCTTCGTTTCTAACGAGATGGCTTGCCGCTTTTTCTGATTACCACTATCACTAGTAGGCTTACGCTTCTGACCAACCATATTTGCTAAGGGTTACAAAAGTACACAAAACAGTGTAAACACAAAGATCACAGAGACGACGTCTTAACACAAGGTTAACACGTGGTGATCTGGGAAGAAGGAGGGGCACATTCAGTCTGTCGTTTGTGAACAATGGACACAGCGTCATTACGTCATTGCGTCATTACGTCAGTGTACTACGTAGGTACGTCTCGTACTACAGAGAGCACGCTAAACTCAAAATTTGACATAATTAAAAAAAAAAAATGTAAAATTGAAAAATATGTACATTTTGTGTGTGTGTGTGTGTGTGTGTGTGTGTGTATAGGTGCGAATGCTTGTATTTTTGTGTTGGGCCTTGGTTGGTGTGCTGTACAAGGTGTACCAAACTTCCCCCTGAATCGGTTAAGATAGGTTCCAGCCTCCTGTAAACCCGAGTAGGATTAAGTAGTTGAGCTAAAGAATGAATGAATATTGATGTTTTCTTGAAGCCTGTTCTGCATATGTCTCTTATTCCCACAACCACAAGGTGATTTTTTTTTTTTTTTAAGAAGATGATTTTTTAAAGTTAAATTGAACAGCTGGACACCAGTTAGAATGACTATCCTATGCTCACCATTTGTGATCTTTCAGGAAAGTCAAAATTAATTAGACGTGAACTGGACATGACAGTATGTCATTATTAAAAGGGAATGATTGAATATCAGATCCTTTATAGTCATCACTTGCTTCAGAAGTTTACTCCCACTTCCCATGGTCTGACATGTTTGGGTGACTCCTGATGTATGAGTGAGTTTGAGGGAGGCAAAGATTAATTAATGGACTTGATTTGCTCTTTGGTTAAACACAACAATAATTACAGAAAAGGGACTGAATGTTGGAACTATACATGGTAGAGCTTTTAGCATGGAGTTCTTTGACAAAGATCATGTGAGGAAGTAGACCACTGTGCATCATTTCGTTGATATACTGTATTTATCCCACGAGGGAAATTTGGCGTCTTCATTTACCCCATCTACAGTGAGTACACACACACACACACACACACACACACACACACACACACACACACACACACACACACACACACACACACTAAGGAGCAGTTGGGACATAGGTACTTTGCTCAAGGGCATTTCAGCCATGAATGGAAGGTAGGAGGAAACGCCCTTGAGCTGCCCCCAGTGGTTGTAAATATATATCTTCATGCCTTAGTGTAGTACAGTGTATTGATTTTTATTTGTAACACGGCCACTTGTTCAGAAAATACAACATGCAAGTGGATAATGGAGAGAAAGTATAATGATTATTTAATCTGTTCCTTGGCCAATGTATGAATCATGCTTCTGTGTTTATTTTGTTTTTTTAGATGTCCATGTAACTCACCAAAATGCATTTTCTAAAATGTTTTGGCCTGTTTTATTTTTCAGAGTAAAGAAATTGGCGTTCAGATGCATGAGGAATTGGTGAAAGTGACAAATGAGCTGTATACGGTGAGTAATCGTTCTCTCCCACACCTCAATCCTGCTCTTTTTTCCCCACTAGAGCTCACATGCTGCACATTCTTCACCATGGCAACATGTAATTTTGCTTTGCTCTCTGTCTGTTTGTATTCTTGTCCACTGTTATGTGAAGAATGAGTGACCTGCCTGACACAAACATGGCAGTAATTGGCTTAGTGATGATGATGTCTATATAAATGATGGGGGGAAAATGCTGGGAATATTGGCTGATGAAGTCTCATTTTCTGGCTCTCTGCAGTTTCACTCTTGATGCTTCCAGCTCTGTCCAATCACACAGTAATACTGTAAACTTTCCTCATCAGTCAGGATGAAACCGAGTACATATCTTCGTCTTCTTCTTCTCTTCCTTTCGGCTGCTCCCCTCAGGGGTCGCCACAGCAAATGATCCGCCTCCATCTCACCCTATCCTCTGCATCTTCTACTCTTACTCCAACTACCTTCATGTCCGCCTTCACCACATCCATAAATCTTCTCTTTGGTCTTCCTCTGGGCCTTTTGCCTGGTAGTTCCAACCTCAGCATCCTACTACCAATATACTCACTATCACTCCTCTGTACATGTCCAAACCATCTCAATCTAGCCTCTCTGACTTTGTCTCCAAAACATCTTACATGTGCTGTCCCTCTGATGTACTCGTTTCTGATCCTATCCATCCTCGTTACTCCCAAAGAGAACCTCAACATTTTCATCTCTGCTACCTCCAACTCTGCCTCCTGTCTTTTCCCCAGTGCCACTGTTTCTAAACCATACAACATCGCTGGCCTCACCACCGTCTTGTACACTTTTCCCTTCATTCTTGAAACCGAGTACATATGAAGCTGTCTCATTGTTTTCTTTTCTCACTCTTCCACTTTGTTTATTTTTAATGATGTCTGTCTAGACAAGTTCCTTGCTGTCTCATTTTTTTCCCCCCACAAGTATGATTATTCGGTTCAGAAAATGAATGAATGAATGAATAAGTTCTGGGATAACATTTAAAAAATATTGATTAGTAATAGTCAATAAAAAAAATCATAATCATACACAAATTTTCATGATAAAGATGATCATTTTTGAGTATTTATTTTCTCACACATAGCTGATGCTTATTAACAGGCCATTACCTGTTGTTAATCAGCAAGAGTAAAAAGTGCTATTTAGGATGAATGAATGTGTATGAGAGCCATTACATATGCCAATAACATCAACAACAACAACAACAACCGGTTTCCTTCCGGTATCATATCAAGCAGTTCTACTTGTTTATGCAGCGTCATGACCTTTTTCTGGCGCTTAGGCTCCTTACCAGAAGCCTGAGAAGATGCATGGCGTTTGGGTGGCAGCATAGAGCTTAACTGGTAATTAAAAACACAAAAAAAATGCACATTGGCAAAAACATCACCTCAACCAATCAGCAGGAGAGAGAAACAAAAGCTCTCATCCAATTGGCCAAATTTGAATCATGTGCCAGTTACTTCTGGGTTTGTCGGCAATCCGTGAGCATGCGGGGGCGTGAGCGCAAAACCGGGAATGGTCAAGGACCTACTGTACTGTGACCAGGGTTAAACAGATCAAGTAAAATGGAGCTATAGCCTTTTAATGAATTTTTTTAAGTGCAATTTGTCACCAGACTTTCTAATGAACAAGAACAATTTAACAAGCAAACAGACAAACAAAAAATGCACACATTAACTCATTCAGTGTTGAGAGAACTGTAACAAAATACCCTCCAACTCGTGCTATCGGCAAATTCATAATCAAAGACAGCTGTAGGCATGTGTGGTTGGTTGCATGTGTCGACCCACCCTATGAGTTGATTGATATGTATAGACTACTTTCTCCTTTACACACATTCATTCAATCTTCATACTCCATACTTATTCGTTCCTATCCATTCATTTAGCATTTCATTCTGACAAAGGTTGCAGTGTACATGAAAGAAATAAATGTGAGTCTATTGCAAGGCACCACAGGAATTTGAAGGAATTCCAAGGAACCAGAAAGAAACCTACACAGTCTGAAGGATAATGGTATTCTGGCGATTTTTAGACAGAACAAAAAAGTGCTGTCACTCTTGAATTATTTCCATGCTTTCTGGATGCAGCAATTGCTTTTTTCTTCTTAAACAGTTGGTGTAACACATAGCATAGAGCTAGAGTGGTGGTGTGTGTTTCAAGGTTACAGCCCAAGCGCAACAACATGGAGGATACGTTATCCTGTCAGGCCTTCCTTCAGGATATCAGTGTGTGTGTGTGTGTGTGTGTGTGTGTGTGTGTGTGTGTGTGTGTGTGTGTGTGTGTGTCTGTGTGTGTGTCTGTGTGTGTCTGTGTGTGCGCAAGGCATAACATTTCTTTCCCACGTTCCACAAACATGCCAGGAGTTGGACTGGCTTATTATCCTTAATAGTAGGTGAGTGTGAATGTTACATGTTCTGTAAAGCACTCCCATTCCTATTCGTGGCACAGGGTCTGGATTCATTGACACCCCAACCAGAATCATGTGGATACTGAACGCATGGCTTGTGGAATGAGCACATGCATTTACTGACCTTTTGCTTGTGATGGGTAGTCGGACACCCACATGCTCTGTCTAACTCGAAGATTATGTTTACTCACTAATTATCTACAGTAATTAGACCCTGACAATAGACCTATTGGAAAGTTGTTGTCTGTATAAGTGTATTGACTATCGTTACTTTTTGCTATTACTTTACTACGTTTTCCGTAAGCTCTCAAAGGTGTAGTAATAACAATATGAACAACATATAGCTCCTGCCATGGCCTTTTGAGCTGTCCAGGGTGAAATCTGCTCTCGTCTGAGATAAATGCCAGCCTTCCTGCGACCCTAAATAAAATTAAGCATTTCAGAAAATGAATGAACGTTAGTTATCTCGCACAAAAGGTTATAATTTCTTGGGCCAAGCATGCTCTTATGGACTGCAGAGAGACAAACACATACAACTTCCTGCAGGAAGTAAATTGTTGCATCACAGTACCTTCTGTGTAGCTCACTCGAAATTCAACCATGTGCTATGGAAAAAGCTATGGAGAAAGCTATGGAGACAGCATATGACAGGGTGCTGAGAGAGGAACTGTGGTATTGCATGAGGAAGTCTGGAGTGGTAGAGTATGTTAGAGTGGTGCAGGACATGTATGAGAGATGTAAGACAGTGGTGAGGTTTGCTGTCGGTGTGACAGAAGAGATCAAGGTGGAGGTGGGACTGCAGCAAGGGTCAGCGCTGAGCCCCTTCTTGTTTGCTATTGTGATGGACAGGCTGACAGATGAGGTGAGACAAGATTTCCCATGGACTGTGATGTTTGCAGATGACATTGTGATCTGTAGTGAGAGCAGAGAACAAGTGGAGGAAAATATAGAGAGGTGGAGGTATGCCCTGGAAAGTAGAGGAATGAAGGTTAGCCTCAGTAAGACAGCATACATGTGTGTGAACGAGAAGGACCCAAGAGGAACGGTGAGGTTACAGAGAGCAGAGATAAAGAATGTGGAGGATTTTAAGTACTTGGGCTCAACAATCCAGAGCAATGGAGAGTGTGGAAAAGAGGTGAAGAAGCGTGTGCAGGCAGGTTGGAATGGTTGGAGAAAAGTGTCCGGTGTGATGTGTGATAGGAAGGTATCAACATGAATGAAAGGAAAAGTATACAAGATGATGTTGAGGCCATCGATGTTATATGGTTTAGAAACAGTGGCCCTGGGGAAAAGACAGGAGGCAGAGCTGGAGGTAGCAGAGATGAAAATGTTGAGGTTCTCTTTGGGAGTAACGAGGTTGGATAGTATCAGGAATGATTACATCAGAGGGACACCACATGTAAGATGTTTTGGAGACAAAGTCAGAGAGGCTAGATTGAGATGGTTTGGACATGTACAGAGGAGGGATAGTGAGTATATTGGTAGTAGGATGCTGAGGTTGGAACTACTATATATATATATATATATATGTGTATACACACACACACACAGTCTTTATCATTTATCATATTAATCCTAATTAGGGTTGTGGAGAGGCTGGCAAAAAAACAAAAAACAAAACAAAAAAAAAATACCCCTAAACAAACACAATATAAAAAACCCAAAACCTCCCATCAAAACTTCTTACATTTTAATGTGAGGTGCGCATCTGCATGCGTGCATGTGCGCATCTGTGTGGGTGTATTTATATTTTATTTACATCTTATGCTTATGTTTAATTGTTATTATAAGCATTTATAGCATTGAATATGTATTTATTGATATTATATAACCATATACATGTACGTATACGTCAGTTAGGGGGGGTTGATTCTACTTCGCGGAATTCGGTGGTCGCGTGGGATCTCGGTCCCAATTAACTGTGGAAAGTGAGGGATCCCTGTATATGATTTGTCGCACCATGTTCAGCTAAAAACGAATTAAACATTTACTAATTTTTTAAATCAGTGCTTCTTCTTTTATAGCAAGGTTTACGTTACATATATATTTTAGTATCTTTCGTACTGTTGTGGTACCAGTCTTGGCCCACATCTCTTTTTGAAGGCACTGTTGTTGATATTTTGGAAAAGTCATAACAGCTCAACTGTATGTTCACTCTGAATCACCTCAGCATCTCTGGAAATGATATTCTTCTGCACAGGGAATTACAGACATACATATCAAGCTAGCTTGTAAACATCTTACATTTTTTTCTCCTCTGTAGAGGAATGAGCCGACACCCTCGGCTGTACCAAATGGCCTATTTTTTTTTTTTTTTTTTTTACTGGAGTGTATATGTAAGAAGATATTTACTTCTTTTTAACTAGTGTATACAGTTTGGGGTTTTTCTGTCTTGTTATGTTTATTTATGATTTCTTACATGCTGATCCAAAAAAAAAAAAAAAACCCTAATGATTTGATGAGTGTTTGGTTTTGGTCGTGCTGTAAAATTCACTTTGCAGAAGACAGCAGCTGGATGTTCTAGGAGGCGGCACCGTAAAAGAGCCAGGTGCTGTTATTCATAAAACTGCAGCATTGACCATTAAAGCACAGCATAAAGAGAAGTATGCATGCATCAGTTCTACATATGGATTGCTAACAGCTCTTGCAGGATCATCCATAAATTTTAATTAGGACTGCCACATTAAAAATAGATTTTCATGCTTTCATTTTTGCTCTAATGAGAAAGGTCTTTTGATGGATGGTCTTTTGCACTTTAACACACTGCTCACGTTGTCTGGTTTTACTAGACAGTGGGGTGTGAGTTGTCCACAGGCTAAATCTCTGTTCATCCTCTTCCTAATGAGCTGCAGGAAACAGATTTTTCCAGCAGGACATGGTGGCCAGAAGCCGTGGACCTACTTAATGAGTGGGATTGTGTAAGCTTCTTGAAAAACAAAAACAGGGTGGTAATAATAAAAAAAAATAGCTGCATTAGTCTTGATATACAGTGGTAGCTGTTAGTTTCTACTCATACATACACACACACACACACACACACACACACACACACACACACACACACACACACACACACACACACACACACACATTTGCTTTTTGTATGCCTGGCTATGGGTAGCTCATTGTGTCACCTTCTGGTGAAGCTGGAATGACATATAGGAATGACGATGTGTCATCTTACATTGACGTCATCCATCATTGTTGTCATTGGCTGTTTTCACAGAGTTATTTACATCGTTCTGTTGTGCATCTCCGATCTTATGTTTGTGTTAATTTTTTTTTTTTTTTTTGCATTTCCCATAGCAAAACATAGACTTTGCAACAGCTACACAATGGGGGTTGTCTTCACTAATCCACAACTCCTTTACCTGTATATCTGTAAATGGACTTTTACAATCTTTCACATAATCGTCATAACATACCTCCATTGTGAACCCCAATTTAATTTTTCTATTAAATAACTTATTTGACTCACTCATTTGTTGAATCAGTTAATCCTATTAGGGTCGGGGGTAGCTGGAACCTACCATACCTGACAATGGACGAAGATGGAGTACACCCTGAACAGCTTGCCAGACCATTACAAGGCCACACCCACACAACTCACACCTGGGCCACTTTTAAACAGCCAGTTAGCCTAATGTGTATGTCTTTGGACTGCGCCCAGCTCGGCGCTCACACACACACACACACACACACACACACACACACACACACACACACACACACACACACACACACAAGACTTTCGGGTTGTTTTTTTTTAATTTTTAATGCTAATAGAAATGAGCAGTGCAGGTGACACAAATATTTCCTGAAAGACATTTTTTTTTCAACAACAGTTCAGAGTCAGAATGTTTTGCAACTCAGAACAGATTTATTTTAACACTTTGTTGTTACTCACAAACTTTCAACTTTGTAACAAATGAAAGCTTAATTACTATAGCACGAAACATGCAGGTAATTGTTCAGATGCAATAGGAGTGTACACTACAATTATACTTACCTAGACTATGCCAAAATTAGACTCAATTAGGTTTAATGATTCTTTCAGTTATATAAATACTGTATTGCACACCTTTGAGACACACTGAGAAAAATGTGTAAGTGGCATAGTGGCATGTTCTCCCTGTGTTTGTGCAGGTTTTCTCCACAAGTCCAAAGATATGCACATTAGGTAAACAGGCCACTATAAACTATCCATAGGTGTGAATGTGAGTGTAAATGGTTGTTTGTGTGTGTTAGCCATGTGATGGTTTGTCTGTTCCGGGTGTGCCCCACTCCTCATCTGAACACATCTAGAATTGGTTCCAGTTTCCCTTATGATCCTGTTGGAAGACAAAAATAAGATAACGGGGAAATGGATGGTAGTTAGTATTTTCTGATGATTCTATACGGTTTATCGAAATGCACATTATGGAACTTGAAATAGGAAAGATTTAATGTGCCTGTTATGCTTACGCATACTTATGATATACAGACATCCCTCGGTACTTCGTGCTTCAGTTTCTGCGGCTTCAGTGCATCGCAGGTTTTTCAAAAATATTCATCGAAAAATATGGAAAAATAGGTAAAATGTTATGGAGAATGCAGCAAAACAAGGCCAGTTATGCAAAAAAACAAACAAACAAAAAAACCAACCCAACAAAACTATTTACATTTTTTATGTGAGGTGCGCATCTGTGTGTGTGTGCGTGCGCGCGTGTGTCTGTACGTGTGTGTATTTATATTTTATTTACATCTTGTGCATTATTTTTGAATGTTTAATTGTTATTATAAGCATTTAAAGCGTTGGATATGTATTTATTGATATTATATACACATACACATGTACGTATACATCAGTCAGTGGGGTTGATCCTACGTCGCCGGAAATCGGCGGTCGCGGGGGGGTCTCGGTCCCCATTAACCGCAGAAAGTGAGGGATCCCTGTATAATTTTCCACCCTTGCTAATCTTATATTACTGATGAGTTGGACATTAACCAACAGTTATCCAACCCTGATCTAGAACTGTATCATTAATGGTTTATTATCTGACCCTGTGATAAGAACAAGAAAGGAGTAGGACATGCTTTCCCTGTTTTACCAAATTCAAGTCATACATATTCATATAACTTCCTGCCTCCTAGAGCAGCAAAGTGAGCATTGATCTTTTTAATTCAACCGTCTGTACCACTGGAGGGGTGAAGTTCCTCAGAAGACATTCTTTATTTCAAGGCAAATAGATTTTCACTTTAGCACTTCCCTTTTCCCTACAGGGTCATTTTTAGCTGGATTGAGGTTGTGAGGTCTTATTTATCCTTATCCAATTAGAAATAGAATATCTGCTTAAACTATGCCTTAGTGAAATATTTGCAGAATAGCAGTTACTTAATTATAAACATGCCTTGTAACAGTATTACACCAAGAAGCTGGGGGACTCAGACCTTAGTTATTAGGTGCCTACTGAGAGTAACGCATATTTACTTGCATTGTTTATTCATTAATCATTTGCAATCAAAATTGCTTTCTTTGTCCTGGTGGTGGCAGCTGTGTCACCAAACTGTTCTCTTCGCTCACATAAGACTAGGATGCACTAGGAGCATAACTGCCACTTTGGATGTCTTTCAAAGTGTACACTATAAATGTTTTAGTGTTCGCCACGGAAAGACCCAGTGTCATCTGCTTTTGAAATTGTTTTTTCTTATTCTGTGCTGCTTCCTTACTGCCCCCTGTAGGTCATGAAGACCTACCACATGTACCACACAGAAAGCATTAGTGCTGAGAGCAAGCTGAAGGATGCTGAGAAGCAGGAGGAGAAACAGTACAGCAAGTCCGGAGACCTGAACGTCAACCTTCTGCGACATGAGGAGCGTGCCCAGCGCCGCAGCTCTGTCAGGAAGATCGAGAAGATGAAGGAGAAGGTGAGAAAAAGTCATCTGATCCACCATAACTGTCACTTCCTGGCAGTTTAATTGGTTTGAGATAGCGTTTCTCTGCTAACTGCCTTCATGTCTGCATAAGTATATTGAAGGAGTTCTTTCACCAAAGTGGAGCTGCAATTCATTCCTCACACTGTTTAGTGCTGTGATTCCATCAGATCTCTCAAAACATGATTAGACCTATTAAAGAGCCATGCGAAATATAGAGAAGGTAGTGTATACTAGTGTGTGTATATATATATATATGTATATATATATATATATATATATATATATATATATGTGTGTGTATGTGTATATATATATATATATATATATGTGTGTATGTGTATATATATATATGTGTATGTGTATATATATATATATGTGTATGTGTATGACTAGACCACCGCTGCCCCCTATGTGTTTGTATACAGCATAGTGCTTCATCTAAATACTGCTGGAAAAGGTGCTTTTAGCTGTCATTTGAAGATACCCATTGACTCAGCTGTCCGGATGTCCAGAGGAAGTTCATTTCACCACCTTGGAGCCAGAACAGAGATGCGTTTAGATGCATTTTTCCCTTGTCCCTTGGTAGAGGGAGGGATCAGTCTAGCAGTGCGAGAGGATCTGAGAGAACGCAGTGCAGTGCAAGGTTTGATAAGTGCTTTGAGCTAGGAAGGTGCATTTATGGCTTTGTAGGCAAGTATTATTGTTTTAAATCGAATGCGAGCAGCTACAGGAAGCTAGTGGAGAGGTCATTGTGGTGTACTGTGGGAAAATTTGGGAAGGTTGAAAACAAGCCATGCAGCTGCATTCTTTATCATTTTCTGTTCAAGATTCATTTACATTAATCTATTTGTTCATCCTTTAAATCAGGGGTCCCCAACCTTTTTATCACTACAGACTGGCCAACGCTTGACAATTTTTCCGGGGGTGGTGGGGTGGGGGGGGTTGCTCAGATTGTTTATATTGTAAATATAATTTATTTATCTTAATAATAATAATAATAATAAGCACTCCATGAACATTATTTTTCAACAGCTGAAGTAAAGTTGGCTGGGAAGTCGAGCTTGAACTTTTCTAAAAAAAAACAACAACAACAAAAAAAAAAACACAGGTGATGGTGCACCAGTGGAGAGTCTCACCCAAAATCCCTGCTATTGTTTGAAACATGTCCAACTCGCCTCTGTTCATGTGCCGTCCCCTTGTGGGTTACACTTTAGTGACCGACATGTAAAGGAGAGAATCCGGTCACTTTTCAAAATAAAAGATTTTCAAAAAGAAAGATTGTTCAGACCCAGATGATTAATAAAACGGAAATAATTAATCATTTCTTCTGCGAACGGGCATCAATTGAGTCATGGACCGGTACCGGTCTGCGGACCGGTGGTTAAGGACCCCTGCTTTAAGTAATGGTCCTTGTGCTTAATTGCATTAAAATAGATCTCCGATATGAGCACTGATTCCATTTGATAAAAAATTCAACACCTCCCAGCTGAGCTGTTTAAGGTTGCACATTCACTAGGGAAAACCCTATGTGTGTTATATTCTATTATCTGTTCATTTTGGACAAATACAAAGGTTTCCACCCCATTTCACAGGCTTAGTATGTCTTATTGACACGTTTTGATTCTGTATCTGTTTGCAGTAACAATATCAAGACTGAATGGAGGAAAATTTTGTGCATATATGATAATTGCACAACGCAACACTGATTTCTAGAAAGTCAGAGATTAGGAGTTCTGTGCTTTTCAATTTACATTTCCAGTATTTTGGCAGATGCTACTTACTTTATAATTTTTATAAAACTGAACAATTAAGGGCCTTGCTCAAAGGTCGAACAGTGGCGGCTTGAACCCCTGATCTTTAGAACATTAAACCACTGAGCCTCCACTGAGCCACCACTGCCCTCACCATGGGATTATTTACTAATATCACTGTGTTCGGTGAAGGGATCATTGACTCGCTTGTACAGGAGTCAGCAAATGGTTTCAGAAAAATATTGTGGCAGATTATAACTACGAATCTGCCGTATTATGAGAAGCATGTTTCATTGTGGAGCATAATACTTAAGAGAAATTTGTATCTGATTTTTTGTGTCGGCAACATTGTCCATCCATCCGCATGTACACATGGAAACCCAGTGGTGATACTTTGCATACCGCTATATAACTGTCGTAATGGGAATGAATGTCTGAATCATGGTCATTTGTTGTACGCTGTCATCTCCCCCAAACTGTGACTTGTTTCGAACCATAAAATAAAATGCACTTTTATTTTTTATCAACGTAAACAGAAACCTGTGTGCCATATGCAATCTTTGCTTTGGAAAAATAAAGTATTACTGCCAGGCAGTGCATTACTCATTTGAATAAAAAGGCTTTTAACCCAATCACATTGAGGAAGCGCGTGGTGTTTCTGGAGCATATAACGTGCTTATGGAAATAAGCCTATCCAGCAGAATGGAATCTCACTACTGTGATGATGCTGGGTTATTATAAAAGAAATCTTATCTCAGCAGTATAACACATTCAGACCATGTTAAAACTTTGGGGAGGGGTGGTCATAACGCAATGGCTATATGACGTGACATCATCAAAACTAATTGACATTGAAACCTTTTATCAGGAGATGTAAAAAAAAAAAAAAGAACAAGTGGAGTTTTTCTTTTAGGCAGTGCCTAAATATTTATACAGTGGTACCTCACCTAACAATAGTCCCAGAATACGAAAAATCCACATTTCCTAAATTTTTTGTCTCTGGATACGAAACAAGTTCTCCTTACGAAACGCGCCATTCAAACAATGCACGACTTGCTCTCCCAGTCACTACATGTCCCAACATCCCGCCCCGCTGGCCTCCCATTGGCTATCTCCCAACATCCCTATCCGCTGGCCTCCCATTGGCGAGGAGGGATGACGCAGCTCCCTCCTATAGGCTATTATGGAGCTGCATCTCCCATAATGCTTTTCGTGTAAAGGATAGAGTTACTGGATTTTAACCTTCCATAAACATTTGTAAGATTATAACTCTGCTAAGAAGAAGACCTGTTCAACACACGTTCGCACACACACGCGTGTACAGACACACATGCGTGTGTGATTTCCGGTGTGAGTGAAAAGAAGAAGCGGGCTCAAGGCATGTGGTTGAGTAATATCGCAAAGGAATATGGCCAAACCCGTCTATGATCAGTATGATACTGAAGCAGAAGGAGGTCTTAAAGGTATGCTTTAATAATTTTTAAAGGGTTTAGGCGGGGGTAGTATTGGGGTCCTTGGAACGAATCACGTGTTTTACATGTAAAATGTGGTTCAATTTACGAAAAATGCAGGTTACGAAAAAAGCTCTGGAACGGACTAATTTCGTAAAGTGAGCTACCACTGTATGTGTTCATTTAATATACATGATAAGTGAATTGGGCCCCTTTAACAGATATGACTTGGTGTGAACAGTCGCTTCAGAAAAAAAATGCTGGTTGTGTATTATGAAGTAGTGAAATAACTACTGTTTGTTTTGTGATGTTATATCATGTTATATTATAACGGGAGAAGGAAGGACTTATTAAAGCAGTGTTGCAAGAGAAAGAGCATAGTTATGCTGAATATTAGCATGGCTATATTTATATAATCATATGCAAGGAAATAGTCAGTATAACTGCATGATTGCAAGTGTATTGCTTGTGCAGGACACCGTTATAAACATGAAAATGCGAAAATGCTATCAGAGAACATATTTTGGACTCAATGTCCAATCACATATTGACTTGTACAGTCCCGTTTAAGGTGGTTCTGGTAAATTTGTAATCTCTTCTTTCTTTTCATTATGAACTGTAGCATTTGCTATTTCCACTCATGGTGTTTCTTACTAGAGGGCAGTGGTGACCTGGTGGTAAAGGTGCTGGATCACTGATCTGAACTGGGTTATCAAAAGCCGGCCATGTCTCTCACTGTCTATGGTGTGAGGTTCATGTAAAAGAACCATTGTTGACTTTTGCCAAGAGTAGCTGCATAGCCGTCAGCGTGTTTCCGCACTGCGATAGCCTGGTGAGCTGTCCAGGGTGTACTCTGCCCTCGCCCTGAGTTGGCTGGGATGGGCGCCAGCCTCCCCGCAACCCTAATTAGGATTAAGTGGTTACAGAAAATGAACTGAACTGAATGTTTCTGACTAGAAAGTAGAAATTGATATGTGTGTGTTAACACACAGTGAAACGTTTGAGTTAGGATACGAGAATAGGCCACTCAGCCAATCAAACCAGAGAAAGAGAACTAACTGTTGTATAAAGAAACTTGTATATTTGCAATATACTTTTCTTAATTAAATGCTTTTTTCCTCTGTTTTCCTCATTTCCCCCTTTTTCAGAGACAAGCCAAGTATTCAGAAAACAAGCTGAAATGCACAAAAGCTCGCAACGACTATTTATTAAATTTGGCAGCCACCAACGCTGTAGTAGCAAAATACTACATCCATGATGTCTCCGATATGATTGACGTGAGTATGCCACATGAGACGTGTGAATGTTTACATCAGCTTGGACGTGCAAGTGTTTTGTTTGACACAATTGAACTGCAGGGGATCCTCATCCGCTTCCCATTGAATTATACTTACTGGGTCGCGCTAAAGCTGATCTATGTAACTTCCTCCAAATGTTTCACACAGACCTTCTTTTCTCTGCCTCGCATAATACTCATTCTGGCATTGCAATTCTGGTACCCATTACTGCTGCATCATGTTATATTTTCAGTATTATTTATTCTTTTCTGGCAGATGTTTACTGCAGAGTTGAAACTAGTGCAACTGTTTTTAAGCTTATCTTCTCTCTATAAGTGTTAGTTACGCTTAGTAATGTAGTGACCATCCTGTCATAAAGGAATTCTGTACACTTGTCGACTGAGTGGGTGAGAGTGCTTGACACTTCTGTAGACAAAGTCTGGACAAATCTGTGCTCCTGGATTTATGCAGAAAGACACCAGAGCACGTACATATACACACACACACACACACACACACACACACACACACACACACACACACACACACACACACTGAAGGTGGATCTTTCAGGATAAGGCCTCCTTCCTCTTCTGTTTCCTATTAAAGAAAAAAGGTGGGGAGCAAATATAAGCCGTTATGTGCTGGTGTGCAAAACACAGTGATAAGGTGCAGTGATATGACATGATGCGGTTATTTTAAGCACATATTATGGTTTCATAAACTTGGCTCTTTTAGAATTCGATCCACAGGGTGCTATGCTTCCCGCCCAGATTTTCTCAATATAACTGTGTATATAGGTGTAAACAAAGGTATAACTGTTTTAAATAATTCATCATTTATCTTCAGCAAGCATTTTCTCCTGGTTATAGTGGTGATAGATCCAGAACCTACCCTGAGAACACTCGATTTGAGGCAGAAATATATAACCTGTTTTAGGACTCAGGCTTGCTCACTGAGGATGGAAAGGATATACTGTATGTGTACATATAGAGAATTGCACAGTATAAATGTTTCTGATTACACTTATAACCAAATCTTGTCATTCTGTAAAGCTGCAAGCTGCTTAATAAAAACACCCGTTACAAAAACACCATTCACATATAATTATATTAAACTGTATTAGATGAGCCAATCAATCTCAGTGAACCATTCTCATACTGAACAGGGACAAGTGAGCATAGTTCTTTTTTTTTTTGTGATTGAGGTAAACGTGAGAACTTACAAGAAACCCACGTTTCTGCAGGGTGAACATGCACAGCATTTTAAATCTGAGACCCTGGAGCTGGGACACAGCAGCACCACTCAGTGCACAATGGTACTGCTGTGTCCTTACCTCTCTGTGTATTGATGCATAATAATGCAGAAATACAGAATTTGTTTACATTACAATTCTACACAGTAAAATCTCCAGTGCTGTATTAACTGTTTCAGAGTTCATATTACTGTCTCGATTTTGTGAGAGTGGAGAACAATTTACAGAAGCCCCCGCCCCCCCCAAGAAGAACAATTAATGTGCTTATGACATGCCATGGGTTCTCATGCCTTTGAGTAGTTCAATCATTAGAGCCAAACTCGTAATGGTGTCTTGGGCAATTCTGAAGATTCAAACTTGGACTGGGAAGGACTTCAACAATGCACCTCAAACAAACTCATAGAGGATGTTCTTTCATCAGTCTTCCTGGCTGGCTGCCCTTCTTTCATTTTTTCATCCATAGTTGACTTTGTAGCAGATTGACTCTGTATATAAACAAAGTTCACACACACACACACACACACACACACACACACACACACACACACACACACACACAGTTTGGATTACATAACTCAGGAGACAATACACAGAGTTACATTCATTTCCTGTTGACTTTTCATAACCTTAACCGTAACCATTACTTGCCTTACCTTAACCCAGTGCTTCTCAAATAGTGCCTTGGGGGGCACAGTATGATGCCGTGGGGGGGCGCAGAGTGATGCCGGGGGAGTGCGTATGACCCTGGAGAACCTGCTTTTCTGGAATAATGCACGAGAATTAAGATTAATTGCACCGCCACTCCAGTAGTTGGCAGTGGTGCGCTCACTGTCGTGCTATGGTGTAGCGGTTTTTCGCACGGGCTAACGATATGAAGTGCAACCCCTCAAGAAACATCATGGAAAATTTTCTAACAGGAACAAAGAGAAAGGTGGAGAGAGATGGAGATATTAAGACATAAATATGTTGAATGAGTTTAAATAAGGATGTATTTTTTTAATTTTAAGCACATTGGTGCATTTTAAATCTTTTCTATTACAGATTTAAAAACAAGAAGTTTTTCTTTATTGTAAATTGAACTATATTTTTCTTTTTTGTTTTTAATGTTAATAAAGATACAACGTTATTCAGAGGTATACTAATAACAATTTTATATACAAATAATACTACAGTATTTGTATTTGCTTGTGGGGGGGAGTGAAATGTTTTTTTTCTTTCTAGAGGGGACGCCATAGAAAATAATTAAGAACCACTGCCTTAACCCGAACCTTACTCTAACCTTAAATGTTTGCATATTTTATCCCTATAAGCATGACAGTCCCCAAATATAACTGTATAAATAAATTTAGGTCCCCAGAACATGATGAATACAGTGATACCTCAGCTCACGAACATAATTGGTTCCCAGAAAGTGTGTGTGAGGCGAAAAGTTCGTCTTCCGAACATTTATTTCCCATAAGAAACCATTAAAATGAGAATAATCCGTTCCCAGGTCCCCATAAAACATAATTTTCTACTAAATAAGCCTTAAAACTACACAAAAATATACCTTATTTTATGTATAATAAATGTGCTATTGTATTGTAATTAAAGAAATAAACTGTACTATATAATAAAGTCGTTTTATTTACCTTTGTGATGGTAGTTGATGGCTTGATGGAATGGAGTGGGAGGAGGAGGGAGGGAGGGACTTACTGTTTGGAAGGAGAGTTTGGAAACGCCTACTGTTTGGAAACACCCTTAGCCACACACGCACCCTTAATAGCTTCCTTGTTCTTCAGGATGGGAGCAATGGTAGACTTAGCGTGCACTGGTTCTGGGACGCTGAGTCACACAAACGCACACCTCGTTCGTGTTTTTCAATGATCTCCGCCTGTGGTGGGGTCTTTTTCGGTCCCATAATAGCAAAAGTACACTCAATATGGTCCAAAATGTCTATCAAACACAAACCACTTCCGCACTCAAAGAAAGGGTGTGACGAACTGTGACGCCGTGAGCGCAAGGCCAGCTTCTCGTGGTCGCCACCGTGGCGCTGTTCGACCGCGTGGTTTGGTTCGTCCGCCGAAAACTAGTTCGTCAGCAGAGACTATATGCTCGCAAATTTAATGTTCTTGAGGCGAAAAGTTCGTGAGCTTAAGCGTTCGTCAGCGGAGGTTTACTGTACTTCCAACACTCTCACAAGTGTAAAATAAATACCTGTTAAGGACTGAGGGATGCACCATGTGAGGTATACAGCATATCACTCTCTCTCTCACTCACACACACACACACACACACACACACACACACACACACACACACACACACACACACACACTCAAAGAGAGAGAGAGAGAGAGAGAGAGGGGAGAGAGAGATATGTTTACTGGGTCTTCATATTTCATGGCCATAGCAAATTGCAAATCAAAGGAATTGAGACGGTTTCACAATTCCCTCGATTGGGTAAAATAGGATAGACGGCTTCTGTGGTGCTCTTTTGATCTTGTTCTTTTAAACATCATGTTAAGGTATGACAGGCACAAAGTTAGCTTTTAAAGTAGAGTGCTATGGTTGGCTGGTGCAAATGGTTTCTTTACTCTATCATGATGGACAATTCTTGTTACTTTGCTCAACACGAGTGCCGTCTCTGCCCATCATCCATAATTCACCCCGAAACAATGAAAGGACAAAGTAATGTAGGCTTCCTTATTGCCACTCGTCTATAGGGACGTGGTGCAATTCTGAAAGTAACAACTAAAATATAACGGTGTTCACCCTGTTCAATGATACCACAACCATCCATGGCCTAGAGACCAATAGTGCACTGTCTTGTATGGTTTCTGGGTAGAAGGAATGGTATACTCTCTCATGTTAATGTGACATTAGAGAAACATATTTGCAAATGTGTATGGAAGTGGGTAGTTAGCATTGACCTTCAAACATATTCAGCTGCTCTGTAGTGTAGCATGAGAAAGAGACTTCACATATCTGAGAGGAAACATATGCTAGTTTTTGTCATCCGTAGTTGGTAGCTGTCATGTGATTGGGAAGAGCTGCTGTGGTACGTGGGGATTGGAAACAGTGGCTAAATTGGGAGAAAACTGATTAAAAATACAAAAAATAAATAAATATAATAAATAACAAAATCATTAAAAGCCCCAACATGGAGATAGAGACTACTCATTAACCAAGTGTGAGATCTCTATAGAGAAATATCAGCCTGAGGTCCGAGCACAAAGACAAAGGCCTGAGATTTTTCTGTATGCAGGGCGGAAACGAGATTAATAAGTAGTGTGTTATCTGGCAGTTTAAAAAAAAATTAACATTCACTTCCGCCGCTGTTATTTGCCCACTAATGAGCAAGGAGTCTTCACCTGCACCTCTTCTGATTCATCACTCAATTGCGTTTTCCCCTCGTGGGTGGCATTCATGGGCACAATCAGGAAGTGGAGTTAAGCTCTCTCATTTTATGAACCGCTTACTCTTAATTACGGTCCCGGGGAGGCTTTTGCTCATCTCAGCCGACTCTGGGTGGGGGCACAGTACACCCTGGACAGCTCGCCAAGCTATTTTATTTTTTACAGCCTCACACCATAGACAGTGAGAGACATGGCCAGCCTTTGATAACCCAGTTAGCTGCACTAGGGGACAGCGGTGACAGCCGTTGACAGTGGGGCTCAAACCCGTAAACTTAGGTTCGGTAATCTGGCACCTTACCACTGGACCACCGCTGCCCCAATATGTTCCATATTTTTTGTTTTCTTTGCCACATTCTCATTTTTCTTAGTTTGCACTTTGCTAGCTGGCTACATGCTAGGCTTACTTTTCCAAGTGTGTTTTGGTTTTCTGTATCTCTGGGGTTGTCCACATAAAAATGCTCATCTAGGATGTGCACCTGTGTTCATAGCACACTGCAGTTGCTAACGGCTAGCTTGCGGGGCGATATGTACTGATCCAATACGTGATTTATTGCCTGCGTGTCGACCAAAAGGACTGCACGAACTGTTGTTGCTTTATATTATATTTAATTATTACATGAATTGCTGATTACTGGCGTAGCTGTTTAAAAATTATGCTGGACATTGGAGATTATTTTCATGACGGAAGTTAATGTAGTCTGTGTTTTGTGATGGCGGTTGTCTCCAAATATCCATCCCACTATTTTTACTTTTATAAATGTAATACTAATACCAAAGCTCTGACCTGGCGTTTACACTGGGGTGTGATGTGATGTCTGCAATCTCAGCAATTCAAAAAAGTGCATCCAAGAAATGAAACTTGAATAAATCAATGTTTTCAAGTTCACCAAAAGTTCCGATGATGGGTTATCAGGATCTGTTATGCTCTGTTAAGGTCTGTTAAGCCTTCCTGCGCTCTCCTACGATTCCCACCATCTATCACTTTTTTATGTCAAATTATAATACATGGTAATAGTCATGGTTTAGGGTTTGGGGTTTAGGGTTTGGCAGTCAAAAATTTTTCTGTGATCATCACAAATCCACCAAATTTCCTCCGGATCATCACAAATCTACCAGGTTCCCTTAAGATCAACATGTTTCGATCCCACCACACCTCTCCCCATGATCATGTTTCTCTCAAATTGTGGATATTGTGAACATTGTGCCCCGAGTGTAAAGCCAGGGTAGTCAAAAACTATCCTACACTGTCATCGTGACAATTACTAAGCTGACTCTATGCAAGTTTGTGTTTTACACATTACATCAAGTTCATTGGCATGACACTATACAGTCGGCCCTCTACTTACAAAATTAATCCATTCCTGTGCCTTTTTCGTAACCTGGAGTTTTCGTAAGTAGAGGTGCATTTTACATGTAAAACGCGTGATTTGTTCCAAGGCTCCCAAGACTACCCCATAAACCCTTTAAACTGATAAAAGTACACCAATTTTGTATGAAATAAGTGTTAAAAGTAAAAGAAAATTATTTACCTTTTTTAAAATCTCTCGAACCACCCATGCGACTCTTTAAAGTCCGGGGGTTGCTGGTCTGAAGAATCCTCACCCCCACCCTCCTTCACGACGTCCTTAAATATGGTGATTACTTTTTCCGAAATAATCGCCTCCATCACTGTATCTCCGCTTTTAAGGTCTCCTTCTGCTTCAATATCGTCCCGATTGTAGAGGAGTTTTGGCCATACTCCTTTGCGATTTCGCTCAACCGCATCCCACTTTCGAATTTTTTTTTATTATCTCTTGCCTCATTTCGATTGATAACTGAGCCCGCTTCTTCTTTTCAGTGTCCTCGGGAATCACTTTCTTGGGGTTCATGATAGATAACGAAATATAACGCTTCAATGATCACTCTCAAAAAAACTCACGTGCCAACAGTCCTGTTCAACTCTCCTTCACGAACAAACAGAACGAGACAAACAGGAAGTGACATAAAGGAAGTATGGGTACAGGAATGGGTACAGTTCAGCTTCCTTCTGGCCAATGGGAGGCCAGCAGGGCGGGATGCTGGAAGACAGCCAATGAGAGAGCAACTTGTGCATCGTTTGAATTTTTGACTGGCGCGTTTGGCGCTTTTCGTAAGAAGAGGTTGTTTTGTATACAGAGGACGAAAATTGACTAAAATGTTTTTCATAACCTGGATTTTTCGTATTCAGAGGTTTTCGTAAGTAGAGGGCCGACTCTGTAAAATAACATGCATGTAGTCTTGTGCGATTGTCTTATGAGCCAGCAAAATCCAAAACACATCAGTGAGTCCAATCTAAGACGTCAGACCTGTATCCGTTCTGCTACTTCGGATCACTTCTGGTGTATGTTAGTACACAGTCAGTCTCAGTACACCATGCACTGTATTACACTGATATATATATAAATACACAGGACAGAAGATCGGAGGTGTCTGACACTCTGGTTATTTAAATGAGTTCATAGGTCAGTTTACTCAAACACCTGATTGAACCTAATGAATGGACTTATTGTGCAAGAGAGGTAGCTGACTCCTCTTCACCACCCATATAATGATTCACAGTCATATTTGTTTCCCTGCGGCATATTTGAATCATGCAAAGTGATCTTTTAAATTAGGTTATTTTATGCTATTTCTTAACACAGAACCTAATTAGGCTGGATATCCCACTGTGCTTGTACTGCTAAATGTGTGTTAAAAGCCTCATTTTGCTCTCTTGCCTTCCTCAAGTCATTTCATGTTTCTAGAAGTGTGTTTTTATCCAAAGTTAGGTTTGTATATAAAAGTAAATTAAATTGTAATTGAAATGAAAAATTTGCTAAAAATTCATTAAAAAGTTGTCAGACTATGTACAACTGAGTTCTTTGAAATATCCTTCTTTTTTTTCCTTCTATTCTTTTCCAGTGCTGTGACCTTGGTTATCATGCTAGCCTAGCACGCACATTTAGGACTTATCTCTCTGCGGAGTACAACCTAGAGACTTCTCGCCATGAAGGCCTGGATCTGATTGAAAGTGCTGTGGACAACCTAGACTCCCGCAGTGACAAGCACAAAATCATGGACATGTACAACCAGGTGTTTTGTCCTCCCATGCGCTTCGAGTATCTACCTCACATGGGAGATGAGGTGAGAGAGTTGAACATAACTGCTGCATTTGACTTGAAGCTTATTTTAGGTCTGGGTGACTTGAATCAATCGTTCTCACAGTGACATTGAAATGTTATTCTACGTAGATGAAGGAGGTAGATGAGAATGGGATATCCTAACCAGACACAGTGGCATAGTGGTTAGCACATCCACCCCACAGCAAGAAGGTCCTAGATTCAAGTTCCAGGCTTGGAAAGGGAACTTTTGTGTGGAGGTTACTTGTTCACCCTGTGCTTGCATGGGTTTCCTCCCACAGTCCAACGACATGCTCTTTAGATGAAAGGCTGTTCCAAATTGCCCATATGGGTCAGTGTGAATGGTGCTGAGTGTGAGTTTGAGTTGGGCATGTGTGGGTCAGGGTGTACTCCAACTTTGCCTAAAGTCAGCTGGAGATTAACACCTCAAGACGAGGTTCCTCTAAAAGTAAAATTCATTTATTTATTACATTTCTTAAGATTTAAAAAAAAAAAAAATCAACAAAAAAGCATTTACATATCAGTGAATAAGGTAGTACTGTACACTGTATTAGAGAAGACATCACTTTTGAGACAAAAAAAAAAAAAAAAAGAATGAAGGCTGCTGGGTTTTGCTGCAAAAGTAATAAGCAAGTGCAGCAATTAGCAGAGAGCATCTCCAGAGGATGGTCTCCAAGATGCTCAAATATTCTTACCACTTAATTTCTACCTACAACCGCACAAACCGTTCCCAAGACTACTAATTGATAAAAAGCAAAGGGTAGTCGCATCATTTTTGGCTTTGTTTGGTTCATTGTTTACTCCAAATGGTAGAAGGTTTCTTTCAAGTAGAAATGTTCAGTTTTATTGAATTAAGTCATCTTTCCTGCAGAGCATTTATTTACGCATGCCTAAAACTTTTTAACAGTACTGTTTAAAAATGACCTTAAATTTGTCTAAGAACACACATTTATTCATAGCCTGTTCAATCAATGCTTGTCACATTGGCAACTTATTAACGTTTTTTATTAACATTATTTAACGTTATTAACCTTTTACTAACGTAAAAGGATTGTTGATAGCCCACATTAGAATACTGTACCACGTTATTTATACATAACTTACTTCTACATAATATGTTCATAACTGTTTCCTAACTTACTGCACATACTATATATATATATATATATATATATATATATATATATATATATATATATATATATATATATATACACACACTCTGGTTACTTGTTGCTGAATTGGCACCTTCAAATGTCAAGTTTTTTTCTTTTACTCTCTGATTTAAGCAAAAGAAAAAACCTTGCTACTCGAAGGTGTCAATTCAGCAACAAGTAATAAGAGCACATGTAATAGTAAAGACTAACATGTAATATAGAGGCGAGAGCTGAACGTCAGGAAGCCACTACTTTCTGGTGTTTGTGTGTGTCAGGTGTGCCAGGTTAGTGCTCAACAGCCTGTCCAGACGGAGCTCCTAATGCGTTACCATCAACTACAGTCCCGCCTAGCAACATTGAAGATTGAAAATGAAGAGGTGAGCCCTATTTCTGAATCATATATTCATACAAGTCTGAACCTTTCACAACGTGACATTACGTTGCACCATGTCGTTACAGCACACTTTCGGCGAAGTTTAATTAGTATTTAATTAATTAGTGAAGGCTGGATTTTGATTTAGCGGGAAGGGATGGCCCATTGGTAATATCATGGATTACCAATTGCAAGGTCATGGGTTCCAGCCCCTTTGTCAACGGTTGTCACTGCTGTCCCTCCAGTGCAGCTAACTGGGTTATCAAAGGCTAGCCATGTCTCCCCATGTCTATGGTGGGGGCATGTAAAAGAATCATTGCTGTCTTTGGTCAAGAGTAGGCTGCATAGCCGTCAGCGTATTTCTGCCCTTTGATGGCTGGGTGTACTCTGCTCTTGCCCAGAGTCAGCTGAGATGTGCGCCAGCCTCACACCGACTCTAATTAAGATTAAGTGGTTCAGAAAATGAATGATTGAATGGATTTTGAGTTGTCTGTGTTATTATCTGTAGTGTAATTCCCCCAGTGCAGCTAACTGTGTTACCAAAGGCTGGCCATGTCTCTCACTGTCTATGGTGAGAGATTCATGTAAAAGAACTATTTCTGACTTTCGTAAAGAGTAGCTGCATAGCTGTCAGCGTATTTCTGTCCTAGCTAAAGGATTGTGTCAGGTAGGGCATCCGACGTAAAAACCAATGCCAAATCAAACATGCGAATCAGATGATTCGCCGTGGTGAGCCCTGAAAAAGGGAAAAAGCCGAAAGGAAAAGAAGATTATCTGTAGTGTAATTGGTGTTACGTACCCAAACAATTAAAAAAAAAAAACATGATGAAGATAAATAGAGCAAGATATCAGCTGAAATTTAAAGCAGCACTCAGGATGTAAATGCTCCACTCATAAAATAAAGTCCGTATCAGTGTAAACGTCAAGGACACCTGAATTCAAGTCAAAATAAAGTGTGAAATTAACCTGAGGACAGTTTCCATTGTTATTACGTTGAATACGGTATTATTAACTATCTGAACAGACAGGAGGCAGAGCTGGAGGTAACAGAGATGAAAATGTTGAGGTTCTCTTTGGGAGTAACGAGAATGGATAGGATCAGGAATGAGTACATCAGAGGGGAAGCACATGTTAGAGGTTTTGGAGACAAAGTCAGAGAGGCGAGATTGAGATGGTTTGGACATGTACAGAGGAGGGATAGTGAATATATTGGTAGTAGGATGCTGAGGTTGGAACTTCCAGACAGAAGGCCCAGGGGAAGACCAAAGAGAAGATTTATGGATGTGGTGAAGGAGGACATGAAGGTAGTTGGAGTAAGAGTAGAAGATACAGAGGACAGGGTGAGATGGACGCAGATGGTTTGCTGTGGCGACCCCTGAAGGGAACAGCCAAAAGGAAAAGAAGTGTACTGGTAGCAAAATCGTAGATCAAACTTACTAATTTTATTCGATCAGTCTCTGTATCCATAAAAGGAGGCATTCACTGCCTGTAAAAGTGAGTTTACACGGTATTTCAAGACCCCCTGCCTCTGGGGAATGTCTATAATGTTCATCAGTAACAACACATTTGATTGTTCCTCCATGTTTTAAAAAACAGGAAAATATTTTGCTGTGTTCTCTTGGTAAATGTCCAACAACCGATGAACCAGTAGAAACTGCTACAGCAAAACTATGGGATGTTCTGAAGGAATGGAGTGATGAGCCAGATATGGACCTATCAGGGGCAGTGGTGGTCTAGTGGTATAGGGTGCTGGCTCGCTGATCCAAAGGTTGGGGGTTCGAGTCCCACTCTCCACAAGGTTGTCACTGTCCCTCCAGTGCAGCTAACTGGGTTATCAAAGGCGGGCCATGTCTCTCACTGTCTATGGTGAGAGGCATGTAAAAGAACCATTGCTGACTTTCGTAAAGAGTAGGCTGCAAAGTCGTCAGCGTGTTTCTGTCCCTTGCTAAAAAAAGGGTTGTGACAGGAAGGGCATCCTACGTAAAAACCTCTGCCAAATCAAACGTGCGAATCAGATGATTCGCTGTGGCGACTCCCTAGTAAAAGGGAAAAAGCCGAAAGGAAGACAGACAGACAGAAAGTGATGACGAGTGTTTTTCACCCGATTCCCTGTTCACTAACTTCATAAATTTAAGGACGTTCCTGGCCATGTGCTTTTGTTTATGTTCATGTTGATTGATTCAATGTGGCATATGCTAAAGTTGACATTTGTGTTGATTGGCTTCCAGGAAAATGTTTAAAGGAACAGCACTGGGAGGGAAACGTAAGGGGTCTTTTTTTTTAATTATGCTGTTTTCTGTTTATTTTCAGCTTTCATGTAAGTAGTTTGATTGATACCACAAAAAGAATAACACAAATACCAGTAAAACTCTTTTATTGTTTTGTTATTATTTACGTTTTCCACCTCGATGATAATAAGCACTTACCGTTCCACTCCGCCGGTAACTCCGCTTTCAATAAGCGCCCACCCGTTCTAGTTTTTTTAAGCACCCTGGGCGCTTATCACATTGAATACGGTATTTATAAAGATAAATATCTTGAGTGTTTACCTTTCCATTTTCATTTCTAATTTTAAAAATGCATTAAATAAATTGGTTTCCTTCAGGTACTCCGGTTTCCTCTGTCACTCAAAAGACATGCACATTATGCTAATTGGGTGTTCTAAGTCGCCCCAGAGTGTGAATGTGAGTGATTGTGTCTTGCCCTGTGGTGGTCTGGGAAGCTGTTCAGGGTGTGCCTCGCCGTCGCCTCATTCTTAGATGAGATAGACGACAGCCTTCCTCGCAAGGCTTGTTAGTAGGACTAAGCGGTTTGGAAATAAGTGAGTGACGAAAACGTCAGTTTCTCATTTGTTTCAGTTTTCAGCCTTTTTATAGTATTGTGATTAAACTTAAAAACATCCAGGCTGAAGCATTCAGTTCGGATCTGCACCGTGAAGCTAATGTTCTTCAGTGTCCGATTGCTGTATGGTGATTTTGAAAAAAAAAAAAAAACCTTTAGAAACCCCTTAGCTTTACTCAGGAATGTTTCTCAGGCTTCTTTGTTTCTGAATCCCTTGAGACGCTGCATCACGTTGGCAACTGGACTAATGTCATTTCTAAGCTTTAATTTGTTGTCTGTGGGAACATGGGGTATTCCAAGCTTTTCCTTTTTGTTAATTATGTTTTTGGGGGTTTTTAAGTGAACAAGAAGAAAAAAAAAACATATAAAGTCATAAAAGTACATCTGTGCAGGTGGTTAGAGGAAAACAATATTCTGTGATTTATTACGAAATGCACTCAGATGCTAATCGACTCCGTACTAGCCCAACCTGCATGTACTGATGGCTGTATCCAGCTCTTATCATTGTGTGTCTCGTAACCAGGCCAGAATGGACGATTTGTGTCAGAAAGGGAATACAGCACATTAATCTGAGAGCTTCACAATGGAGTCCTGGGGCAGTTTTACATATCGTCCGTGCTGTAGTCAGACAGTACTCATTTTCAGCTGTTCGCATGAGTGATAGTTCACCCATGGGTCGTTTCCGAGTCCGTCCTCGAGGGCTAGGCTTATAGTTGTGGTGTGGGAATTTTGTGGGTGGATGTAACAAACTGAGTCTGCCAGGGTACATTAAAAGTGAGGAATGAAATGAAGACAGAACAAGGCCTCACTGTTAATATTTACAGAATATTTCTTGCATATATTTATACATATGCAGTGGCACTGTGCAATTAAAATGTAGCATACACTTACTCAGGTGAGATGCCAGAACCTATCAACATTTATACAGTACAATTATTTAATGGCTACAGAGGTGCAATGCAGCAAATCAGAACTTGGAAACAGAAATATAAATTTTGATTTACATCCCTCATGTGCAAGCCAGGGGTTGAAACCTTGAATCACCACGAGGAGGAAATCTTAAGATTTATAAAAATGCGAACACACCCAATTCTGGTGACAGTAGATAGTGTTCATGTCGTCTGGTTCAGTTCAGTTGAAAGGATGGTCAGTATGAGAAATACCACCTCACTTATTAGAATAGCACCGCTTAACACCCCATCACACTTCAAAGACCATGAAGAATGCATCACATTCAACAATTTTTGATGACCGCTGGGGGGGGGGGTTACATAGTCAGATTGAGAAAAAAGTGCCTAACATGGGTCAACTGATTTCTTACCCTATATCTACCACATCCAGTGTGTTCTTACTATATCCAGATTGCATTACACACTTCTCACATT